>CATIUR010000001.1:365667249-366392249 GCA_949592205.1 Helichrysum umbraculigerum
CTCTTTGAGGCCAACTGAGAATGGACCAGGTTTCGTACCTTGTACACCCTTTCTTAGGGCTGCAAACGAGTCGAGCTTTTATCGAGCAACTCGAGCTCGGCTCGAGCTTGAGCTCGTTCGAGTCGAGCTTTTATCGAGTTCGAGTCCGATCTCGAGCTTAAAAGTAGAGCTCGAAATATATATCGAGCCGAGCTCGAGCCTTTAAGAGCTCGGCTCGAGCTGTTATCAAGCTTTTCGAGCTTTTATTGATATGTATATTTTTATATTGTATATATGTAATTTTGAATCTAAAATGATTTTATTGTCATACTTTAAATATTATTATACTACTTTACATATGTTATAAGTAATTTTCACACAATATACTTATTATATATATATATTTAAAATAATTTTTGGTATTTATTTATACATATAAGATAGTATCAAATAAGTTTGGGTATTCAAAATTATTTTTTATAAGAATATTCGAGCTTTTCGAGCCGAGCTCAAGCCATCCTAAAACATTTTCGAGTCGAGCTTGCGTCATGAAAGCTCGTCGAGCTATCGAGCCGAGCTCGAGCCTATTATAAATGAATCGAGCCGAGCTCGAGCCCTGTCGAGCTCGAGCTCGGTTCGACTCGATTACAGCCCTACCCTTTCTCCCTACAAATTCAGAATATGCTACACCACAAGAAATTTTAGTTCTTCAAAGCCAACTGAGAATGGGACCAGGTTCTGCACCTTGTACCCTTTCTCCCTGCAAATTCAGAATATGCAAAAAGATGCCACATTCATCTAAATAATGAAACCTTGAGCATAAAATAGAAATTAGAAATTAGAAATCAAATTTAAAAGAAAAACTATACTTACCATGTTTTTAATCCTTAAAGAACCCATAGTCGTATATTGATATATTTACCGGCGGTTGTTTCCCACTAAAAGAAAAATCAAACACCTCACTGTAAATGACAAAAACATATGCATTAGTCTGTTACACTGATCTCGTCTTTGGAAATCACCACCGGTAAATTTTGGAGTGACATTGTTGAAAAGCGCCCAGAATTTACCTCTATGCATTGAACCTTCTACAGGATATAATAAAAATATATCTTAGCATTCAAATTAACGTTAATAGTTATCATCTATTGAGAAGTTAACACTTAGTACAAAAAGTGTATCAGGTCAACCCGGCTTGCTTAGACCCGTTACCCGATGTACCCATTTTGCCACCTCCAGTTTCGATGGTCCAAAGGGCCTGCAACCAACACATTCATCATAACTTAGAAAAACTGAGGCATGTATAATTGAGTTTTACCTTCCCATCCAGATCGAAAAAATTGATGACAGAACTGTGCCTTTGACAAAATTTACACCCTTTAATTGTAAAAAACTTCGTAGTAACTTGCTAGTCTGGGGGTGAATAAACAGGCCACTACAAAAAAGGATGGGAAAATACTTCATGTTGACAAGAAATTTTATAAAGAACTGAAGCACTATGCAACCACCATAAAAAATGGGTTTCAAAGATTCTTATGAAGATATTTATATACCCATTTAATAATTAGGTTTGATAATCAGAAGTTCTCAGTGCAATGTGGCTCAAAACATTAATCTTACTTTAGTACCATGGAAGCAAGAATTTACATTCCAATGTAACAGCCACCACTGACGCCAGTATAGATTTAAGAAACTGTGTACGTAATTTATCTTACCTATAAAGTGATTTTTCTTTCAGAAAAAAATGCAATCATTACTTTTTTAAACGGAACCCTGATTTCAGGCACCTATCCCTAAAAATTGAGATCTTTGGTGGGAGAATCGTATCTAATATAGATTATTTTCTATTTAGTTTTTAGGTTAGAAAGAGAAACCATATGCTTATTGTTCCCCATTAAAATGAAAGAACAAACATAGAAATGTTAGAGAATGATTCAGTTTCAGTACCTTACCAGCCGGTTCAATGTTAAGAAATATGCAACTGATGGTTTCCCCTGTTGAAGTCAGAAGTGTCTTACATGTCACATCAGCAGACCGCACCTAAGATCTCAATTAGCTAAAAAACGAAAAGAGGCAAAACCAATAAACTGGGTTTACAGGTCAAAAGCAGCCTAACTGGTACTAAAGTGTTTGATGTCCATATAAGAAGAAGTTATCCTATATTATAAAGAGAGTGTTTGTAATCAGATTTCATACATTTACTGTTTAAGAAAAACAAAAATTGGCAAAAGAATGCTGGTAGTGCCAGTGAAAACTGACATGTGAACACAGTCTTCGTTAAAAATGTATAATGATAAAATAGTTTGCGTTACGTGTCTACAGTAGGTCTCAATGTCTCAATTAAGTCAAGAGCAACTTCAAGTCTGCACAAATGGAAGTAGGAGTTGAACATCATGTTGCACCTCCAAATCTTCGCAATCATAGCCATCGGTAGTCACGAGACCAGCAACCAATTCCATTTACAAAATTCTTTTCGCCTTAATCTAGAGTATGTTCTTTTCGAACTGATGGAAATGCTTTCGTGACAAAGGAATTCCATCATGTTAGTGATAATGATTAGTAAACAAATTATTTTCTTTCAGCCTACCCACTAATATGAAATATTAGAATAATAAAATGGACCATTTAGTTTTATAAAATTATAGATAATGTCTTATATTCATGGGTGGTTCTTGAGGCTTATGCTCAAAAACTTCTGACCTAAAAAAAGCAGCATTGCAATGAGCCAAAAATCATGGTTCAAATTCATCTTATGAATAAATTGAGCAAGCTCCTAGTAAGACATTAACCACAAGTAAATAGACGATTGACAGGCCATCAAACCTAGAACACAAGTACACTACTATAATGCAACCCAAATAGTCGCCCTGAAGTTTAGAGACTTAATGTTTGTTTGTACACTCTATATATCATGAAAAAAATGGTGTGAAGTTGAAAATGCAAATTAACCTGAATACACTTTTCTTAAATGATGAATCACCATTTATAAAAGCAGCCATATGTGGCCTTCGCTCATTTTCCTACCATAGATATAGAAAAATGCGGAAAATCACTTAAATACCTGCAGTAGCTTGAATACACTTTTCTTAAATGATGAATCGCCGTTTATGTTGTTTGATTTGCTTCATGTAGTCGACCTACAACATTATCATGGTGTTAAATATGGAATACAAACTTTAGAAAATACAGCATCAGGTAGAAACAATAAGCAGGTTCACATAGCTATTTATCCACACACTTGATGCGTAACTCCGTGCTCAATAGTATACATCACAGCTCGTGCTCTAAATGCCTTACATAAACATACAAATATACAACGATAATGGTGAACTGATCTAACAGAAAAGATGAATATTACATACCACATACGGGTAAAAAAGAATTCCAGGGTACCCATCCACCTGAAAGTGCAAAACTTAACATCATGAATTTTGTTTGAACCTAATATGCTAAGAAAGTTGGAATAAAACTGATACAGATGCACCTTTATCTTGGTGTGTTCATTTGTACTTCCAGCCATCTTTGCTATTACCAAGGGATCATCATCATGTAAATGCTTAGCAAGTTTGCTGTAAGTTGGTTCTAAAGCTTCGCAATGGCCTACCCATGGTGTATTAAGTTCATATAAAATCATTCGCCCATAATTACTTAATGCAAAATTGTACGCGAACCCAAGGTGGTAATTGTATTAATATGAAAATTATTTATCCATATAAGGTTCTATTAATATGAGATCTTTTGGTATATCAGTCATTCAGTCGTCAACTGTATGAACCCCAGGGAGAAAATAGAAATCGCAATTGGTCTCAAGGATTGGCCGGGCACGCAAAGCTGTGTGCCATATTTCCCTTCATGTTCATACATTTATACTTGCCAATGAACAGAAAAGTCATTGCCAACATTCAATTATTTCTATGCTAATATTATTTTTCAAGTAATATGATATGAAGAGATTTATGCATTCAAATAAACATACTACCAGCATAAGAACTCCATGAATAAAAAAAAATATCATCAAATGAAGTTTCAATTTGTCTTAACCACACTAAGGAGAAGCTCTTTATAGCTAATAAAACATGAGGATCGAAGCTTATATACCTCTAAAGGTCCAAAGAGGAACACTTTAAGGTTACCATCAGCTTAAAGTTATAACTATTGCAACCACTACAGAAATGATATGTCAGTGACGTGATAATAGAAACCAAAATCAAAGCCACATCTATTTTGAATTTAGAATTTCGCTGACCCAATCTGAAATTACCCAAAGCTTTGGTCCTAGTTTTGTTTTTTTCATTAAAATCATATCCAATCTAGAGAGGTGTATACGGAGTTGTAACACATACCTTTGGGTACTACTGTTGTCCACCGGTATTATTTCAGTTTGCTACATACACCATTACACCTAGGGAATTAGACATAAGTTCTTGTACATGCAGATATTCCGTCATCTATACCATGATCAAAACAGCCACCTAGACCATCGGCTATACCTATAGCTTGTTTGTCTGAACCGATAAATCATTACAAAAATAGAATGCGCAAAACATACAAAGAAATTGTTATATATAGCTTATAAGATGACCCACAGGTAGCAAACTGAAATTATATGTACATATTTATTTAAGTATGGTTTCTTACATTGTCACGATTGTACGTCTAGAAGCTTGCCTTGCTTATCCAACATTATTCTTAATTGAAATCGTTTCTATTCACATCTTATTGGTTTTCAAATCATATTAAACTCACATAATAAATCATCCCTAATTTAAACATAATTAATAAAACTCACCTTCTCCGTAACACATACAGACAATGAACTCGCCTTGTTAGTGGTCTCAGGACCTTCCAAACTCTTGGTTTGAGAATCCAACGATAGATTCGTGAGCAAATCAGCAGCTTCTGTGATAAAAATTAATAATTAAAAAGATCATCAAGAAAATTAAACTTCCATACAGTTGAAGATGTAAGCAATTTTTGCAAAAGGTCCATCCAATGCCTCTTTTAATTTCGACTGCACAGAAATGCAAACCGTCAAAATTACCTCAACTGTCATTCTCTCAGGACTTTCATCAAACACATGTAGTGCACTAAACTTCTACATCTTAGAATACATTAGATCAAAGCATTCACCATATTAATATATTGAATTCTGAAAGTATACAATCATTGCTCACATTACCATTCAACAATTATTGAATATAAATTCGATGTACAGAAAGGAAATCAAATTACCTGATACATGTTTAGCCTTCTCAACATCAAATACAACGAATCAATACACTTTGCCTAGTGGTTTTTGGTATAGAATTGCATTTGGATGAAGAGAAGAAGGAAACACGGGCATAAAATTCAGCCATCTTTATCATTGATTTACGTGGTATTAGCCGATTAATGTAATTGATTGTAATCGGGTTAATATGTGAAAATTCGCGTAGATGATAATCATACGATTTGGATACATGTGATCTTGAGAAAAAACATTCTCTGCATACAAATCAATCATTTGGATACATGTGATCTTGAGAAAAAACATTCTCTGCATACAAATCAATCGATCCAATCAAGGAAAAACATATGTGAATAGTATGTATTTTGCTTGGATTTTGAATTCGAAAAGATGAGCGCCGCTGTGTTTTTTTGTTTATGCGATCTTTTTTTTTTTTTGCTTATGCGTTAGATTGAAAAAGAATAGAAGAGGGGTAAGTTATCTTGAAGGGTAAAGATGTCAATAAGATGCAAAAGAATTATGAGATTAATAAATCATCCAAACTAATTAGATCAATGGACTTAATTAAAAGAGTTAAGTAAATGGATGGTCAAGATAACCCAAACTCAATGATGATTAATTAATTACCACTCTCTTTTATAAGTAAAGAGAGATAACAAACTTTAGTAACAACACAAAATCATATGATTCTTAAAAAAGTTATACCCTGTTGCAAATGTTTTCCATGTATAATCCCGCGAAGTCGCGTGTTATAAACCTAACTATCCTACAAAAATAAATATATATAAAAATATAAATAACCAAAACACTTTACACTCACCCGCGTTGTCGCGGGTCTTGTATCTAGTTATTATTATATTATTATTGTTAAGAAAAGTTACATAAATCGTTATATAAGTTTATCAAATTTTACTGACAGTTCTTTACGAATTTTAGATATGATATAAGAAGCGGAGTTATAACATCATTAATTAAAATTTTATAAATATACTATATATTATATGAAGCGGACTTATGCCATTCAATTTTATGATTAGAATTCAAACAAACATTCACTGTAATGTAATACAAAAAAATTAACAAATTAGAGAAAAAATGACTATACTTTTTTCAAATTAAGCTTTTAACGCTTCAAAATTCCCATAAATCCAAATAAAAATTCTCTAACTTCATAGTTTAAAGAGCGACTTGGTGAGTTTGTTAAACAAGGCTTAATTGGTGATTTGGGATGAAGCACCAATATATAACTTATTTGTTTTAAGTTTTGGACGAGACTTTTAAATTTCTTTATACTTTTGATTTAGTTTTGTATAATTAGATTCCTTTATAGTTCAATGTTATCTGATTTATGTTAAATGTTTTCAACTACAAATATACTCTCAAAAGTTTAAACACATGAATTTGTATACATAAAATAACATTGATATGATACCAGCTAAATAATAGTTATACTACTACCTTAATTAATATAGTTTCAAACTTCATTACATAACTTTTAACTCGAATAAACCGTTGGTGTTTTATCATAGACATCATTTGTTACTTAACAAAATCAAATACAAATTCAATGCCCCGTGTGTATACACGGGTTTAAGTTCTAGTATATATATATATAAATCTTGAAAATTGAGTTCACATTGCTAAGGATTGATTTTTGAGTTCATACTACAGAGAACAACTAAAAACCATTTTATAGGTACATATTAGGCAATTCATGTGCACCATACATATATTTGTACGTAATAGACTAATAATAGTACTTACCTAACTCCCTAAACAATGTTCAAACCACACGAAAACAATTGACCGAATCACACAAATTCACCACAAGTCGCCGCGTCCTCTACTTGTTAACTAACCCAAAGATTTACTCCAAATTACTTTCTTAGCTCAGGATCCACTACACTCGACTACTCGTCGTGTTTCGTTTGTTATTGTTCAGTCATATGTATAAGAAAAACGTGTAAAAACTATAATACTCGTAATGTACATATATGAGTATGTATAACGCGCAACTTATGGAAGACTATTTTTGTGTTTTATAAAACTTCGAATGTAACATTAATTGATAAAAAGTTATAAGCTTGATTCTAAAAAAAAGATTAACTCTAACAAAATAAACTTCTTGAAATATGTTTTAGAAACAGAATTCATCTTATGAAAAACAAAACTAATGATAATTCATACATTATCCTTTGTACTCCTGAAATTTCATTTGCATATTCTTTTTATGTTATTTTAACTTGTGCAACTTCAACTTCTTTTTTTAGAAAGACAAACTTACACATACCTATCTACCACAAATATATACAATTTTCCTCACGAATATATGTCCATCACCGGACTTGAACTCACAACCTGAAGCGTTGCAGAGTCCCCACTTCAACTTCATCTAGTTCACATAAATCAATATCAATGAGAACTCTACCTTACAATATAAAATATTACCGTTTTAAGCTTCAAATAAATAGGGAAATATTCCATGCAACAAAACTACATGGATAGAAGCGTGATGTTAGCTTTAACTCAGAGATTAAATATGTATATCTTGAAAAGGTAAAGGGTTAAAAATGTAAATATAAAAATTTTCTTTATTTCATATTGATCAACAACGCAAAACAATAGTAGTGTTGACTACACCAATTATTTCTCCAATAAAAAAAACTTCATTTCTCAACTATAATTTTCAAATTTTAGACCTGTTTTTCTCAAACATCATCATATGTCAATATTGATTTTGAAAATCCCATAAATAAGACTTTTATGTAATTCACATGAATGTCTGTATTAACATTTTAACAAAATACAATTTATAATACCATCATTATCATTATATTATGTGAGATGGGATCTTGAGAGTACATGAATTATGGAAAGTATAGAAGTACCAATGAGAGGGTGTCATTTGTACAAAGAGAATAAAAAACTCATTTACCCCCTAACTTAAATATTTCACAAACGACAAATCGAAAAATTATGAAATTTGCACCATTAGATTCAGCGTTTGATCCTCTTCGATTTGCCGTCCATCAAGGCATACTTTCGACGAATTTTTTTTCCCACGTTTTTTGGTGGGTTTTACAATTTACAAACACATGTGTTAAACTGTTGCGTTTAGGGTTTAGGGTTTGGGGTTTAGGGGTTAGGGTTTAGGGTTTAGGATTTTGGCAAGTAAATTTTTACTTGTCACAAGGAAACAGTACAACTGTTTATGCTTATAGTACAACTGGTTAATGCACTATTTCCTTGTGACAAGTAAAGGTTTACTTGCCAAAATCAGCTCCCTTTCCAAGATGTCAATTACTAACATTTTATATATATATAAAAAAAAAGTATTAAAACAAAAATTCCACAAAATATAATGGACTTTATAATACGTATTTTTTTTGCATATATAGTAAAATTCAAAACTTACTACTATTTAATCTAATGAATTTCAGATTTGTGACCGTTTAATGTAAAAATTTAACCTGGAGAGTTAACTTGATGATGTGACGCCCTACTTTCTTATTTACTTTTATCATTTATACTTTTAATTATTGCTTAAAACTAAAACAAAATACAAAATGTCTACATAAATTTCAACATTGTATTTGATCAAATCATTATCGATATTATGTATTGAATTTTGTTTGGGTTTTAGATTATTATTATATGTTTAAACATATCATTGTAATAAACTTAAACATATCTACCCAAAAATTACCACATGGCAAAAACATATATAATCACCTTACTAACTTAGTCATTAGTTAACTTTTGCATTCAAAGATCACAATTACTACGTAGTTTATTATATCAAGATTCGAATTTAAAACTCATTAGAAACAATAAATAAATTTTCTATTAACATTTTGTTACATTTTCATACAACATTTCTTTCATCAAATAGCGTATTACCGTCATTGATTGTGTAGTTTAATTGTTTGTATACTCACCTTTTCAATTAAATTTATTTTATAAGTGATGATTTGTAAACTAATATTTTATATTTATACACCATTGAACATATTTTACAGTGTTGTATTGTACAACACAACATAAAGCATAATATCACTCAAAACGTCTGTTGGCTTGTTGCAACTTTTAGTGTGTGTCTAGGGATGGCAAAAGGACCCGCATCCGATGAGGATCCCCAAACCCCGCACTTTTCGGATCGGGTTGGGGACGACATTTCGGATTTTGGGGCGGATTTTGGGGCACAAAATGGGGATTCTAATGGGGTTCGAATTGGGGAACGGGTACTATCATCCCCGCTCCGCCCCGCCCCAACCCAAAATATATACTTATAATATAATATATATATAATATATATATATATATATATATATATATATATATATATATATATATATATATATATATATATATAGGATTGGGATCCATAGAGAAGAGTTTTTATGGAGAGAAAAGGGAGAAATGATCACAACCATTTAATTTATTAATCAACGATTGATATTGTTTGATGGCAATATTGTTATTTTTGACAAATTTAAGATACATTATTTGAGTGATAGAGGGGTAAAATCGTACAAGAACAAACCAATTCATTTGAAACTGTCGTACTTAATTAATGTGCAGATTTTTTATTAATTAGTGGACCAAAAATACATTCATCAGTTCCTATAAAAAAGGAATAAAATTTAATTATTATAAATACATTCTTGAACTAAATTTACGTATCACTAGAATTCATAGCTTAATTTTTTTCTCTTTTGATATAAAAAGTTTGTCTTTATTAAGCATTATCTTTTTACTTAACCAACATTACTTATTTATCTGCCATATTGTCATTTAGTACAAAGCTTAAGAGTTGCTAATAAATATGTATACCATCGAAGTAAATAGAACAAATTCATTCAAAATTTAATGAATCATTTTAGTTGCATGTTAATTGTCGTTTATTTTACTTAAAAATGGTGAATCATGTGATACTAGTTTTGAATTATTGGTGTAAAAATGTGAATCATTGATTTCTAAAATAGAAAGATCATTAAAAATTATATTTCAAGTTTATTGAATGTGTGTTGAATCACAATCGTATATTGACGAATTAGACTGCAAATATTGAATCAAGAGTATAAATTTAGTAAATCATTGTATGAAATAGTTAAATCATAATAAAACTAAAAGGTTAACATTGTTTGATATAATAATGCTATTTACTAGTAGTGTTATGTTTAACTAGTATTGCATCATATAAGAAGTTACTAAATCATATGATGTGTATGTTGGATCATACTATATGATGGTGCTTGTCAAATCAAATGTAAAAATTTGTTACGTTACTTTCTTGCAGAATAACTGAATCATATTACAAATTTGATGAATCAACGGATAAATATTTGAATCGTAATTATACAGTATTGAATCTTAGTTTTGATATGTATATGACATATACGCTAAGCTAAAACAAAAACACATTTACACCTTTTCAATTGATGCAGTTAATCTATTGAAGCAATTGAGTACGGTATGTCTTATAGGATTTACTTTGTGAGCTCCAATCAACATAACAACAAAGCAAAATTAATAGTTACGTAAAATATTGATCGACGTTTCGGAGACACGAGAACACAAAAAAACTTACTATTTTATAATTGAAAAATTGAAGATATAAGATGGGTATGCAAATCGTTTATCGATTTCACTAAATTTAATCATGGAGTTTATCATTAACAAACCATCAACGATTGATGTTTTGAAGAAACTAACACCAATTTAATCTCAATTCATGCATCATAAAAGATGGTTCATGGTTCAGATGATTGTATAAAGAAAATTAAATATTTGGTTGTTGAGAGAAATGGAGGATGAAGATTTGGGAACATATTTAATTTCCAAAACTTGCTCCTGGTTTAACGTAAAGGATTTGAAATTTTCACATAATGATATTAAATTAAATTAAATGTAGGAAATTAGAAATGTCAATCATACCCTTAGATGGTCAAACTAAATGTAGGGTCAAGATTGTTTCTCTCCTTTCTCTAAAATATAATCCTTCTTTTTTGATCCCTCTACTATATATATATATATATATATATATATATATATATTTATAATAATTATTATTCTCACTAGTCACCAGATTCTTATGAACCTGAAATCATTCTAGTTGTTTTGATTACTGTTGTTGTATTGATTTGGTCTTGTGATTTAGTCTGAATATTTTAAGATCATTAAATAATGATTTTGGTAATTTTTAACTATACACCTATTACTATATTTTATCTTGATCATTGTGTTAATCTGCTTTTAGGAAAAAAAAAAGATATTACTAGTGAGAATAGCTAGATAATATTGTAAAGAAAATCAGTAAGAACTTCGGGTTAATTTAAAGTACTATCAATGTGGAAACAGCTTTAAGGAATCGATGTCCCCAGTGGGATACTCCGATCCCCGTTAGGGTTTGGGGGAACTTATATCCCCAATGGGGTGCCCCGATAAAATCCCTGTCAAACCCCAAATCGGTAATCTTGTTTATTAACAGTTTAGCGGAAGCTTTTAGTTAATTATCGGAAGCATTTTAATAAATGTTAAGCATCGGGGGCGGACAGATTCAATAGTGCATTCATTGTATCAGAGTATATGATCATACAGAACATACATATATATTTAAGATGCCATAAGTTTAAAGTTATTACAAAAGATACGACGTCGTATAGTCATATATAATTAGGGTTGTCGAAGACAACTTAAGTATTTGAAAATACATATTTATTAAAGAGGGATTTCATAAGTATAACCAATGAAATTGATAATACAAAGGAAATCCAAGTGTCCCAAAAGTGGCATCATAAATAGTCAGGTAGCCTACGTCCGATATGCATGCAGATGTACCTGAGTCCTAATTCCCTGAAAAACATAGTAAACTGTCAACATTGAATGTTGAGTGAATTCACAGGTTTTAGTTTTGTATAAATCATTCATGTACGCAAACATAATATTTATATGTAAAGTAGGAAACACAAGTATTCTAATTAAAGAAAACATTTCCTATAATTAGTAAGAATGTCATTCTTACTACAATAATAACTGTGTAGGAAACACAAGTTTAAACATAAACATTTCCTAATAAGTAGTTGCAGGATATACAGGTTTATCATTTAAGTAAACATATCCATTTCAATAGTTAAGGAAAATCTGGTTTAGCAGTCAAGTAAACATTTTCCAACAGATAGTTAACAGGAACTCAAGTTTAACAATAAGGTAAACATTCCAATAATAGTCATAGCAGGAAACACAGGTTTAACATTTAAGTAAACATTTCCTATGAATAGTTATTTTTGTGGGAAACCAAGTTCAACCAATTAAGGTAAACGTTTCCTAAAATATAGTCTCTCAGAGGAACACCTGACCTATTAGTCATCACAGGGAATACCCTTCCCAAACCAAGTTGTTGTTTAGTTGTTTAGTTGTGTAGTTGAATAGTTGAGTAGTTAAGTGAGAAATATAGACTATAATCCCTACAAGGTGAGCTAAACCTTTAGAGTTAAAGTAACGACACTAGTACTATAACCAAACCACGACTAGTTGTTTTGTTGTTGCCTCAGTAACACCTTAAGTATACACTCCTCGTTATGACTGCCGTCGATGTGGTTGGAATGACCAACGAGTAATATCCTGGGAAGGTTGTCAAATCGATAGTACTATCTGTATACTCAGTGGCTAGAGTCACCTAGCTAATGGTTATAGGTTGTAAGCACTGGGACTTATGTGCACTACAACTACCTCGCGTAAACCTAGGATCGTACCAAGATCTGCTGTCTTATTCCCAAAATGTTGTGAAAACGTTTCATATAATTAATTCAAGTTAATTCAATATGAAAACATTTTATAGAAATAGTTCAAGTTTGATAGTGTGAAAGAAATCATGTTATTCAATTTCACATAATAGCATGCAGTGAAATACATAAAGCATATAACATGTTATATCACATTGTTCTATGTTTTCCACCCCTGGTTTTAAAAGCATTTAAAACAATAAAAGATAGGGGCTGTGAACTCACAGTTTGCAAGTCTTCAGCGAAATAAAGCTAACCAAACAATCCAAGCGCGTCCTCAAATTCCTAGACGCAAATAATAATACTTGTATAAGTATATGGATTATTTGTTAAGTTGTAAAGTTTATAATATTTCAGTTGCTGGTGAGGTTTGCGTTTCAATTAGTCGTTGAGTTCAAGTATGTATATTTATATACATATTAGTTGAATATATATATTCTAATATATATATTAGTTGTTGTCATTGTTAATGTCCATATATACATAAATATGAATGTAGTTGTCGTTGTTGTCGATTATGTTTTCAAAACATAACTATAGTAGTTATCAAAATAACTTTGTTATATCGTTCACATATGCCGTTTGTTAATTGTCGCGAATAAAACTTGGTTGTCGTTTACGTTTCAAAACCATAACTTAGGTCGTTATAAAATGTAACTCACTTTATTCGTTTCGATATATATACATATTGTCCGTTAGTATATATATATAATTTGTTATCGTATTAAGTTTTGTCGCGTTCTAAATGTCCATATTAACTTATGTCGCAGATATAATTATGTCTCATAGTCGTGTCCCTATTAATACAAGGTCTCGTTGTCACACTATTAGTCAAGTAATAAGTCTCGGTCCATATAACGATTACTAGTTTGTACATTTTGTAAAATGAAATGGATTAGGTCTGGACAGCCGGGGAATACGCCGTATTCTGGTGAATACGCCGGATTCAGTCAAAATCAAGGGAATACGCCGTATTCTGGTGAATACGCCGGATTCGTGTCCAAATAGGGGGAATACGCCGTATTCTGGTGAATACGCCGTATTCATTCGAGTTTAAGAGGATCCGCCGGATCCACCGATGATCCGTCGGATCAAGCGTGTCTTTTACTCGTTCATCGTTTTAGCCGAGGTTTGTGTGCGGTTCAAAGGTGGGAATACGCCGTATTCTGATGAATACGCCGTATTCGAAGTTTAAAAATTGGGAATCCGCCGGATTCCCGTGAATCCGCCGGATTCATCTGAGTTTCGGCTGGGAATCCGCCGGATTCACTTGAATCCGCCGGATTCAAGGGTTTTCAGGTTCTGGTTCGTTCTCTGTTATAATAAATTCATACAGGTTTTGGTTTTAGCTTCGTTTTTAAGATGATCAAACATCACCATATGTTAAATAAATGCATTATAACAAGTTTTTAACAACTTATAATAACAATCATCAACAAAATCATAAATTTAAGAAATTTATATAAATGAAGAAAAATGAAGAAATTATCCTCACAATGATGTTAAGATGAAGATGATGATGATTCTGAGATGGTGATGATGATTACGAACGATGATGATGAAAATCAAGAAACCATTTTGTTGTGAGTTTGATTTGTGTTTGATGTTTGTGAAGAAAGTGAAGGGTGATGAAGATGGAGATGATGAAGCTTCCTGCTTCTACTCTTTTGCTGCTGCTGTTGCCGATGATGTCCAGAGAAGAAGAAAAAGTTGGTAGATCACAAATAATTGAGGTTGTTCAAATAATGAAAATGAAGCTAAGGAAATGGGTATACGGTTTTGTTTTTCAAAGGGAGTATGGAGGGAGCGAAGTTTGTTCCCCAGATATTTTGTTTTGTGCAATATTGGTAGTTTTTAGCCCGTTAATTTCGTGTACGGGTATAATTTGCGGTACTTTAGTTAAAATAAAATTTCGCGTTATGTTTCTCGATATTTCAGACTTAGTAATTGATAATCATATACTTGAAATACTTTGTCAAAAGTACAATATAATTATTTACAGTAAAAGTACTGTATAGTTGAAAACGCGTGCCAGATTTCAGTCAAATTTGGAAATCATATTTTGAGGTAATGTTTTATACATTAAAACAGTAACTTACGAAATAATACTTTTATTATTTGGAACCTCTAAGCGCGTTTTAAAATTGTTTCTGTTCGTATTACGCGTAACAAAATCTTCTAATTGTTTCGTTTTCTTTTCGTTATAATACTTTTATATAATAATTTCAAACTAAAAATTATTCAAAAGTATCTTTGAAGTTCATTTTGGAACTTTATTATTCGCGATAAATACGTTTATTATAAAACGTATAATTTATATTATCTCAATAATATAATTACATACTAGTTGTAATTAATAATTTTCGAATTATTAATTATTTTGTATCACCAACATTATTGTGTTCAATTCATAGAGTTTGATATATTTATTTCGTACGTCATAATATATACACATATAACTACTATCAAATATATCACATAACACATAGTAAGTTTATCATAAACTTAACACATAATTAGTTTTGAATTCACTAGTCAGGGAATTACTCTAGGTAATGCATGAAATTAGGTTAAGTAAATACCCTAATTGGAGGATTGTCACATTCTCCCCCCGTTAGCGAAATCTCGTCCCGATATTTAATTTGAGTTATTCGTGTTGATCGCTTGCTCAAACAGGTGAGGGTACTTCTTTCTTATCTCATCCTCACGTTCCCAAGTAAACTCTGGGCCATGCTTCGAATTCCATCGAACTTTGACAAGTTTGATTCGTTTGTTTCGCAGTTTTTGTGTTTTTGTATCGGCTACTTCGATTGGTTCCTCCACAAAGTTAAGCTTTGAGTTTATGAAGACTTCGTCAGGAGGTAGGATAAGTGTTTCGTCGGACAGACACTTCTTCAAATTACTCACATGAAAAGTGTCGTGAATACTACTAAGCTCTTGTGGTAGTTTGAGTTTATAAGCGACAGGACCAATCCTCGCAAGGATCTCAAAAGGTCCAACATATCGTGGGTTCAGTTTTCCTCGCTTGCCAAAACGTGCTATCCCTTTCCAAGGCGATACTTTGAGTAGAACTTTATCTCCTACTTGAAACTCAAGAGGTTTACGGCGGTTATCGGCGTAACTCTTTTGTCTATCTCTTGCAGCTTTCAATCGGTTAAGCACTTGAGATATTTTGTCTGTGGTTTCTTGGACAAGTTCGGGTCCGGATAGTTGTCTGTCATCCAACTCTGCCCAACAGAGTGGAGATCGGCACTTGCGTCCATACAACGCTTCAAACGGTGCCATCTGTATACTGGTGTGATAACTATTGTTGTAGGAGAACTCAGCTAATGGAAGATGAGTATCCCAGTTCCCTCCAAAGTCAATCACACATGCTCGTAATAAATCTTCGAGCGTTTGAATCGTTCGTTCACTCTGGCCATCGATTTGCGGATGATAGGCCGTACTCATATCGAGCCGAGTACCTAGGGCCTGTTGTAGTGTTTGCCAGAAACGAGATGTGAATCTGCTATCTCTATCAGATATAATCGATAGTGGCACACCGTGCCGAGAAACGACTTCTTTGATATAGATCTTTGCCAGTTTCTCAAGCTTGTCAGTCTCTTTGAAAGCAATAAAGTGGGCTGATTTCGTCAGTCTATCGACAATCACCCAGATTGAATCAACTCCAGTTGATGTCTTTGGTAGCTTTGTGATGAAATCCATCGTTATGTGTTCCCATTTCCATTGTGGCATCACCGGTTGTTGCAAAAGTCCTGAAGGTTTTTGATACTCAACCTTGACCTTTGAACAAGTTAGACACTTGCTGACATAAGTAGCGATGTCTCTCTTCATATTAGGCCACCAATAGAAACCTTTCACATCTTGGTACATCTTATCTGCACCAGGATGAATCGAGTAGTTGGACTTGTGAGCTTCGTCCAATATCAGCTTACGGAGTTCATCGTCGCACGGTACCCAAATTCTATTCATGAAGTATAAAACTCCATTCTCCTTTGTTTCAAGCTGTTTCTCCATTCCCCTCAGGGATTCGTCTTTCATGCGTTCGGCGGTGAAAGCTAATTGTTGCGCGTCGCGAATTTGAGTAATGAGCTTCGAGTGAATTGTTAACACTAAGGCTCGAACTCTGCGAGGCTTAATGTTCTCTTTACGACTCAGGGCATCTGCTACTACATTAGCCTTGCCCGGATGGTACTTAATCTCACAGTCGTAATCATTCAGCAATTCGACCCAACGTCTCTGTCTCATGTTGAGTTCTTTCTGGTCGAATATGTGTTGTAGACTCTTGTGGTCAGTGAAAATTGTACACTTTGTGCCATATAAGTAGTGTCTCTAAATTTTCAATGCAAAAACGACTGCTCCTAACTCTAAGTCATGAGTTGTATAGTTCTTCTCGTGAATCTTCAATTGACGAGATGCATAAGCAATAACTTTGTCGTTTTGCATGAGAACACAACCTAATCCTTGATGTGAGGCGTCACAATAAACAATGAAGTTCTCGTTTCCCTCAGGTAAGGATAGAATCGGTGCGGTGCTCAACTTTTGTTTCAACAGTTGAAAGACGTTCTCTTGTTTCTCTCCCCATTCGAATTTCTTATCCTTCTGCGTTAAGGTGGTGAGTGACTGGGCTATCTTTGAAAAGTTCTCGATAAATCGTCGGTAATAGCCGGCCAAACCAAGAAATTGTCGAATTTCTGTGGGAGTTTCTGGTGCTTTCCAGTTCTTAATCGCCTCTATTTTGGATGGGTCCACATGAATTCCCTTATCATTTATTACGTGACCTAGGAAATGAACCTCTCTAATCCAAAATTCGCATTTGGAGAACTTAGCATACAGCTTCTCGTTCTCAAGTAGTTGGAGGATAAGTTTCAAATGATGTTCGTGATCCTCTTTCGTCTTTGAGTAAATCAAAATATCGTCAATGAACACAATGACAAACTTATCTAAGTAAGGTTTGCACACTCGGTTCATGAGATCCATGAATACTGCCGGCGCGTTAGTCAATCCAAACGGCATGACTAGGAACTCATAATGACCATAACGAGTCCTAAACGCTGTCTTCGGCACATCCTCTTCTCGAACCTTCAGTTGATGGTAACCAGAACGAAGGTCGATCTTCGAATAGTAACTTGATCCTTGTAGCTGATCAAATAGATCGTCAATGCGTGGTAATGGATATCGGTTCTTAATAGTTACTTTATTCAATTCTCTGTAGTCAATGCACATGCGCATAGATCCATCCTTCTTCTTAACAAACAGAACCGGAGCTCCCCAAGGTGAAAAGCTCGGTCGGATGAATCCTAAATCTAAAAGCTCTTGCAACTGTGTAGACAGTTCTTGCATTTCTGATGGAGCTAGGCGATAAGGTGAGCGAGCGATTGGTGCGGCTCCAGGCACCAGATCGATGCGAAACTCGACTTGTCGCGGAGGTGGTAATCCTGGAAGATCATCAGGAAACACTCCCGGATAGTCTCGTACTACAGGTATATCATCTAAACGTCTCTCTACAGATTTCTTTTCCACAACATGCGCCAAAAATGCTGGATATCCCTTTCGGAGATATTTACAAGCTTTTAAGCAATTAATAGTTTTGACGGCACTCGTCCTCTTATCTCCTTGTATCACCAAAGTTTCTCCAGTTGACAATGGTATACGTATCTTTTTATCAAAGCAAACTATCTCTGCACGATTTTTCGACAACCAGTCCATACCAACTACGATGTCAAAACTTCCCAACTCAACCGGTAGTAAGTCTATTTTGAAAAGATGACTCTCAAATGCTAGAGTACATCCTGGTACTATTTCTCCTGATTCAATCAACCTACCATCGGCTAGTTCTAAGGTATACTTGTTGTCTAGCTTACAAGATCTAACGTCTAATAGTGGTCTAAAGTCTTTAGACACAAAACTCAAATCGGCGCCAGAATCAAATAATACGGATGCATAATGATCGTTAACTAGAAACGTACCAGTGACAGTGTTAGGGTCCTGGCGTGCCTCTTACGCTCCAACGACAAATGTATGACCCCTAGCTGGCTGGTTGTTGACGTTTCCACGATTATTGTTGTTGTTCGGGTTTGCAGGGCGGTTCGGATTGTTTTGATTACCACGGTTCAGTTTAGGGCACTTGTTTCGGAAATGGCCTTGCTCGCCACATTCGAAACATCCATTTGCTGGTCGATCCCTATTTGCTTGAGTGTTAGGGTTCGCTCTACAGTATTGGGCCAAATGCCTCCAGCGTTTGCAATTCCCACAGAAAGTACAGTCACCATCATGATGACGTTCACACTTGCCACACTTGGGCTTACTCCCCATGTAAGTCTTTTGTTCAGCAGTAGTGGCAATGTAGGCTTTCGTGGTACTAGCCTGCTTCTTATTCTTGTGACCCTGCCGGTCATTCCACTTACGTTTTCCTTTCCCAGCATCAGCATTGCTGGATTCAACCTTTTCAGTAACAGCTTTCTTAGTAAGATTCCCCATCCTTACTGCTTCATCAGTCAAACGCTGTGCTAGTTCCACAGCAATCTTAAAAGTAACAGGGTTCGCTGATGTTACCAAACTTCGAATTTGCGGCACTAAACCCCAGATATACCTTTCAGTGCGCTTGTACTCAGGAGTGACCATGTGCGGTACAAGGCGTGCTAGTTCTTGAAATCGGGTGGTATATCCTGTGATATCAGCACCAACCATAGTAATATTCCAGAGCTCAGACTCAATCTTCTGCAGCTCACTGCGGGGACAAAACTCTTCCATGACCATGGTTTTCAAAGTTTCCCAAGACAGTGAATGAGCGGCTGGACGTCCCATTGCTTGCTTTTGGGCGTTCCACCAGGTCAAAGCTTTATCACTAAACGTGCATGTAGCATACATGACCATGTCTTCACGAGCACACTTGCTAATCTCTATCACAGACTCCATTTTCTCTATCCAATGGATGATTCCAATGGCACCTTCAGTACCACGGAAATGACTCGGTTTACAAGCTAGGAATGTTTTATATGAACATCCCTTTTGAGTGCTCTCGGGATTACTACATGAAGCGTTTGGTTCGGTTTCTCTACTACCGCTACGGTTTCGGTCAGTATCATACTGAGCAAGGGCTTCAGAAATCCTTCGGTTAACCATTTGTTCAGTAGTCTCCTCAACAGTAGGAGGTGGTGTGGGGTTTCGTTGGCTGTTCCTGGTAATTCTACGTTTAGGCGGCATGATTCAGTCCTAATCATACACAAGAAACACTCGTAAGATATCTAATCAAGTCATCACTCATAAAGTACGTGATAAATATAAATATAGTATGAAGTCAATCACCAATTGATATCATTCATGATGTATGCAGTAATGTAAACCAAACATAAGTTATATATATCATAATTCTGGGTTAATTGTTGTTACATAAGTTTTGTACAAAGATGGGATTTACTACAAAAGATACCCATTGGATCAAACATGATCTACAAAATGTGACGGATTTAACCTATACATCCATCTAGTCAAAAGTCAACCCAAATACATCATAACTATAGTCCTAATACATCATACATACTGTCTAGAAGAAATACGGTAGACTCCATCCCACAAACATCCTAACAGCTATCATCAACACACATAATCCAACTGCGGTACCTACAGTCTCTAAACGACGCTCTAGTCGGATCAGACGTGCTCTAGTAGCATCGGCAGACTCCCTGTCTACCTCGATATGCAACTCAGAAGTCGCAAGGCGTCCATATATCGCCAGCACATCATCATCAAGACGAGAGGTGTCACTGCGCATCACCCTGATGGCAGACTGCGTACCAAAATGAAATCCTAGTAAGGTACGAATAACTGCGACCACAGTAGGGACCGTAAGCTCCAGAGGCTCCTCGGTCAAATGTAGAGATGTAGATGTGTGAGATGACTCCCTAGTCTCATAGGTGGAAGGAATCCTCTCAATGATCCTCCAATGGCGTAAAATGCGTGGCATCCAGTCCAGATGCGGAACTCTAGCTCTCGGTGTCTGCTGATCACAGCGGATTTCTCGCTCCACAGTCATCGGCTCCTTGCCGCGAGACGATGAGGGTCCTATGGGAAAATCCCTGACACACGACAGCGGTGTCCTCCTAGGTGTAGGCCGAAAATCAGGCTCTCCAATAAGATGACGTCTAGACATAGAGATAGATCCTAACATATGGGTAGCAGGATCAGTGGATGGCAATGGTGGAGTGGCTATCGAACCATCTGAAGTATCTCTAGGAAATGTAGGCGGGTAAACCTCCTCAGACACTGCTATAGGTATCCCGTCGTATGGCCCCTCCATGGGCTCCTCCTCAGTATCAGAATCAGTGAGGTAAATAGGTGCGTGTCTCGACATGCCTAGTCAAAGAAACGTGTGTGACGTGTCAGACGTATGCAATAGTATGAATGCGGAACTGTGTTAGCCAAGGCTATAGTCTAGGTCTCTAAGGTTTTTTTTTTTTAGTCACTTAAAGACTTCTAGTTCTCTATAACCAAAAGCTCTGATACCAATCTCTGTCACACCCCCAAATCGGTAATCTTGTTTATTAACAGTTTAGCGGAAGCTTTTAGTTAATTAGCGGAAGCATTTTAATAAATGTTAAGCATCGGGGGCGGACAGATTCAATAGTGCATTCATTGTATCAGAGTATATGATCATACAGAACATACATATATATTTAAGATGCCATAAGTTTAAAGTTATTACAAAAGATACGACGTCGTAGAGTCATATATAATTAGGGTTGTCGAAGACAACTTAAGTATTTGAAAATACATATTTATTAAAGAGGGATTTCATAAGTATAACCAATGAAATTGATAATACAAAGGAAATCCAAGTGTCCCAAAAGTGGCATCATAAATAGTCAGGTAGCCTACGTCCGATATGCATGCAGATGTACCTGAGTCCTAATTCCCTGAAAAACATAGTAAACGGTCAACATTGAATGTTGAGTGAATTCACAGGTTTTAGTTTTGTATAAATCATTCATGTACGCAAACATAATATTTATATGTAAAGTAGGAAACACAAGTATTCTAATTAAAGAAAACATTTCCTATAATTAGTAAGAATGTCATTATTACTACAATAATAACTGTGTAGGAAACACAAGTTTAAACATAAACATTTCCTAATAAGTAGTTGCAGGATATACAGGTTTATCATTTAAGTAAACATATCCATTTCAATAGTTAAGGAAAATCTGGTTTAGTAGTCAAGTAAACATTTTCCAACAGATAGTTAACAGGAACTCAAGTTTAACAATAAGGTAAACATTCCAATAATAGTCATAGCAGGAAACACAGGTTTAACATTTAAGTAAACATTTCCTATGAATAGTTGTTTTTGTGGGAAACCAAGTTCAACCAATTAAGGTAAACGTTTCCTAAAATATAGTCTCTCAGAGGAACACCTGTCCTATTAGTCATCACAGGGAATACCCTTCCCAAACCAAGTTGTTGTTTAGTTGTTTAGTTGTGTAGTTGAATAGTTGAGTAGTTAAGTGGGAAATATAGACTATAATCCCTCCAAGGTGAGCTAAAACTTTAGAGTTAAAGTAACGACACTAGTACTATAACCAAACCACGACTAGTTGTTTTGTTGTTGCCTCAGTAACACCTTAAGTATACACTCCTCGTTACGACTGCCGTCGATGTGGTTGGAATGACCAACG
This sequence comes from Helichrysum umbraculigerum, assembly GCA_949592205.1. Lineage (NCBI taxonomy): Eukaryota > Viridiplantae > Streptophyta > Magnoliopsida > Asterales > Asteraceae > Helichrysum > Helichrysum umbraculigerum. The sequence goes on from CATIUR010000001.1 coordinate 365,689,914, forward strand.
AGTAATATCCTGGGAGGGTTGTCAAATCGATAGTACTATCTGTATACTCAGTGGCTAGAGTCACCTAGCTAATGGTTATAGGTTGTAAGCACTGGGACTTATGTGCACTACAACTGCCTCGCGTAAACCTAGGATCGTACCAAGATCTGCTGTCTTATTCCCAAAATGTTGTGAAAACGTTTCATATAATTAATTCAAGTTAATTCAATATGAAAACATTTTATAGAAATAGTTCAAGTTTGATAGTGTGAAAGAAATCATGTTATTCAATTTCACATAATAGCATGCAGTGAAATACATAAAGCATATAACATGTTATATCACATTGTTCTATGTTTTCCACCCCTGGTTTTAAAAGCATTTAAAACAATAAAAGATAGGGGCTGTGAACTCACAGTTTGCAAGTCTTCAGCGAAATAAAGCTAACCAAACAATCCAAGCGCGTCCTCAAATTCCTAGACGCAAATAATAATACTTGTATAAGTATATGGATTATTTGTTAAGTTGTAAAGTTTATAATATTTCAGTTGCTGGTGAGGTTTGCGTTTCAATTAGTCGTTGAGTTCAAGTATGTATATTTATATACATATTAGTTGAATATATATATATATATTCTAATATATATATTAGTTGTTGTCATTGTTAATGTCCATATATACATAAATATGAATGTAGTTGTCGTTGTTGTCGATTATGTTTTCAAAACATAACTATAGTAGTTATCAAAATAACTTTGTTATATCGTTCACATATGTCGTTTGTTAATTGTCGCGAATAAAACTTGGTTGTCGTTTACGTTTCAAAACCATAACTTAGGTCGTTATAAAATGTAACTCACTTTATTCGTTTCGATATATATACATATTGTCCGTTAGTATATATATATAATTTGTTATCGTATTAAGTTTTGTCGCGTTCTAAATGTCCATATTAACTTATGTCGCGGATATAATTATGTCTCATAGTCGTGTCCCTATTAATACAAGGTCTCGTTGTCACACTATTAGTCAAGTAATAAGTCTCGGTCCATATAACGATTACTAGTTTGTACATTTTGTAAAATGAAATGGATTAGGTCTGGACAGCCGGGGAATACGCCGTATTCTGGTGAATACGCCGGATTCAGTCAAAATCAAGGGAATACGCCGTATTCTGGTGAATACGCCGGATTCGGGTCCAAATAGGGGGAATACGCCGTATTCTGGTGAATACGCCGTATTCATTCGAGTTTAAGAGGATCCGCCGGATCCACCGATGATCCGTCGGATCAAGCGTGTCTTTTACTCGTTCATCGTTTTAGCCGAGGTTTGTGTGCGGTTCAAAGGTGGGAATACGCCGTATTCTGATGAATACGCCGTATTCGAAGTTTAAAAATTGGGAATCCGCCGGATTCCCGTGAATCCGCCGGATTCATCTGAGTTTCGGCTGGGAATCCGCCGGATTCACTTGAATCCGCCGGATTCAAGGGTTTTCAGGTTCTGGTTCGTTCTCTGTTATAATAAATTCGTACAGGTTTTGGTTTTAGCTTCGTTTTTAAGATGATCAAACATCACCATATGTTAAATAAATGCATTATAACAAGTTTTTAACAACTTATAATAACAATCATCAACAAAATCATAAATTTAAGAAATTTATATAAATGAAGAAAAATGAAGAAATTATCCTCACAATGATGTTAAGATGAAGATGATGATGATTCTGAGATGGTGATGATGATTACGAACGATGATGATGAAAATCAAGAAACCATTTTGTTGTGAGTTTGATTTGTGTTTGATGTTTGTGAAGAAAGTGAAGGGTGATGAAGATGGAGATGATGAAGCTTCCTGCTTTTACTCTTTTGCTGCTGCTGTTGCCGATGATGTCCAGAGAAGAAGAAAAAGTTGGTAGATCACAAATAATTGAGGTTGTTCAAATAATGAAAATGAAGCTAAGGAAATGGGTATACGGTTTTGTTTTTCAAAGGGAGTATGGAGGGAGCGAAGTTTGTTCCCCAGATATTTTGTTTTGTGCAATATTGGTAGTTTTTAGCCCGTTAATTTCGTGTACGGGTATAATTTGCGGTACTTTAGTTAAAATAAAATTTCGCGTTATGTTTCTCGATATTTCAGACTTAGTAATTGATAATCATATACTTGAAATACTTTGTCAAAAGTACAATATAATTATTTACAGTAAAAGTACTGTATAGTTGAAAACGCGTGCCAGATTTCAGTCAAATTTGGAAATCATATTTTGAGGTAATGTTTTATACATTAAAACAGTAACTTACGAAATAATACTTTTATTATTTGGAACCTCTAAGCGCGTTTTAAAATTGTTTCTGTTCGTATTACGCGTAACAAAATCTTCTAATTGTTTCGTTTTCTTTTCGTTATAATACTTTTATATAATAATTTCAAACTAAAAATTATTCAAAAGTATCTTTGAAGTTCATTTTGGAACTTTATTATTCGCGATAAATACGTTTATTATAAAACGTATAATTTATATATTATCTCAATAATATAATTATATACTAGTTGTAATTAATAATTTTCGAATTATTAATTATTTTGTATCACCAACATTATTGTGTTCAATTCATAGAGTTTGATATATTTATTTCGTACGTAATTATATATACACATATAACTACTATCAAATATATCACATAACACATAGTAAGTTTATCATAAACTTAACACATAATTAGTTTTGAATTCACTAGTCAGGGAATTACTCTAGGTAATGCATGAAATTAGGTTAAGTAAATACCCTAATTGAAGGATTGTCACAATCCCCATTGGAGTTTGGAGAGGGTATGGGGATATTTTTGATTAATGGGTTTGGGGGTGGGGTTATCACTCCCCGCCTCGAACCCGTCCCATTGCCATTCCTATGTGTGTCTCACAAAAAGTATAAAATCAGAATAAAATAGTCATATATATTATTTTGATTCTACAATTTGTCATAGTATGTGTCTCATAAAAAAGTCTTATCTTTTATACTTTAGTTTTTGTGTGTGTGTGTGTGATAGTCAACTAGTCATAAATGATTTATCACAATGATTAGTAAATGATTGGATTTGTCATTTGGTGAAGTAATAATACGACAAATTAACAATGCCGTACATTTCTCTCAACTCGTTCAGAAAATAGTGTGCAAGTTCATCTAACATCCGTAATAGCTACCGCAAATTAACTAAATTGAATTGTGCTTCTTTTGGATGATAATTCGTACATCACTTAAAAAAAATCATACATCACTAACTATTCTTCATATGTTGTATTGTACATCAATATAAAAGATAGTTCATGGTGTATGAATCATCCCCTTTATTTATCTTTATTTTAAAAAACATCTAAAACATTGAATTGAATTATATAATATGTTATGACTTGTGAGATTTTGAGGACTTTTGCTTACATAATAATTGATATGTTCTATGTTCATTTAGAAAAAAATTGATGGATTAGATATGTCATCGAGTATACACATTTAATATGGATTTAGCCCTATGTTTACGCTTATTTATCATTACTCGTTCGTTCATTGACTCGTATACTCACTTTAGTACTCATTTGATTGTCCATTAGATAAATTCGCACACAATTTTTTTTAAAATTATTTATTATCGAAACCCGTTTATACATATTTTGATTGATCGAAGCTGAAAGCTAGTGGAGTGTGTTATTCATATTTTTTAATGACAATCTCTCTAAGAACATGTGATATATATTGAAATTTAAATTTTGTCTAAACATTGTAAGTTTAAAAAATGTATGACTTGTGTTATCATTCTCAACAATGAGCTTGTCAGTATGTCACTTCAACGTCACATCAACACTCTCAAAAATGACATACAACTGATACACCTCTACCGACAGTCAATGTGTCACTTGAATTTCAAAGACCCACAACTATTTATTTAAACTAAAAAGTAAAAACATTATATTTATTTTATTTTTTAAAAAAAACATTACATTAGTTATAAAAATATTACATTAACCAATGACTAAATAGCCTAGTGGTAAGGGCAGCCCATGACTTCCTAGAGGTCATGGGTTCGAATCCTGCCATGGGTATTATTTATCATAAAGGTACCTACCACCAATGAAGCGCATGACCCATAACGTTAATGCTTAGTCGGTGCGAGTTTCGGCTCGGACGTTGTGGTATATGTGATGGAGGTGATTTACCCGGCGATGTTGGACCTTGTGGGGGGTTCGATCGTGCTCCATTGAAATATGGAGCGGCTCCAGTGGGTGGCCCAAATACCCATTTTTTTTAAAAAATATTACATTAATTTTTAAAATATTACATTAAATATAAAAGAAACATTACATTAATATATAAAATAGTAAATGAAAAATAAAGTGTAGTCCTCGGCTTCATTTTGTTGCGAACACGAACCATTAGATAAATTCTCTACTTATTTTATTCCATTTGGCGATTACTTGATTTGTAGTATGTTTCATCTAAAACTCCGTAATTGTAGTTTTCTTGTACGGTTTGCCAAAAATAAAATTTCCGTTCGTGAAATTCCAATAGGACAATTTTGGAAAGCGTTCTCCCATTCTTCGATCAAGCTTTTGACCTCATTATTAGTTCATGGCACAGATGATGGTGTTCGGATGTTTCGGAAATGTTTTTGAGAAAATTTGTGGGGATGTTGTGACATTTTTGTGTGTTAACATGGATGCATAATGTGTGAATTGTGTGAAACATTGTAGTTGTTGTGTGTAAATGTGAAATAAGGTAGTTGGGTGGAATAATGTATATGAACGTAAAAATATAATGAAAATTGTGTGCGAATTGAATTTTAATTGTGTATATATTTATAGTGTGATTGATGTTAGGGTCGATAAATATGTTTAAAAAATATATATTTTTAATGCTAACAGCTCAATTTCTGAAAAAAAAAAAATTTAATTTTGCAAGTGGGCCCCACAAGTTTGTCTCCCATGCATCGGTATAGCAACGAGAGGCAACCAACGAGCCCGTGTCAACGACGTCAGTTGGCGGACGCTCATCTATTTGTAAACATCATCTATTTGTAAACAAATGTGCCCGTTGACATCAGTCTAATATGTGTAACATTACAACATCAAAAAAGATGATAATTCATGTACCACTAAAAGTTTTCAACTATTACGGTGTAATAGTTATTAGAGGTACCATTTCATGGTGTTCTATATGAATTGAAACAACTAACATGGAATTGCGTAATTCCAAATTTTTTTTAGAAACGGCAAATAACACATGCGGGCCAGTAATGGAGTATCATCGTGCCACCACTACCAGCCCATATATTGCCTCACCTAGGAAAAACCACCACAGGACTCGAACCCGAGACCTATGGGTAAAAATTCATCTGACAAAGTGAAGTTGTACTTGAAAATGTATTTAATTCATCATTGTTAATCAGTTATAATTATAAGTTGAGAATCTTGTAGAGTGTAATTAATTCATCACTGACTCTTAATTGGTCATTTGAATGTGTAATCAGTAGCTCAAATGTTTTGAATTTGCCACAAAATATTTGAAACAACCTTATTTAATTCACATAAAAGACCTCTTCTTCAATACTTTATTACAGCCCCAAATCTAGGGTAAGGTTACGAGGGGAATGCCTCAATTGAGAGAAGGATGTGCAAGTCGAATTTACTGCATTTTAAGACAAAATTGTCACCCAAATTCACTTTATTTTACTAACGGAACACTGCATTTTAATAACACATTTTACACCTATCAAATTTGACTACATTTTAATTACAGTGCATTTTACAAATACAAATTTATTCCTAAAATGCACTAAATTTTATATAACCCCTTCTTCCCATCGTCTAAAAATCCTTATTTCCCAAATTTTATCTAAAATATTTGTAACGTAACCTTTTCCGATTTCAATTTCATTTTCTTCCCCAATTTCATAATACCCCCCTCAATTCCTCCGCCGTCGACGTGATCTGGATAAACCATCAAACATCTCTCACTCTAGAATTCCTCAATTTTTAACCTAATCTTTGAAACTTAATTAGCGTTTTGGTTCAATCAAGCTAGCTGTAGAAGCAAAATTTTGTAAGTAAGTTACTTTCTTTCATATACTGTTTAATTTTGACCAATTTAACTTTTTTATTTTCTTTTCTTTTGAACCCTAGCTCACATTTTAGTATGTTTTTGTTATGTATGCGCTTCTTTAGTTGAATTTTGTGTTTCTTTAATGCAGTCAGTACCCAATTTATTAGTTTGTTATTTTGTAGAGCTCATTTCAGTTTTATAACATCCATGTAATATGTTAGTTTTCATGCTTATAACATTTCGTATAATGTTATATACAAACTTGGATTAGTAATTATGTCATTAGTATCCAGCTGGCTCATTAAGTGCTACTTAATAAAGTTGTTATAAGAATTTTCGCTACGAAAGCAATTTCTTGTTGAGTTGAAATACTTGTTTGTTTTGTTCCTAAAACTATTGACAACATGGAATATACAGTAAAAATGATCTAAACTACCATCCTTCTTTGTAAGCTGACACTATTAAGATATATTCGTGATCACTCGGTTAATTTATGTAGGCATATGCCATGGCAAAGGGGAAACTTATTTTGATATGCCACTCGGGTGGTGAATTTGTGACCAATGATGATGGGACCCTTTCATATAATGGAGGGGAAGCAAATGCAGCAAATGTCACCACCGAGACTACTTTTAATGATTTAAAGTTACAGTTAGCCGAGGGGGGTAATTTGGATCAGAAGACGGTGACTATCAAATACTTCCTTCCGGGAAACAAGAAGAATCTGATTGTTGTAAAGAATGATAAAGATGTAAAAAGAATGATTGAATTTCATGGAGATGCCATCACAGCAGAAGTCTTTGTTATGGGAACGCCAGGTTTTGAATGTCCTACTGTCGAAGTGCAATCCAACAAAAAAGATGAGACAGTGAACCATGATAACAAGAAAAAAGAGGCTGCAAAACGAGGTAGACCGCCGGCCAAGAAAGATGATAAAGTGCCAACATGTCCTCCAGTTAAGAGGACACGTAGTGCCACTGCTGCTGCTAAAGCTGCAGTGGTTTCTGATGATAATCAAGATGACGATGATGACATGTCAGATGGTTCCATCAATGAAACTTCCTCAAGCAATTCTTCGGACCGTGACAATGAGAAGGCAGATTCTGATTCCAATTCTGGTTCAGACTACACACCTAAAAGGTCTGCAGTTCAGAGAAAACGTAACAGCCAAAGTGAGATTGATATCGGTGTTGATGCTAGCCCTGCTAATAGTGTTAAGAAGAGGAGAAACACCCCATTATGGAAGTTTGGTGCTAATGGCCGTCCCACGATTGTTTCCTCTCCCGATAAAGATTCTGTGGGGCCCAAATCTGGAGGAAAGAGTGGGAAAGCTGAAAATTCTGAAGGTAGAATGTCACAGAAAAAGAGTAGCAGGTTGGCTGATAAAGGAGACAGTTCTCGAGAAACGAGATCGGGGAGAAAGAGTAGTGTCTTGGTAGCTGATGACAGTGATCAAGAAGTTGATATCTTTTCTGGGAAAGAGCTTGCTATTTACGACGAATATGCCCGGGCCCTACCTGAAGCTACGGTTGACTTATGGAAGTCAGCCATCACTGGCGTTGGTCAGGAATTCGCTAGTGTAAATGAGTTCCGAGCTGCATTGAAAAAATATGCTATAGCAAATCGGTTCGGGTATAAGTATAAGAAAAACGATACAATTCGTGCCATTGGTGGATGTGCTGCGGAAGGGTGTACCTGGAAGTTCAATGCGTTGTGGGTCTCGACCACCAAGTCATTTATGATTAAAAAACTAAACAATGTACATACATGTGACAGGGAGTCTCGGATATCAGCTCACCCGGCTAAAAATTGGTTAGTAGGTACCATAAAAGATAGGTTACGTGAATCACCATATCTAAAACCAAAAGAGATTGCTAATGGACTATTGCAGGATTTTGGGGTCGAGTTGAATTATACGCAAGTATGGCGTGGGATTGGGGATGCTCGGGAACAACTTCATGGGTCACTTAAAGAATCGTATAATAAGTTACCTTGGTTTTGTGAGAAGGTTGTTGAGACAAATCCCTGTAGTATTGCTAACCTCGTTATTGGTGAAAAGAAAAGATTCAAGTCCCTTTTTGTGTCGTTTCATGCGTTACTTATTGGATTTCAGAATAGTTGTCGCCCTCTTATTTTCTTGGAAGCTTCTTCTCTCAAGTCTAGGTATGGAGAAATTCTTCTGACAGCCAATGCGATTGATGGAAATGACGGTTTCTTCTTGGTTGCATTTGCTATAGTAAATGTTGAGGATGATGACAATTGGCATTGGTTTCTGGAGCAATTAAGAGGTTCAATATCAAACTTACAGCCCATTACTTTTGTGGTCGATAAAGATAAGAACTTGAAGAATTCTGTGCTTGCAGTTTTTGAAAATGCGCATGTTGGTTACTCCATTTACCATTTGTTAGCTAGTTTTAAGCGAAACATGAAGGGTCCTTTCCATGGGGATGGGAAAGGTTTTTTAACAGTTCATTTCTTGGCTGCGGCTCATGCAGTACGTGTTGTTGGTTTTAAAAAGTCAATGGAACAGATTAAGCTGATATCTTCACTGGCGTATGATTGGGTCATGCAAAGTGAACCTGAACATTGGGCGACTTCATCTTTTAAGGGTGAACGCTATAATTACATTACTAAAGATGTTGGCGAGTCATATGCTAAGTTAATGGAGGATTACAGACACTTACCAATATTACAAAAGATAGATGCTTTAATTCGTACGACAATTGATGACATGGAGGATGCTAAAATGGATGCAAGTATGTGGTCAGCACATCTTACTTTTTTAAAGGAGAAAGAATTGGAAGAAGAAAGAGTCAAAGCACGTGGACTCAAAGTTCTGATTTCTTCTGATAATCTGTTTGAGGTTCGTGAGGATTCGACCCATGTTGTGAATGTTAGTGACAGGAGTTGTACATGCATGTGGTGGAAGGAAAGGGGTCTACCATGCCGCCATGCTCTTGCTGTCTTTTCATTGACGGGTAAAAGCCCGTATGAATATTGTTCTGGTTACTTCACAGCTGATGCGTATCGTTTAACCTATGCCGAGTCGATACACCCGATACCCATTGATGGGCCACCTTTGCAAAACTCTAAGGAAGAACCTGAAAAACTAGAAGGTGAAAAGGAAGATGGTGACAAGGAAACTGGAGAGAAAACAGAGAACGAAGAGGGTTCTAAGAAAGACTCTGAAATAGAAGGGGATAATATGGAAGAGGATGAAAAGATGGATGTTCTGGAAGATGAGCGTATTAAGGAAGGAAATGAGAAAGATGAGGGTAGTAATAGAAGTGCTGAAAAAGAAGATAGTAGCAAGCTGGATGCTGAGAAAGTTGACTGTATTAATCTAGATGCTGAAAACGAAGAGGGCTGCAAGTTGGATGATGAAAAAGATGATGGTCGTGATGCAGATGCTAAGAAAGATAAGTATGTTAATGTAGACATCGAAAAAGATGAGGACGTTAATGTAGATGTTGGGGATAAAGTAGATACCAAGAAAGATGAGAGTGGTAATGTAGTTGTCGAGAAAGATAAGGGTGGTGATGTAGATCTTGAGAAAGATGAGGGTGGTGATGTGGATGTCGAGCAAGATGAGCGTGGGGATATAGATCTTGAGAAAGATGAGGGTGGTGATGTGGAATTGGAGAAAGATGAGGGCGATAATGTGAATGCCGATAAAGATGAGGGTGGTAAGTTGGATTTTGAGGAAGATGAAATTGGTAATGTGGATGCTGAAAAAGAAGTTAGCCAGTTGGATATGGAAAAAGAAGGTGGTAAGTCAGATGTGGAGAAAGAAGAGGGTAACATGGTTAAACTTAGAGAAGAACACGAGGATCCAAATGTGCTTGTGCTTCCTCCGATTCCTACAAAATCGTTTTCTTCAACAGTAAAGAAAGAGAAAGAGACGGACGGTGCTGAAACAGATGGAGATACGAAAAGAAAGGTAACTTGTAGCAAGTGCAAGCAACCTGGGCATTATAAAAAGTCTTGCAAAACCGAGTTATAGGTACTTAAATATCTTGTATATACCTTTCAACTTTTTCTTTGTGCACTGTTGTAGTGTAACTTGAATCTTGGTCCGTCTTTGGACCAATATCTGGTGAGTTCTGTAGGTTTGTAGCTTTTTAAGAGCACCGTTTTTTAATCATATACTCCGTATCTGAATGAAACTTCGGTTGGCTGGAAATGAGACCATTATAGTACTGGGGTCCATTTAATCTGCTTTTCCTCTTGATTATACTCAATTATAGTGTTTTGACTAGTTCTCAATTTAGGCAATGTGTATCTTTAAGCACAGTAGCAGCATACGTCAATTTGTGTCCCACTAAACTTTTCTGGCTTAGGTGATGTTTAAAACCAATAACATGTAATACTGCCGAAGGTTATCGACTGTAGGGGTGTTAATCGGGTAATTTAATCGGATTTCGGGTTATTCGGGTCGGGTTATTCGGATTTCCGTGTTTAAAATCTTACCCGAAACCCGATTTAAATAAGCTCGAGTTATTCGGGTTCTGGTTATTTGGATTCGGGTTATTCATTTAAACCTGAATGAGATCATATTCTATATTTTCGTATTTTGAACAAAGCTTAAACTTTAAAAAATAACACTTATAGATTATATAAATCATCATAAGTAACTTACATGTATATTATATATAGATGTATTCATATAAATCTTAATAACTTATACATATATAGTTATATTTGTATATTAAATTAATTTTTGTAATTATTTGGGTTACCCGAAATGTAAGATATTTATCCGAAACCCGACTCAAATAAGATTTGGGTTATTCGGGTTCGGGTGACCAAATAAGCTTCGAATATGGATTATTCGGGTTCGGTTATTTGTGACACCCCTAATCGACTGGATATGATGGATTATTAGGTTACTATTAATGATCAATGACACCGATATATATATAGGGTGAAAAAAAATAAGATTCCAAAAGGTAGTATAAATCAAAGGATGAAAATATTCTAAAGGAGAGTATGTTGAAATTAAGGATAAGAGAAAAATTACATGTAACTTCTACAGTTTATGGTGAAGCATGAAACACTCGATAGTCGAGATCACATTAACTAGTAGATGGCTTTACTTAATAACAAAGGTCCTTGTCGAAGCTCTTTCAATTGCAATGAGCATTTTACCGAGCTAATGACATTTGGTTTTCTGTGTACAATAGTCAACTTAAGTACTGTATGTGTTTGAACATAAAGAAGTCCAAAATGCTAAAGAACAACAAAAAGTTGACAGTATAAAGCGTAAACAGACGAGCAAACTTATCTATTACTGTACTTGGATACAAAATTACATCCCAATTCCTCTGGAAACCCTTTTTTTTTTTTTTCATGAATAATTACTCCAAATGGATTCAAAGTTTAACACAAAAACCAAAATCCATGAATCGAACACATTAAAGACTAGATTTCTTGCAGCAAACACGGCTCACTTGTTACTACTACTATACAACTATGCTTTGTTGCACAAAGTAGCATATGGGTAGTTAACTAGAGAAAAGAATAAGGAACCCTTAAACTAACTATCTACAATCTTTGAGGTACAAACAAAATCGGCACTAGGTACAATTCATTATGTGCATCTAAGAGAGATTAATTGGCAGTATGTGAGCTCATACACAGTGGGCATGGAGGATCTCTTCTATCTTCATTGTGAGTTCGTGTTTCCAAACAATCTGCATGATAAACATGACCACAAACAAGAACTGCAACAACAGAGGCATCACCGGTAGAAGCCGAACATAATCCACATAGCATCTTCCTTGCATCAGGAGATATTACATCGATTACCAATGTATTTGATCTAATTCTATCTTGCCTCCGTGAAGCCTTTTCCTTCCTCTCTGCAATAAAAGTGACCACCAAAAACCCTGGATCAATTAACGCCCAAAATGTTTGAACATTTTAAATTTAAGGAGTGACATCAATTTCTGTTATAATTTGCCACTATTACGGAACAAGAAGACTCAAATATAAGCCAATGTATGACAAACCTGCGTTACCTGAACGTGATTCCGATTTATGACCAAACTTTGAAGGAGGATTAGTCTTCCCATGAGAGGTTGATGCGGCAGGAACAATATTTTTTTGTGAATGTTGGACGTTGTAGTTATGACGTGGAACCCTGAATAGCAATGCACGATTCAGATTGTGGTGGTGGTGGCGGTGACGGTTTGGTGAATGGTGTTGGGCATTTGGTGAACCTTCCTTGATATACATGTGCGATGATGGAGCATTTTTCTGGTAAAAAGTAGATGTTAGAAGAAAAAATGCAAAAAGTTTGCAGGGACAATTATCTTATATTGCCTTAAACCATTCATGTTAACTTCAATAGTTGATAAGAAAAACAAATATATACAGTTTAAGCAGGAAAATAGGCCAAGAAAAGAACGTTCGGAAAAAAAAACCCTGACCTCTTTTGATGATGATTCCATTTGAAGGTCATGTAACCTGAAGGCTGCAATACTCGAAATGAAATGTAATTGTCAGTTAAACTTAAGTTTTAGAAATTTTGTGAGTACTCAAAATGAGGATGTAACATTGATTGTGGTATGAAGAGCTTGACAATACAGGGTTCTGGTACAATACAGGATCCAGGTGTTGTTGATGGAAAAACAATGATTTGAAATATACAAAACCTAACCAAATTTATTAGGTTATATCATTTACTAAATTTCAGCTAATCCAATTTGATCAACCGAAAATTATCCTCGGTACACCAACACCCAAAACCCAATGATCAAAGGGTTTATAATGCAACTTTTTCCATAATCTAGGGCATCATTCATCACGAGTATCTCAAACATTACATTAAAATCATCATATTGTCACACAATTAAGTAAATTCCATAAGAAACATTTAAATCGAGAATATATATATATATTTTTTTCTTTTCTTGCTAGTACTTGATCATCAACAAGCCCACATTACAAGATTATATCTATACATCAACAACAGGGGCGGATCTAGCTCCTTAGAAGGGGGGTCACGGGCCCCCAGTCCATGCCAGCCCAACAATGGTAAATCCTCATCATTTTCTAACAGGCCCCAAATTGAATTACAACATGCCCCCCAACTTTTAATATAAAAAGCCCCAAAGCAGCCCATTATTGTGAGAAATAAAATTGAAAGCACTCATTTTATTTAAAACACTATATGTTTTCCTTATGTCACCAACTTTAGAGGGCATCAATATTTTCAGTTGATTTTTACTAATGTTTTATTTTTACATATTGTTTTTTTATGTCTATTTTTGTTAAAACTATCTTTTATTTATACAATTTTGTTGTTCATTCGTTTATAAGTTGTTTGGACAGTTTTGTTGATATGTTTAGGCTTGTTTTCTTTTGCTTTTGTTGATCCTACATTTTTACGATTAATTTAGGCCCCCCACGAAATGGTTTTCTGGATCCGCCACTGATCAACAATCTAACATAAATTACAGTTTTATCATATATGAAACAAAACTGATAACAGATTATGAACGAATAACCAAAGCCGACGATAAAATTCAAGATTTTTATGCATCAAGAAATTAACAGAAATTATAGAATCATGAGAAAGAAAACAAAACCCATTTAAGACAATGAAAAAACAACAGAAACCCATAATAAAAAAGTTAATATTTTGTTGAACAATGGAATTCGTACCAGGAGAAGGAGGCGAGTTGTTGAGGTCAGCTCTTGATTTTATCATCAACATTTCTATCATATGATGAATGCAATACAGATATATACACCAAGTTTGAAAATTTAACGGCTACTAAGAATCAGAAAGAGAAAAGGGTTTTTGGGTCATTGGAATTTTGTGGGAGAAAGAAAGGGTGTAACCGAATGTGGTTAAAATTTTGTGCTAATAAACTAACTGATTCATAACTACCGTGTAATAACAAATAATTATTGTTGTTAAATAAACGGGGGTAATTGCATTTTATGTTGGGTTTATTTTGTGTTTCCAATTATATGGAACAATTTTAAACCCAAACAAATTAGGCCCAAAATTTAAGGCCCATATCAATACTCATGTATGTGTTAGGGCAGAATTCAGGGGGTGTGCGGGTAGATCGGCATTTAGAATTCATTCGAAAGAGAGAAGTGAGAAAAAGAGAGAAAAGAGAGAAACCCGTTTTCACTGTAGCAGTCTCAGAAAATCGACGATCCCCGGAAATTGAACCGTCAGATCGTTCTCATTTTTGGACAGCGTGTTCCTGACACCTGGGCCAACATTCTGACCGTTCAGTTTTGCATTTTGAGGTCTGGAAGTCGAGTTACGAAGTTCGGACAGTAGCAGCAGTTTATGGGTATAATTTTTCTTCTTTGTTCTTAGTTTGATTCCATACTTGTTGATGTTGTTGTTCAAGAGTATGATGATTGTTGTATACCTCTAGTGAATCTAAAGAAGACCCGATTGTATTGCTCTCTTGTTGATTTTAGTGGATTTTAAGTGGCCGAAGGTCCAGTGGTTTTTACTCTCGGTTTGAGAGGTTTTCCACGCAAAAAAAAATCTTGTGTTGTTGTGTGTTCTTGGTTATTACTAGTTTGCTGTGAATTGTTGCTGATTTGGGACTGATTTTAATTGCATTTAGGTTACCCTAATTGTTAGCATCCTTATTGGTTCACACGGGTCGGGAAAGTATTGTCTAACGGGTTTGGTTCCGCTGTTTGTATTTACCGTTGTGGCATATATTTCCCATCAAATTGGTATCAGAGCTTTGGCTATTGGTTTTGACTTGTGTGGAATATGGAAGCTAATACAACTAGGATGATTAATTTGAATGGTTCTAATTATCATGTTTGGAAAGGCAAGATGGAGGATCTTCTTTATGTGAAGGATTACTATTTGCCTGTTTTTGCTACCGATAAACTTGAAGATAAATCAGATGCAGAGTGGACTATTTTGCATAGACAGGTCTGTGATTATATTCGACAGTGGGTAGATGATAATGTTTTGAACCATATTAGTGGGGAGACTCATGCTCGTACTTTGTGGAACAAGCTTGAACAGTTATATGCTCGAAAGACCGGTAACAACAAGTTGTTCTTGATTAAGCAAATGATGGGTTTAAAGTATACTGATGGGACTCCTATTTCAGATCACCTAAATGCATTTCAGGGTATTATAAATCAGCTTGCAGGAATGGGTATCAAGTTTGAGGATGAGATTCAAGGCTTATGGCTACTTGGTACATTACCGGATTCTTGGGAGACTTTTAGGACATCTTTGTCCAACTCCGCACCGGATGGCATTATCACCATGGAATTGGCTAAGGGCAGTATTTTGAATGAAGAGATGAGAAGAAAGTCACAGGCCTCCTCTTCACAGTCAGATGTATTGGTCACAGAAACGCGGAGGAGAAGTCAAAGTAGAGGTCCTAGTAATAGAGGTAATCACCATAGTAGTTCCAGCAAAGGTAAGTTTGCTGATGTTAACTGTTATCATTGTGGTGAAAAAGGACACACAAAATGGTACTGCAGACAGCTAAAGAAAGAGAGGAGAAAGGCAAACAAGAATAACAAACAGAAGAAAAATGACGGTGTTAATGATAAGACTGAAGTTAATTCTATCACTGATGAGTTCTTTGTTTGTTTTGATTATGATATGGTTAATCTTACTCACGACGATACTAGTTGGATTGCTGATAGTGGTGCTACATGTCATGTTGCAACACGTAGAGATTTATACTCATCTTACACTCCAGGTGATTATGGTTTTGTTAGGATGGGAAATACCGGGTTATTAAAGATCGTTGGTATTGGAGTGGTCTGCTTGAAGTTTGACACTGGAATGGAGCTAGTTTTGCATAATGTAAAACATGTTCCGGATATGAGACTTAATGTTATTTCTGCAGGCATTCTGGATGATGATGGTTACCATAGCGGTTTTGGTAATGGTATGTGGAAACTAACTCTTGGTTCTATGATCGTGGGAAGAGGTAAGAAAGACTCAAGATTATACATCACACATCCGAAGTTCTTCAAGAACATTGTTAATGTGGTAGACAATGCTGACACGACTGATTTGTGGCATAAGAGACTTGGCCACATGAGTGAAAAGGGGATGACTATCTTGTTGAAGAAGAATGTGTTATCCGGTATGCGTGATGTTAATTTGAGTAAGTGTTCTCACTGTTTGGCAGGTAAACAAACCAGAACTGTCTTTAAAAGGCATTCTCCTTTTCGAATGGAGAATATACTTGATCTAGTGCATTCCGATGTTTGTGGTCCTATGAAGACTAGGACACTTGGTGGGTGTTCCTATTTTGTTACATTCATCGATGATCATTCTAGAAAGGTATGGGTTTATACCTTGAAGTCAAAGGATCAAGTATTTGATGTGTTTAAGCAGTTTCATACCTCGGTTGAGAGACAAACTGGGAAGAAGCTCAAGTGTGTTCGCACCGATAATGGCGGTGAATACATTGGGCAATTTGATGCTTACTGTAAAGAGAAAGGTATTCGGCACCAAAAGACTCCACCAAAGACACCGCAGTTGAATGGATTAGCAGAGCGGATGAACAGAACATTGGTTGAGAGAGTCAGATGTTTGCTTTCACATGCAGGGTTGCCGGGTTCCTTTTGGGGTGAGGTTTTGAATACGGCGGTACATATTATTAATCTAACCCCTTGTGTTCCTTTGCATTTTGATGCTCCTGATAGGGTTTGGAGCGGCAAAGATGTTTCTTACCGTCACTTACGAGTCTTTGGATGTAATGCTTTTGTGCATGTTCCCAAAGATGAGAGGTCAAAGCTTGATATGAAGACTAAGACATGCGTATTCCTCGGTTATGGTCAAGATGAGTTTGGGTACAGGTTGTATGATCCAGTTCAGAAGAAACTTGTACGAAGCCGAGATGTTGTGTTTGTTGAAGATCAGACTTTAAAAGATGTTGAGAAGACAAAGACAGAGACAGTTCCTCAACATAGTGATGATCTTACTGATTTGGATCCAGTTCCTCCACAACATGTTGATTCACAGTTTGGGGATGATGTTCAGAATGATGAACATGGTACTGATGATGTTGATGCTCATGAGCAACCAGAGATAGATGAAGACGTTCATCCAGAGTTACCAGTACCAGATGTGCCTCCATTTGTCCCACTTAGGCGGTCTGCCAGAGATCGTCATCCTTCCACTAAATATTCTGCTAATGAGTATGTTTTACTCACTGATGGGGGGAGAGCCCAAGTGTTATGCAGAAGCTATGGAAGATGAACATAAGAAAGAGTGGGTTGAAGCCATGCAAGATGAGATGAATTTTATAACACCCCTCGTTTCATTATAAACAATTAATATAATAATGGCGACTCGGAAGCGTATATTTAAAACATACTGTCAATGTACTCAAAATGTCAATAAACTTTTTCAAACTAAATACATGACATTTCAACAAACTCGGTGTTATATAATTCAAAACGTCTCTTTAGTTATCAAAATAACATCAGAGTAAAAGCCTGTCAAACATTCCATCCAGTCAAAACACTTCCTGCCCTGCCCAATATGTCCCATCTATTTCAACCTGCAGGAAGAACTGTGGTGGGGTTAGCATAAAGCTAAGTGAATGAAACTATAATCAACAGTCCAACCTAGCATAACAATCTGTTTACATCAAATAACAATAAACAGAAAATCAATCAATCACTCGACATCCAATCAATGTCATACATGCAACATCATGAGGATCGGTAGTCCCTGAGACACCCTAATACCGGTTTGGCACTCAAGGAACTCTTATCAATCATCTGTATTGGCCCATACAGATCTACCGATAACTTGTTGTCGATCACACACGACCTAGATCTCTAAACCAACATTTCAAGTTTCCGAGATCTCCTGTCGTCTACAACAACAACAAGCCCAACCATCAAATCAAGTTTATCTCAGAATCTTACATAATAGCTCAATCAACCAAGTAAGCAACTATTTAAACTATCATGGCAAGATATCTCAACAGATGCATCATATCAAAGTAATACTATAAATTACTTGTTGTAAATTAAATCATTACAACTAAATCACACTGAGGTTACAGATCCACTCACCGACACCTCAGCTGCAAGCTCAGAAGTCTAATATTACTGAGCCTTCTACACATATGAGAATACAATCAATAAACAATGAGTTAGTAACTTGTATCAACTGATAATACTTATGTAATTAACATCGTTACACAATCATAACATAATTACATGTATCAAGTGATCCCTAAGATCACAGCAACAAAAGTTCAATTCGGAACATAATCAAAAAGTCCCGAATTAAGGTCCAAAAACTGTAAAATGCCATTTTCGACCCCTAAACGACCCCGAATGGCCAAAAACTGACTAGGCTATAGTATATAGCTTTGATCAGTGGGCCGTTTTCGAGTGACCATGTAAATTTCAGCCCAATCGAAGTTTAAAGACAATTTGTCAATTTTTCCGTGGCAAAAATCACTACTAAACCCTTATGCACTTTTGAAAATTTACAAAAAGTACTGACAAACGCGATCCAGAAAACAATGGTGGGATCGCGTTCCTCTTTGTAAAATCATTCTGTGACAAATTATAACTAAGCAACGCGATCCGGACAAATTCTTGGGATCGCGTTCCCAAGAACAAAACTCGTCCGATTCCTTTTATAACTAACGAACGCGATCCTGGCTAGGGTTCTGGGATCGCGTTTGAGCGTCTTTCAGCTCAGCTTCATCCCTGTAATTGCCCAGCTCCGAATTCAAAACCATTTTTGATAAATCAAGCTTATCAAACTCAGTTCTAATGTTATAAACAACTCAATTAACTTCATATAATCATCATGTAATACTTATAACTTGTTCCTAACATCCAATTCTTCCAATTTATCAATTCACCCAAATTTCAATCGAAATCAAATTCTTAAATACTCAAGAACACTTACTGATTGAAGAATATACTGATGATAATCTGTCCATGGTGAAGTTTCACGAGAATCACAACTTCCTGATTTGATTTCTAATTTGATTTGGAGGTTTTCTGAGAGTTTCTGTGAGTTTTGAAGTTTCTAAATGAACTTTCCTAAAAAGGAAAGTTAAATATATAGTCGGTTCACCAACCGCCTTCAATATACATGTATAATTTAATACCCCATCTCAATCTATTGTCTGTAACCCGAAAATCATTTGCGAGTCCAAACATTTTATTGCACCGTCAACTATATTAATTTACAACAATTAATAATTCACTTATCACATTGGAATATTCGGCTCCTATTCCAATTATTTCAACTATTTCAAACAATATTATTTCCAAACACATTTAAATACATATTTAAATCAAGAATTAATATATAAACATCTAGGTCCATTTCGAGGATGTTACAACTCCCTCCCCCCCCCCCCTTAAAGAGATTTCGTCCCCGAAATCTAACCTCATTCAATCTGATTAATGTGATATAATCACATATAATCTTATCATACATTGATCCTCAATAGTAACTTACAACTATACTTAGACTGTTTGAATTCTTTCCATATGCACATGTTCCCATGAACATGCTTCTATCCTTTCCTACGCACACATACAGTGCATCCAAACCCATATCATCAATCAGATACATCTTATAAAACCAGCACTTACTTCAACAAGTGAACTTACGATCACTTAATAGGTCTATACAACCAGAAATTAGTAATGTGCTAAAATCTTTAACCTATTACCAATATTCATCTCTGTTAGCAACAAAACAGAAACCACAATATAACAATCAGTCTCATATACAGATAACAATTTTAAATCTCTACTATCAAAGATTTAAAATTCAAATCTAGGTCAACTTTTCATTCAAAAGTTTCATACCTATTCTATTGAACAATCTTTAATGTTCACATATCATTTCAATCATATGAAATCCTTTACTTAAAAGTATTCCAGATTCATATCACCTTAATAAGCAAAGCAGAGGTCAAACTCAGTAGGTAAAACCACAATCAACAAGTACTTTGCATCGATCAACAAAAGTACTAAAATCAACTATTACCTACATTCAATCAACCTCTACATTGACTTATTTCCACTTGTAATTACTTTCATTACAACCTATCAATTATCAACAACAACTATTACATAAACAATAATCACAATACCAGTGATTATACATTCCAGTACACCTATCAGTACTTAATATTTGTCTTCAAACTCTAACTAACCATTAGTTAGAATTACTATATATAATACTTAAACTGGTAAGACATCCAGAATCTTATCTTAGCAACCAGTTAATTACTTTAAAATTTTAAGCTACTAATCACAAGCAATTAGAATTTATACGACTTTAATCACCCAATCACTTAGTACTAAATCCCATCAATCTAGCAGCTAAGTCAACATTAATCAACATATTATGATACTACAAATCAAGCATCACAATATTACAATGTGCTACTTTTCAACACATTACTAACAAAATCTACATCAAGTTAATCACAATTAACTACACTCCACACAACTTATGGCATATTTTAATTCATTCTATTAAAATTCATCCTGCCATTTATTTCCATGTACACCACACATACATACACAATTTCTGGCAACTCTCTAAAATGGATATATCCCTATCAATTCCATTTAATCTTACATAATAGGCCATTCAGACTGTTAAAGTCTTTATCAAGCCTTCACATTATTACCAATCATCACATATCCATACCACAGGATATGGAACAATTACCAATCAACAACTCTATGTTTCACTTATGTACAAGCTACATCGTATATAACTTAAACAATTCAATTCCAGATATACTTCCATATCATATCTTATTTGGATCTAATTCCAATTTACCACTTTATCACTTACTTCACTTGTATACAATCAACAAATAACTAAAGAATTCATTCAATTCTTTCAATACTTAATTTATTCATCATGAGGTACAAATCAACCTATGCAACTATTATTAATAACTTTCAATTAATTCTCATCTCACATTCTTACCCAGATCCAGGCTATCATCACAAGCCTCACACACTGGTAAGATTATCTTATCACAATTCTAATCAATGTGATTTTATTATTCTAACATATCTTAGCAAATTATAACTGTCATATTAAACAATGACTTCATATCTGTATAATTCTTCAACACATATTCAGTTCGAATATCAAATATTACCTAACTGAATACTCAATTATACTTACCAATATTTCAATTAATTAATACTAGCTTTAAGTAATAATCAAGTTTCACAAACTTAAACAATTCATCTATCTCCTTTGGATCTTAAATGACCCATTTCAACATATTTTGGACTAATCAAGGAATTCAATTATATTCCTTAAAATCATAACATTACAATCTATGTTAGACTATTTTAACACACACAGTTGACTACTTGTCAACTTCAATTTCAATCAATCAATAAAATCTTCTAACTGCTTTTCTCAAGTTTGACCTATCTTCAAACCCATCACACGCAATTAATTTTTATTCACAATTCTCTATTCATGGTTTGACTTTCAAAGTTAACATACTATCAATATTAACTCACAACAAACCATTTCATCTTATATGTTCACTTTCAAACATATATTCCAAATTATTACTTTCAATAATCTTATCAATCCTTTACAAGGACAAAGTCAACCTACATCAATTTTGACTCCATACAAGCCATTTCATATTGTATGTTTACTTTCAAACATAAACTTCAAATTATTACATTCAATAATACTAGAAATTCCTCAAGCAAGACAATATCAACCTATTTCAACTTTGGCTTCATACAAGCCAAATACAAAATAGTGACTCATGTAAACACTATCAAATTCGCCTACATGTAATCTATCACAATCAATCACAATTACATATTCAACACAATCAAATTAGTCACTTAGGTTTATCATCAAAGCCTCTATCAATGACAACTATCATTTACACTCTCACCTTTACAGTCTAAAGGTCACAGTTCTATCAACTGATTGTTTTCTTATCAAAACAACTATTAAACAACTTAGCATACTATCATGCTCCATTTCCAAAATCACATTACATTTCTTTTATACCAAGTAGCCTCAACAAGTTCATGTGACACAACATAATATAACAACGGTGATCAGGCGTTGCAAGATTATGTTCTTCACAATCCATTCTCAGGCTACTCTACATTATAATTATCAATGTGATCTATTCTCATCTCATATGATTTCAAATCAATCAAAATTCATTTAATAGTTTCTAACAGCTGATACATACTCAAAATCAGCTTACTACTTACATATTCAACCTTACATATGCAAGCCATCTCACATAATTTATTTTCAACAACTGAATTACTCAGTATATCTACTGGTCTGAAACCTCAAACATATGATAACCTATCATCATAATTTCAATACTTAACACAATTCAATGTCCCTACTTACTACAAAATTCAGGACACATCTTAATTAATTATCATTACTTTGACATATGCTTTACTATCAAGCATCACTGTCACAACAAGCCTACTCAATCATGTTACTATAAACATTTCATTTACTAATTCACAATTAACTAGAAAGACCTATCACTTTCTCATTCAATTTAGCTTTATCATAAGTTATTTTCCTCATAAACTTATTCATCTTGATTTAACTCAAGTGTTTAACTACAATCAAAACATATCATGTAGTCACATAACCACATATTTTCTCAATTAGCAGTCATCCTCAAATCAAATGACACCACAGTTCTTAAACAGGATTCAAATCACACCCTGTAACCAATCTACTAATATAATACTATCAATTATCTTGTCTCACCAATAAAGACATTCCTTAGGTTCCAACATCCATCTTGCTAAAACCTTAATCAATTCTTTTCTGCTTACTTAACCACATTTCTGCATTTTCAATTCAATCAGAAATACTCACAACAATGAACAACAATAAACATCTCATTTAACATTTCTCTCCTCATGTCAACATATAGCAATCATTAGTTGACTCAAAACTGGGGAATCATATCAGTCTGACTCAATTAACTTCACAACAAAGCTTACTCAACATAACAGAGTAAACAATTCAAGTTAATTTAAATTAACACAGGCTTATCGAAGATTACCTGACAAATCTTAAACCCACGAGTGTTGAGGAAACATGAAATATACCAATCAGATACTCATGTCCCTCCGTCTCTGCAATCAAACAACAACTTCACAACTTGTTAAGGGTTAGTACATATTCAACTAATCACTTTTCACACATCAACTAATCAACTAAACCCGCACCCATTGGAATGTTTGACTCAACTCAATCAAAGTTTAGGATTGAACATTCTATCAAGTCCAATTCACCCAAACTATTGCTCTGATACCAACTTATAACACCCCTCGTTTCATTATAAACAATTAATATAATAATGGCGACTCGGAAGCGTATATTTAAAACATACTGTCAATGTACTCAAAATGTCAATAAACTTTTTCAAACTAAATACATGACATTTCAACAAACTCGGTGTTATATAATTCAAAACGTCTCTTTAGTTATCAAAATAACATCAGAGTAAAAGCCTGTCAAATATTCCATCCAGTCAAAACACTTCCTGCCCTGCCTAATATGTCCCATCTATTTCAACCTGCAGGAAGAACTGTGGTGGGGTTAGCATAAAGCTAAGTGAATGAAACTATAATCAACAGTCCAACCTAGCATAACAATCTGTTTACATCAAATAACAATAAACAGAAAATCAATCAATCACTCGACATCCAATCAATGTCATACATGCAACATCATGAGGATCGGTGGTCCCTGAGACACCCTAATACCGGTTTGGCACTCAAGGAACTCTTATCAATCATCTGTATTGGCCCATACAGATCTACCGATAACTTGTTGTCGATCACACACGACCTAGATCTCTAAACCAACATTTCAAGTTTCCGAGATCTCCTGTCGTCTACAACAACAACAAGCCCAACCATCAAATCAAGTTTACCTCAGAATCTTACATAATAGCTCAATCAGCCAAGTAAGCAACTATTTAAACTATCATGGCAAGATATCTCAACAGATGCATCATATCAAAGTAATACTATAAATTACTTGTTGTAAATTAAATCATTACAACTAAATCACACTGAGGTTACAGATCCACTCACCGACACCTCAACTGCAAGCTCAGAAGTCTAATATTACTGAGCCTTCTACACATCTGAGAATACAATCAATAAACAATGAGTTAGTAACTTGTATCAACTGATAATACTTATGTAATTAACATCGTTACACAATCATAACATAATTACATGTATCAAGTGATCCCTAAGATCACAGCAACAAAAGTTCAATTCGGAACATAATCAAAAAGTCCCGAATTAAGGTCCAAAAACTGTAAAATGCCATTTTCGACCCCTAAACGACCCCGAATGGCCAAAAACTGACTAGGCTATAGTATATAGCTTTGATCAGTGGGCCGTTTTCGAGTGACCATGTAAATTTCAGCCCAATCAAAGTTTAAAGACAATTTGTCAATTTTTCCGTGGCAAAAATCACTACTAAACCCTTATGCACTTTTGAAAATTTACAAAAAGTACTGACAAACGCGATCCAGAAAACAATGGTGGGATCGCGTTCCTCTTTGTAAAATCATTCTGTGACAAATTATAACTAAGCAACGCGATCCGGACAAATTCTTGGGATCGCGTTCCCAAGAACAAAACTCGTCCGATTCCTTTTATAACTAACGAACGCGATCCTGGCTAGGGTTCTGGGATCGCGTTTGAGTGTCTTTCAGCTCAGCTTCATCCCTGTAATTGCCCAGCTCCGAATTCAAAACCATTTTTGATAAATCAAGATTATCAAACTCAGTTCTAATGTTATAAACAACTCAATTAACTTCATATAATCATCATGTAATACTTATAACTTGTTCCTAACATCCAATTCTTCCAATTTATCAATTCACCCAAATTTCAATCGAAATCAAATTCTTAAATACTCAAGAACACTTACTGATTGAAGAATATACTGATGATAATCTGTCCATGGTGAAGTTTCACGAGAATCACAACTTCCTGATTTGATTTCTAATTTGATTTGGAAGTTTTCTGAGAGTTTTTGTGAGTTTTGAAGTTTCTAAATGAACTTTCCTAAAAAGGAAAGTTAAATATATAGTCGGTTCACCAACCGCCTTCAATATACAGGTATAATTTAATACCCCATCTCAATCTATTGTCTGTAACCCGAAAACCATTTGCGAGTCCAAACATTTTATTGCACCGTCAACTATATTAATTTACAACAATTAATAATTCACTTATCACATTGGAATATTCGGCTCCTATTCCAATTATTTCAACTATTTCAAACAATATTATTTCCAAACACATTTAAATACATATTTAAATCAAGAATTAATATATAAACATCTAGGTCCATTTCGAGGATGTTACAAATTTCTTGCATGAGAACAATACTTATGAATTGGTGAAGTTGCCTAAAGGCAAGAGAGCTTTGAAGAACAAGTGGGTTTATAAGGTGAAGACAGAAGAGCATACTTCTCTACCCAGGTACAAAGCTAGATTGGTTGTTAAAGGATTCAGTCAGAAAAAGGGTATTGATTTTGATGAGATTTTTTCTCCGGTCGTGAAGATGGGATCTATTCGAGTGGTTCTTGGTTTGGCTGCTAGCCTTGATCTTGAGGTTGAGCAGATGGATGTCAAGACAGCTTTCCTTCACGGTGATTTGGATAAGGAAATCTACATGGAGCAACCTGAAGGTTTTCGGGTTAAGGGTAAAGAAGATTATGTTTGTAGACTTCAGAAAAGTCTATATGGGTTGAAGCAAGCACTGAGACAGTGGTATAAGAAGTTTGAATCGGTTATGGGAAAGCAAGGCTACCGAAAGACGACTTCAGATCATTGTGTTTTCTTTCAGAGGTTTGGTGATGATGATTTCATTATATTGTTGCTATATGTTGATGATATGCTGATTGTTGGCAAGAATATTGATAGAATTGCGCAGTTAAAGCGAGAATTGAGCAAGTCTTTTGCTATGAAAGACTTGGGGCCAGCAAAACAGATCCTTGGCATTCGGATTTCTAGAGATAGAGGTGCCAAGACGTTACATATGTCACAAGAGCAATATATTGAAAAGGTGCTTAGCAGATTCAACATGGCTAAAGCTAAAGTGGTTAGTTCCCCTCTTACTACCAACTTTAAGCTAACAGATAAAGATTGCCCTTCTTCAAAGGAGGATGTTGAAGAGATGGATGGAGTTCCATATGCCTCAGCAGTTGGAAGCTTGATGTATGCTATGGTGTGTACAAGGCCTGATATAGCTCATGCAGTAGGTGTTGTTAGTCGGTTTATGTCAAATCCGGGTAAGAATCATTGGGAAGCTGTTAAGTGGATTTTTAGATACTTGCGAGGTACTTCCAAATTGGGTATCACATTTGGAAATGGTCCGCTGATGCTTACTGGTTACACAGACTCTGATATGGCAGGAAACAAAGATAACATGAAATCCACTTCTGGATATTTGATGACCTTTGCAGGGGGAGCTGTTTCATGGCAATCAAGATTGCAAAAGTGTGTTGCCTTGTCTACAACTGAGGCTGAGTATATGGCAGCAACAGAAGCGTGCAAAGAATTATTGTGGCTTAAAAGGTTTCTACAAGATCTTGGTTTCAAGCAAGAGAGGTATGTAGTTCTTTGTGATAATGAGAGTGCAATTCACCTTGCTAAGAACTCTATGTTTCATAAGCGAACAAAACATATTGATGTGCGGTATCATTGGATTAGAGACTGACTTGAAGATGGTTTATTTGAACTTGATAAAGTTCATACTGATGATAATGGTTCTGAAATGTTGACAAAGGCATTGGCAAGGGGAAAACTCAGGGTATGTTGCTCTATCGTCGGGATGGCGAACTCTTCCACGTAATTGGAAAGGGGGAGATTTGTTGGGTTTATTTTGTGTTTCCAATTATATGGAACAATTTTAAACCCAAACAAATTAGGCCCAAAATTTAAGGCCCATATCAATACTCATGTATGTGTTAAGGCAGAATTCAGGGGGTGTGTGGGTAGATCGGCATTTAGAATTCATTCAAAAGAGAAAAGTGAGAAAAAGAGAGAAAAGAGAGAAACCCGTTTTCACTGTAGCAGTCTCAAAAAATTGACGATCCCTGGAAATTGAACCGTCGGATCGTTCTCATTTTTGGACAGCGTGTTCCTGACACCTGGGCCAACATTCTGACAGTTCAGTTTTGCATTTTGAGGTCTGGAAGTCGAGTTACGAAGTTCGGACAGTAGCAGCAGTTTATGGGTATAATTGTTTTTCTTTGTTTTTAGTTTGATTCCATACTTGTTGATGTTGTTGTTCAAGAGTATGATGATTGTTGTATACCTCTAGTGAATCTAGAGAAGACCCGATTGTATTGCTCTCTTGTTGATTTTAGTGGATTTTAAGTGGCCGAAGGTCCCGTGGTTTTTACTCTCGGTTTGAGAGGTTTTCCACGCAAAAATCTTGTGTTGTTGTGTGTTCTTGGTTATTACTAGTTTGCTGTGAATTGTTGCTGATTTGGGACTGATTTTAATTGCATTTAGGTTACCCTAATTGTTAGCATCCTTATTGGTTCATACGGGTCGGGAAAGTATTGTCTAACGGGTTTGGTTCCGCTGTTTGTATTTACCGTTGTGGCATATATTTCCCATCATTTTATATATTTTACTACGCATATAATTTAAACCTTTAAATTGTATTCTAACCTTTTAAATTTGTAAAATACATACAAGTATTCAAGCGGGAAAGCTCCCAAACTTATATACCGCCAAAACACGTATCACTTAACTTCTTTAGATAATATGTTATCATGCTAAAAATGATCTATGTTGTTATTCGTCTAATTTATATTTCTTGTCGTTGTATAAATATGTCACATATAATTCCACTAATTAACCCTAAGTAGAGAAATGTTTTGTATCTAACCAGAAAAAAACTTTCAAATGTTTTTTCTGTAAAAACAAGCACAAGATTTTTCTTTTGAAATCGCACTCACAAGTTATCAAAAAAGCTTTTGCTCAACGACCTGATCGAGAATCTTAACTTAAGATGAGTCCCCTATAGCGGTTATCTATTTGAGCCTATAACCTTCAATAAGCCATAAGCTAAAGTTAATAAGCTCATAGGCCGTTAAAAATGAGCTTATTAGTCTTCTTCAATTTCAACAAGATGATAAGTAAATCATTTAGTTATCTGTTTCGGACTTTCCGTTATGCCATTCTATCACCATATAAGAAAAGGTCAACTGGTCAAAGTTACTATAAAAGTCAAACTTGGTCAAAGCTACTGTACAAATTGCCTTCAAGTTGAAAATTTGAAAGTAAGAGGTCTTTTAAAGTTCAATACTTTTTCAGACAAACTGATCCGCTTATAATTAGACAACGAAACCGAAGTCAATTGCTTTTCTAATGGAATTATTAGCAGGGGTGGCTCGAGGGTAAAGCCAGTGAAGCTACCGCTTTAGGCCCCCGGATTTCTAAGGCCCTAAAATTATCGATGTCATGTATTAGTATAGTATAATGACAAAGATCTTTAATGTATTTTGGTCTTTTAAGGTCTTGGAGAATATAAGCTTTAAGAGATTAGACCCAATTTGTGTGAGAAAACGACATTATAAGGCCTCATAAAAGTTTAAATCGTAAAATCTCAGGCCTATTGTAATTGATAAAACGACTACGCCCATTTTTTGTCACTTAGATCCAAGTCTTTTCGTGAAAAAGGGTTTCACATTCTATTTTAATGTCTTTAAATGCAATCTTCATTTTACGTTGGCCAGCATTAAAGTATCTTCATCAGTTTCTTTAAATTTTCACATGATTGAATTCTCCAGACATTTTTTAGGCAATACCATTTATCAAATTGTTCAAATAACTATCTCAATCATAGAAACATGACTCGAGGTTAAGTGGATTAATTAATTTGAATTGCATGATGAGCTTAGTCTAATATTTTACATAGTTTGTGATTGTTAAGTATTATGTTGGGACTATGTTTAAAAGTATAATTGCTCTAAATAAACCGTCAACCTTTGTAATAAACTATCAACTTCCTGGTAACCATTAACCACCTTCAATTGACTACTTCGTAGTAAATTTTAACAAACTAAGCTAGATATTTAAACACTTTTTAACAACCACCTATTAACTAATCATATATAGCCCTAAGAAATATGTATAGCAAAATTCATTACTTAACGATTAGGCCTCATATTTTGAGTTTGCTTTAGGCCCATAAATACCTTGAGCCGCTCCTGATTATTAGGCACATGTATAATTATGCTTCTTCTGTTACTATACTCATGATCGCATTTTTTTAAAGAGTACGTATCGAACTATATAATTTACAAACTATTTATAAATATTATAATGATCAACAACCGACTGTTCTCCATGACTCAAACAAACAACCTTGTGTTGTTCTGAAACAGACAACCAGATTTATATATGCAAGTCTGCAACTAACGATTATAAAACTCCGATTATAAACGCCGACAACAGAACAGCTATGGTCCTATGGACATTATACAAGTAACAAAGAAAAGAACATATAAAAAGGAAACATAATGTGCTAAACACATAAATACTTGAGAGCTGATGAAAAGACCGGCCATCTTCTGATCGAGCATAGTCAAATCTTGCAAGCATCAATCGGTCTCCTACCTTGCTGGAAAATCTTGAAAAAGAAGTCGATAGTAAAAGTGACATTCTTGAATAACCTCGGTGTTTCATTCGTGATGAGCTGTTCGACGGGTCCTATCACCATTTCAGTTTGAGGCATGCAGAACATAGCCAGTGTCATCCTTTCTCTTTTCGAGTTTAGCAACACTCTATGCACTGGGCTCTTGAATATCCCATTACTCATTATCTGCAAATTTTAGTACCCTTCCAATGATCAGATGCGGATTGACCACAAGATTGGGATCACTGTATTTTTTTATTTTTTTACTTTTTTTTTTTGTGATCGTCAGTCTTAGTAACACCTATGTTACAATACAATTGACATTTAAGCCTAACTTGGGCACATGGTACACAATCTTACCTGATAAAAATTTCACAAAAGGTACACAGCTTTATCAAATTTTCATTAGACCCAAGCTATAAAAAAATGCTCGTTTTAACCCAACCCATTTTGATTCGTTACTTTACCAACCCATTTTACCACCTTCACCAAACTAATACTTTTAGACTTGATTTTTTATTTTTAGTTGCGGAATAGGAAACTATCCCTGACCTCAAAAGTCAAAAACTACAGAGAACTTAAATAACTCAAAAAAAGGACTAATGATTATCCATAAGCCTTTTGTCATCTTGACGCCCCAAACAAATTCTATCTTCATAAGAAAGACTAATTTGGGATGGTCATGTTAGAAGCAAAAACAAAACTGATTACCTCGAGTTGTTCACCAACATTAATAGTTAGAGCACCATCGATAATAGGAACTCTAAACCACTGATCATCTTTCAAAAGTTGAAGACCTTCAACCTCTTTGTCTTGTAACAGAACTGTGATGGCCGAACTATCAGAATGCGGCTTCACTCCCAACACTTTTTCAGGGCATGGGCATGGAGGGTAGTAGTTATATCTTGCACTCATCGTTGCAGTCGTCCCATATTGGTCCAAAAAGCAATTTTCCTCCAAGTTTAGAGATCTAGCCAGAGACTTAAGTACAACTTCACTAATCAACTTTATTTTGGAGCTATATTTATCAAGAACTTCCCTGACACATCACAATTACAAGAGTTTAGTGAGATTTTGTATATTTATCCCTTTGAAACTTTATGAATACCCATGAATCAGTACAAATAATTAATGATGAGTTGATTATGTGATATCTAGGAGGTTTACCTGAAGTGAGTGGGATTTTGAGGCCAAAATTTAAGTTTTTGTTGATCTTTCGGAAGAACAGTGAGATAAATCCTATCATTCCAATCAAGAATTTGAAGATCCGAAAGAACCATGTCATTCCCATAGCCTTCATAATCATTTTCTTCTCTCAAGCATTTCTTCTTCTCCTCTGCTGGTAATTGAAAGAAAAGTTCGCCAATTTCTCGCGCTTTTTCCAGGAATGAACTTTCAATTCCATGGTTAATTGCCTGAAAATCAATGATATATTTTATTAGAACATATATCCACAAACAGATATTCCTTACAAGATTCGGTATCAACGTTGTTGAGCTAAGGAAGCTGATTCCATTTATTTCTTCCAGACTATTATTTCTTTCAAACTAATCATTCCTTGAATTTTGAAACTTATAATAAAGGAGTAATAATGATTATTTTTTACAGTTACAACAAATCAAAAGGAGACTCGATCACCGATCGATCAGTTTTGTTATGTGTAATCCAGTCATCGTTATACTCATGCGTCAGCGTCACAATCTCTTTGTTAGGCATACGTTTAAACACTCATTTTTGGCATAAAAATCATTTTTTATATTTTGAATCATAGCCAAACTAAATAACAACTGATAACCATATATTATTATCAACACCACCTTTATATAATAAATAATAAAGATAAATTTACACATATAACTACCAGTATTAGACGTCACCTAACATCAATTAACTAACAACACATAAATAATCAATTAATCAAATAATACAACATACATAAGTACGTGGTTGTAACAAAGATATATGTTTAAAACCTGAAAGCAGCCCCAAGTTGTAACCGCTGATTTAAGTTTATCTAGCTCTAAAGTTGATGAAGAAGTTAAAAGACTGAAATCAATAACAGGTAGGTCGGTGGCTATCTTTGGAGATGACGTGTCATCGGTAGTAGTAACATGACCGTATTCTTCATGTTTTTTATGTATATATCTTTCCAGCAGCTGTTGCTGGTTACAGTCAGCCGCTATTTCTTGAACATGCTTCATCTTGTTCCTTGACACGTTAACACAACTACGTACTGATTTGTTTACCTGATTGAAATATGTAATATGGATCATCATAGATTATATGAGGTTTTTGTTTGGTTATAGGCAGTGATGGATATAACAGAACTTTGACACATCATCAGCAACAATTGACACATGTTATAGAAATTTCCATGAATACATGATATATATATATATATATATATATATATATATATATATATATATATATATGACAACAAAGTATACTTTCGACGAACTTTTTTTTTTCATTTTTTTGTGAGTTTTGAAAACTACACATAGTATCACATGTGTTACCACCACTATCACATGTGTTACCAACCACTATCACATGTGTTACCAACGATTATCACATGTGATATTAACCACTATCAAATGTGTTACCAGTCACCATCACATGTGTTATCAACGACTATCACATGTGTTATCAGCCAGTATCACATGTGGTATCAACGACTATCACATGTGTTACCGGTTACTATCACATGTGTTATCAACGACTATCAAATGTGACAACCGCTAAATATCATATACAATAATCCAATATTGATTGGTGTATAATTACTTACAGTTACTTTTTAGTGTTCTAGTTATATATACATGATTGCAAGTATAGTCAAAGTAAATTTTAAACCACAATACAATCTATTTACACCCACACCTAAATCGTAGCTTCAATCACACGTTCTTCTAACAACTCACAAATTTAAAAATTTCATTTTAAAGCCCATTTTATGTAACATCTTGATAAAATAAAAACTCCCAAAAGGTGAAGATAAGAAAATAGAGAACATAATTTGGCCACGTCATCATCAATTTGGTCTTGCAGCCTCGTACTATCCCCAATAACGTCTTCATCAATTCATTACCCCAAAATCATGGAGACACTAATATAAAGACAAAGCGTTGATTAATTCAAAGCGTAACCACTAATTCTTTTGATCCAAGGGTAGAGATCGAATTGTTCCTTCATTCTCACAACTTATCTACATACTCATTTGAACCTTACTCTATATTTAAGATATTTACTACGTATAAACATTATTATGATTAACAACCGATCCGACTGTTCATAACTGTTTTATAAGGTTAAGGAGTGACCTTCAGTTATAACCATCTTTCGATGGTTGGTGTTGGTTGGTGTTGGTTGGTGGTTTGTGGTCAAGTATTTCCCTCTACTAATTTTCATTTTATTAATATCTAGTTGTTATTTATTAACAATGAGTTATTAGTTAGCAAACCCTGTATTTATAACTTACTTTCAGAAGTTATTTCCATGGCTCGAACAAGCAACACTGTATTTATAACACCGACAACAAAGTTTATTCCGATATTAAACACACAAACATAGAAAAGAACAGAGTAAAACAGATATGATGGGCTAAAAAATAGTACACACTACACACTAAATAAGACTGAGCTGATGAAATGACCATCTTCTGATTGTAGTCAAATCTTGCAAGCATCGATTGTTCTCCTACCTTGCAGGTAATTCTTGAAAAAGAAGTCGAGACTATAAGTGACATTCTTGTATAACCTTGGTGTTTCATCTGTAATGAGCTCTTCAACGGGTCCTATATCCTTTTCGGTTTGAGGCTGGCAGAATATAGCCAGTGTCATCCTTTCACTTTTTGAGTTTATCGACACTCTATGTACAGGGCTCTTGAATATCCCATTACTCATTATCTGCAAGTTTTAGTACCAATCCGATGATTAGATCTAACTAAAAGTTGCAAAAGATTATGTTGACCTTTTCTTACAGAAACAATCAGTTTCACCATAATTTACATGAATATATTGTTGATAAAAACAATTGTGGACATCATTAATCGACTGTTACAAACCATCACTAAGGTGGTTTGGTGGTATGGCGTCCCGAAATTCCTCCCAAGAGGTCTCACGTCTAAACCTCCACACGTAAACATTTTGGGGTATTAGGGAAAGGGTCGGAAACGATCATGGGATACCGCGGTTAGGCCGTGTGCACCTGAGTAAAAAAAAGACTTTCCCTCTATGGATTACCTGAACAGAAAAAACCTCTACGTACCCTAGTAGGTGACTATAGCACTATTACAAATTCGATCTTGACACATAAGACTGATTTGGAGATGCACGTTACCTCGATTTGATCACCAACATTAATAGTTAGAGCACCATCAACAATAGGAACTCTAAACCACTGGTCATCTTTTAAAAGTTGAAGACCTTCAACCTCTTTGTCTTGCAATAGAACTGTGATGGCTGAACCATCAGCATGCGGTTTGACCCCCAACACTTTTTCAGGCCACGGACAAGGAGGGTAGTAGTTAAATCTTGCATTCATCTTTGCAGTCGTCCCATATTGTTCCAAAAAACAACTGT
This sequence comes from Helichrysum umbraculigerum, assembly GCA_949592205.1. Taxonomy (NCBI): domain Eukaryota; kingdom Viridiplantae; phylum Streptophyta; class Magnoliopsida; order Asterales; family Asteraceae; genus Helichrysum; species Helichrysum umbraculigerum. Next base: position 365,724,261 of record CATIUR010000001.1, read on the forward strand.
CCTCCAAGTTTAGTGATTTAGCCAGGGCCTTAAGAACGACTTTATTAATCAACTCTATATTTGAGCTATATTCATCAACAACTTCCCTGAGACATCACAATTACCTAAAAATTCATATCTATGTATTTTCGCAACTTTTCAAATACCATAAGATACAATAAAATGAGGTTAATTTACTTGAAGTGAGTGGGATTTTGAGGCCAAAATTGAAGTCTTTGTTGATCTTGTGGGAGAACGGTGAGATAAAGTCTATCATTGCAGTCAAGAGTTATTTGATCTGAGAGAACCATGTCATTCCCGTAGCCTTCAGCATCGTTCTCTTCTCTAAAGCATTTTTTCTTCTTATCCGCTGGTAATTTAAAGAAAATTCTGCTGACTTCACGCACCTTTTCCAAAAATGAACTATCAATTCCATGGTTAATTACCTGAAAATCAAACCAAATTTCATAAGTATATATACATGTCCATCCATTTTTTATAACTAATCGTCATTAAGTATGATCATGTGCTTAAGATTAATATGTCTAATCCATACATAATCTAACACACGTATTGGGATTTTTTCTTTCCTCGCCTTCTGTCACCATATAGTTTTGTTGGATATAAGTAAAGCAGAGTACATAACAAAATTATAATAATAAAGTGTAGTGTGTGAGTATTTACTGTTCAAAATATATACATAATAAAACGGAATTTTTTACCAAACTAATACGAATTCATAATAGTTTATCATTTCTAGTATTATTTCGTAAAGTGTTTCAAAACTAGTAGAAACGTGTTACTTAAACCCGACTCTTCATTTGAGTTATTTAGAAGTCGGGTTTAGGAAACCCGTCTTTGACCACTTTCCGACACACCATAGGGACCACCACTGTACTTTGTACTTTTCTGAGAGAGAAAAGTTAGAGTCGGGTTTGGCAAACCCAACTTTACTTTTTCATGAGAGAGAACCTACTTTGACAAACCCGACTCTCCTTTACATTTGCTTTTGAAAACTGGTTACCAACTTGTTATCTAAATTGTAAATGTAAATGTATTGATCAATTGTAAATGTATTGATGATAATTTTTTTATGATGATAATTGTAAATGTATTGATCAATTATATTTTAGTATTTTAATTATATATTTATTATTTATATATCTCGTTTGCAATATAAATTTACATTTGTTAATACAAAATACGTGTGGCATTTTTTTGTTAACTAAATATTACATAGAATAGTACATTTTTTTTTGGTTTGGACTTTGGGTTCTTTACCAGCAATTGATTAAAAGTATTCTTAACTATTTTGATAATAAGTATTCTCAATTTTTTTTTTTTTTTACAAAATAGTCTTTTTTGAAGATGCTATAATGTACTCGTAAAAGTTCATGTTCTGGTAATTGTATAATATTCATAAACCAAAACGAATAGTTAAGCACGAAATTGCAAAGTAATACCAACCATACTGACATACAAAATATAGAATAGTACGTTTTTTTTTGTTAACTATTCTATGTAATATTTAGTTAACAAAAAAAAAATTTTACACTTATTTTGTATTAACAAATGTAGATATATATTGCAAACGAGATATATAAATAATAAATATATAACTAAAATACTAAAATATAATTGATCAATACATTTACAATTATCATCATAAAAAAATTATCATCAATACATTTACAATTGATCAATACATTTACATTTACAATTTAGATAACAAGTTGGTAACCGGTTTTCAAAAGCAAATGTAAAGGAGAGTCGGGTTTGGCAAAGTAGGTTCTCTCTCATGAAAAAGTAAAGTCGGGTTTGCCAAACCCGACTCTAGTTTCTCTCTCTCAGGAAAGTACAAAGTACAGTGGTGGTCCCTGTGGTGTGTCGGAAAGTGGTCAAAGACGGGTTTCTTAAACCCGACTTCTAAATAACTCAAATGAAGAGTCGGGTTTAGGTAACACGTTTCTACTAGTTTTGAAACACTTTAAGAAATAATACTAGAAATGATAAACTATTATGAATTCGTATTAGTTTGGTAAAAAATTCCAGTAATAAAACATCACTGGCCAAATGTTATTAACAAAACTTTTATATATGTAACGTACGTCATAGACCATTTCTCCAAAAATAGGGGATCATAGCATATGTAATGTGAACGTTATGTAATGTTCAGGTTAAAAGAACAATTATATTTACATTATTAATCTAAACTTTCATATATATACACTACCAATTAGAGATCTCACCTCAAAGTGACTAAAGTTTCAAAATCATTAGTTCAACTAAACACACTGATTAAACTAATGAAACTTAAGTAGTTGTGACAAAGATATATACAGACCTGAAAACAGCCCCATGCGCAAACTGCTGATTTAAGTTTATGGAGTTCCAACTGTGATGAAGTAGCTAAAAGACTAAGATCAACAATAGGAATATCGGCACTCGTCGGAGATGACGTGTCATCGGTAGTTGCATGACCGTATTCTTCATCATGTTTACGTATGTATCTTTCCGGCGGCAGCTGATCATTACAGTCTGATGCTATTTCTTGAACTAGCTTCATTGTGTTCATTGAGTTGTTTAACAGAACTACTGATTTGTATATATACTTGATTGAAATATTCAGGAGTCGAACATGGAGAGGGCAGTGTAGGCAGCCACCCGTCTTCAAACTTTTGTTTGATTTATATGTTTAGTATTATTAAAGGTATTTTTAATTTTTCCTTAACAAAATTATATGAGAAATTTGCAATTTTTGTCCCTGTGGTTTTCTGTTTTTGCCAGTTTTGTCCTTTTACTTTTTTTTTTCGCTTTTTTTGTCCCTGTGGTTTTCTGTTTTTGCCAGTTTTGTCCTTTTACTTTTTTTTCGTTTTTTTTTATCCCTGTAGTTTTCAGTTTTTGCCGATTTTCTCCCTGTGGTGTTAAGTTTTTGCCGATTTTATCACTCCCTTCTATCACGAGATTATGTAAAATCGGCAAAAAACTGAAAACCACAGGGATAAAATCGGCAAAAACTGAAAACCACAGGGATAAAAAAAGCGAAAAAAAAGTAAAAGGACAAAACCGGCAAAAACAGAAAACCACAAGGACAAAAAAAGCGAAAAAAAAAAGTAAAAGGACAAAACTGGCAAAAACAGAAAACCACAGGGACAAAAATTGCAAATTGAAATGTTTTATTAGTATGGATGATCATATGATTGTAACAGGTTTTTGTATGGTTATGGGCCTGCTGGTCAAAGTGATAGATATATAATGAAAGTCACCGGCCAACTTCATAATTTTAAATATATATTTGAATGTAGTATCATGAAATTTTATTGAGATTGAGACTACTTGTATATTTTTTTTTATTATATTGATTTAGATAATTTAATAATTTAATGTGATGAAAGTTATTCAAAATTATTGATTTGTAGTCAAAATTCCTTGTTTATTTCTATCAGAAATGCTAATTATAACCCATTAACATTACAATTAAGTGATTAACATTAGTCATCTGCAACTTTAGTGACGGCTTCCACGGTTAGATTAACAGTTAACCAGTTATTTTGTTTTAGTAAATATTTTCTTGTTATTTGTTAACCATAGTCCTGTTATAAGTTCTTGTTAGCAAAAACTATTTTCAAATGTATATTGTAAATCATATTTTTTACAAATTTTTACTTTCGTACTATTTTCATGTCTCCGAACAAGCAAGCGTTTTGTTCTGAAATGACCACCAAGCAACTTTTATGCAACAATTGACAGACAAAAAGACTGCTTTTGGTATAAAAAAAAAAGAAGAGTTTTCGTACTTCTATAACTCCATGACTGAATCACCACAAGCATCCTAAGATACAGGATGTGGGAAAATACAATAGAATAAGGGGCCAGAACCATAACTATCGGTTCAATGAGCTTACATAAAAAGGCTCCAATGGAAGTATCTCAACTGCTGTATTTACTGTGAAATCTTTCCCAATAAGCACCATTGTTTGACTATGCAAGTTTCCGTCTTTTGCTGTCAGATGATATTCCTCACGTGTTCTTGATCCGCCCATTTCTGTATTTTGTGTTACCAATCGAATTTGTGCCCGAGATTTGAGTTGTGTATAGAGAGTCAAATTTACATGGATGGTGGTGGTGTTGTCCAGGTTGATAGGTAGGAGTGTTATTCCATCCTAAAAGACAAATCAATACAGTTTGTAAGATTTACAGTTATCAGTACTATACATGATGTATGGACTGTGGAGTGATTCTTAATTTGGATTGATAATTTTTTCTTTTAAGTAGCTAAAAAGTAAGAAAGCTCAAATGGACTTCCTCCAAAAATGAGACTTCGATTCCATGATTGATTTGCATCAGCAAGCAATTGAACCTGATAAGCGTATGGTGACTGATACCACTGATTTATAACTGAAGGCTAGACAATAACAATTGGACAGAGGGAGTACAAGTACTAGCCTTCAGCAGTGAAAAGTAATTAAAATTATACCGAAAGTGTATATAACCAAAATGGCATTGAGACTAATTCCCGTAGGACCCTTTTTATTTTGTACAACTCATTCGTTAAATCCATGTAAACATAACTATAAGAAGTTTAAACATCGTGAAAGTCGAGTTGGTTTAAGACCACCTTCTGAGCATAGTCAAATCTTGCAAGCATCAATTGCTCTCCTACCTTGCTGGTAATTCTTGAAAAAGAAGTCAAGAGTAAAAGTGACATTCTTGTATAACCTCGGTGTCTCATCTGTAATGAGGCTTTCCACAGGTCCTATATCTTTTTCGGTTTGAGGCATGCAGAACATTGCCAGTGTCATCCTTTCACTTTTTGAGTTTACAGACACTCTATGCACCGGGCTCTTGAATATCCCATTACTCATTACCTGCAAATTTTAATACCAATCCAATACTCAGATGTGGATTGCCAAACTAAGTGCAAACTTCTATGATCTAATTAACAGTTGCAAAAGTTTGGATCACTATTTTTATTTCTAATTTATGTACATCTGAGCCTGCTACAGAAACAAACAGTTGCACCATATCTCATGTGAAGATAATTAATGAAAATCATAGTAAGGAATTGCGGGTATCAGGATATTACTGTTACATTACATGTATCTGGCTTCTGTACTGTGTGCTATCGTCGATCATGTGTGTACCATCCACTTGAAATCTAAAACCTAAATTGGAGAATTTGACTCAATTATCTACACATGGGTCAATTTGGGTTGTGTTTTACACTTTTACTTACAAAGCCTCAGATGGGCATAATAAAAAGTTTACCTAAATTCGAATGTTGCATGTTGAATGGTTTGAAAGGTTTCCCCATACTCAGTGGCATACAACCTTTTTAACACCATTTATTAGAATGTAGACTAATTTTAATACGCGTAACAAGTTTTTGTAAACATATACATTCTTATTCCTGACATCTTAGAAATGAGCCAAAAAGAATCTTTATGAGTAGGCCAAAAAGAATCTATATTTAGTCTTATATAATTAGGCCTACCAATCATTTTCCAATCTTTATAGGTCAACCTGAACAATCCCTTTTGACCCAAAGCTATAAAAAGTACTTGTGTTGACCCAAACCCATTTGGACTCACTACTCATCCGACCAATTTTGCCACCTTTACTAACAACCAACTTAGTTAAGTAAGCTGACACTCACTAGCCTAATACTACTTAACAAACTGTAACTAGTTTAGTAACAGGAAAACACCATACATGACCCGAAAGTCAAAAATTACAGTAAACTTTTGTGACTCCTAAAAGAGCTGATTGTCCATAAGCTTTATGTCATCTTGATATCTAAAAAAATATATCCTGACAGATAAGACTGAACTGGAGTTACATGTTACCTCGATCTGATCACCAACATTAATGGTAAGAGCATCATGAACAATAGAAACTCCAAACCACTGATCATCTTTCAAAAGTTGAAGACCTTCAACCTCTTTGTCTTGCAACAGAACAGTGATGGCCGAACCATCAGCGTGCGGTTTGACTCCCAACACTTTTTCAGGCCATGGACACGGAGGGTAGAAGTTAAATCTGGCTTGCATCTTTGCTGTCGTCCCATATTGGTCCAAAAAGCAATTTTCCTCCAAGTTTAGTGATCTAGCCAGGGCCTTAAGTACAACAACATTGATGAACTCTATTTTAGAGCTATATTCATCAAGAACTTCCCTGAGATATCACAATTGCAAGAGTTCTATATATTGATGTATTTTTGAAGCTTTATGAATACAATAAACTACTATAAAATTAGGTTTACCTGAAGTGAGTGGGATTTTGAGGCCAAAATTGAAGTCTTTGTTGGTCATGTGGAAGAACAGTAAGATAAAGCCTATCAGTCCAATCAAGAGTTTGTTTATCAGAGAGAACCATATCATTCCCATAACCTTCAACATCATTTTCTTCTCTCAGGTATTTCTTCTTCTCATCCGCTGGTAGTTTAAAGAAAAGTTTGCTGATTTCGTGCACTTTTCCCAAAAATGAACTTTCAATTCCATGGTTAATTGCCTGGAAACCAATGATATTTCATCAGAAAATATATCCACTGCAAGAGAAAAAATATTTCTTAAAACATTCAGTACCAAAGTTCTTTGAGCTAAGGAAACTGTATCAAACTATCAATTTTATTCATTTCTTTCAAACTAATCATTCATTACATCTGAAACTTATTATGAAGAGTATACTTTTTTTTTTTTCCTTTTGTAATAACAAATCAACAGGAGAATGATTAGTGTTGTCATGTGGAATCCGGTCATCATTAGTATATGATGAATTATAGGCGAAGTATACAACAAATGATAACTACATGTACTATTAACAGCAGTTTTATATTAATTAAATATAAATAAAAATATACATGACTCCCTATTATAATTAGATCTCACCTCAAAGTGACTACTGGTTGACTTAAATGTCAAAATCAGACAATTAGATCCATTTACATTCGGCAAATATCACATCAGTTGACTAACAACAAGTAACAGCACATAATTCAATAAAACTAACTCAACTGATTGTAACAAAGATATATATGGACCTGAAAGCAGCCCCAAGTTGAGATTGCAGATTTTAGTTTTTCAAGCTCTAGCGTTGATGCTGAAGCTAAAAGACTAAAATCAATAATAGGAATCTGGGCAGTCTTAGGAGATGTGGCATCATAGGTGGTAGTATCATGACCGTATTCTTCATCTTGTTTACGTATATATCTTTCCGGCAGCTGCTCGTTACAGTCTGCCGCTATTTCTTGAACTTGCTTATTCATTGACTGATTGACAGTTATATATATTTGTATTTGATTTGATTAAATGTTGATGATCATGTGATTGTGATAGCAGGTTCTTGGTTATGGGCACACCGGTCAAAGTGATAGATATTAATCCAATATCAACGGTCAACTTTGTCACCTTGTAAGCTTGTACTAACCCAGCACCCACAGTTTTTTAATACTCTTCTTTGAATGGAGAGTCATAAAATTTTCTTGAGATTGACAAATATGTTATTTTCTGATTATATTGATTTATTAATATTTTAATTAATGCGATGAGAATGAAACTATTCAAGGTTGTGGTTGCCAATTTCCAACTTTACTACTGTATAAGAAATGCTAATGCTAATAGCCCTTTAAGATCATGAACAACATTTAATAGTTCATATTCATAATAATACTTACAGAAAAGGGTAAACAACTCTGTGGGACCGAGTCCGAGTGAATCTTGTAATTCACATGTTCGGTAACATGGGCCGGGATATAAACCTATAGCCTCCGCATTTATGTTGCCTATCTTCCACCGCAAGGTTACCGTCGCGAGAACCATTTTCTTATTGTTACTTGTTAACTATGTAGTCATATGAGGTGTTGCTAGCAAAACAATTTTTCAAATATTGTCAACAACAACCTTACTTTCAAAAGCTATTTTTATGACTCGAACAAGCAACCTTTCGTTCTGAAACAACTTCCAAATTATTTATATGAAACCATTGGTAAACAACGACAACAAAACTGCTTTCGATATTAAACAAGCAAACAAAGAAAGGAACAAGATGGTATACAATGAGTTTCCGTACTCTTATAACTCCATGGCAGAATCGCCACAAGCATCCAAAGTAAGATATGGGAAGTGGGCAAATACAATAGAGTAAGGGGGCACAACAATAGGTTCCAATGAGCTTACATACAAAGGCTCCAATGGAGGTATCTCACCTGCTGGATTCAATGTCAAATCCTTCCCATTAAGCACCATTGTTTGACTATGCAAGTTTCCATCTTTTGCTGTCAGATGGTATTCCTCTCGTGTTTTTGATCCACCCATTTCGGTATCTTGTGTCACCCATCGAATTTGAGGTCGAGATTTGAGTAGTGTATTAGATGTCAAATTCACATTAATGGTGGTGACGTTGTCTAGATTGATGAGTAAGAGTGTTATTCCATCCTATAAGACAGATTAATACCAGTTGTAAGGTGAGTACATTGCATAAGATGAAAACTGAAGACACATTTAACAATTAGCATACATTTGCAACTATGTTTACTAAATTTAATTATAAAGGGATTTTCTTTATATTGATTAGGATTTACAGTTTGTTCATGAAACTTACAGATTCTTTGGCACAATGTGCATAAGAGCGCAAATTCTTGGTCCCGGTGAAATTTGTGGAGAGAACCGTTGTTCCCATTAGTTGATGCCAAAGAAGAGCGCTGGTACGAAGAGAAAAAGAATCATGTATTTAACTTCCAACTTTCAAAAAAAAAAAAAATGGCTCTAACTAAATCATTAGTAATACATTTTACAGAATAACCATATTGATGTTGAATTCAGAAAGTCATAGTTTGACCTTAAAAGTCAAAGTTTACCTGTAATAATCCGGATTTGGCACAAAAGTAGTTGTGTTAAGTAATCCATAATTTCCTCCTATTAATGTTTGTCTGCAGTATGTCTTCGTGTCATAAACAGCTGACATTCCAAGCTGATCGAGATACCTGTACAGTATACATATTGATGCACAGGGTACATGTTATGACAGCATCAGCAAAGAAGTCAAACCAATTAAACAAAATGATACAACCTCACGCATCAACATGAGTACTTTGTATAAATATAGAAACTTGAGAGAGCTTTGCTTACCAAAAACTAAACACAAATGCATTAGTCACGAGATTATGGCCACTATTGTAAGCTCCACCAGCCTCACCAACCCAAGCCGATGCCAAAGTTCCAGAAGTCTCTAGCATGTTCTTGAGTTGCTCAAACGTATCAGCCTCACCATCAAGATAAGATGGATCAAGAATCTTATCAACTAGGTCTTTATCAACTCCTGTTTGAAACAACAATGTAAGGTTCTAAACTATAAAATCATTTTATGAAAATTAACTGTTCTCTAATCTTTTTACAAAATATACCTGCACCAAGATTGTATATATGGTGAGTGACCACATCAAGGATGTCGGCTGTTTCATTTATGAACTTCTTGAACCAACTTTCATCAAAGGTGCCTCCAGGAGCAATAATCCGTGGCTTAGGCTCGGTACCATCATAAATATCTTCTACTAAGTTTTTGAGGGTCAATGTGTCAATGGCATATTGAGATGCTGTTACTTTTGTTCCAACCCCACCTTCACTTAACTCGTTTCCTAATAAATAAAGAGTGTATTACTGAGCCTCAAAGTGAATTATTCGATCTTTAAACCAACATTAAATAGAAAGAAAGAAAGAAAAATAGTAGATGTCACAAGATGGGCAGGCCCGAGCAGGTTGGATAACGGGTCAAAATGTGTTCTAGTTAAACAGGTCATTTGAAGTACTTGTGAAATAAGTCCGTTCGGGTTGACCCACAAACCCTTTGGTCCTTTTTTTAGAAACTCTTACTAAACTAATTTTTATATTATGATTCAAAAACTTTATAATTATAATTACACTAGATAAATAGTAATCTACTAATCTAGATCTTTGAATCAAAATGGTAGGTTGTATAGCCAATAGCGCGTAGCTCAGTTGGTAATGGGTGGGGGCATCTTTGCCACAAAAAGTACAAGGTCAGGGGTTCAAGCCCTGGAACCCCCATAGCCACAACCGCTGAGCAAGTCAGGTATGCCCCTACATTATGGATACGCAGCCGACACTATCAACCTTTTTCAGCCACAAATAAGGTAGGTTGTATAAAAAATAGACTTGGAAGACTTTTACCCAGTTTGATTGATTCAGCCCATTTGACCCATTCCCCTTTCCGTTCATTCTTTTTATTTGACCCATTCGCCCGTTTGAGATAAAACACAACCCTGTTCGACCCAGTCTTGAGTAAATGGGTCAGAATTGCCACCTCTAGAAAATTGTGTTGTAACTAGGGATGGCAATGGATCGGATATGGATCGGGTGGAGCTATATCCATATCCATATCCATTTATTTCTCTTCATCCATATCCATATCCACTAAATTTACAGATCATCCGTCCACATCCATATCCGCTGGATGTAGCGGGTTTATGGATATCCATTGGATATCAAAAGAATTGTTAAACATCGTGATATTCTTGACACAAATTGTTACAAATACATATAATATATAGTTTTTACTAAACTCAAAACACTTATTTGTTGTTTCTTGGTTTGATAGGCACACTTTGATGGTTGGTTTGTGACTTCTAATTGTATAGTGGAATCGAAAATTACATGTACGGTGTTTTATTTGGATAGGGATGTAGGAATTTCGATTTATTGAAATTATGTGATGAAAATGACGAGTGAAAAATAAATATTTGTTATAAATTTTGATGTATAAGAATGATCCGCTTAAATATATAGAGTTAATATGTTTATAGTGTATGTATATGTATATGCATATATGGATTTCGGGTGTAATGGGTGAATCCGTGGATGATAAATTATCATCCACATCCGATCCACTAATCATCCACATCCATATCCATATCCGGTATACACCCATTTAGATCATCCATATCCATTTTAAATGGATGGATCGGATGGATGTCGATTGCCATCCCTAGTTGTAACCTGAAGTCATAGATATGTCACATGTCTCCAATGTCCAATCCATACCCAAAATAAATAACATTCAAACACGGATATAAGCAACTTCATAAAGGAAAAATTATATAAAATAAGCCAAAATAGTAGGAAAAAAGTGTTGGGCTGGATGACTTACCGAGTTCCCAAGCATACAGAGTGTAATTCTTCTTAACCGTATAACGTATGAAAGATTCAGCATTAGTGGAGTCCCAAGCACCACCAGATGAACCATCAGCTAACAACTTCCTTCCATTTAGAGCGTTCAATCCAAATATAATTACAGCCCTGGATAGAAAAGACTAAATGAGTCGATTTAGTTTCTAAATCACGAAATATGACCAAAAATTTGAAGACAAAAAGATGTAATGTTAGTTACCTGGTTTTACTGAAGAAACTATATAGTTCATCCCATCGGGCTAGAGGCAGGCAGCCCGCATTAAAACCAAACATTGCTGAGGTGTTTTGGGCGAAGGGGGTGCAAGGTTCAGTTTGATTTTCAGTTTCATAGAAAAGTTCGTCTTGCAAACTCCCTCCTAATCTAATCTTTAACGGTGAAAAGGCTGCATCATTATTCAAGAAAGGCAAAACTGTAAGCTATTTTCATGTCAGAATTTATAATTTGACTTTGGTGTGTCAAATGACTGTACTTTTGACTCCAGTATTTGTAAAGTTGTTTTCTAGTAGGTTCCTAGTTGTGAGTCACATTGAACTATAAAGAGATTTATAACAAGCTGAAACATTTAAGAATTTAAAACACTGAAAGTATCTATATCAATTTCCGATTTTAGAAAATACTAACACTAACTTTCAAAATGTCAGAAGAGGATCACAAGAAGTGACAAGGAAGTACTCTACACCTTTGATTGCGTTTTGAAAAATCGTGTTGTTAAGATCCTGCAAAGAAGAACAGCCGAAGAATAATCATATAATGATACCTATAAACTATAAATGTAGAAACCAAAATTGTGAAACAAGGAAATGATTAAATCATTAAACATTTAATAGTCTTTTCACAAACATGTAACATCAAGTCCATGCAATAGAGACATCATACAAAAATAACCATATTTTTGGACCCACGTATGAGAATGAGAAATGATAAACGTCAAATGGGAAAGATGCTATGCTAACTAACAAAAGTGTTGGAAATATTACAAAAACAGGAACTCATACATCAAAATATATGATCACATGATTAGACCCCATTTATGCTAAACAATCGAAGTATCAGCCAATAATGGTTAATTCATTAATCATGTATACATATATCATCAGATAATTATTTTTTTTTCTTCTTTTTATGTTCTTACATAAAAAATAAGTAGATAAATAAATACCACATTGAGGAGTGAAGCATGATCCCAGCTACAAGTACCATAATCACACTTTTCAGGTGGCCACCAGTCCATAGTAGCACAAATAAAATCACTATCAATCTCTGCAATCCCACTTTCCCCATCAATAAAAACAGTCCCATTTTCAACTTTTGATTCCACAAAAACACACCTGAACATGAACAAGAAAACCAAAAAACAGATACCCATTTGACAGGACAAAAAACCCATCAATTTGACCCTTTTTGTTAATATATATCACTATTCAATAAGGAATAAAAAGTGTATCTTTTAGTATATTGAGGGATGAAGAAAGATGGAAACTTTATACTGAATTTGTTACCAGATTGTTGAGAAAATTATGGGAAAAAGACTGATTCTTGAAAAGATTAAGGGCTATTGAAAAAGAGTATATGTTTACTAGAATTTTGGTATAAAGAGAAATTGAGGTGGTGGCGGTGGGGTATCGTTTGTGTTTGTGCCTTTGTGTATAGACTCTTCTGCTTGGAATATGATATTGAAGTCCCAACAAAAACAGTATGACTCGAGTGATGCTATACAGACATCTACAAAAATTTATGTTAACTAATAACTGTATACCTTAAAAGGACTTTCAGCTAACTTTTAAAAATATGTATTAGTCCGCAAATAAGCAATTACTTAGATGTTGTTATTAAGTTTGAATTATTTTTTTACGCGAATATATACATAGATACATTTGAAGGCTTGAAAATCTCGTAATTTAAAGGTCACCTCGATACTGCTAGGTGAATGGTCCTTTAATTACGTTTAAATTATTGAAATTTAGAGATATCCTTACCAGAATTGGAGATAGCAAGCGGTAAATAATTTATATTAAGGTAAACTAGCATAATATCCGCGCAGTGTGACGGTAAAAATGAAATAGTTAGTGGCGGTGTGATGCCGGTCAAATTTGTTTTATGTGTTTTGTATTAGGTATTATATCTTAGTTGTTTGTAATACTAAGTAAACCTAAAGGTAGTATATGTATCATTATTCTTCTTGTTTTACAGCTTTACTCACGGCCACCTTTTCAAAATAGGGTTAAAGATGCAGATCAGTAACGAACTTTCACTTTTGTATCGAGTTAGATAACAAAACCATTTTAATACTAATGTATGTAGAGAACTTTCAAATTTTATGTCGAATTATGTAGTATGTATTACGTGGCATTATTAAAAATTGCTAACGTGGCATTACGGTAATATATCATGTAATACATATTACCTAATTCGACACAAAATTTGAAAGTTTGCTACCTACATTAATTAGTAATAAAATAGGCTCTTTACCTAATTCGGTATAAAAGTGAAAGTTCGCTGCCGATCTGTATATTTGACCCTTTTAAATAATATCAGACTAGATGATTAAGATAGACTTTATAGACATTGTTATGGTTTAACAACTAATTGTTCAACACTGTTTTTATATGGATGATGAGTGACACACTAATTCATTGTGAATAGTTACTAATAATATTTAAATTATAACCATCTTTAGATGGTTGGTATCAGTTGCTTGTTTATGGTTAAGTATTTTCCTTCACTATTTTTATTTCATAAATATTTGGTTGTTATTTGTTAACCAAAATCCATCCTTTCTTTAGTAAGCTATTTTCATGACTCGAACGAGTAAGCTTTGTTCTGAAACGACAACCAAATATACATATGCAACAAATGATAAACACCAGTCGACAACAAAACGGCAAACAGAGAAAAGAGCAAAATAAAATAAAATGGAAAAAAAATTAAACACTTAAGAGCTGATGCAATGGCCATGTTCTGAGCGTAGTCAAATCTTGGAAGCATCGATTGTTCTCCTACCTTGTTGGTAATTCTTGAAATAGAAGTCGAGACTAAAAGTGACATTCTTGTATAACCTCGGCATTTCATCTGTAATGAGCTTTTCAACGGGTCCTATATCCTTTTCAGTTTGAGGTTGACAGAACATAGCAAGTGTCAATGTGTCATCCTTTCCTTTTTTGAGTTTATCAACACTCTATGCATTGGGTTCTTGAATATCCCATTACTCATTATCCGAAAATAATAGTACTAATTCAATGATTAGATGTGGATTGATAAAATTTGGGAAAAAGTGTAGGATCTAATTTAAAGTTACCAAAGATTGTAATCGACTTTTTTCTCGTTTTTCTATGCGTACATGAACATGCTATAGAAACACCTAGATTGGACAATTTTGACTCGTTAATCTGGACACAGAGAAATTTGAGTTGTGTTCTACATACAAAGTCTCAAACGGGCGAATTAAATATATTACATTATTAAATTTGATTCATTTGAACGTTGAGTGGTTAGATTTCACAAAAATGTACTCAATGGCATGCAACCTCTTAACACACTTTCTTAAGGTGGATTAATTTTAATAGTAATACATTTTTGTTATCATGTTTAATACATATATTCTTCATGATAACGTTAAAAGTAATAATAACAATAATAAAAGAAAAACTGTTATAGGTCAATGTGGACAACCCCTTTTGACCGAAGCTGTAAAAAGTCTCCGTGTCAAATTAAATGTTCACTTTCAGTTTGCACACAGTTTATAAAAAGTGTGGATCATCACATTCTGAACCAATAGAATTTTATGTTGACCATATGAAAGCATTTTGATTGGTTAAAAGTGTAAAATGAACATTTATTTTGAGACAAACTAAAATAGAAAGCTGAAACTTAATTTGTGATGGAGGGAGTACGTATGTGTTACAACCCAAAAAACCATTTGGACTCTCTCTAAACAACAGCTAACATAGTAGTAAGTTAAAACCTACTAGGCTAATAATTTCAGAAGTAACAACTTCTAGCTAGTTTTATAACAGGAAAAAACCATACTTGACATCAAAGTCAAAAACTACAGTAAACTTCAATAAGTCTAAATAAGAGCTTAGATTAAGAGATTATCCATAAGCTTTATGCTGTCTTAATGACCAAACTAGTTCTATCTTGACAAATAAAAGTGATTTAATTTGGAGTGGCACGTTACCTCGATTTGATCACCAACATTAATAGTTAGAGCATCATGAACAATAGGAACTCTGAACCACTTGTCATCTTTAAAAAGTTGAAGACCTTCAACCTCTTTGTCTTGCAACAGAACAGTGATGGCCGGACCATCAGCATGCGGTTTGACCCCCAACATTTTTTCAGGCCATGGACAAGGAGGGTAGTAGTTAAATGTTGCATTCATCTTTGCAGTCGTCCCATATTGGTCCAAAAAGCTATTTTCCTTCAAGTTTAGTGATTGAGCTAAGGCCTCAAGTACAACTTCAGTAATCAACTCTATTTTAGAGCTATATTCATCAAGAACTTCCATGAGACAGCACAATTACAAGCTAAGCATATTTATCTATGGTTTATTGTGTTGAGTGGATTCAATCTAATCCACCAATCTATCAAAACAAACGCACGCGGAATAATACGAACAATCAAACGACAACAAGACAATAGTAAACGATAAAATAAAGAACACGAGATATAACGTGGTTGGGCAATGATCGATGTGATCAAAGCTTAATCCACGACCGAACTAGAGATATTGATCTTATTAGGGAAAACTTGCCTCATTTGAAACTTAGGGTTTACAATTACAAATGAGATGTATTTATAGAGAACAAATTAGGGTTTTTCCGTCATGGGCCAAGCCCATGGGCTTCCACCGCCTCAACAGCATTCTGCCTTCCGACCCGAAGTTGTCAGACTTCCTTCAACTCAACCTACAGCCCCGAAGTCTAATTTCTCCTACCTGAACTCTGACTGCCTGGAACCTGTCAGACTTCTTCTGCCTGGAGTATTCTCTGAAGTACTGCCCTCCGCCTGGATGGCTACATCAGACTCCACACCTAACATATTGTTTCGTTATGTATTAAACTTTACAAATAATGAGTCGATTAGGTGATATCTAGGAGGTTTACCTGAAGTGAGTGGGATTTTGAGGCCAAACTTTAAGTATTTGTTGGTCTTTCGGAAGAACGGTGAGATAAAGCCTATCATTCCAATCAAGAATTTGATGATCCGAAAGAACCATGTCATTCCCATAGCCTTCATAACCATTTTCTTCTCTCAAGCATTTCTTCTTCTCCTCTGCTGGTGATTGAAAGAAAAGTTCGCCAATTTCTCGCACTTTTTCGAGGAATGAACTTTTAATTCCATGGTTAATTGCCCAAAAATCAATGGTATATATATTTCATTAGAACATAATCCACAAACAGATATTCCTTAAAAGATTCGGTATCAAAGTTGTTGAGCTAAGGAAACTGATTCCATTTATTTATTTCAAATAATCATTCCTTGAATTTTGTAACTTATAATAAAGAGTGATTAATGATTATTTTATATAGTTATAACAGTGAGATAAAGCCTATCATTCCAATCAAGAATTTGATGATCCGAAAGAACCATGTCATTCCCATAGCCTTCATAACCATTTTCTTCTCTCAAGCATTTCTTCTTCTCCTCTGCTGGTAATTAATGGTGTAACATGTATCACACCCATTCTATTACAAACCTCCACCTGGAGGTCTCCATCTTCGGTAGATAATCCAGTACATTTGCTTCCGCATGGAAGAATATCATTGATTGATCTTGTGGCGTAACAGTTGGTACCCGTAAGGTACCCTTTACCTCGTCGGGAATCGCCACCAAATTACCTATTTCTCCGACCTCCATCAGGAGTTCCACATGTCACTTTCACGAATGTAACAGAATTGAGAGTGGGGACCAACCCACACGATTCAGGAGATTCCTCTAACGGTCCAGATTAAATCATAGGGAATCTTTGGTTAGTGCTCAAAGGTGATTGGCCAATGTATGAGTAGAGACCAAGAAACAACAACTATAAAAGGGGCACTCATTCTTTATTTGAAGGTACTGTTCATCTTCTCCAAAAAACCCTAATTCTCACTTATATTTTCTCCATTAAAACTGTGGAAACTGATTCTCACGCCGGAGGTGGTTTACAGGGGACTTCCCTGTGCTCCACGGTGATTTAGTGTCTGTGTATTTGTTGTAGGATTCCTCTGGTTGGAAGCTCTTGGCTGGAAACAAGGGATTGAGGCACTTGTGCGGTTGGACGTACAATCAAATGGCACGCCCAGTGGGACGCGATTATACCTGAGTATTTCGAACACTTATTCTTTATTTTACGTTGATTATCTCAAAATTCTTAGTTTCTAGCGTAATATCTTCCATTTCCGGTGTTTTATTTCGAATAATTGTTTACAATGGTTGACGGTGGTGAACAACCATCACCACCACCGGGTTTTTCATCAATTTCGCAAACGGAAACACCTATAGCAAACTTTGTTGTTGCGGAAAGTAACCCAGGACCTTCCAGCTCTGGTGTGGTAATTCCGGGGGTAAGTGATGATGTGTTAAGAAAATATATAGAGCCAATGATCACTAAACAAATTAGAATGATGAGTTTGGAAGAGTTGAGGTCAAGATTGAATATGGACGATGAAGAGGATGTTGATGAAGAAATTTTTATGGAGGGACTAAACGCCGGGACACGGCGGACGGTAAATAAGCCCACTGTCACTTTTAACACCCCAAACCAATCTCAAATCATTACTCAGAATACTCCACAAACACATAACACACCTAATAGCAATTCAAACCAAAGCCACCCCGTACCGATCGCCACTTAGAATAGTTACCAACAAATAGGCGGAAACCCTTGGATGATATATCCTGGATATGGAATTCAAACCGGAGTGAACCCTTCCACCACACTCCCACCACTGCTACATCAATATGTCACCAACACCGTCACATCCACCATCCCTGCAGTTACCACCAACTCAACAGTCACAAATTCCACTACCCAGAACACCCAAGTATGGGCAAACCAAAACAATCAGCAGAGTTTCCAAAATGCGCAAACAACCCCTTTCACAATAAGTCAGCCACTACAAGGTGGATGGATGGTGCCAGGAGCAAACTACCTTCCACATGGAGGTCAGTCGTATTATTCACCTCAACATGGAGCTTGGATTAACTTCCCTCCTGGAAGTTATAATCCAGCGTACCCACAGATGGCAGTTGAGCAACATGAGAGCCCGCGAACTATAAGGTCGAGGGTCAATTCGTTTATTAAAAAGAAGCAATCTCCGTTGGCTCCATGGATTGAGTTTTACGGGATGCCCGACAGGCTGGAGTTACCATCAAACGTCAAAGAATACAACGGGAAGACAGACCCTGAAGATCACCTAAGGGTATTTAGGGGAGCTGAGAAAATAAGAAAGTGGGCCATGCCGGTCTCCTGTCACATGTTCTCCATGACCTTGATAGGAGCTGCTAGGTCATGGTATGATAAACTTCCACCTGGAAGTATTAATAGTTTTGATGAATTGGAAGTCAAGTTTTTATACCACTTTATTAAACAAAAGAGGTATACGAAAACCCATTTAGAGGCCCACAATATTTACCAGGGTGAAACCGAAGGGTTAAAAGCGTTCATGGATCGTTACACCATCGAAACGCAACAGATTGAAGGGCTAGGAGAAGATCAGCGAATATCAGGATTCATACATGGGGTCAGAAATAAGGTTCTGGTAGCTGAGTTGGGAAGGATACTACCAGAATCATATCAGGAGCTTCAAGATGAAGTATATGCTTACGTAAGGGGAAAGGAAACAGCAATGAAAAATGTATATGGAGACAGTGGAATTTTCAAAGAGGAACCTTCAGCCTTGAAAGGGGTAGAAAAATGTTACCAAAACAACAAGAGTTTCAGGCCCCAACATGATGGAAGAGGAAGGAACAGTAACAGATACGAGAGGAGAAACAGGAACACCCCCTATTACAGGAAGGATTCTGGCAAAGGCCTGTGGCCAGATTTGAGTAAAACTCCTAGAGAAATTTTGATGACCGAGAAGGCTGCCGTCGACTTCAAAATTCCACCAAAGCTTCCGGAAAAAGCGAAAAAAGAGGGGGGAAGATACTGTGAATTTCATGAAGTGAAACGCCCTGAAAATCTGAGCATTTTTTTTTTAAATACTAAAAAACTGTATATATACAAACGATTCATACTATTCGGAACTGATTAGATATTGAGATCAATTAACTATTAAGTCACTTTATTTGCTAAATTATGAAATCCTGATGATCAAGGGAATCCGCCGGATTCACTATGAATCCGCCAGATTCAAACAATATTCAGACCCAACTTTCGACCAGACCTTTTTAAACTAATCCGGTTAACTGAATCCGCCGGATTCATAGACAATCCGCCGGATTCAAACACTTCCAGCAGCAGCTCAAAACTCTGCACTTTTTAGTACCAAAAACCAAACTTTGAACACTCATATCTTGCAAACGACAAGGAATGAGACCATAAAACTTTGCAGACATTTTCATATGGTAAAAATGAAGATTTCTATTTTCGCACTTTCTCAAATTTCTCATTATATCGGGATTTGGACGTATGGGTCAATTTCGGCTAAAATGATCAATTTTGTTAACATACTAAATCTCAAACCATTGAGATTTAGGGACTGAGCTTTTAGATACATATTTCTACTATCGAAACAAAGTTGTGAGGCTAATCATTACACTTCCAATCTTTATCTAACTCCAATTGGTTCATAGGTGTCATTAAGACCCATTTTGACCCACTATGACCCATTATGACCCGTTTGCTCAAAAATGACTATTACAACCCATTCAATATTGACTAATAACACATTTGACTTTCTCTAAAACTTCCAAATACATACACAACCAAAATATCACTTTTACTACAACTTGCAACTTAACACACTCTAAAACCATATCTACTAATCACCCACAAAATTATACTATTACAACATATTCTATCTAGTTGTTGCTTTCATGACCAAAACATGTTAAAACATTGTTTGGGCGATCTTTCAAGGTTTCAAAACGATAATTTAGAGAGAAAGCTTGTGTAACTTACAACAAGCTAGCAACTCCACTTCTATCCCTTTGCGATATCTTTTCCTTTTCCACTTTCACTTGTACCTACAACATAGCTAGACTAATTAAGCAATTTGCTTAGTGAGAATATGAAACTAATCAATACAATGCATTATTAAATAAAACAAATAATAAGCAAAGTAAAGAAATTACTTCCCTTTTCTTGCAACTCCACTTTCACAATTCTAATCATATGTATACATATCTAATCATTCATTTAGCTAATATCAATTAGCTAATCTAATCAATAATTGGCTAACATAAGTTAGCTACCAATCTAAACAAAGCTAACCTTGGTTAGCTATTCTAATCAAATTTATGGCTAATTCTCATTAACCATTCTAATCATCCACTTTCATCACAATCATATCATAACAACAAGTTAATAACATAATTATGATCTATTCATTTCATAAACTCACCTTGATTTGTAGTACAATTTGGAACAATATGATCAAATTCTTCTTGAACACCTAATACACATATACATAATACATAATCAATAACTAATCACAATTCTAACTACTAATCATTTAACTCCCTTCTCCCCTACTAATTACATACTAGCTTAATTCTTATGATCATAATCATAACTTTGAGATATGATTAAACTACTTGCTTATAATTATTAACATCCACTAATACTCTATAATTACAATTTAAACTAGTTTCATAGAATTCATGGAAACCCCATGAACCCTAATCGAAATCTACTACTTCTAATATGAAATTGAGCTTCAATTCATCATTCATAGACTAAACTAACATTAACTAATCAATTACAAGCCCTAAATCGGATTAATTCATAACATCTAGCTAAAACCCATGAAAACCCAAATTCTAGGGTTCTTAGAGAAATTGAATCACTTACAAGGATTAGAGAGTGATAGAAGAAGATGATTTCACTGATTTGAAGCTTGAATTGAAGTTTAATTTAAAGTTTGAAGGTTGATTCTTACTTCCCCTTTGTTACCTGCGATTTTTCTATACTGAAAATGGGGTTCTGGAAGTATTTTTGAAGTTACTGGAATAAGGCACGTAGGAATTGTCTAAATTCTTTTAATTTCTATACTACACAGTCTGGAACTGAACAACTAGTTTGATTTTTCTATTATATCTCATTATTTAAAGATCTAAATTTAAAAAGATGCATATATTATTGTACACTAAAATAATACTTTAAAACTGAGCTATTAAAACTTATTTTTATTTACTAAAGTAATACCTTGAAAACTGGGGTGTTACATGAAGAGTATGGGCATGACACTAATTTTTGTAGGGAATTACAGGCGGAGGTAAGAAGAGCAGTGAAAATAGGCAAATTGGCCCATCTAGTAAAGGAGGGGAAAAACCTAGAACCTCAGGATAAGAAGAATTCTTCGGGACAGAAGAAACAGTTTGCCTGGCAAAAGAAAGATGATGGAGTAAGGCACATGGAGGAAGATATTATGATGATACGGTCCCAGTGATTGGAATGAAAAGAAGAGCAAAGGTAATGGAACAGTGGGAAGAAGAAGAAATCTCATTTCCGTCAATACAAAGTATCATACCCTCAGAAGATCCAATGTTAATCACTGTGGAGATAGCCAACCGGAACATTCATAGGGTATATCTAGATGGAGGAAGCTCCTCTGATGTTATATATGAGAGTTGTTTCAGGCAACTACCATGTGGAATACAAGCACTACGGCGGGATGTAACAAGGCCATTAATCGGCTTTTCTGGAGAAACGTCATGGCCACTTGGAGTGATAAGTTTGAGAACAACAATCGGCGTATATCCCAGGGTGAGAACTGAAGTCCTGGACTTCATGATTGTGAGATCAGATTCCCCGTACAATATGATTCTAGGGCGACCCTCTAGGTGCTTACTTGGGGCAGTAGTGTCAACCGTACACGGGATCATGAAGTTTCCGACCCCAAACGGTATGGTAACAGTTCATTCCACCCGGAAGGCTGAAAAAAAGATGTTATCCTGGAACGAGAGCCACGAAGTAGTAAAGCAGACCATATACTCATGCGAAGAGGCAGAACAACGAGAAATAGTTAATGAAGCATGCCCCGACCAAACAGTCGCTATAGGAAAGCAACTGACGGAAGAAACCAAGAAGAAGCTGGTACAATTATTAAGGAGAAATGTGGACATATTTGCCTGGAGCCCAGATGACATGACGGGAGTGCCCAGAAAGCTTATGTTAAAAAAGCCGAATGGGGAAAGCAAAGAGTTTGTAACAGAACACCACCTGAATGTACACCCAAACAAAACACCGGTGTAACAAAAGAAGAGGCATCTAGCACCAGACAGAAGCAGGGAAGCATGCGATCAGGTAAGGGACCTAGTGGCAGCAGGGATCCTACGAGAGGTAAAGTACCAAACCTGGATTGCTAACCCTGTTATGGTGAAAAAGGGGGATGGAGGATGGCGAATGTGCGTGGATTTTACAGATTTAAATAAGGCCTGTCCTAAAGATTGCTATCCTCTGCCGGCAATAGATTGGAAGGTTGAATCCTTAGGGGGTTTCCGGCTGAAATGTTTCTTGGATGCCTACAAAGGGTACCATCAGATTCAAATGGCCGAGAAAGATGAAGACAAGACAGCGTTTCACACCGACATTGGAATTTTTTGTTACAGAAAAATGCCCTTCGGGTTGAAGAATGCAGGCGCAACCTACCAACGGTTAGTAGACAAGGCCTTTGAAAGTCAAGTAGGCAGGAACTTGGAAGCATACGTCGATGACATGGTGATCAAAAGTCGTGACGAAGAAGACATGCTGAATGATATTTTAGAAACTTTCTCTACCCTGAGGAAAATTAACATGAAATTAAATCCAAAAAATGCACCTTCGGGGTGGAAGAAGGTCAATTCTTGGGACACCTGATAACAACCGAAGGAATAAAGGCTAACCCAGAAAAGATACAAGCGGTGCATGACATGAGATCCCCTAAGACCTTGAAAGAAGTCCAAACTCTGAATGGAAGATTATCAGCTTTAAGCCGATTCTTATCCAAAGCAGCGGAAAGATCACTACCATTTTTCAAAACTCTAAAGAATTGCACGAGCAAGAAGAGCTTTTCATGGACCACGGAGGCTGAAGAGGCATTCCGGCAAATGAAAGATTTGTTGGGCAAATTACCCACGCTTACAACACCTGTAGCTGGGGAAACACTGTTTATGTACTTATCCGCCACAACAGAAGTAGTAAGCGCTGTCTTACTGGCTGAAAGGAAGAAGGTGCAGGTTCCTATTTATTTTGTGAGCAGAGCATTACAAGGGCCAGAAATAAATTATCCTTCCATGGAAAAGATAGTGCTGGCTTTAGTTCACGCTGCTAGGAGGTTGAAAAGATACTTTCAAGGGCACCCTGTGATGGTAATCACTGACCAGCCACTTAGACAAGTGCTGTCTAAACCAGAAAAGTCAGGAAGGTTGGCCAAATGGGCAATCGAGTTGGGAGAACATGACATCGAATTCAAACCAAGAGTCTCAGTGAAAGGACAAGTTCTAGCAGACTTCATGGCCGAAATAACCGTGAAAGACTCTGCCCAGGAGATCAAGTTACAAGGAAAGACAGCAGGAAAACCTCCAACCAGTAAGTCCTGGTCCCTATATACTGATGGTGCCTCCAGTTCAGAGGGTGCCGGGGCAGGTCTAATCTTGACAAACCCAGACAAGAAGGAGTTTACATACGCCTTGAGGTTTGAATTTAATACCTCTAACAATGAAGCAGAATACGAGGCCTTACTAGCAGGAATCAACATTGCAATTCAGATGAAAGTTGAATGTTTGAAAGCATTTGTAGATTCAGAGTTGGTAGTAAAGCAGGTACAAGAAGAATTCGAGGCGAAAGATATCAAAATGAGGAAATATCTGGAAAAAGTAAAGGACAAGGTAAAGGCCTTCAAAAAGTTCGAGATAGAGCATGTAAGAAGGAATCAAAACAAGAAAGCCGACGCATTGAGCAAGTTAGCATCAATGCAATTCGCGCACCTTACAAAGGAAGTCCTCGTGGAAGTGCTGCCCCAAAGTTCTATTGAAGAAAAGCAAGATGTTATGAGCATAGTGGAAGAAAAGGATCCTTGGATGATGGATATTATTAGCTACCTAACCCATGGAAGTCTACCACAAAATAAGCAAGATGCAAGAAAGATACAAGCCAGAGCACTGCATTACGCGTTTTATGAAGGGGTGTTATATAGGAGATCTTACCTACAACCTTGGTTGAGATGTGTGGGTACCAGTGAATCCAAAAGGGTCATTCGAGAAGTACATGAAGGTTCTTGTGGGTTGCATTCCGGTCCGAGGACAGTGGTAGCGAAAATCAAAACCTTAGGATACTACTGGCCAACCATGTATAATGACACGAAGGAGGAGCTGCAAAGTTGTGAATCCTGCCAGATCCACGCACCCATGCGAAGACAACCAAAACACGATCTGATTCCGGTAACCTCAGCCTGGCCATTCTTCAAATGGGGAATCGACATTGTTGGGCCCTTCCCTGAAGCCCCTGGAGGAGTAAAATTCCTGCTAGTAGCAGTGGATTATTTCACAAAGTGGGTGGAGGCCAAGCCACTCAAGACAATCTCAGGTCAGAATGTGGTGAATTTTGTGTGGGACAACATCGTTTGCAGGTTCGGAGTACCCAAGGTGATAGTGAGCGACAATGGAAAACAATTCGCTGAAGGAAAATTTAAAGATTGGTGCGAAGGTTTAGAAATACAGCAAGCGTTCACCTCAGTGTACCACCCGCAAGCTAATGGCCAAGTGGAAGTCACCAACAGAGACGTGGTCAGAGGCATCAAAGCTAGACTTAGAAAGAGCAAGAGCGGTTGGGTTGATGAATTACCAAACGTGCTATGGGCCATTAGAACCACACCCAAGCGAAGTAATGGTGAAACACCTTTTAGTTTGGCTTACGGCTCAGAAGCTCTACTACCAGCAGAAATTAGTGTACCTTCATATAGATACCTCCACATAGAAGAAAGCAAAAATAAAGCTGACCTGAGGAAAAACCTGGACCTTCTAGAGGAAAAAAGAGAATTAGCAGCCATGCGTGAAGCCAAGTACAAAAAAGAGTTGGAGAAATACTATAACAAGAAGGTGAAGAAGGAATCCTTCAAGGTAGGAGAGTATGTCATGAGAAGCAATGAAGCAAGCAAGTCAACCCCAGTTGGAAAACTTGGTCAGACATGGGAAGGCCCCCTACAGGGTAGTAGAGGCCAACATGAAGGGTTCATATCGACTGGAAGATTTGCAAGGAAAGGTGATAGATCGAGCGTGGCACGCTACCAACCTGAAGAGATGCTATCTTTAAACTAAATCTCTTACTTAGATTACTTACATAGCACGTGTTTTGCTTGTAATTGAGAATTTTGATAGCCTACATTAATGGGAGATATGAAAATTTTGATAACAAAAAATTGTTTATTATAACTACCCAAATCTTGCGCTTCTAAGATTTGAAAACCTTGATTCGTGCGTGTTCAAGGGGTAATACGGGGTAACCCACACTTTTGGGGTCCTAAGCACTACAAGTGGGATAGCAACCCATAGTAGGGGATTGATGTGTAGTTCAATCCAAAAATACATCACACTTTTGATGTATAAGTCCGGACATAGGTGATCACTTCCCACACTTCAGGGAGGAGGTTTCCAGAAAAAAGTAATATTTTTTTTCAAAAGCGTATTCTAGAGTAAACTCGTGACCAAGATTTATGCCTTACATATAAAAGGCAAGTTGCTTAAATCATAGCAACCAAGTATGAACTACACAATATGCAAACCAAAAAGTGTTATAACAGAAAATATAACCAACCACGCATATAAAATAAAAGTTCAAAAGCCAAAAATTGGCACCAACCATTGTTTGCTCAACAAAGAGCTTCCAAATCAACAAAATATCCAACACACAACAAAAGCAAGTATTGTTCAAAGGACAGTAAAAGTGCAGCATAAAAGAGATTAAGAATCTGGAGAAGGCACATGAGCAGCGTCAGGAATGATCATTAAAATTTCATCCAAAGGCAAATGAGCTGCGTCAATAATCTTCTGGGTAAAAGGAAAGTTCAAGTCTCCACAAGCAGCTACAGCCTTGTTGTAATCTTCTTGGGCAGAAGGATTGTATTCAGCCAGGGCTTCAACAGCAGTTCCTTTATTCTCCTCCTTCGAGTAGATATGCTCCAACATCTTCTGACCAGCATTAGCTTCTGCACAGCTAACCAGCCTAGCCATAGGTGCAGAAAACTCATAACTTCTTAAAAGATGGCCAGAATAATGACGCAACACCTTCTTGACACATTCAGCTTGCTCCTCTCTAGCAGCCTCCAATCTACCCTCAGCTGAAGAAAGCTTCATCTCTACAACACCCATCTTCTCTTCAAACTTCCCAACCTTACACTCCAAGTCAGCAACCTTATCCTCAGAAGCCTGTAACTTACCTCCTAGAGCAAGGACCTCACGATTCAGATTAGCTATCCTCTCATCTTTCTCTTGAATAATTGCCTCATTAGCTACAGCATCAATCTTCCGCTTCTCAAGCTCCGCGGATAAACTCTCAATCTTCCTAGTAAGATCATCAACCTTCAACCCTGAGGAAACCTGTTTCAAATACTCCACAGCAATCTCATGATAGAAAAGTGTATCAACAGCCAACTTATCCAGATTCTCAACAACCTCAGACAAACTAACATCAATACCACGAGCTTGTAATGCTAGAGGGAGTGAATGTGTGATAAAGTCCCTCCTGGATTTCACATTGTCCAGGGTATCATCACATCCCACCCCCATTTGGGAACATATACCCCCTTAACTCCACTTCTAGAGTCACCAACAACATCTTCATCAACAAAACAAGTCACATTGTCAATATCAGTAAAAAAATTCCCAAAAGACTTGTCCCTTACACCACTTTTTATAAGACAGGGACTACTTGTATCAACGAATGCAATGTCAAAAATAGAAGAATCATAAGTACCTTTACCGGCGTCTTGATCAGAAAATGATTTTCCCACGGTGGAAGGAGAAACGCAACTACGTGGTGGAAGAGTAGAAGACTTGCTTCTAGTCAGATGAGCAGGAACAAAAGCACCAGCAAAAGTCCGAGGTGATATAGAATCATGAACACCGTCTCCAGATTTGGAATTATCACTATGATCTGTCTCCGTATCAGACACATTGACAAGAGGTAAAGAATCATGGTCC
Organism: Helichrysum umbraculigerum; assembly: GCA_949592205.1. Taxonomy (NCBI): domain Eukaryota; kingdom Viridiplantae; phylum Streptophyta; class Magnoliopsida; order Asterales; family Asteraceae; genus Helichrysum; species Helichrysum umbraculigerum. The sequence goes on from CATIUR010000001.1 coordinate 365,751,768, forward strand.
TTCATTCTTTTTCCTTTCTTACCCTTACCCCCTGTAGCAGCCCTCTTCCCCCTTCTTTTCTCAACAACTTCCTCCACCTCGTATGATCCGGAAAAAGAACCAACTTGTTCCTGAGCTGAATCACGAACAGTCAAACCCTTAGTGCTTGCCCTAGTACGAGAAGTGACTTGAGACGAAGAAGCGGTAGGAGTAACTCGAGAACTAGCAGCCTTCGGGGTAGTAGCAACACCCTCTTCAGATTTTGCACCAAACTTCAAACCCTTCTTGCTATCAGAATTTAATAACTCGCCAATCATCATCTCTACAAAGCAAAAACAACCATAAGAAAAACAACACCAAGGCAAAATAAAAAACACAAAGAAAATAAGCTTACCCTCCCCATCCTTATAAATAACGGGCACAGAACCATCGTTGGGCCAATGGTTACTCATACCCAACAGAACTAAAACCTCCTCGGCGAAGGCGTCAATAAAGACATGACAATTAGTTTCAAGAAAGACTCGAAGTTCATCCTCCTGGGTAGAAAGACGGGGAACATCATTTAAAAGCACTTCGTCGTTCTTCCACAACAACACTTCTCTAAACCCAATAGGAATTAAATCCTCACTTAACCAAAAGAAATTATCTTTCCAATCTTTCAACGACTCCCTTATACCTAAAAGGATCTTGGGAGCATTGACCCTCCTCTTTATCGTATAATACCCTTGTTCAGGGGGACCCAAACAGAAAAAATATCTAAAAACGTTCACATTGGAGACTTTTTCATGAACACGACAGCCTATTTCAAAACCCAAGATTTTTATAGCACCCATCGGAGACATCTGGGAAATGTGCAGTTGATAGTACTTCAAAACGGACAAATAAAACGTTGACAAAGGGATTCGAAGGTTGGACACAGAAAACAACTTTGTATACACACCAAATTTACCGGCGTGCGGTTTCGAAATAACATCATCAAACCTAGCCATAGACGGACCGGCATCGCCGAAAATTCCGTACTTTTTACAAATATAATTGAAATGGTTCTCCCTAAGAACGCTCGAAACAGTGTGAATAGTATTGACAGACGACATAGTAACAAGACTGATATGAAGGAAGAAATAAGAAGGCTAACCTGTTTTGAAGTAGTTAGAACGATCGCCGGAGGAGAAAAAAGGGAAAAAGGTTAGGGTTTCCTGAGAGAGAGAGAAGGAAGAAATTAATTTTAAGATTTTTGATTTTGAAATAAGAAAAATAAAGAATAAATATTGAGAGGGAAAACAACGCACGGTCACGATTCTGCAGAAGTGGAGACACGTGTACGGGTCAGGAACGAGAAGTCAGAAAAGTTATAATGACAGCTATTAATTAGGAAGCCGGAAAATCGTCAAATCAGCCTGATGGTTGCGACTTTTCAGGCAGAAGGAAACAAAGAGACACAGAAAGAAAAAACTTATCAAGTCTAGTAGGATCTACTTTTGACTATCTCCTACTAGACTGGGGGGACTTAATGGTGTAACCAATATTACACCCACAGATTGCGGACCTCCACCTAGAGGTCTCCATATTTAATAACAGAATAATACACTTGCTTCCACATGGAAGGAGATCATCAATTGATCTTGTGGCATAACAGTTGACACCCGTTAGGTGTCCTTTACCTTCTAGGGAATCGCCACCAAATTATCTATTCTTCCGACCTCCACCCGGAGGTCTTCACGTCGCTTTCACAAGACTAACAGAATGTAGAGTGGGGACCAATCCAAAATATTCAGGAGATCTCTCTAAACAGCTCAGATTAAATCACAGGGAATCATTTGTTAGTGCTCAAATATGATTGGCCAATACATGAGTAGGGGCCAAGAAACAACAACTATAAAAGGAGCACTCATTCTTCATTTGAAGGGACTGTTCATCTTCTCCAAAAAAACCCTAATTCTCACTTATAATTTTACCATTAAAACCGTAGAAACTCATTCTCACACCGGAGGTGGTTTACAGGGGATTTCCCTGTGCTACACGGTGATTTAGTGTTTGTGTATTTGTTGTAGGATCCAGCTGGTTGGAAGCTTTTGGCTGGAAACGAGAGATTGATGCACTTGTGCGGTTAGACGTACAATCAGATGGATATAACATAACTTTGACACATCATCGGCAACAATTGACACATGTTATAGAAATTTCCATGAATACATGATATATATGACAATGTTAATCTCTTTAAAGTGATCTGTTAGATAATTTAATGATTCAAATACTAGCTAGTTATTCTTTAACACACGCATAACTAAAGTTGTTATTAGACCACCACTCCCACAGTTGGTGTCATATCAGCGCCAAACACTTTTCAAAATTGCTGCACAACTGACTAAAAACTGTCAATCTTGACCCTTCAATAAGTTTTTTCAAACCCCACATTTACTAATTTACATTTGTTTCAATTTCAATGCACTAACAAAAACAAAAAATTTGTCTTTTTTACACGGACCTCACCAAACGCAGCACCCACCCGTCTCCACACCGCTTCCCAACTGAAAGATGTCCAAGTGCTGCTCGTGTGCCATCCAGTGCTGTGGTTGATAGTGGTCTTAACAAATTTTATTATTATAGTTATTTATTTATACTATGATGTAATTATTTAACTACATAGAGTTTTGGATATGTAGTTTTGGATTATGTCTTTTCTTAATGGAATTATTAGGTACGACAATAACTCACACAAACACCATAATTTGTAAACATATACATTTGTCCAACTCTAGCCTGGGACTTGAATAGTTGAACCAACAACTATATGATCTAAGAATCATCTCGATACCGGTATGTCAGATATCTTCTTTTTATCATGATCAACTTTTTTTTATATATGGAGTATCAAATTAAACTATATACTTACTATTACTAATTACTAAATATTTATAAACATTATTGTGATTAACAACCAACTGTTACTTTTTATAAGGTTAATGAGACTCCTCCCAACGGGACGTCAGTTGGGCCGTCGGTTCTCACCGACGGAACCGACGCCATAGGCACGGTCCGTCGGTTGGGTTCCGTCGGTTTCCAACTTCGGTTTGGCGACGTAAGTGAGAGAGGGCGTCGGTAATTTTGTGGGCCCTTCTCTATTTTCTTTGCCTTTTTTTGTTTTTATATTTGTTTAATGAATTTAAAAAAAAAAAAATAAGAAGATGAAGTTGCAGATGGGAAGCCAGTCAGCCACGAAAGTGAAGAAGAAGATGGGATGATGATGATATATTTAAGTTTAGGTGTGGGCTTCTACTTTATATTAGAATAGGTCCAAAATTAAATTGAAAATGAGCCACTTATATTTTTAATTGGGTTAAAAACTGAAAATGGACTCAAACAATTATTTTGTCTAATTAAATTAAATTTAAATATATAAGCTAAACATATTAGTGAAATCTAAAAGTTTTTTTAACTTAATAAAAATGTTTTATTTAAGTTTATATTTTAAATAAATAAAGTAAGTATTGTATTAAATAAATAGATTAAATAGTGTGTGGGGCCCTGAAAAAAGAGAAAGTGATGTTACTGTAGGGAGTGAAATGTCAGTAAATATCAGTTTGTGTCAGTTATGGAAAAAGCTGATGTGGCGCAGACGTGGCACGAACTGACGCGTCAGTAGTTAGTCACTGTTGGGAGGAGTCTGAGTCACCTTCGTTTATAATCATCTTTCGATGGTTGGTGTTGGTTGGTAGTGTGGTCAAATATTTCCCTACACTATTTTTTATTTTAATAATAGCTGGTTGTTATTTATTAAGAATGAGTTGTTAGTTAGCAACCCATTAGAATTTTCACAACTACTCATGGCTCGAACAACACTATATTTATAATACCGACAATAGAGTTTATTCCGATACTAAACACACAAACAAAGAAAAGAACAGAGTAAAAACAGATATCTTCAGTTAACAGTTAGCCGGTTATTTTGATTTAATAAATATTTTCTTGTTATTTGTTAACCATGGATAGTCCTGTAAGTTGTAAGGAAAATCAGTTTTTCAAGCATATACTATAAATCAAATTTCGAACTATTTCATGTCTCGAACAAGCAAACTTTTTTTGTCACACCCCGTCTAAGGCGAAAACACAGAGTGCGACAGACGAATAATCATAAGAGAAAAATTACTAAATGAGATTCACGCAACGTGTCATGACGTCGCCCGACACAAATGGTGACTTGTGCCGTGGTCAATCATTTCCACGAAAAACATATAGGTGAAGTCCCACATTCCGGGAATAGTCTAGGCAAACCCGCCCATCCAAAACAAACAATGCAAAAACTAATAGTTTAGTATTTCAATGGGCTTATGGTACGGATCACCAATGTAGTTTACTTTTTGTCCCAATATCACCAATGAACTGGTTTTATTATTGATGTCGGCAACAAACTTTTACTTTTTGTCCCAATGACACCGGCAAACTTATTTTATTACCAATGCGGACAACGAACTTGTTATAAATGTTTCGAGGTCACCAAAATACTTCTTCTTAACGAGCTACGTTTTGAATTTGCTGATGTGGTGTTGTCGTTTTATTTCATTTATGTGAACATGCTTCCACATAAGCTAAACATGTACATGTATGATAACTTTATAGCTAAACATGTACATGTATGATAACTTTATCTTCTCCGTTTCTACTAACATGTAAACTTCGGTAAATCCAACATTACTATGCATTAGTACAAGTGCTTAATGCATAGATTTGGTGGATTTATTAAATTCAATGGAGGAAATATCAATATCCAAGGAAGGTTGTGGTTGCCAATTTCCAACTTTACTACTGTATAAGAAATGCTAATAGCCCTTTAAGATCATGAACAACATTTAATACTTAATAATTCATAATTCAAATTCAAAATATACTTATAGAAAAGGGTAAACAACTCTGTGGGACCGAGTCCGAGTGAACTTTGTAATTCACATGTTCGATAACATGGGCCGAAATATAAACCTAGCTATATCCTCCGCATATATGTTGCCTATCTTCCACCGCAAGGTTACCATCGCGAGAACCATTTTTCTTATTGTTACTTGTTAACTATATAGTCATATGAGGTGTTGCTAGCAAAACAATTTTTCAAATATTGTCAACAACATCCTTACTTTCAAAGGCTATTATGACTCGAACAAGCAACCTTTCGGTCTGAAACAACTTCCAAATATTTATATGAAACCATCGGTAAACAAGGACAACAAAACTGCTTTCGATATTAAACAAGCAAACAAAGAAAGAAATAAGATGGTATACAATGAGTTTCCATACTCTTATAACTCCATGGCAGAATCGCCACAAGCATCCAAAGTGAGATATGGGATGCGGGCAAATACAATAGAGTAAGGGGGCACAACTATTGGTTCCAATGAGCTTACATACAAAGGCTCCAATGGAGGTATCTCACCTGCTGGATTCAATGTCAAATCCTTCCCATTAAGCACCATCGTTTGACTATGCAAGTTTCCATCTTTTGCTGTCAGATGGTATTCCTCTCGTGTTTTTGATCCTCCCATTTCGGTATCTTGTGTCACCCATCGAATTTGAGGTCGAGATTTGAGTAGTGTATTAGATGTAAAATTCACATTAATGGTGGTGACGTTGTCTAGATTGATGAGTAAGAGTGTTATTCCATCCTATAAGACAAATTAATACCAGTTGTAAGGCGAGTACATCGCATAAGATGAAAACTGAAGACACATTTAACAATTAGCATACATTTGCAACTATGTTTACTAAATTTAATTATAAAGGAATTTTCTTTATTTTGATTAGGATTTACAGTTTGTTCATCAAACTTACAGATTCTTTGGCACAATGTGCATAAGAGCGCAAATTCTTGGTCCCTGTGAAATTTGTGGAGAGAACCGTTGTTCCCATTAGTCGATGCCAAAGAAGAGCGCTAGTACGAAGAGAAAAAGAATCACGTATTTAACTTCCAAATTTTTTTTAAAAAATGGCTCTAACTAAATCATTAGTAATACATTTTACAGAAATACCATATTGATGCTGAATTCAGAAAGTCATAGTTTGACCTTAAAAGTCAAAGTTTACCTGTAATAATCCGGATTTGGCACAAAAGTAGTTGTGTTAAGTAATCCATAATTTCCTCCTATTAATGTTTGTCTGCAGTATGTCTTCGTGTCATAAACAGCTGACATTCCAAGCTGATCGAGATACCTGTACAGTATACATATTGATGCACAGGGTACATGTTATGACAGCATCCGCAAAGAAGTCAAACCAATCAAACAAAATGATACAACCTCACGCATCAACATGAGTACTTTGTATTAATATAGAAACTTAAGAGAGCTTTGCTTACCAAAAACTAAACACAAATGCATTAGTCACGAGATTATGGCCACTATTGTAAGCTCCACCAGCCTCACCAACCCAAGCCGATGCTGAAGTTCCAGAAGTCTCTAGCATGTTCTCGAGTTGCTCAAACGTATCAGCCTCACCATCAAGATAAGATGGATCAAGAATCTTATCAACTAGGTCTTTATCAACTCCTGTTTAAAACAACAATGTGAAGTTCTAAACTTTAAAATCATTTTATGAAATTAAACTGTTCTCTAATCTTTTTACAAAAGATACCTGCACCAAGATTGTATATATGGTGAGTGACCACATCAAGGATGTCGGTTGTTTCATTTATGAACTTCTTGAACCAACTTGCATCAAAGAAGCCTCCAGGAGCAATAATCCGTGGCTTAGGCTCGATACCATCATAAATTTCTTCTACTAAGTTTTTGAGGGTCAATGTATCAATGGCATATTGAGATGCTGTTACTTTTGTTCCAACCCCACTTCCACTTAACTCGTTTCCTAATAAATGAAGAGTGAAGCCTCAAGTGAATTTCAATCTTTAAACTGACATTAAACAGAAACGAAAGAAAAATAGTAGATGTCACAAGATGGGCAGGCCCGAGCAGGTTGGCTAACGGGTCAATCTGTGCTCTGGTTAAACAGGTCATTTGAAGTACTCGTGAAATAAGTCGGTTCGGGCTGACCCACAAACACTTCTGGTCTTTTTTTAGGAACTCTTACTATACTAATTCTTAAATTATGATTCGAAAACATTACAATAACACTAAATAAATAGTAATCTACTAACTTAGATCTTTGAATCAAAATGGTAGGTTGTACAGCCAATGGCGCATAGCTCAGTTGGTAATGGGTGGGGCATCTTTGCCACAAAAAGTACAAGGTCAGGGCTAGAACCCCTGGCAACCCCATAACCACAACCACTGAACAAGTCAGGTATGCCCCTACATTATGGATAGGCAGCCAATTGTGGGCTTGTCTAGCAGTCTAGGTTGCCACTATCAACCTTTTTTAGTCACAAAAATGGTAGGTAGTATAAATATAGACTTTGGACGACTTTTACCCAGTTTGATTGATTCGGCCCATTTGACCCATTCCCCTGTTCATTCTTATTATTTGACCCATTCGCCCGTTTGAGATAAATCACAACCCTGATCGACCCAGTCTTGAGTAAATGGTCAGAATTGCCACCTCTAGAAAATTGTGTTGTAACCTGAAGTCATAGATATGTCACATGTCTCCAATCCGTACCCAAAGTAAGTTACATTCAAACACAGAAATAAGCAACTCTATAAAGCAAAAAATATAAAAAAAATAAGCCAAAATAGTAGGAAAAAAGTGTTGGGCTGGATGACTTACCGAGTTCCCAAGCATACAGCGTGTAATTCTTCTTAACCGTATAACGTATGAAAGATTCAGCATTAGTAGAGTCCCAAGCACCACCAGATGAACCATCAGCTAACAACTTCCTTCCATTAAGAGCGTTCAATCCAAATATAATTACACCCCTGGATAGAAAATACTAAATGAGTCGATTTAGTTTCTAAAACACGATATGTGACCAAAATTTTAAAGAGAAAAAGATGTAATGTTAGTTACCCGGTTTTACTGAAGAAACTATTTAGTTCATCCCATCGGGCTAGAGGCAGGCAGCCCGCATTAAAACCAAACATTGCTGAGGTGTTTTGGGCGAAGGGGGTGCAAGGTTCAGTTTGATTTTCAGTTTCATAGAAAAGCTCGTCTTGCAAACTCCCTCCTAATCTAATCTTTAATGGTGAAAAGGCTGCATCATTATTCAAGAAAGGCGAAACTGTAAGCTATTTTCACATCAGAATTATAATTTGACTTTGGTGTGTCAAATGACTCGACTTTTGACTCCAATATTCGTAAAGTTGTTTTCTAGTAGGTTCCTAGTTATGAGTAACATTGAACTATAAAGAGATTTGTTACAAGCTGAAACATTTTAGATTTAAAAACACTAAAAGTATCTATATCAATTATGAGTTTAGAAAATGCTAACACTGACTTTCAAAATGTCAGAAGTGGATCACAATAAGTGACAAGGAAGTACTCTACACCTTTGATTGCGTTTTGAAAAATCATGTTGTTAAGATCCTGCAAAGAAAAAGAGCCGAAGAATAATCATATATGGATACCTATAAATAAATTATAAATGTAGAAACCAAAATTGTGAAACAAGAATATATTCATAAATAAACTAAACAAATGATTAAATCTATTAAACATTCAATAGTCTTTTCACAAACATGTAACATCAAGTCCATGCAATCGAGACATGATATAAATAACCATATTATTGGACCCACAAATGAGAATGAGCATTATAAGTGTTGGACAAACTACAAAAAACAAGAACTCATTCATCAACATATTTGATCAATTGATGTACATTAAAGCTAATAGAATGTCAGCCAAAGTTAAGAAAATAATGGTTAATTGACTTAATTCTTTATACATAAAAACCTATATAATCAGATAATTCATTTTTCTCTCTTTTTTACATGTTTTCTGAAGTTAAAAGAATTATCCTTTCCAAAAAGGTAAACAAATAAACATACCACATTGAGGAGTGAAGCATGATCCCAGCTACAAGTACCATAATCACACTTTTCAGGTGGCCACCAGTCCATAGTAGCACAAATAAAATCATTATCAATCTCTGCAATCCCACTTTCCCCATCAATAAAAACAGTCCCATTCTCAACTTTTGATTCCACAAAAACACACCTGAACGTGAACATGAACAAGAAAACCAAAAAACAGATACCCATTTGACAGGACATAAGACCCATAAAATTGAACCTTTTTGTTAATATATTATACTCCGTATACCACTATTCAATAATGAATAAAATTGTTATCTTCTAATGAATTGAGGGCTGAAAAAAGATGGAAACTTCATACTGTTTTTGTAACAAGATTGTTGAGAAAAATATGGGAAAAAGACTGATTCTTGAAAAGATTTAGGGTTATTGAATAAAGTTTATGTTGCTAGAATTTTGGTATGAAGAGAAATCGAGGTGGTGGGCTGGTGGCGGTGGGGTACCGTTTGTGTTTGTGCCTTTGTTGAGACTCTTCTGCTTGGAATATGATATTGAAGTCCCAACATATAGAGTATGACCAGGGGCATCCAATTCTCATCCGACCCGAAGTCCCAACATATAGAGTATGACCAGGGGCATCCAATTCTCATCCGACCCGATAGATATTTATCCATCAAAATTCATTTGTGATGGATATGGACGATCTAATGGATAAATAGCGGATATATATATATGGATATGGAGATATGGATATAGATGTTTAGTGGATCGGATATGAATTACATTTTATGATCCATGGATTCATCCGTTTCACCCGAAATACATATACACACACACACTTACACACACACACACATATAAATTACATATCCACATACATATAAACCTTAGACTATTAAGGTGTTATTGAATATATAAACTCGTAAATTTTAAATATATAATGTATATTTGAAGGTTTTTTGTATTTTATATTTAAATAGCAAATCGAAATGCATAAATATATTGCATTGAATCAAGTTTTGCTTCCAATCATATAGTAAAGTCACAATCCACGATAGATGACAATTAAAACATGTGCGATTAACCGATAAAATAGAGAACACAATTACATTTGTCAAAATATATGTTTAGTTGTAATTGTAACCAATTATGTTTCATTGACGACAATAATTACATGCTTTTGTAAATAGATTTATGTATGTTACGTTATATTTATTTTTTTGTTACAATATTTGCTGGTATCATTTCATATTAAAAAAGTTTTTAAACATTTTTTTGAATATCCAACGGACATCCATTAACCCGCTTAATCCATTGGATATGGATATGGATGGATGAATTGAAATTATATGGATATGGATATGGATACGGACGAAAATATTTAAATGGATATGAATGTGGATATGGCATCATCCGATTCATATCCGATCCATTGTCATCCCTAAGTATGACTCGAGTGATAATATATAGACATGTACAAAAAAATTATGTCCATTTATGTTATCTACTAACTGTATACCTTAAAAAGACTTTAAGCTAACTTTTAAAAATAGGTATAGTCCGCACTTAAACAATTACTTAGACGTTCTTATTACGGGTACATTATTTTTTTACATAACAACGTATTGACAACCTCATAACTTAATGATCACCTTTCAGGGTCGGAGCTATGTAGAAGTAAGGGTAGTAGTCGCTACGTGTCCTTTCGTTATACACAGTGTAAATTTCATATAAAAATTGCATCTTTTGTTGCATTTCTTGTTTGTGCTACGGGTGAACAAAAATAAAAGAAAATTACATAAATCATCCTTATGGTTTGCTATAAATTTCACTCGCAGTCCTTTAATTAATTTAATTACAATGATCATCCTTTCTTATGAAACTTGTTACATCAATAGTCCTTTACACTCACATTTGTTAACTCTCAGTTAAAAAGGACCTTGTGTTTAAATGTTTTATTCTTTAAATTTTTTTGAGTACATTATAAATTATAAACTTTAACATATATATAGGTACATTATTAGGTGCACATAACATTATTTTCATTTCACTCATTTTATTTATCATCAAATTTGGTCATATTCTTCTCTAAAACATCAAATTTTATATTCCACCATCCAAATTCACCACTATCTTTCTTCACCTCGATATACATTTTTTGCTTAATTAGTTTTCACTTTTCAACGTCGTTTTACTTTGAAGCTAGGGTCATCGGAATAGATGCAAAAGAGAAGAGATGGTAGCCACCAAAGTTATGATAAGATAAGATGAATGAATGACGGAGGGTCCTTGAGTGGTGAAAGTCGGTTGTGCATAGTAAAATTTTATATTTAAATGCGGAAGAGAACAATTTGATGATTAATTTGTTAAGTGAAATATGAAAGATGAAAATGATATTTGTGCATCTAATAATGTATCTATACATAATTTAGATTTTATAATTTATATTTACACAAAAAACTACAAGAATAAAAAAAACTACACACTTGGTCCTTTTTAACGGATAGTTAACAGTCGTTAGTCTAAAGAATTATAAACGTAACAAGTTTCAAAAGATAGGATGATCAGTGTAATTAAAATAATTAAAAAACTGCGAGTGAAATTTGGACCAAACCATAAGGACTGTTTATGTAATTTTCTCCAAAAATTAAGATACTCATGCTACTGGTCACTCCAAATCCTGGATCCGCCACTGATCACCTCGATACTGTTAGGTAGATGATCTTTTAGTTACCTTTAAATTATTAAAACTTGGAGATATCTTTATAATTGGAGATAGTAAGCGGTAAAGAATTTATATTAAGGTAAATAATTGTCTTTTGATGTATAAAGATTGGGAAATGTTCAAATAGAAACACTTTTTATGGTGGTAAAGGTAAAAATTTTATATCAAAATTATTAGAATTTTATGTCTTTAATATGAGATAAGTTTTTTTAAAAATATGTGATACACAACATAAAATTTTTAATGTGTATCACCATATCACACATAAAAGAAATGACATATAGTCCCTCTATTCCAACTTAATATTGTAACACCCCCGAATTCGTTTGTTTTGTTTAGCGGAAGCATTTTAGTTTAAGTACGGGGGTGTCACAATAATAAAGTATGCATACGTATCAGAGCATATGATTACAACAGAACATATAATATTAAGATGCCAAAAGTATTAATTACAAGATTTACGATTTTTCCAAATCGTACAAGTTAAAAGTAATATGTATACAAAAGTGGATTTCTAGAATATGACAAAAGAATTTCAGTTATACTAGAGAAATCCATGTGTTTTTCCAAAAATGTTGGCATCCTAAAGCTTCACGGGTCGCCTAATTCTCCATGTGTTGGCGATTCTTACATGCGCAGCTAATTCCCTGAAAAACATAGTAAAAGTCAACAACTATGTTGAGTGAATTCACAGGTGTTATGTTTGCAATAGTTATAACCAGTTTGTAAGCACAGTTGTCGATTCAAATACGTTCACAAATAGTATTGCCATAATAGTCGAGAATACATTTCGTGGAATAAAATCCAAATACAAGTTTAGTGGGTTGTTTGCCCAAAGTTTGGTTTACGTGAGATGTTACCCAAATACAATGAAACACTTCCCCTAAGACCCGTACCTGGACCGCGAGCGGGCAGTGTTAACATTTATATGAGTATCCTAATCGTTTGGTATGTTTCGTTGGGATGTTGCCCAAAAGAGTCAGTATAAAATACGTGCTGGTTGTTCACCAGCAGTTTACAAACAGTACCGGTCGTTCTCCGGCCAAATACGCACGGGTCGTTCTCCCGTTCAACAAAAACAGTTTACCGGTCGTTCCCCGGTCTAGTTACGCACGGGTCGTTCTTCCGTCCAACAAACGCATGGGTCGTTCTCCCATCCAAGACGCACGGGTCGTTCTCCCGTCCCTTGGCCAGTCGTTCTCTGGCACTAAAATACGTAGCTGGTCGTTCTCCAGCATTTTACATGAAAGTACCGGTCGTTCTCCGGTATATCAAACAAGTTTAAAGGTTTAGAGTCGTTTGCAAAGTAGTTTACCGGTCGTTCTCCGGTCTAGTTAAAACAGTTTGTCGAATAAGTTATCTCATTTGTTCAGTGTGTCAATATGAAAATGTTATTTCATAATTACCAGTTTGTCCAATAGTTTAATAGTTCAAAGTACTCAAATCGTTCGAGTAAACAAGTATGATAAACAATCATATAAGTAAAAGCAGTTATGGCAATAAGTAAAACAGTTGACTATGTTTTCCACCCCTGTTCAAAAGCAGTTAAATCAGTAAAAGTAGGGGCTGTGAACTCACCTGTTGAGTTAAGTAGTTGTGCGAGAGCTAGCAAAGCGTAGTCCGGGTAAGTCACTAACGTCCTAAACGTAGGGAATAGTCGTATAAGTGGTTGGATGATAATCCAAACCATGTTACTCGTTTATCCATGAAAGATCGTTTATTTGTAAATTCGTACGACTCGTTGGTGATGGTTTTGTAAAAGTGTTTTAAAGTATTGTTACAAGGTTCTGAAATTTGCGACGACATGGCGACGACATTTGCGAAAGACATGGCGACGACATAGCGACGTCAGGTGCGACGTAGTGTGCGACGTAGTGTGCGACGACATGTGCGACGACATGGCGACGACATAGCGACGTCAGGTGCGACGTCAGGTGCGACGTAGTGTGCGACGTAATGTGCGACGACATGTGCGACGACATGGCGACGACATGCGACGTTAAGCCTGACGTCGCATTTGGGCCAACCCAGATGCGACGTTACGGGCTGTTCGAACAAAAACGCGATTTTTAACCCAAAAACGCTTAGATCTTTCATATAATGACTTGTAACATGATTATATACCATAGTAATGAAGTAAAAGTGAAAAGTTTAGTGTTTTCTCACCCAAAAAGTGTTAGATCCGAAAATTTTTTTGGAGTTTGAAGATGGAGATAAAAATGGTGATTCCAAGCTTGATTCTTGATGTAGATGATGATGATGACGATTTTGATGATGTTGTGTGTCCGATTTGTTGTTGTTTTTGTTGATTTTGTGGTTGTTTTTAGTGATTTATAGAGAGAGAAATAGGGTTTTTAGAGAGAGAGATGATAGGTTGTGTGTGTGTTTTTGTTTGGAAAAATGAAAGGGAAATGGGGGTGGGATGGGGGTGTTTGGGCAGATTTTTGGGTACAAAAGGGAGGAGACTCTTTGTCTCAAATGGTGGTATTTTTACCCGCATTTGTTTACCCGATCGTTAAATATTATAATAATTTGAATAATAAGTTTTTAAATACATATTCTTTTATATTTATAATTAGGATCATTTTATGAAACCATTTTAATTAAGTTACAAAATTTTAAACTTTGTTTTATTTTGATTATACGAGGTGACGTTTTACATTATAAAATGATTTGTAAATATTATCGACATAATATTTAATTGTTAACGACGTTATTTAATAATTTCGTTTTATTAAATAATTTTGTTCACCAACAGTCGTATATTTTTGTCGCGTTTGCTCCAATTGTTTTGCGCGTAATTATAACTAATTACGAATACGTAATACTACGCGTATTAACTAGTTGGGTTTTGCTAGACTTACCTCCAAAAGTAGTTATGAATTCACTCAAAGTTAGGGAATTAGCCTAATAATGCAAGTGATTAACATTAATAATCGCGTTTAAATTTGCGGAGCGTTACAAATATATACTCCAATAATCCATATATCCACAATTTTATTCTGAATTGTCTTGAAATAAGTATTAATTTTATATTACAACAACAATTAAAAAGTGAAGATAAAATTGTATCGAATAAGAGTGTACAGTAGAGTTCAAATGAGTACATCAATTTTGAGTGAGAATAGGGTAATCAATCTCAACCACTCATTTTCATCAAATACCCATTTCTTCCACATTTTTGAAACTCAAATATCTCACAAACGGTAAGTCGAAAAATCATGAAAATTGCACCATAAAATTCAGCGTTTTCTCCTCTTCGATTTGCCGTCCCTCAAGGCATACTTTTGACAACTTTTAATTTTTTCATTTTCTGGTGGGTTTTACAAATTAGTAACACATGTGTTAGTGATTGGTTGTACATTTGACTTGTGGTTCGGGTTAGGGTTTAGGGTTTAGGATTTAGTGTAACATCCCCAAATCGGGCCTAGAAGAAAAAGGTATTTTCTCTAAATTATTTATGCAATTTAAATTATTACCTGAGTTTGATTGTAAATTTAATATGTAAGTGAGCCTCAGGAAATATTGTGACTAGTAAAATATAGTTTGTTTTAAATAAACTTAGGTGATGGTAAAATAAAATAATTTTATCGCAATTGAAATCGAGGTTCTAGACAATATATTTAAAACGGGTATAATTTATACCCAAATTGGCTGAGTCATAACCACAGGTCGACACCTGTGGCTTCAGAGTATTAACATTTCATTTCTTCCATGTTTTCATTTCTTCTTCTTTCAAAGAATTTTTAGACATCAAACAAAGAATCTGATTTCTTCAATTCAAGGCTATGATCTTGATTTCATAGTGTTCTTCATCTTCTTTATTTCATAAGCATCTCCATTGTAAGTGTAATCCTCTATTTTCATGTAGGAACTTGAATTAGTTGAAATGGTTGATTTAATAGCATGTAATGATGAGATAGAGTAAATTCATGTTTAAATGTGGTTGTGTGATGATTGTTGGACTGATTTTATGCTTATCTTAGATATCAATGGTGTCCTTCATGTTCTATTGAATAAATGTGGGTTTTAGTTTAAATTAGGTTGAAAGATTGATGCATGTTAGTAATTAGAATTTGGATGATGTTTGTTTGTTGCTAATACATATTATTACATGTTATGTGAGGTTATTTGCTGGTAAAAAATAGTACATTTCAATGGCATTTGGTAAAATTGGATTGTAGTTCGTAGTTGTAAGTTGCAGGTCTGTGTGGTGCTGAAAAGCTTTGAAACGCGATCCCACAACTTGACCTGGATCGCGTTCCTTAGTTATAAACTGGATCCTTCGTGTTTTGGTCATGTAAACGCGATCCTGACCATTAACCCGGATCGCGTTCCTCAGTGGTTTTCGGTAACAGAAAATTTTGTGCTTGTGAACGCGATCCAGCCACCCTCACCCGGATCGCGTTTGCTAGTTATATTTTGACAGATTTGATGTTTTGTGAGATTGTTAGAATTCAATACTTATATCATTTATCCATTGATATTTCTCGATTATTGATGTAAGTATTTAAGTATAGATATAATTTGAATTATGAAAAAAGTTATTAACTTGTGTTTTGATTGTGTTTACAGAGGCACCGAAGACTCAATAAAATAAGATCTTTGAGTTGGAGTCTGAAACGAGACAGGTGAGTGGACTGGTGTAACACCCCCAAATTTAATGTTTTGCGGAAGCTCGATTTGGGTGTCACTAATCAATATACAAAGAACATAAGATATAATGAACGACCACTATATGCGTCGTTTTAAACTTGTATTAATAAAATAAACGTTTACATCAAAATAATGTTACATTAGCTCGGTTCCTGAAATTGAGAGATTACATGGCATAATTACTTTTACAAAATATAATAATGCAATCAAATCTCTAGTTGTATGTATGCTGACTCGAGCTAATAGTCCCTCCCTGTGCAGTCCACCTACTGCTGGGTACCTGTGATATATACTAAAATGGGTCAGCGAAAACGCTGGTGAGCTCACAGGTTTGTATGTCAATGTATAGTTGTAAGAACCGCAAGATTTATATTGAATTTAAGATGCAATTAAGCAAAATAAAAGTTATACAATCCATGAGCACATAGTCTGAGCTTAACTTGATTTGTCAGGCCCAATTAAGGAAACCTAACTTGAAATGCCTCCTACGAGTGTCTAATCCACACTCGTCTTCCCAAATGCTAATACATCCGTTTGACCGGTTAGTGCGTGCTAACCCGGATGAGGATTGTCAATCCCATATGATATCATATACTAACATTCACGCTAAAATATTAGAGACTATGCTATAGAGGACTTTAAATTGATTAGCTTGAAACTCATGTCGTATTTGAAAGTTGGCACTTGCGTTCTACTTGTAAAACAAAACAGAGCAGTACTATCACACCCCTAGTTGTAAAATAGTGAAAATGGGGCTATGAAACTCACCTGAGTCTTGAAGTGTTTAATTTAATAAACTTGAAGTAATTAGCGGTGAATTGATGTCCAAAGACTTGAAACCTGAATGTGTCCACGATACTTGAATTGTTATTAATTGTACCGGTATCTCGAAAGACTACCATTTAAATTGTTTGTTTAACTTGATGTCCAAATTACCCCGATTTGGTTGATTGTATTGTTACAAGTTACTTCGACGTGTTTGATTAAATTGATACAAGTTACAACGACTTGTTTGATCTTTGAAGTATGTTTTGAAAACGTGTACGGCCCGTTGGTGATTAATTGTAATAATAGTCTTGATGTTATCACATTGATTTCGAAGCGTTACACTTAGAAACACAAATTCCATTATGTTTGAAAAGTTGTGTCGTATAATTGTTTTGAAGTTGTACAAGTTTGACACTTGGTGAAATATGTGTTTACGGAATCTAAGTACGGGGGTCCGGGGGCAGCGCCCCTGGTTAGCGGGGTCCAAGGGGCGGCAGCCCCTGGCGGGGTCCAAGGGGCAGAGCCCCTGGCTGGGGTCGAGCTGCCAGGTCAGCTTGGAAAATTTTTATTTCTACTATATTGCTTTAAGGAAAAACGCATCTGGACTTGAATTTGGGTGAAATCAAGTGATAAAATTTTGGTCTCGACACTTAGTAAAAAGTTGTAAATATTATGTTTTATGCGTCACTTATAGCGACACTCATGGGTTTAGGCGGCACTTAGGAAGTGTCGCATGAAATGACTGATTCTGAATAATAGCGTCACTTGTGCAAGTGACGCATAGAGTGCGACACTTGAGGAAGTGTCGGTTGTAAGTGTCGGTATAAAGGTCATGAGTCACTAACGTGAGTGACAGGTGAAATTAGGTTTGATTGTAGGCGTCACTTAGGCAAGTGACGCTATAAGTGTCGGTCATTAGTGACGGGTATTGAAAATGCGTCACTTAGGTAGTGACGAAAAAAGAGGGTTTTATGCGGCACTTAGGCAAGTGACGCAAAATTTGGGCTTTTAGCGACACTCAATGCGTCACTTAAGTGACGCACGAAGTGACGCTATACTGCATGCTTCGTTGCGACACTTAAAGCTGTTGACGGGTTTTTGAGCCAAAAACGAGTTTTCCGGCCATAGTTTGGTCCGATTCTTTTACCCAACCCACATATGGACATTTTAAACATATATAAACAACTTTTATGTAAAAATGAGTGAAATCGGAGAGTTTCGGGTTTTTGTCGGAAACTTACGCGGTGTCGAAATGAAAATCCGGAAAGATGAGGTTGTAGATCGTTGCGAGGTGATTCTTTTTCTCCAAAAGCTTCGAGATTTCGGCGGCGTTTGGTGGTGTAATTTGGTGTTTTAGTGTGATGAAGATGGTGGGTTTTTGAGAGAAAATTTGAGAAAGAGAGAGAAGAGAAAAGTGAGAAATGAAGAATGGGGAGTGGGTTTCCCCCCATTTTGGGCAGATTTTGGTGGGGTCCACGGTTGTGGGCTTCACCAATTTTTGTTCCCTGCGTTCGCGCCCCGTGTGGTGTTCGTTTTTCTCGGTCGTTTAAACGTTAAATATTAATTTTATTCGTTTAAATTTAAGTTTTAAAATACGAATTATTATCCAATATTTTTGTCAAAGTATTTTACCAAATACTTAATAGTTGCGTTATAAAATGTAACGTTAACTTGTTTTGTTTGTTTGCGCGTTTATTATTTTAATCGCGTGACCATTGATTGTATGATTCAAAATGAATACGAAATATTATAAATATAATACCTTGGATATAATTGTGTTATTAAATAACGTTTATATTATTTAATTAAATTGTTCACCAACATCCGTAATTAATTGAACCGAATTACATTCGATTTGAACCTTGTATGATTTAATCAAATCGCATACTTGTATATATATATTCAACAATATATATTAATTGATACATCAATTAGCCTAACCCAGAACTAATTACATGTATTAACACTTGATTAGGCACTAATTTCTAGTCCTAATTTGACGGGTGTCACATTCTCCCCCTGTTAAGAGAATTTCGTCCCGAAATTTAGCTTGAAGCCGGGTTTGATGTGAAGTCAGTGAATAACTGTGGATACTTGAGTCGCATCTGGTCCTCCCGTTCCCAGGTGAATTCCGGACCACGCCGCGAATTCCACCTAACCTTGACGATGGGAATACGATTTTGTTTGAGTTGTTTGACCTCGCGGTCCATGATTTTGGCGGGTTCTTCAACGAAGTGAAGCTTGTCGTCAACTCGAATTTCATCGAGTGGGATGATAAGTGTCTCATCAGACAGACACTTCTTTAAGTTTGAAATGTGGAAGGTAGGATGCACGCTGCTAAGCTCGGCCGGCAGCTGCAATCGATATGCCACTGGACCTATCCTTTCGAGGATCTCAAAAGGTCCGATGTATCTTGGGTTTAGTTTACCGCGTTTGCCGAAACGAATGACACCTTTCCAAGGTGAAACTTTGAGTAGTACTCGATCCCCAACTTGGAACTCGAGTGGTTTGCGTCTCACGTCAGCATAACTTTTCTGACGATCACGTGCGGCTTTGAGTTTGTTTTGAATTCTGACTATTTTCTCGGTTGTTTCGTGAATGATTTCTGGACCCGTGAGTTGGCTGTCCCCAACTTCGGTCCAACAGATAGGTGATCGGCACTTACGACCGTACAGTGCCTCGAATGGTGCAGCCTTAATGCTGGAGTGATAGCTGTTGTTGTACGAAAACTCGCACAATGGTAGATGTTGTTCCCAGTTTACACCGAAGTCAACTACGCAGGCACGTAGCATGTCTTCAAGTGTTTGAATTGTTCGTTCACTTTGGCCATCAGTTTGAGGATGGTATGCGGTACTCATGTCAAGACGGGTACCCAATGACTTTTGAAGTGATTGCCAAAAGTGAGACGTGAAACGACTATCCCTGTCAGAGATTATCGAGATTGGAACATCGTGTCGAGAAATGATTTCCTTGATGTAAATTCGTGTGAGGCGTTCCATTTTGTCGGTTTCTTTGATTGCCAGGAAGTGAGCAGATTTGGTGAGACGATCGACGATCACCCAAATGGTATCGCAACCGCTCGATGACTTTGGTAGTTTGGTTATGAAATCCATGGCAATTTGTTCCCATTTCCATTCAGGAATGTCGGGCTGTTGAAGTAAACCAGAAGGTTTTTGATACTCGGCTTTGACTTTTGAGCAAGTAAGGCACTTGCTAACATAGATGGCGATCCCGGCCTTCATGTTCGGCCACCAATAGAAATCCTTGATGCCGTGATACATTTTATCGGATCCCGGATGAATAGAGTATTTTGACTTTTGAGCTTCATCCATCACCAAGTCTCGCAGGTTCCCAAAACTAGGCAACCAGATTCGGTTTGAGAAATACCTAATTCCATTAGGCTTGATTTCGAATTGTTTCTCCATGCCTCGCAAGGCTTCGTTTTTGATGTTTTCGAGTTTCAAGGCTTCGAGTTGAGCAGCGAGAATTTGAGTGTTTAGATCATTGTGAATTGTCATACTGAGGGCTCGGACTCGAATTGGTTTGGATCGTTCCTTTCGACTGAGGGCATCGGCAACAACATTTGCCTTCCCCGGATGGTATTTGATTTCGCAGTCGTAATCGGTAAGCAACTCGACCCATCGACGTTGCCTCATGTTGAGATCCTTTTGATCGAATATGTGTTGGAGACTTTTGTGGTCGGTAAAGATTGTGCACTTAGTGCCGTAAAGATAATGTCTCCAGATTTTGAGAGCAAAAACGACTGCTCCAAGTTCCAGGTCATGCGTAGTGTAGTTCTTTTCGTGGATTTTGAGTTGTCGTGAGGCGTAAGCAATGACCTTGTCTCGTTGCATCAACACGCAACCGAGACCTTGATGGGAAGCATCGCAGTATACCACAAAGTCAACGGTGCCTTCGGGTAGGGATAAGATTGGAGCACTGCAAAGCTTTTGTTTCAGAAGTTGAAATGCTGACTCTTGTTTTTCAGCCCAGTCGAACTTTTTGTCTTTCTGAGTCAGTGTCGTGAGTGGCAAGGCTATTTTTGAGAAGTTCTCGATGAATCGTCGATAGTACCCGGCCAGTCCTAAAAACTGCCGTACTTCGGTTGGAGTCGTTGGCGATTGCCAATTTTTGATAGCCTCTATTTTGGATGGGTCGACATGGATTCCCTGACTATCGATAACGTGTCCGAGGAATTGAACGGTTTGTATCCAGAACTCACACTTAGAAAATTTAGCATACAGCTCTTCATGTCTAAGTAGCTCTAGGATGGTTTTGAGATGATGTGCGTGTTCCTGTTCGCTTCGCGAATATATGAGGATGTCGTCAATGAATACAATGACGAACTTGTCGAGATAGGGCTTGCACACCCGATTCATAAGGTCCATGAATACAGCCGGTGCATTGGTTAGACCGAATGGCATCACCTGAAATTCGTAATGCCCATAACGGGTTCTGAAGGCGGTTTTCGGGATATCGGTGTCGCGAACACGCAATTGATGATAACCTGATCGAAGATCAATCTTGGAATAGAAACTCGACCCTTGAAGTTGGTCAAACAAGTCATCGATTCGAGGAAGTGGATATCGGTTCTTGACGGTCAATTTGTTTAACTCTCGATAGTCGATGCACATTCTGAAAGAACCATCTTTCTTTTTGACGAATAGGACCGGAGCACCCCAAGGTGAGGAACTCGGCCTTATGAAGCCTCTTTCCAGGAGCTCCTGTAACTGGGTGGACAACTCCTGAAGTTCTGATGGAGCTAAACGGTATGGTGCTCGGGCCACAGGTGCAGCACCTGGCACGAGATCGATTGAGAACTCGACCTGTCTTGGTGGTGGTAGACCAGGCAGTTCTTCGGGAAAGACTTCTGGAAAGTCTCGAACGATTGGTACATCCTCAAGTCGCTTCTCCTCCGACTTTTTCTCCATGATGTGTGCGAGGATTGCTGGGTAACCCTTTCTCAGAAATTTTTGGGTTTTCAAACAAGAGATGATGTTTAGCCTCGTCCTACCGGTCTCCCCTTGTATGACCAAAGTTCTACCGGCAGCGAGAGGGATTCGAACGATCTTGTCGTAGCAAACGATTTCAGCGTGATGTTTGGACAACCAGTCCATACCGATAATGACATCGAAACTTCCTATTTCAACAGGCATAAGGTCAATGGAGAAGGTTTCGTCGGCTAGGGTTAAAGTGCAATTAGGTATCACACTATCGGTTTCTATGAGTTTACCATTTGCAAGTTCTACGGTGTACTTAACATCTAAGGCAACAAGGGTGATGTCAAGTAGTGGATAAAACTCATCAGAAATAAAGCTTCTATCGGCACCAGTATCAAATAGAACAGAAGCAGTTAAGTTGTTGAGGAGGAACATACCCGTGACCACATTCGGGTCCTGACGGGCATCCCTGGAGTTGAGAACGAATGCTCTTCCCTTGGCATTGTTGTTGTTGTTGCCCTTGTTCTTTCGTTTGGGACATGCATCCTTGAAGTGCCCCATCTCCCCGCATTCATAGCAGGATTTGGGTTGTTGAGTTTTGTTGTTGGAGGTGTTGTTGTTGGATTTGGGGGCTCGGCAGTCTCTAGTCAAATGCCCGTACCTCCTGCAGTTGTTGCAGGGAGTACTGCATGGACCGTCATGGTGGTAGTTACACTTGGAACAGTATGGTCTGTCTCCAGTGTAGCTACGTTTGGTTTCAGTATTGGTGTTGTAAACTTGGATGGTGTTGCTTCTCTTGTTTGGTTGGTTTTGGTGTTCAGAGGATTTTCGCTTGTTATTGGAGGAGGTATTGGGTGTCTCACGGCTGACAACCAGCGCCATGAGCTCATGTGCTAGCCGGATAGCACTCTCTGTAGTGGTTGGTTTGGATGAAGCGACATTCCCCTGAATGCTCTCAGGGAGGCCGCGGATATATCTCTTGATGCTCTTCTCCTCCGGATCAACTAAACCCGGGCATAACAACGCAAACTGCTGGAATTTGGTGGTATACCCAGCTATGTCAGTTCCCTGCACCGTCAAATGCCAGAACTCTTCCTCTAGACGGTGCAGTTCTTCTTCGGGGCAGTACTTCTCCCTCAACTTCTTCTTCAGCTCGGCCCAAGGTAGCTGATTAGCTATCTCAAGACCAATGGAGTTGGCGTGGGTATTCCACCACGTAAGGGCACCTTCCTGAAAGGTGTATGCAGCGAACTTGACCTTGTTTTCCTCTGTACAGTTGCAGAGGTTGAAAACGGATTCCATCCGTTCTATCCAACGGATTAGTCCAATGGCACCTTCCGTGCCCTTGAAGTAGATTGGTTTGCAGCTGAGAAAATCCTTGTAAGAACAAGGCTTGATGACAGGGGTATTATTGGGAGCTTCACCAGTATTTCGAGAGTTTCTAGGCGAGTCCCGAGCAGCCAAGGCATCGGCCACAGCCCGAGAAACTATAGCATTGATTTCCGCATCACTGTAACTTTTCTTCTTGGGCGGCATGATTCTTCAAGAAAGAAAGAAACAAAAGGTACATAAGAAATTGTACCAGAATGAAAATTACAATAGATGCATATATGTAAAAGCGGTAACATACGACATCACAATGTAAAATCAATAATATAGAGTAATCGAGGGGAATTGTCAATTGATATTACGAGTTCAAAAGATGATAGACAATTCCAAATTACAAGTTCCAAAAGTTATAGGATTAGATGTTTTACAAAAGCACCGGGAATTGTTACATCCGGTTAAATTACATAGGTCCTACAAAAGCATATTAGGGTACAGATTCAGCCTAAGCTAATTCTGACGTAAGTTGAGTTGTGGCAGCAGTGCAGTGAGATGATTCACAGACTCTGCAAGTCTGTTGGCAGTTCGGAGGGCGTCTTCGGTTTCCCTTAGACGTGTCTCGCACTGAAGTAGCCTTGATTGTAGGACAGAGATTTCATTTCGGTTGCCAATCACTTGGTTGTGGAAAACCTCCATGGTTTCGATTGTTTCTTCCACTTGATTTTGAAGAGTGTTCACAGTGTTGACGGCGTGCTCGTGATCTTCGGAGACTTGTTCGATTCGTTCCATAGCCGTGAGTCTCCAGATTTCACGAGTTTCTTGGAGTTCGATATCCATAGCGTTAAGTCGTTGTTCGTGGTGATGTACTCTAGCGGTTAAGCCCGGTAGAGTGGGATGAGTTGGATATGGGCTAGCTCGAGGCAACCTGATGTCCCTCCTAGCTACCCTTGAGTTTCGTGATTCATGTGGATAAGAGCGTGATGAACTTGGTGGTGTGTTTGCCATTCTGAGACAAAGCGTTAGGAAGAATGAGGCCTATATCCATATAATAACTTATATAATATAGACTAAGATTGTAACGAGGCCTATCTATGTATAATTAGTATCACATAATAGCCTATTGGGTGTCTAGCACAGACTTGTTTGAGTCCCGGTTCTCTCGAGGTCAGAGTCAACTAGTGTATTCCTGTTCAACATGATCGTTTCAGACCTTACATCATCTTTCCTTAATTGTACATAGTTGATCAGGCTATGTTAAATTAAAGTCGTATGTTGTAATTTCTGAACCAGTCATGCATAATGAGGAAATACTGCCTAACGGTCATAGTCTAGGTCCACTAAATGCAACCTAGTTCACTATAACCTTAGGCTCTGATACCAATCTGTAACACCCCCAAATTTAATGTTTTGCGGAAGCTCGATTTGGGTGTCACTAATCAATATACAAAGCACATAAGATATAATGAACGACCACTATATGCGTCGTTTTAAACTTGTATTAATAAAATAAACGTTTACATCAAAATAATGTTACATTAGCTCGGTTCCTGAAATTGAGAGATTACATGGCATAATTACTTTTACAAAATATAATAATGCAATCAAATCTCTAGTTGTATGTATGCTGACTCGAGCTAATAGTCCCTCCCTGTGCAGTCCACCTACTGCTGGGTACCTGTGATATATACTAAAATGGGTCAGCGAAAACGCTGGTGAGCTCACAGGTTTGTATGTCAATGTATAGTTGTAAGAACCGCAAGATTTATATTGAATTTAAGATGCAATTAAGCAAAATAAAAGTTATACAATCCATGAGCACATAGTCTGAGCTTAACTTGATTTGTCAGGCCCAATTAAGGAAACCTAACTTGAAATGCCTCCTACGAGTGTCTAATCCACACTCGTCTTCCCAAATGCTAATACATCCGTTTGACCGGTTAGTGCGTGCTAACCCGGATGAGGATTGTCAATCCCATATGATATCATATACTAACATTCACGCTAAAATATTAGAGACTATGCTATAGAGGACTTTAAATTGATTAGCTTGAAACTCATGTCGTATTTGAAAGTTGGCACTTGCGTTCTACTTGTAAAACAAAACAGAGCAGTACTATCACACCCCTAGTTGTAAAATAGTGAAAATGGGGCTATGAAACTCACCTGAGTCTTGAAGTGTTTAATTTAATAAACTTGAAGTAATTAGCGGTGAATTGATGTCCAAAGACTTGAAACCTGAATGTGTCCACGATACTTGAATTGTTATTAATTGTACCGGTATCTCGAAAGACTACCATTTAAATTGTTTGTTTAACTTGATGTCCAAATTACCCCGATTTGGTTGATTGTATTGTTACAAGTTACTTCGACGTGTTTGATTAAATTGATACAAGTTACAACGACTTGTTTGATCTTTGAAGTATGTTTTGAAAACGTGTACGGCCCGTTGGTGATTAATTGTAATAATAGTCTTGATGTTATCACATTGATTTCGAAGCGTTACACATAGAAACACAAATTCCATTATGTTTGAAAAGTTGTGTCGTATAATTGTTTTGAAGTTGTACAAGTTTGACACTTGGTGAAATATGTGTTTACGGAATCTAAGTACGGGGGTCCGGGGGCAGCGCCCCTGGTTAGCGGGGTCCAAGGGGCGGCAGCCCCTGGCGGGGTCCAAGGGGCAGAGCCCCTGGCTGGGGTCGAGCTGCCAGGTCAGCTTGGAAAATTTTTATTTCTACTATATTGCTTTAAGGAAAAACGCATCTGGACTTGAATTTGGGTGAAATCAAGTGATAAAATTTTGGTCTCGACACTTAGTAAAAAGTTGTAAATATTATGTTTTATGCGTCACTTATAGCGACACTCATGGGTTTAGGCGGCACTTAGGAAGTGTCGCATGAAATGACTGATTCTGAATAATAGCGTCACTTGTGCAAGTGACGCATAGAGTGCGACACTTGAGGAAGTGTCGGTTGTAAGTGTCGGTATAAAGGTCATGAGTCACTAAGGTGAGTGACGGGTGAAATCAGGTTTGATTGTAGGCGTCACTTAGGCAAGTGACGCTATAAGTGTCGGTCATTAGTGACGGGTATTGAAAATGCGTCACTTAGGTAGTGACGGAAAAAGAGGGTTTTATGCGGCACTTAGGCAAGTGACGCAAAATTTGGGCTTTTAGCGACACTCAATGCGTCACTTAAGTGACGCACGAAGTGACGCTATACTGCATGCTTCGTTGCGACACTTAAAGCTGTTGACGGGTTTTTGAGCCAAAAACGAGTTTTCCGGCCATAGTTTGGTCCGATTCTTTTACCCAACCCACATATGGACATTTTAAACATATATAAACAACTTTTATGTAAAAATGAGTGAAATCGGAGAGTTTCAGGTTTTTGTCGGAAACTTACGCGGTGTCGAAATGAAAATCCGGAAAGATGAGGTTGTAGATCGTTGCGAGGTGATTCTTTTTCTCCAAAAGCTTCGAGATTTCGGCGGCGTTTGGTGGTGTAATTTGGTGTTTTAGTGTGATGAAGATGGTGGGTTTTTGAGAGAAAATTTGAGAAAGAGAGAGAAGAGAAAAGTGAGAAATGAAGAATGGGGAGTGGGTTTCCCCCCATTTTGGGCAGATTTTGGTGGGGTCCACGGTTGTGGGCTTCACCAATTTTTGTTCCCTGCGTTCGCGCCCCGTGTGGTGTTCGTTTTTCTCGGTCGTTTAAACGTTAAATATTAATTTTATTCGTTTAAATTTAAGTTTTAAAATACGAATTATTATCCAATATTTTTGTCAAAGTATTTTACCAAATACTTAATAGTTGCGTTATAAAATGTAACGTTAACTTGTTTTGTTTGTTTGCGCGTTTATTATTTTAATCGCGTGACCATTGATTGTATGATTCAAAATGAATACGAAATATTATAAATATAATACCTTGGATATAATTGTGTTATTAAATAACGTTTATATTATTTAATTAAATTGTTCACCAACATCCGTAATTAATTGAACCGAATTACATTCGATTTGAACCTTGTATGATTTAATCAAATCGCATACTTGTATATATATTCAACAATATATATTAATTGATACATCAATTAGCCTAACCCAGAACTAATTACATGTATTAACACTTGATTAGGCACTAATTTCTAGTCCTAATTTGACGGGTGTCACAACTGGTTCTCACAATTTAATCTTGGTGTTAACAGTTAGTTGCATCAATTTTTAAGTTGCTTGTATTGACTGATTTATCATTACGATAATGATAGGATTGTTGATTAAACTTGTGGTTTGATAGATTGATTGTTTGCTAGTGAATAATTCCATGATAGGTTGGAATGATAGAGGTCAATTTTGGGTTTAGTTGCTATAGGTTAATCCTTATGGATCGGATGAACATTCGTTGTGAATTAATCCATATTGGTTAAAGATAGCAATAAACTATCGGTAAAAATCTCTGTATTGGCCTGCAGTTGATTATTAAGTGTTCTTGGAGTGCCACCGCGGACTGAGGGTATCTCAAGAACCACCGATCCTCTGTTTGGTTGTTTATTTAGATGATTGTTGTGAATTGATTGTTATACTAAGTTAGATTGTTAGATTTAGTTCATTCACTTAGCTTTGTGCTAATTCCCCACCTACTCTTGCAGGTTAACTTTTGGGATATGATTAGGCAATGGTGTTGTTTTTGAAGAAATGTTTGACAATGGGAACTCTGATCGTTTTGGATAAATCATGTTTTGTTAACATAACACCCAGTTATTGTATTAGCGTTGTAATTATACTTAATACTTATAAACTTGTAATGTTTTGGTATGACTAAATGTCGTATATATAATGTTATATCTATATTGGTATGAATGGGATTTACGCTTCCGAAATAAAAAAAAAAATGTCTTAAATAATGGGGTGTTATAAGTTGGTATCAGAGCGTAAGTTTAGGTGAATTGAATATTTAAAGTGTTCAATCCTAAACTTAGTCATGTTGGTCAAACATTTCTTGTGGTGGGGATTAGTTATGATAGTTGATTTGGTTAGTTGCTAGTACTAACAATTAACGAATGTTGAGATGTGATGTGATGACAGGTATGGCGGATAATGAGCCACCTTCCCATACTCTCAATGATACTACGCGGACAGATGCACCACCAGAGAACCCGGGTCATAATGGTACATCTAATTTAGCCGGTGGAGAAACTGAAACTGATCAGGAGTATATTATGAGATTGGAGAATAGAGTGTTGGAACTTCAGAGAGAACGAGCTGGATCTTCTCAACATCCAGTTTCTACTCGTCCCCACATTGTGACTAATGTACCACCTATTGTATCTTCTACACAGATTCCAGTATCTAATCCTTTTATTTCACAACAGCAGCAACAGGGTTATACTTATCAGGCCTCGGGTCCTTTTCCTTCGTCTGGCTATACTAATTATCAAATACCTATTCCACCTTTTCAACAGTTGAAGAAAGGTTGTTCTCTTAAAACCTTTATGTCTTGCAATCCTTCAACTTATTCTGGAAGTACCGATCCTACGGTCACTCTTGACTGGCTTCGTGATGTAGAGAGAAAACTAAATGTATGTCATTGTGAGGAGGAGGATAAGGTACCTTATGCTGTTCAGTTATTAAAGGGTCAAGCCATGTCATGGTGGGATTCAATTACTGCACCATTATCTCCACAACAGTTGAATGATATAAGATGGTCAGATTTTCATGCTGAGATTTGCAAGCAATTTTGCTCGGAGTATAATCTTTCCAGGATTAGGCAAGAGTTTCTTGACTTACAAAAGACTGATCAAATGACGATTGATGAATTAATTAAGCAGTTTTCAGATAAATTGCGGTTTGTGCAACAGTGGGTTCCAACTGACCGGACCAAAATTGATCACTTTGTGAAAACATTACCTCCTGATTACCGTACCACAGTGAGACTAGCAGGTTCACTTCCCCAAGCTTATGATTTAGCTCGTTCGGTTGATGGGGATATTATGGCTAAAAGAGTGTTGAATAAAGAAAGGTATTCACAGAAAAACAAAGGAGATTCTTTGAGTAAACAGAAAGGACAAGGTAGTCAACAAAACAGGAGATCGAATTCTGGTATTCCAACGGATAGTAACTATTGTAATAGATGTCGAGCTAGACATAATGGTCCTTGTACTCCCCAGACATCTAGATGTGTTAAGTGTGGAATTTTTGGTCACGCTGCAAAGGATTGTACCTACCCAAATAGTGTGTGTTGGAATTGCCATAAAGAAGGGCATCGTGCAGGGGATTGTCTTGAGACGAAGAGACAGAGTATGGGTACGGGTAAAGGTTCGCCATCCTCTGGTCAAAAGAGGAAAAATCCACCAGTAGCTGCTAGCCGAGCTTTCCGAATGACAGTTGATGATGCTGTCACCACTGAAGATGTCATCACTGGTACATTTCTCATAAATTCTATACCAGCTCGTGTATTGTTTGATTCTGGTGCCAATTGTTCGTTTATATCTGTGAACTTTTGTGATAGACTGAAATTGATCCCCTCTTTGATTGTTAAACCTTTAGAAGTTGAAATTGCTGACGGTAAATTAGTTCCTGTTACCACATCGGTAGCCGGAGCTAGTATACTTATTGAGGGTCATAATTTCTTAGTCTCCTTTTTGTTAATGCCAATTCCTAGTTTCGATGTAGTTATTGGTATGGATTGGTTAAGTTTGAATAAGGCCAACATTGATTGTCATAAAAAAATTATAAGAATTCCGATTTCTGATGGGTCATACGTCATGGCTCGAGGAGAACGAGTAAAGGGTAGTCTACCATTGATTTCCTTGTTGAAAGCTAGGAAATCTCTATCTAAGGGATGTGATTCTTATTTGGCATATGTGATAGATAGCAAGTTAGAAAAGAAATCTTTGACAAATTTTCTGGTGGTTTCTGAATACCCGGAAGTTTTTCCGGATGAATTGCCTGGTTTACCCCCTGTAAGAGATGTAGAATTTCAGATTGATTTGATTCCTGGTTCGACTCCTGTAGCTAAGTCTCCTTATAGATTAGCTCCTTCTGAAATCCGTGAGATGATGGGTCAAATTCAGGAGCTGTTAGATAAAGGGTTTATTCGACCGAGTTCTTCCCCGTGGGGTGCTCCGGTATTGTTTGTTAAGAAAAAGGATGGTACTCTTCGAATGTGTATTGATTATAGAGAGCTCAATAAAAGAACAGTGAAAAACAAATACCCATTGCCCAGAATTGATGAGTTATTTGATCAGTTACAGGGATCATCCTATTTTTCTAAGATCGATTTGAGATCCGGTTATCATCAGGTACGAGTTCGTGAGGAAGATGTTCCTAAGACTGCTTTTCGTACCCGATATGGTCATTACGAGTTCTTAGTTATGCCTTTTGGATTGACTAATGCTCCTGCTATTTTTATGGACTTAATGAATCGGGTATGTCGACCTTTTCTAGACAAGTTTGTGATTGTATTTATTGACGATATCTTGATTTATTCTAGGTCTGAGGCTGAACATGAACATCATTTAATATTGATTCTTGAGATTTTGAAAAGAGAGCATCTTTTTGCTAAATTTTCCAAATGCGAATTTTGGCTCCGAGAGGTACAGTTTCTTGGGCATATTATTTGTAAGGATGGTGTCAAAGTGGATCCTTCCAAGTGGACGCCGTTATGAATTGGAACGTTCCTAAATCACCTTCTGAGATTAAGAGTTTCCTTGGTTTAGCGGGATATTATCGAAAATTTATCAAGGATTTCTCCAAAATTGCTGGCCCGTTAACCAAGCTAACTAGGAAGGATATTAAATTTCAGTGGGGAGATCAACAAGAAACATCTTTTCAGACTCTTAAACAGTTGTTATGTCAGGCGCCTGTGTTAGCATTACCTGATGGTTCCGAGGGTTTTGTGGTTTATTGTGATGCTTCTCATGCTGGTTTGGGTGCTGTCTTAATGCAACATGATCGTGTTATTGTTTACGCTTCTCGTCAGCTTAAAACTCATGAAAGAAATTACCCCACACACGATTTAGAGCTTGCAGCTGTGGTATTTGCGTTGAAAATCTGGAGACACTATTTGTACGGAACTAAATGTGTCGTATGCACGGATCATAAAAGCCTCCAGTACATGTTTTCTCGGAAAGAACTCAATATGAGACAGCGCCGATGGTTGGAGTTGATTAAGGATTATGACTGTGAAATCCGATATCATCCGGGTAAAGCTAATGTGGTTGCCGATGCTTTAAGCCGAAATGTACCTTCCGACCGAATTTATTTTATGCGTTTGGAAATATCTTCTGATCTGATTTCTCAGTTGAAAGCTGCACAGTTAGAGGCATTGTTGGATCAAAATTTAAAATCTGAGATTTTGTTGAAACGGAAAGATTTATTGATTGATGATTCTCGAGGATTGAAAACCTTCCAGTCTCGGGTTTGGGTTCCATTGATTGGGGGACTTCGGAATTTGATATTGTCAGAAGCACACAAATCGAGGTTATCTGTTCATCCAGGGAGTACGAAAATGTACAATGATTTGAAACCATTGTATTGGTGGCCAACTATGAAAACCGATGTTGCTCGAATGGTGGAGACTTGTCATATATGTTCCCAGGTTAAAGCAGAACATCAGAAGCCCTATGGTTCATTGAAACAGTTAGATATTCCGGAATGAAAATGGGAGCACATTACTATGGATTTCGTTACCAAATTTCCCCGCACTCAGAAAGGTAATAATATGATATGGGTGATAGTTGATAGATTAACCAAGAGTGCACATTTTCTAGCCACCAGTGAGACGGCATCATTGACTCGACTTGCTCAATTGTACATTCATGAGATTGTTGTTAGACATGGTATTCCTTTATCCATTGTTTCCGATAGAGATTCTAGGTTTGTTTCTGGTTTTTGGCAGAGTTTGCAACGTGAATTAGGTACCAGAGTTAATCTTAGCACAGCGTATCATCCTCAGACAGACGGGCAGTCAGAGCGTACTATTCAGACACTCGAGGATATGTTGAGAGCTTGTGTACTTGAGTATGGCGGTTCTTGGGATTCACACTTACCATTGATAGAGTTTGCTTATAATAATTCTTATCATTCTAGCATTGGTATGCCGCCGTATGAGATGTTGTATGGGCGCCGTTGTCGAACACCTACATGTTGGTTAGAAGCGGGAGAAAAACAGTTTGCGGGTCCCGATATAGTTCAAATTACAGCTGACAAAGTTAAGATTGCTCGTGAGAAACTGAGAGCGGCTCGTGATAGACAGAAACAGTATGCGGACCCACGTAGACGACCTGTTGTATTTGTTGAAGGTGAATTAGTTTATTTAAAAGTTTCACCGTGGAAGGGTGTTATTAGATTTGGTAAACGGGGCAAGTTAGCTCCCCGATATATTGGCCCATTTAGAATCCGTCAGGTGATTAATGAACAATCGGTTTCTTTAGATCTTCCACCCGAATTAGCCGGTATTCACGATACAATTAATGTTTGTTATTTAAGAAAATGCAATGTGGATGATCAATCCCAAATCCTTCCTTTGCAAGATCTTCGTGTTGACTCAAGTAAGAAATTGGTAGAAGAACCTGTCGAGCTTTTAGATAGGAAAGTGACCAAATTACGTAGAAAAGAAATTCCTATGGTTTTGGTTAAGTGGAAACATAGTTTGGGTGCGAATCTCACTTGGGAAACGGAGGAGAGTATGCGAGTTAGATATCTTAATTTATTTGTGTCTAGTTAGATTTCGGGACGAAATCTTTCTAAGGAGGGGTGATTTGTAACATCCCCAAATCGGGCCTAGAAGAAAAAGGTATTTTCTCTAAATTATTTATGCAATTTAAATTATTACCTGAGTTTGATTGTAAATTTAATATGTAAGTGAGCCTCAGGAAATATTGTGACTAGTAAAATATAGTTTGTTTTAAATAAACTTAGGTGACGGTAAAATAAAATAATTTTATCGCAATTGAAATCGAGGTTCCAGACAATAGATTTAAAACGGGTATAATTTATACCCAAATTGGCTGAGTCATAACCACAGGTCGACACCTGTGGCTTCAGAGTATTAACATTTCATTTCTTCCATGTTTTCATTTCTTCTTCTTTCAAAGAATTTTTAGACATCAAACAAAGAATCTGATTTCTTCAATTCAAGGCTATGATCTTGATTTCATAGTGTTCTTCATCTTCTTTATTTCATAAGCATCTCCATTGTAAGTGTAATCCTCTATTTTCATGTAGGAACTTGAATTAGTTGAAATGGTTGATTTAATAGCATGTAATGATGAGATAGAGTAAATTCATGTTTAAATGTGGTTGTGTGATGATTGTTGGACTGATTTTATGCTTATCTTAGATATCAATGGTGTCCTTCATGTTCTATTGAATAAATGTGGGTTTTGGTTTAAATTAGGTTGAAAGATTGATGCATGTTAGTAATTAGAATTTGGATGATGTTTGTTTGTTGCTAATACATATTATTACATGTTATGTGAGGTTATTTGCTGGTAAAAAATAGTACATTTCAATGGCATTTGGTAAAATTGGATTGTAGTTCGTAGTTGTAAGTTGCAGGTCTGTGTGGTGCTGAAAAGCTTTGAAACGCGATCCCACTACTTGACCTGGATCGCGTTCCTTAGTTATAAACTGGATCCTTCGTGTTTTGGTCATGTAAACGCGATCCTGACCATTAACCCGGATCGCGTTCCTCAGTGGTTTTCGGTAACAGAAAATTTTGTGCTTGTGAACGCGATCCAGCCACCCTCACCCGGATCGCGTTTGCTAGTTATATTTTGACAGATTTGATGTTTTGTGAGATTGTTAGAATTCAATACTTATATCATTTATCCATTGATATTTCTCGATTATTGATGTAAGTATTTAAGTATAGATATAATTTGAATTATGAAACAAGTTATTAACTTGTGTTTTGATTGTGTTTACAGAGGCACCGAAGACTCAATAAAATAAGATCTTTGAGTTGGAGTCTGAAACGAGACAGGTGAGTGGACTGGTTCTCACAATTTAATCTTGGTGTTAACAGTTAGTTGCATCAATTTTTAAGTTGCTTGTATTGACTGATTTATCATTACGATAATGATAGGATTGTTGATTAAACTTGTGGTTTGATAGATTGATTGTTTGCTAGTGAATAATTCCATGATAGGTTGGAATGATTGAGGTCAATTTTGGGTTTAGTTGCTATAGGTTAATCCTTATGGATCGGATGAACATTCGTTGTGAATTAATCCATATTGGTTAAAGATAGCAATAAACTATCGGTAAAAATCTCTGTATTGGCCTGCAGTTGATTATTAAGTGTTCTTGGAGTGCCACCGCGGACTGAGGGTATCTCAAGAACCACCGATCCTCTGTTTGGTTGTTTATTTAGATGATTGTTGTGAATTGATTGTTATACTAAGTTAGATTGTTAGATTTAGTTCATTCACTTAGCTTTGTGCTAATTCCCCACCTACTCTTGCAGGTTAACTTTTGGGATATGATTAGGCAATGGTGTTGTTTTTGAAGAAATGTTTGACAATGGGAACTCTGATCGTTTTGGATAAATCATGTTTTGTTAACATAACACCCAGTTATTGTATTAGCGTTGTAATTATACTTAATACTTATAAACTTGTAATGTTTTGGTATGACTAAATGTCGTATATATAATGTTATATCTATATTGGTATGAATGGGATTTACGCTTCCGAAATAAAAAAAAAAAAATGTCTTAAATAATGGGGTGTTATATTTAGGGTTATGGTTTAGCAGGGTTTAAGGTTAGGGTTTAGTAGGGTTCAGGGTTTAGGGTTTAGTATGATTTAGGATTTAGAGTTTTGTAAAACGTTTAGAGTTTAAAGTTTTGTAAAGCGTTTAGGGTTTAGGGTTTGGGGTTTAGGGGTTTAGGGTTAGGGTTTAGGGCTGGGGGTTTGGGGTTTCACCCCCGAAACCCCAAACCCCAACCCTAAACCCTCCCAAACCCCCAACCCTAAACCCTAACCATTAAACCCTAAACGCACTACTTTAACACATGTGTTAGTAAATGTGAATCCCACCAAAAAAGATGGGAGAAAAAACTCGTTGAAAGTATGCCTTGAGGGACGACAAATCGAAGAGGAGAAAACGCTGAATTTAATGGTGTCGTTTGTGTGATAATTGATGTTGGGGGTAAATGGGTTTTGTACATGTGAGTATTCTCTTTGTACACATGGCACAATATCATTGGTTCCCTCATTCTCACACAAATTCCTATTCTCATTTGAACCTCATCCTAAGAGTGTATGACTGAATATTTTTTGAAACTGCGTGCATTAATTCTCAAAATGCAATAAGAAAAAAAGAATTACGATTTCAAGAAATATAGGGGATGGCTAGGGTTTGGGAGAAAAGGAGAAATGGAGGTAATCAACGTCACTTTCGACAAGATGAAGAAAATGATGGATGGATTTATATTTCTCGTGACAGGAAATATCGATCTAATGTTTCGCATGGGTTTTTGAAAGATCAAAAGGCTCCGTTTAGAACAGGATCAGAAAAAGTTAAGGTAAACCCTAATATTCATGCTGTTGATCGCTTGGCTACATCGATTTACGTTACAAACTTACCATGGAAGGCGACGGCAAAAGATGTCTGGGAAGAGTGTCAAAAGTGGGGAACGGTGATCGATGTCTTCATCCCATCGAAATTATCTAAGGCTGGTGCTAGGTTTGGATTTGTGAAATTTATTAGAGTCTTAGATGTGGTGCAACTCATTTCTAATATACGTACAATATGGATGGGATCGTTTCATCTATATGCGGACTTAGTGTATAATCCACGAGTGCCAGAGACTCAGGAGGAAATCAAAATTAATAAGAAAGTGAATCAACATTCTCCGGCATCATATGCAGAAGTTCTTAAACAGGGCGGTCAACCTCAGAAACCTTTCCAAGCTCAAAAGAAGAAGTATGATGTTCAATCTAATTGTGCGGATCAAGTACAGGAAAAAGGTAAGCTGATAGTTAAGAAGTCAATCTCGTTGGCCGAGGAAGACTGTATAAAGCTGGAATCTGAGGTAGTTCAGTCATCATTCCTTGCGAAAGTTGTGGATATTCAGGTAATTCATAAGCTTCATTATATCCTTAAAAGCAATGGGTTCACTGATTTCACTGTTAAGTATATTGGAGGTAGATGAATTTGGTTTGAATTAGAGGAAGCACATTCAATGTTCTCGTTTAAATCTTCGGTAGAATTGAGTAAATTGTTTTCAGACTATAAACCATTAGACAAAGGTTTTGTTCCTGATGAAAGGGTGGTGTGGATTGACATTGTTGGGGTTCCGCTATGTGCATGTTCTCAGAAGGCTTTTAAAAAGATTGGTATGGAATGGGGAGAGAGTATATTTATAGACATGCCTAGGGATGAACCGTTGGCTCATGGGAAAGTTTGTGTCATCACTAAGGTAATGCAAAAGATTCAGGAGGAAATAGTTGTTACGGTTAATGATGCACCATTTGATGTCGCAATTACTGAATTTGCATATTGGGCGCCTGAATTTGACACTGAGATGGATGACTCTGATAATAGTAATTCAGATACAGAGTCGAGAGATGATCTATCAACAGGAGAAACGTTGGATTTTCAAAAAGAGAACTTACAAGATCAATTTAACATAGGAGATGATCAAGGTAATCATGTAATGGAAGGCGATAAGGTTCAGGAGGCTTTCCAGAATGACGAAAAGTCTGATGATGTTGGATTGGAAGAGACTAAAATGGAGTCAGACCCATTTAAGCTAATGGGGTTCATTGAGGCAAATGATGTCAATAATATGAGGAAGAAAAATATAGTTGAGAAACCTCATGACGGGCATGTCAGCAATGATAAAGGGAATGAGAAACAAAAGAGTGAACTTGACAAGGTAGAAAAACATTGCATGGGGAACGACAATTCAGATCCAAGTGAGGAATGTGGCAGTACAGGAAATACAGCAACGCCATCTATGCCTCCTGGGTTTGTCGATTTTGCTTCTAATGTTAAAAGAAAGAAAGAGCAGTTCTACAGCAAGAAACAAGCCAAATCAGTGAGCTCTGGTGAATCATTATGCTATCGGAAATCTAATCTAGTTGTTGATGATTATGATCGGGTGATCCAGTTAGGAAAAACGATTGGTCTTGAAATGCCAGAGAATATAAATGAAGTAAATCGTTTGTTAAAAAGGATGCGGGTAAACTATGGTTTCCAATGAATATTTTGTCTCTGAATGTTCGTGGGATCGGGGGTAGAGACCCTTCTAAAAGGTCGAGTATCTCTAAGGTAATAAGTCAGTCTGATGCTAAATTTGTTGGGTTACAAGAAACTTTCATGACGTCTATTAACCTGGCTCATATTCGTATGTTGTGGGGTAATTCAAACTTTGAGTTTGCTTTGTCTTTGGCAAGGGGTCACTCTGGAGGTATTATATCGATATGGGATCCTAATATATTTCTTAAAAAGAGGATATTCTCGTTTACAAATGTCCTCATTGTTGAAGGTAAATGGTTAGATTCTCGAATGGATGTGTTTATGTTTAATGTCTATGCTCCTCAAGAGGAAGATGAGAAAAAAGCTCTCTGGAATTTCATTCTGGGATTTATGACTTCTAATCCCGGGAATTATATTGTATTTGGTGACTTTAATGCGGTTCGAAAAGAGGACGAGAGATTTGGTTCTAGATTTTCTCATATCAATGCTGATGCTTTTAATGAGTTCATATCTAAGGGAAATCTTTACGAGATACCGACGGGGCTATAAGTTCACTCGTATTAATAAAGAATGTACTAAAGGTAGTAAGCTTGACAGATTTCTGGTTTCCGAATCGATATGGGATCAATGTGGATCCATGGTGTCTGTTGCTTTGGATCGTAATATTTCAGATCACCATCCTATTTTGTTCCGAAATCTTGTTGCGGATTATGGGACGGTGTCGTTCAAGATTTATCATTCTTGGTTCAGATGTGAGGGGTTCGACGATATGGTCAAAGCTTTTTGGTCTTGTGGTGTCTTCAAAACTGATTCTTCAGCTATCGTGAACTTCAAAAACAAAATGAAAGGCTTGAAATTGGAAATTAAAAAATGGGTGAATGGTAGGAAATCTGCTTTGGAGGAAATCAATAAACTCAAAAAGGATTTAACTGAGTTGGATCATTTGGTTGATAATGGTAATGCTCCTAGCAATGCTGGAGGTGAAAGGATCAACATAATTCAAAAAATCCATTCGATCGAGGATAGACAAAAGGAGGATAATATTCAAAAAGCAAGGATCAAATGGAGTGTTGAAGCGGATGAGAACACGAAATTTTTTCATGGTATTCTTAATAAAAAGAGGAAGCTTCTCTCGGTTAGGGGTATAAAGAATGATGGTATCTGGCTGGAAGACCCGTTGGAGGTCAAAGAGGTATTTTATAGTCATTATTCTAAAAAGTTTGCCAAAGTGAATTCAATCCAATATTCTGAGAGAAGTAATCACTTCAAATCATTGAATCCGACTCAGATTGAATTGATGGAAGGAGATATTAATCTGCAAGAGATTAAAGATGAGGTGTGGAACTGTGGTAGTGACAAAAGTCTTGGTCTGGACGGTTTTTCTTTTGGTTTTATAAAGCGATATTGGAGTTTCTTGCAAGAGGATATGGTTGCGGCTATTAAAGAATTCTTTTCTTCTGGTCATCTGCCGATTGGTTGTAATGCATCGTTTATTACTCTGATCCCGAAAACAGAATCTCCACTGGTTGTTAATGATTTTCGCCCAATCAGTCTAATTGGGTTTTTCTATAAGGTCATTGCGAAAATCTTGGCTACCCGAATTGCTTCGGTTATTGATTGTCTAGTGGATCCTGTGCAATCAGCTTTTGTAAAAGATAGACAAATCTTGGATGGTCCTATGATCCTCAACGAAATTGTCAATGAATTCATAAAGAAGAAGAAAAAAGCGATGTTATTCAAGATAGATATTGAAAAAGCTTATGATACTTTGAGTTGGGATTACTTATTATCTATTCTTCGGTTCATGGGATTTGGTCATAAAAGTCTAAGGTGGATTAAGGCTTGTCTTGAATCTGCTCGTTCTTCTATCCTCGTTAATGGTAGTCTGACTCTGGAATTTCAGGTTGGCCGTGGATTGAGACAAGGAGACCCTTTAGCTCCTTTTTTATCCATTTTGGCTATGGAAGGATTTCATGTTGCTATGGAAGAAGCTAAGGATGCTAACAGGTTTAAAGGTCTCAACATAGGGGACATTTCTATATCTCATCTTATTTATGCTGATGATGTGATTGTTATTGGAGAATGGAATTTGAATAATTTCATTAATGTTTTAGATATTTTCAGGTGCTTTTATCTTGCTTCTGGTTTACAGATTAGTGTCACAAAGTCCAAACTTTTTGGATTAGGAGTTGTTGATAGGGAAGTGGAGCAGTATGCTGAGATGGCGGGGTGTAAAGGAGACAAGGTTCCGTTCGTGTATCTTGGAGTTCCCATTGGTGCTAATATGAATCGTATTTCTTCATGGCAACCGGTGATTAACAAGTTTTCTAAAAGACTATCGAAATGGAAAACTAAACTGCTATCGATTGGGGGAAGGTCGGTTCTTATATCTTCTGTTTTAGGTGCTCTTCCAACATATTATCTTTCCATGTTCTCTATGCCGGTCAATGTTTGTAAATTACTTGAAGCTATGAGGTCTAATTTCTTTTGGGGAGCTGAGTTGAATGAGAAAAAAATCCATTGGGTTAAATGGGATTTGGTTTTGGCTAGTAAAGAAAATGGTGGTCTTGGTTTTGGTAGTTTACATGCGTTTAATTCAGCCTTGTTATACAAATGGAGATGGAGGTATCATATGTTCCCTGACTCATTGTGGGTTCGAATCATTGATCAAATTCATAGTTCGACATGTTTCTACTCGCCGAGTGATAGGAGAATTTCAAAATCTGGCCCGTGGAAGTCTATCATGAATTTGGTTCAAAATCTTCATGTTGAAAAGAAAATCCCTTGGTCAGTGATTAAAAGAAAGATAGGCGATGGTAGGTCTACGTCATTTTGGCTTGATACATGGTTTAACGAGGCCCCTTTGGCAGTGAAATATCCTCGGTTGTTCGCATTGGAGACGCGTAAAGATGTTAAGGTTGGGGATAGATGGAATGGAGTTGAGTTTTCTTGGGATTGGCGAAGGAATATTCGAGGAGGTGTTGAAGCGACGCAATTTCAAAACATTATAAATGATATCAAAGACGTGACGATTGTTAATTCTGAGGACAAGTGGGTTTGGGATTGTAAGGAAGTTAAAGAGTTCTCTGTTAAAGGAGTTCGAAAATATCTTGATAACCTTATTTTGCCTAGACACTTCCTTGCTACGAGATGGATTAAAAAAGTTCCTCGAAAGGTTAATATTCATGTCTGGAGGGTTATGAAAGATAGACTGCCGACTAGATTTAATTTGTGGTTTAGAGGTATTCATACGAATTCTTTAATTTGTCCCATTTGTGGAAGTGGAATTGAAACATTACACCACATTATGGCTGAATGCATTGTTGCAAATAAATGTTGGAATTCCATTTTAAAATGGATGGATATTTATGTTCCTTACACCCTTGAATGCAATGAGGTAATTGATTACGTGGATCTAATGAATCTGAACTCTAGAGCTAAGGAAGCTATCAAGGTTATCATTTTCACCGTATGGTGGGAGCTGTGGCGTTTCAGAAATGATGCGCTATTTAACCCTTCAAAGAAGCGTGACCTGGTTCTAGTGGAGTCTATTGTTAATTTCTCTTTTTTGTGGGTTAAGAATAGGGGCAAATGTTCAAGTATCCAGTGGGAAGAGTGGCTTAAGAATCCTCTTTTATGTTTTTAATTAGCATGGTGCCGGTTCAGAATTGTATCGTTGCTGTCTCGTTCTGCGAGTATACGGGGTCTTGTTCATGGATTTTCTCCTCTGGGGCTTGTATGGGATTGCATCAAAACCACCTCGAAGTGAAAACCGGTGGCTTGACCTTCGATGGTGGGGTTTTTTCTCATGTCTTGGTTTTTCTGTAATTGGCATGAGTTTTTTCACTCCTTTTGCAATCCTCACAGTTAAAGCCTTGGTTAGATTCTAGATTTTTGTTTTTGTTGTATTTCTAGATGTTTTGTATTTTTGTTCTCTAGCTCCTTGCTAGTTTTTCGTTATTAATGAAATTCTCTTCTGCCGTTCAAAAAAAAAAAAAAAAAAAAAATTCTCAAAATGCACAATTTAATATAATGAAGAGAGGAAGGGTTAAATTACTTTAAACCTTACACTAATAATTTTGGTTAATTCATCATAAATGGATTACATAGCAAACGCCAACTTGTATTCACCGTGTTTATGCTAAGGGTTTATATACAAATATGTCACTGTACTTTGTTAAAATATTAATCTAGGTTACTAAACTTTAAAAACGTTCAATTGGGTTACTGTACTTTCAAAGCGTGTTTCACGCCTATTTTTGCTTGATTCCGAGTGACCCAATTGCACATTGTTACGTACATTGTTGAAAGTTTGGTAACCTAATTGCACATCGTTCAAAGTTTGGTAACCTAATTGAACATTTTTACAAGTACAGTAACCCAATTGAACATTTTCAAAGTTCAGTATGAAATTGAACATTTTCGCAAAGTATAGTAACCTATTTGTGTATAAACCCTTATGCTAAACTTAAGTTTGTAACTAAAAGGAGATGGGTCATTTAGTTTCTATGTATTTTGAACGTTAGGGATGAAACTTTATTGAATAACAGTATTAGAACTGCAATTTTATAAAACTACACGTACTTATAAAGTGAACATATCAATTGGGATAAATAGAGCAAAGTGGTCAATAACGGATTACACAGCCAACATGGCATGCAAAATCAACTAATATTCAACATGTTTAATTAT
This sequence comes from Helichrysum umbraculigerum, assembly GCA_949592205.1. Taxonomy (NCBI): domain Eukaryota; kingdom Viridiplantae; phylum Streptophyta; class Magnoliopsida; order Asterales; family Asteraceae; genus Helichrysum; species Helichrysum umbraculigerum. The sequence continues at coordinate 365,793,975 of CATIUR010000001.1, forward strand.
GGTAGATTAAATTTTTAATCAAAAGAAAGAGATTGGTCATCTAGTTTCTATTTATTTTGTGTACGAGTACATGTCTTAGAGTCTTTTCCGTGTAACTGTCTTTTATATACAAAAAAGTATCTCATCATTTATTATCTTTGTGATAATTATACGATACGATAACTCATCCTCTATGTACATTAATTTTCGGTTTATGTAAAAAAAATTAAAAATTATGTATATATATACATAGACAGTAAATTAACATAGCCATTAGCCAATTGACGGAAAATTTGCAAATCTCATAAAACTCATAAACACCATCATTTTCTAATTTCTATATAAGCTATTTAATTTAAGAGGAAATTACCTCAATGGACAGTCAAAGGAGGTGTTTACTTGTGGTAGTCGGTGTCAGACATATTTTACAAAACTAGTCACATATTTCGCCTAAAAAGAAAAGACCTTAGGCGAAGTCAGCGAAACAAAAGACAACCAATAAATGGAAGTTATTGTTCGCCGGTCAACCATTATTTAAATTGATTATTATTGTTACATAATTCGCCTAAATGCAAATACGGGTTAGGCGACCCCGGCGAAATATTTTAATTCTCGATAACCGTGAAAAATTGTTACTAGGGATGTGTTTGTCTTCAATTCTTGACAACCTACTCATAATTCGCCTACTTCGCCGGCTTTTAATTGTATTTAGGCGAAAAGTGTGACTAGAATTGTAAACATCTTCGTTGACTGACCAACACAGTGAAAATCCCTTAATTTAATTGTCTAAGCATGTCATAATCATACATTATTGTTAGCCCAATGTCCGTTATCATAAGATTAAAAAAAATATATTCATATTTATGAGACTTATATAACAATTTGTAACAATGAAAGAGAACTATAAAACAAAGTAATTAAAATAAGAAAGGAATTATTATGAAAACATAATACCAAGAAGTGGTTCGATCTGTAGCATTTTGTTATTATAGTTACCAAAATGAACCCGTAGTAATAATAGTAAAACCATATAATACAGATCTGGCTAGATTAGCCAATGGCCGAGGTGCACCCATTATTCGATCAAGAATCGGCGGGTTCTTCCATTGAAGGAGTTGGTGCTGGTGCGTCCACTTGTCCAACTTCGTAAATCTTGCAATAGTTTTTTAGCAAAGGAGGGAAAGATGGGTTGTTAGGAAACATTCGAATCCAACAATTTGAAGTGATGTCGTTAATCGCTAAACAACATGAAGGGCCAATAGTAAACCCTACTTTCCCACTAACGAAAGATCTATAAACTTCCGAATAGCAACCCACGATTTCTTCTAAAGATAGCCAACATTGTTGTAATGTTTCCCACGTAACTATTTGGTCAGGAGGTGATTCAAGGTCCAAAGATGGGGTTTGTTCTTGAGCTAGCCCCGATGGTGATATCATCAAGGCCGCAAATGATAAAAGAACGAGAACTGGTAGTTTTAAAGTACCCATGGATGAATGTAATTTTGAGAGTTTTTGTTGAAAGAATGAACGAAATAGTGATGGATTTATAGGTGTTTTTGATGTATTTTGGGAAGGAATTTTATTTGGTTTGTTGTTTAATAGGTTTAAATGTTAGTATTTGCCTCATATCTTTTATTTCAATGTCGTTTATGAACTTCTATATATGTAAGAATATATATGCATTTCAATTATATGCCTTTTAGTGTACCAGACAATACCTATAACTAATAGACTCCTTCAAATTTATTCATTATAATGGCCAGATTATAATGTATGTCATTAAATATAGTGCTCAATCAAATAAAAGTACCTAACAGGTGGATGATCAAATTGCTAAAACAATAATAACTATAACTATTCATGTAATATATGGATTCCACTACTTCAAAAGGCAATGCTAAAATCTCATCGCTTCACTTTAGGGATCTTTGTTAGGACCGGCTTCGAGTGGTTCAGTAGCTGGGGGTGCTCGAGGAGGTGTCTTTGGTGGACCATTATGAAACCTTGAACAATAAAAATCAAGAACTGAAGGGTAAAAAGGATTATAACCGAACGTAGTCGGCCAACACCCATAATTCAATTCTTGTGCAGCTTGGCAACACTTTGGCCCTAAAAAGATTCGAACTTGACCAGTTCTAAAAGCTCTTCTGGCCTCAAGATAACAATCTCCTATGGTTATAAATGCAGCTCGACAGTCGATAATACTCGCCTTTTGGGGTGAGTCAGGATTCAAAATAGGAGTTGAGCTTGATACTTCAATTGCTAAGATTAGCATCACTATGACAATGCATGATAATGAAAATGAAGCTAGGGTCATTGAACCCATGGATTGTAGTGAGATTTCAAGTGGGATTTTGGTTGAAGTATTGGGTGTGTATATGATTTCATTCATATATATAGTGAAAGAGTTATAAATATGTAAAAATGGAAAGGGGTAATATTTTAATTATTTGTAAAATACCCAACTACCGGTCTACAACTACTCTTATTAATCGTTGTTTAAGTTGTGTCACTTTAGCACTTTCGAAACAAAGACACATAAACAACGGTGCAAATAGTGACCATATCAATTCAATTTTTGAGCTCACATTTACCACTATACATTTGTTTTTATACACTAAAAAAAATAGGAACGCGTTTTTACGTCGCCAAACCGACTCAACAAAACCGACACGACCAACCGGTGCACTGGTGCCAACACCATCGGTAAAGCGAGCATGTCGATTGACAAACCATTGAGAGTCGTCACATAAGAAACTTATAATCTACACACCACATATTCTTTTGGCGTACTTTAGTGCGGACTCTTACAAGTTATACATCACACGGTAGCAACGAAAATTAGAGTAATGCTAAATAAAACTAATAATATAAGCTCCAAATAAGTCGATCTACTTCATTCATCAATTTTCTTAACAACTTCATTCATCACCTAAAATATGTTTCTTTCTTTCAATTAATCTCCTCAAATCATTATTTCAAATCCACTAATCATATTTCTAGGTATAGATTATATACAATTTTAGACATATATATCATTTTTCTGAAGTAATAATTAGGTACCTAAGATACACACTTTACCTTAATAACTTTACCTTAATAATTTTAGTTTAGGATACATGCATTTTAACAGCATCAATGTACTTTCAAAACAAAAATAAATTACAAAATAAATAATAAATCTTTAAATAGTGGATTTAAGTTTTTAACTTCATTTAAAATACCTTTTCTAAGAAGTAACAAATTTATTGACTGGTGATTACGTCTATGTGTTAACAAACTCCAAATAAAAGTATACAAAATAAGAAGATTACAGATGGTAAAAGTCATAAATATAGTTCCATATTTTGATATCATTTAAGATATAATTTAATACATCGTCGGTTGCAACTTTTCTTTACGTGAACGGAAGGTAAAGAAAGTTAGTTTTTGACCAAACTGTTATATTGTGCAAACATATTTACCAAGTGATTATGTTGTAGTATAAAATACTAGATAGGTTGTAGGCCATGCTGCACGGCTCATTTTCGAAATTGTTAATGTAGTTTTACAATATAGTGGAGGATCATACGTAAAGAGATATTTGAGGAGAAGGGGGAGAAGATTAATTGTGATCATTGGATCATCTTTGGTTTGGATTAATGGTTATAAGGGATTTTGAAAAGTAGGGGTTAGAGTTAACAAAAAAATATAACAAAAAATTTCATCCTACACCACTTTCACTATTTTTTATATATACATTTTAGCCCATCCACTTTCTTTTCTTCCTCTTCTTACCTTATTCTTCCTCCAACCCCACCTACCACCACCGTATCACCTACTGCCGCTAGCCACCAGCCGCTGCCGGTCGTCGGAATTTTTTTTTCAAGATTTTTTTTTCCCTAACACTTTTTCCAAAATTTTTGTATTACATATGGTATCCCTTTTCTACTGCATTTTAAATAAAACTATAAAAAAAAATTACTGCATTTTGTATATTATTGTTTTTTAACTACAAATTATGTATATTTTATTGCATCTTGTATGCACGACGTGAGCAAAATGCTATACAAATAGATAATATGTATAAAGTTACCAATTGAAAATAGCTAATGATACTTAAAAATAGGTCCTTTTTGTGTACAAGAAAGATAAGATATAAGCAATGTTTTAAAAACCAATTTTTTGAGCGAACCGGTTTTCTGTTCGGACCCGCTTCAATCCGGTTGAACCGGTTTTGTTTCCGATTGAACCGCCCATTTTGTACTATTTGAGTTGAACCGCTTTTGTGTCCGGATCCAGTTCAACCGGTTTTCAAAACATTGGATATAACATAATATACTATCTTTTTATACTAAATATGAACTTCGTCAAATATGAAATAAAATGTAACACCCCAATTTTTAAGGTATTATTTTAGTGAATAGTTACATATAATTATTTTAAGTTCTATATATTATTGCGAATTAGATAAAATAATAGGAATTGTAAATGGTTCCTAAGTTCTAGACAATAGGAATAAAAGGGAATAAAATTAATACATTATAGTTATCCATCTATAGTGACATAAACCGTCTCCTTTTTTTCCAACTCGTTCCAGAACCAAGAAAGAAGAGAGCAAAATCGCAAGAAGCAAGAATCAAGTTCAAAATCAGTTTCTAATCTTCAATTCAAGTTTTAGAGAATCAATTCACCATCTCCTATCTTCTTCAAATCCTTTGTAAGTTACTTCCTTCCAATCTTTTTAACCTAGAAATGGGTTATTCATGAGTTTTGAGTGAAGGGTGATGTTAACCCGAAATTAGGGCTTACAAATGTTGAATTGATGTCAGTTTAGTCTAGTAATGATGATTAGTGATTTGATTTCAACTTAGAAATGAAGAATTCATAATTAGGGTTCATGATAATTTTCATGAATCATGCCAAATCTTTACAAATCATGTAAATTAGCTAAAGTGTTATTAGAAGCGTCGTTATATGGTATTAGAATAAGAATTTGAGTAGAAACTTGAGTGGTGAATCACTTGAATTGTTTATAGTTATTAAAAGTATAGTTTTGATTAATTAGCTAAAGACTAAACTAAAGTGGGGAAGGGATTTTAGATGAATTTAGTTGAAGTGTGATTAGTGGTGCTAAATGTGTTGTTATGTATATGTGGTAGGTGTTAAAGAAGTGGAATCTTCACTTGATCGATTAGTCACCAATTGCCTAACACACCAAGGTGAGTAACGTAATATGGAGGTTAATTAAGTAATGATTGGATGACTCCGAATTGCTTCCGAGCAAGAGATTCATCTAATCAAGTGAAGTATTTATGATTTAGTTTATTTTGATGATAGTTGAATTGTGGTGAAAGTCATGTAATGAGCAATGGAAGAGATTGATTTTGATTAGAATGGCTAAATTATGTTAGCTATGTGATGTAACGCAAAGAGTCATGTTTTTAAGTACGATATTCCACACTTTTTGGACACATCTTTAGTGAAAACATTCCAAAATAATCATTATTTACTAAAATTCACTAAAGTGTTCCAAATATAGGCGTTGCTACAAAAACCACTAAAAACATCCAAATAACGAGCAAAACAGAGCGAATAAACAACAACCAATTCTCACACCCTCATTTACCTTATGATAAGCACATTCTAACCTTATGATATGTTTCAATAGGTAAAAACGAGACGGTAGAATCAAGTATCATGCAAATTGGGTGAAAAACGGAAGAGATACGGCTTCTACAGATCGTTAAAAGTCATTCCAAACATGCTTGAGCTACACTCATCCAATTTCTGTGAAATTGATACCATTAGAAGCGTAACGGAATTACGAAACCGTGAGCGCAATAATCGCGTCAAACGGACATGTAACGAAGGAGATACGGGCGTTTTAAGCAATGAAGGAAAGCCGAAACACCCCGTATACGGCCTTGTCAAGCCATATACGGCCCCACATGACCGTATACGGCCTTTTAAGGCCATATACGGCCCTTCTAACCCCATATGATGTTTTGGCAAGGCTTGGGTCCATCCGGTCATCCCCCTTCATGCTTGGTTCGCTTGTACGATGCGCTTTGATGTTTATACGTATTTCTCCTTTGGCTCCAAGCATTATTTCTTTGGCTCCAAGAATGGCTTCAACTTTGGCTCCAAGTTTGGCTCCATGGATCATTGTTTTGGCTCCAAGTTGATCTTTGCCTATAAATAGAGCCCATCACCTCCACATTTCACACACCATTCTCATTTTCTCATTTCTCACTTTCTCTCTCACACATTCTCTCTCTAGCACTACTCTTAGAAGTTAGAGGAGAATTATTCTTGTAGTTAGTTTCTCTCTCTAGCACTACTCTTAGGAGTTAGAGGAGAACTAGAGAGAGATTAGTTATGTAGTTAATTAGTAGAAGCTAGCATTGTAATACTTGGATATTGTACGAAGAAATACAAGTTGTTATTCTGCTCGCAATTCGTATCGGTATTATCTATCCTTTCTATTATTAATTTATCATATTGTTCTTGTTTGATGTATGTGATTTATTAATATTAGAAATGTTTATTGTTATGCATTGTGAGTAGTGTGCTTGTATGTTTGTCATGATTTAAATAGTAGTGATGATGTTACTTCAAATATATGATATTGGGATAACAACATTATGAAACAACGGAGGTAACGTTATACGGCTTTCATTTGTATAGCGCCGGAAACATCACTAATGTGTGGAGTACGGAACGTGGAAGCTATGAAAGTCGTGGGCACAATCCGTTGTGGAATAATGTTCCCGATCATTATATAACTGGGAGTTGTTATACTTTGTTATCTGTCTAAGCTTATCCTGAATATAGATCTAGTGTCTCATCACCCTTTCCAGACTTTCACGTGACTGTTGCCCTTAGGATAGGACTTTGCAAACCCTAATACTACGTAGATACAGTTATCTCCAGTTACAGTAGGAAGCTATGAACTTTCTGTAAAATGGCACAGTACTTCGTATAGCGTCAAATACGTGGAAGCTAAGGAAATGCCGTAGGACTGTTTCATCGTGGAATACCTAGAAGTGACCCTTCTAGAACTTGGGTCTAGGAATTAAAGCTGTGGAAATGCTCGTTGCCCTGTACACCGTTATTACACCTAAGATCTGGAAAACTGTGGAAATGCTTAAATGCCCGGTACACCGTTAGTACATCTAGGGTTTGGAAAGCTATGGAAATGCCTAATTGCCCTGTACACCGTGATTATTCCTAGGGATGAACGCAATATATGCTTTAATGAATGAATACAGAGTTCTGTCAAGAGAGCTTAATGCTCCATAAACATTGCTTAACTCTACAATACCGATAGTTTAGAATAACAACAGTTAACAACCAGTACACAGTTAGATAATAACAAATAGACTTAGGGGTTAAGAAAGGTCAGTAAATACAATTGCGGCCTGTTGCCTTATGCCTGCTCCCTAGATAAATCAAGGGTGACTTTGTCTTATTCAAGCAAAAGTTCAGGGGGGTTTGAAAACAGTCTGATCTGATCAGGGTTCATGATAGCCTAGGTACTCAGTGACATACGTATTTAGATCCGGAACTAAATAAGTAGGGTCCTAGTGTTTACAACTAAGTTTATCTGTCTGTTAACTGACTATGTCCCCAATAAACATCAACCTAACTGTATGCTATCCTAAATCATGGTGAACCACGTCTTTGTTATGTTTAAGTGTTACATATGTGCTAGCTTCCTTTTACTTTTATGTTTTATTAGTTTTAGTAGTTTTAATTAGATAAAAAATCAAATTAAATACCTATCCAACTATCTAAACCCTAGCTTGATCACTAAGTTATCTGAACGAGCTCTGTTTCAATTCTGCCGTCGTGAGGAACGACCCTGGATCATCCTTACCATATACTAGTATCAGGTATTCGTACCAAGTACCAGTAAATAGTACGGAGGATTAGGCTCCCCGGCACAAAATATAAATTTAAAACTACCACCTGACGCCGCGCCCAGCGGAAAGGTCCGCAACGACGGGAAGCGATTCCTGATCCGACCGTTGGACGTGCGTCAAGTTTTTGGCACCGCTGCCGGGGACGGTAGTACGATTTGGAGCCTGTTTAGACAAATTTAGTTTTTAAGCGATCCTTTTGGACTTGGATCACCATCCTTGTCTGAAGTTACTTTCTACCCGTAGATTAGCGTAGTTAGGTTAGATTAAATTAGCGTAGCTTAGAATAACTTACCTTCATACTACAACTTTAATTCTAAAACCTTATTCTTGTGCTGTCTTTACTGATAACTTGGCAATGGTAACTGTACAACAACTAAGTGATCAATTGGAAAGTCTCATTAATTCAAACCAAGATAGATGTAGGAATGATGCCCACGTAGATAATGAATGTCAAGGGTATAGTATGACTTATCCAGATAACATAGGGTATTTAGATCTTCAATCACAATACCAATATGACCCTTATGCTGTCCAACAACATCAAAACCAACCTTACTAACCTGACCCATTCAATGTCTACCCACACTCATCTTACCCTGTACACGAACCACAACCGTATGAAAGTTCTAACTTGAGAGATATGCCCATAGCTTATCTCAGCAGTAATGCTACTCTTTCACCCTCTCACAACCCACTTGAACAATTACTTAGAGAACAAGACGACATACTTAGAAGATGTACTAATAAGCTGTCTAAAATAGAAACACTAGTCCAAGTGAGAAGTAAGGGAATTAGGGATCAAGTTACAACCGATTATAGGCTACAGGAAGATAAGAGGCACCCACACACCACATATACATCACCTGACATGGATTTTCATTCTCATGAGTCTGGTTGCAAAACTCCTTCAAATCCTACACCTACCCAATCTTCTAAATCCTCACTACCACCTACTCTTAACCTATCTACGTCCGAGACCAACGAGGAGTTCATTCTAGAGGAACTTCCCGAACCAATGCCACTTGAAACTTCCGGCCGGAGTGACAAGTATGACGAGGTAGACGAAGAGATAAAACTAGAGAGCCCGGAGGTGAAGATTTACACAGAAGACTCAGCTTCATAAAGACCAGAGGAATTTACACCTACTCTGAGAAGTGATCTCATTCCAATCCAAACCGACGTGGTTGACAACATCCCACAACAACTTGTGGTTGATGATATCCCATATATCTTTCTTGATGAATCAGCCATTGATCTAGTTGACCCATTTACTACCTTAGACCAGCCAGTTACCCAAGTAGTCGATGAGAATGTTGTTACAAGATTGGAGACGATAACGGATACTGTCCCACCTCCATGCCCAAAGTACAACATTATCATTGACCCAAAGACCATAGGAAGCAATGAGGGTTCTGCGTCATGGTTTCCCTACAAACCTTCTCTCCACCACATAATGACATATACGTACTGGAGTAGTATGGATTCCTTTGACCAACCCAATTTGTCAATCCAACCCAAGGAGGTATTAGAAGTTGAGAGATTTGTTATACCTCCGGTAAATCCATTCTCTCACTTTGAATTATCTCCTTATATTGGACATACCCTAGCCTTAACTTGCCTTAAACTCTTAGGTATGTACCAATATTACCCCTTGTGTCTACTGATGGATGCAAGGAAGCCTCTAGGATTGCCCGATAAATAGTGCTAGAGTCAAGCTAGAGACTCGAACAAAAACAAGCGCTTCTCGGGAGGCAACCCATGTCTAACGTAGTTTTGGTAATAGTAATATGCTAACTCAATAAATAATGAAACCCTAAGATTAATGTTCTAAGTTTTCTTTATTTTTATGAACAAAAAGGATGGTTTGCGAAATTACTTCATTGAAAATTTTGTCAATACCTTAAAACTTCCTACTCCCGTTTGTTTGAACTTTATTGCAACATCTATTTTTAACCATTATCTAAAATCTTAAGTTCTTAATGTCCCTTCACTCACAAACATGGAATCCTACTAGAATGAGAATTAGGAACCTTAGTAATCTTATACACCCATTCACATATTTCGAGCATTGGAGGTACTTACATATGTTTCTGTGATCATACATAAAAGATCTTTAACTGAATTATCTGATAACCTGATTTGTATGTCAATGTGTGTATTATGCTCGAACTCGTTTAAAAATGTGTGCTTTGGAAATCTTTATACTTGGTTGCCTGATTTAAACTACTCATGCTAGTATTTCCATATCTATTGTTTGTGCTACGGTGAAATTATAGGCAACTAACACTTTTGGTGTGAGATTTGATTCCAAGTCATACACTAATTTGTTTCATCTACAAAGTACTCACTTTGATAGGTTATTTGCAAACTAGTGAGTCTATGATTTGGAAGATAATCACTTGTTTGTTAGATCACATTTGCTTGTTCTACTTGTACAAATGCCTAGCAAACAGGAACCGACGCCTATGGATAAAGGAATCTTTGAGTATAATGGGAAGACAACAAGGGGAGCTCACAGTTCATTAAATTTGAAAATCTTTGGAGCATTGCTTTGCAGGGGAGAGGAGATAACACTTCTAGACACAAAAATGAAGCTCTACTTGTGTCCGGAGGATGACATCACTTCATATTATTTTGTAACACCTGCATAATTAGGATAATTAATTATGCCTAATTGTTTGTAACTAGTTGTAATTAGTATGTAATAGGACTAATTACAGGCTCTATTTGTATGTATATATAAGGTGAATTATATATATGTGTGTGTACTTACGCGATTTGGATAAATCGTGCGAATTAACCGGACGGAGTCCGACACAGTTTACTTGGACGTTGGTGACAAAAATTTACTTAAATAATGAAAACGTATTTTGTTATATAAAATACGCAACCGAACGAGCATTATTTATATATTATCGTGACGACTTTTTAACTAGCGCAACAAAACGTAATAAACGCGACTTAATAATTTAAATATTGCGACAAATGTTTTTATTATTTATTTCAAAGTATTTTTATTTAAATATTCCAGTTACATTTTTAAAATATAACGGTTTGGTTAAATACTATAAACAAAGGATTAAACGATTAGGACACGGAGTAAATACTGAGTTTTAGGGAGCGTTTGCCCCTCCCTCCTTCTTTGGATCAGCCAAACCCCACCCCATCCTCACTTCTCTCTTCCATTTTTCATTATCACAAAAACACACACCAACCAAACTCTCTCAACTCCAATCTACACCAAATTTTCGGAATCAAATCCCGACCACGAAAATTACATATTCGGAATCACCATCACGAGTGGAGCAAGAATATCAAGATCGTTTTCACCATTTCATCCTCCATTTAGCTCGATTTGCAAAAGTAAGAAATTTCTAAAATCTTAGATATATTCAATTTGGTGTAATGTTTTGATGTTTTGATGTGTACACAACTTAGATATAACCTAATACATGAAGAATACACGATTTTATAGCTCAAAAATGGGTTAGATTTGCGTTTTTGGTCGGAAATTCTTGAAACCCGAACGTTTCTAGGCTGGTGTTCATACATGCGACACAAGCCTTGTGTCGCATGCTATGTCGCATAAACCCGTTTATGTCGCATCTTGTGTCGTACAAATCCTTTAGTGTCGTAATCTTTGCGACACAATATTGTGTCGCACTCTATGTCGCATACTATGTCGTATATTATACGACACAACCCTTATGTCGCTATTGAATTAGCATCGCAAGCCTTTTTGCGACACAACCACTGTGTCGCAGGGCCCTTGTGTCGCATCCTTCATGCGACACAATCCTTGTGTCGTATGACAACTTTAGTGTCGCATTTTGTGTCGCAAAACACAGCAGATTTACAAATTTAATTCCAAGTTAAGTGTTATACCTTTTGGACTTCAAACGACTATACGAAATGATATCTAAGGGATATTGAAACCTATTTTCAAGTATAACACTCTAAACAAATACATAAATGTCGAGATTAACATTTCAACTAAATCACCAACGGGCCCAAACATGTTTTCCAACAAATGAACAATTACAAACATACAGACAAACATCGGCTATACTAGTTGTGTACAACTAAACGAAACGTCTCGTGAGACGCATACTTACATAACTTCATATGAATAGGCATTTGAAGGTTACGGGTTCGGAGAACCTACTTGCTATATTTACTACTTGCTATTTGCTACGGCTTATTACCAGACTCAGGTGAGTCTTACGGCCCCACTTTTACTGTTTTCATTGGGGGAGATACATGCTACTGCTTTTATTGAACACAAGTACTAAACTGCTTATTATACCAAACGGACTTGCATGAGTTATTTGTTAAACAGAAGTCTCTCAATCATATATCGTTAGTTATGGACTTAAGCGCGAACAGTAGTTAATGGATCCATTAGGGAAATGACCCTCCCCACCCGGGGCAGTAGCGCTGCCACGTACCGATTTACACGTATAAACGGGTGACAACTTATTCGTTACTGATGCTTGCTCACTTACGAGCATGTCACGGGAGCAAACGGATTATTTACGGGTTAAGCTTCGATTATGAGCCTCATGGCAACGGTATAAACTTATTTATTTACATTTGCTGGATTGCAAATACTGATTTTACGATTGCTGGATTGCAATGGCTGATTTTACGCCTACGGGCACTACTAATGAAATCTCGTGTTCAAAACCGATATTACCTACAAACCTGTGAGATTCACCAACCTTTTGGTTGACACTTTTTAGCATGTTTTCTCAGGTACCCGGATGGAGTAGGATTACTCCAGGATTTTAGCTAGAGTCGCATGATTTCAACACAACTGCATTAACGGAGATTCTTAGCATTATCTTTTGTATATTATGATTATGTAATAGAATCTCCCGCTGTACGCGCGGACTCTAGGGAAACTACATTTTTGTATACGAAAACACTAAGTTTTCAAACAATATATCTATGAAATGTAACCAATTTACAAACGTTGCATATAGATGTCGTTTACTTTATCTTTGTGCTGTGATATTTGATTAGTAATACCCCAAATTATGCTTCCGCAAAACAGTGAATTTCGGGGGTGTTACAGATTGGTATCAGAGCCTAAGGTTATAGTGAACTAGGTTGCATTTAGTGGGCCTAGACTATGACCGTTAGGCAGTATTATCTTATTAGACATGACTGGTTCAGAAATTACAGCATACGACTTTAATTTAACATAGCCTGATCAACTATGTACAATTAAGGAAAGATGATGTAAGGTCTGAAATGATTATGTTGAACGGGGATACGTTAGTTGACTCTGACCACGAGAGAACCGGACCATTACTTGATACGTGCTAGACACTAGGCTGGATATGATATATGTATATATATATTAGCCTCGTCTTACTTACATTCTGCCACAGGAATGGCAAACACACCACCTAATCCGTCACACTCTCACTCACATGGGTTACGAAACCCACGAATAGCCAGGAGGAACACAAGGTCGCCTCGAAACAGCCCTTATCCCGTACATAACTCTCAGAACTCGGCACATCTCACGTTGCCAGTATTGGCTACCCAATTCCGCCGTCAGGAGCAAAGACTCGAAAGTCTCGAACGGGAACAACACCGAATGACCTACCTGCTTCGCCAAGCACTTGATCATATATCCCAACTTCAGCGAGAACAAGAGGATACCAACCTCTCTGTAAGCATAATTCAGGATTCCATAACCGCCGAATTAGGTGCGGATGAACTTGTAAGAAACCGACTAGAGGAATGTGAACAGCGTTCACAGGAGACTGCGGATCACTCTCGAGCAATAACACAACGACTGGCCTTGGTGGAAGACAACGCCAGGCAAACAAACAGACTAGCAGAAACCGTGGACCGCCTTGTCGCGCTGATGGAACAAATTAACCTATAGGAAGACTAGTGTAGTCTTTGTCTTGTAATCTATCTCGTAATCTAATGACTATCTAGCACTACTCTATAAAATAGTCGGATGTAACAATTCCCGACACCTTTTGTAATATCTATGTAGGATGTAACCTTTGAACTCACTTTATCTATAAACTATTCCTTGTTATCCCAATTCACATAAATTGTCATTTTCCCTGTTGATGTTATGTATTACTGCTTTTATACATGTACATCTGTGACAATTACAATTTCATACAAAATCTCATGTATCTTCATTTCTTTTATTGAAGAATCATGCCGCCAAATACAAGACCATACACAGATGCCCAGATTACCTCCCTTATAACCCAGGCTGTTACTGAAGCCTTGGCTCGAAATACTCCAACAAGTTCCACGAGGAACAGCGATGCTGCTGAAACCTCTGCTGCTAAACCCTGTTCATACAAAGACTTTTAGAACTGCAAACCTCTGAACTTTGCAGGTACCGAGGGAGCTATCGGTCTAGTACGCTGGATCGAGAAAGTTGAGTCTGTGTTTCTTATCTGCAACTGCGCGGAGGGAGATAAAGTTAAGTTCTCTGTTAGTACTTTTACTGACACCGCACTCACCTGGTGGAACACTTATGCCCAGACGGTGAGTGTTGCTACTGCTTACCAACTCCCGTGGGAGGAGTTGAAGAAGATGTTGAGGGGCGAGTATTGCCCCAGGGATGAATTGAAACAACTAGAAGTGGAATTCTGGAACCACAAGATGCAGGGTGATGACATCACCGGATACACCAACCGTTTCCACCAACTGGCACTTTTGTGCCCAACCATGGTCGATCCTGAGTACAAGAGGATCGAGAAATTTGTTGATGGTCTTCCTGAGAGACTCCAAGACCTGGTAACTTCTTCCAAACCGGGTACTATTCAGAGAGCCATCCGTATGGCCCATGAGCTAACTGCAAATTCTGTCCGCCGTGGTACAACTTCAACCTCATCTGCAAACAACAAACGCAAGTGGGAAGGAAACCCCAACTCATCCAACCAAACCGCCAACAAAAAGCCTGAGAACATTAAGGCTTATTCATCGGGGACTTCGGAAAAGAAAGGGTACAGCGGGAACAAGCCCTACTGTTCCAAATGCAGCCGTCATCATGACGGTTCTTGCCCTTGCTCCAACTGCAAACGGTTCGGGCATCTAGCCAAGGATTGCCGGACCAACATTTCTACCCCCAACACCAATGCACCAAAGGCCTGCTTTGGGTGCGGAAATTCAGGGCACTTCAAGAGAGAGTGCCCAAAGCTGAAAAACAACAACAACAACAACCCTGCTCGCGGTAGAGCTTTCGTTATCAAGGCTGGGGAAGCTAGACAAGACCCGAACGTCGTGACGGGTACGTTCCTTCTCAACGATCTTACTGCTTCTGTGTTATTTGATACCGGTGCCGAAAGAAGCTTCATTTCTGAGAAGTTTAGCCCTTTACTTGATATTACTCCCACTGCCTTAGATGCTAAATACATGGTAGAATTAGCTAACGGCAAACTGATTGCGACTGATAGCATCATACACAACTATACACTTAACCTCACGAACGAAACGTTTCCCATTGATTTAATCCCTGTCGAGATCGGCAGCTTCGATGTTATTGTCGGTATGGATTGGTTATCCAAGCACCGAGCTGAAATCATCTGTCATGACAAACTCGTTCGCATACCTCTTGTCTCCGGTGGAACCTTAGTCCTACAAGGGGAGACCGGTAGACGGAATCTGAATATTGTATCCTGTCTGAAAACGAGAAAATATTTACGAAAAGGGTATCAAGCCATCCTCGCACATGTAACGGAGAAGAAGTCGGAGGAGAAGCGACTTGAGGATGTTCCGATCGTTCGGGATTTCCCGGAAGTCTTTCCTGAAGACTTGCCCGGACTTCCGCCACCTAGACAAGTTGAATTCCAAATCGAACTTGTACCCGGAGCTGCATCCGTGGCACGAGCCCCTTACCGTTTAGCACCATCCGAAATGCAGGAGTTGTCTAACCAACTACAGGAACTCCTGGACAGAGGATTCATTCGACCAAGTTCCTCGCCTTGGGGAGCTCCGGTCTTATTCGTGAAAAAGAAAGATGGATCTTTCCGCATGTGTATCGACTACCGAGAGCTAAATAAACTAACCATAAAGAATCGGTACCCACTTCCTAGAATCGATGACCTGTTTGACCAACTCCAGGGATCGAGTGTTTACTCAAAGATTGATCTACGGTCGGGTTATCATCAGCTTCGAGTCCGTGACAATGATATCCCAAAGACAGCTTTCCGAACTCGTTATGGGCATTACGAATTCCAAGTGATGCCATTCGGGTTGACGAACGCACCGGCCGTATTCATGGACCTTATAAATCGGGTGTGCAAACCATATCTTGACAAATTTGTCATTGTGTTCATCGATGATATCTTGATTTACTCTCGCAACGAGCAGGAACATGCTCAACATCTGAAAACCATTCTAGGACTCCTGAAACACGAAGAGTTATATGCCAAATTCTCTAAGTGTGAATTCTGGATTCGCACCGTTCAATTCCTCGGGCACGTGATTGACAGCCAAGGAATTCATGTTGATCCCGCCAAGATTGAAGCAATCAAGGGCTGGGAGTCACCGACCACTCCAACCGAAGTGAGACAATTCTTAGGTCTTGCTGGCTATTACCGCCGATTCATCGAAAACTTTTCAAGAATAGCTGTTCCCCTAACCACACTGACTCAGAAAGATAAGAAGTTCAATTGGACTGATAAGAAAGAGTCAGCTTTCCAGCTATTGAAAAACAAACTTTGCAGTGCACCAATCTTATCCTTACCCGAAGGCACCGACGACTTCGTAGTTTACTGCGATGCCTCACACCAAGGACTTGGTTGTGTGTTGATGCAACGGGAAAAAGTCATTGCCTATGCCTCACGACAACTGAAAATCCACGAGAAAAACTATACGACCCACGACCTCGAGTTAGGTGTTGTGGTCTTTGCATTGAAAATCTGGAGACATTATCTCTACGGTACGAAAAGCACTGTCTTTACCGATCACAAAAGTCTCCAACACATATTCGATCAGAAAGATCTAAACATGAGACAACGTCGCTGGGTTGAGTTACTTAGTGACTATGACTGCGAGATCAAATACCATCCGGGCAAGGCTAACGTAGTTGCCGATGCCTTAAGCCGAAAGGAACGAGTGAAACCCTTTCGAGTCCGAGCACTTTCTATGACAATTCGTAACGAGCTTCCTGCTCAAATCCTTACCGCTCAACTTGAAGCACTCAACGATGAAAACTTGAAAAATGAAGCCTTGCGAGGCTTGGATAAACAATTCGAAATCAAACCCGATGGAACTCGATACTTCTCTAACCGGGTGTGGTTACCCAAATTCGGAAACTTGCGAGATGTGGTGATGGCTGAAGCTCACAAATCTCGATACTCTATACATCCTGGATCTGACAAGATGTATCACGACGTCAAAGGGTTGTATTGGTGGCCTAACATGAAAGCTGACATCGCCTTGTACGTCAGTAAATGCCTAACCTGTTCCAAAGTAAAGACCGAACACCAAAGACCCTCTGGGTTACTCCAACAACCTGAAATTCCTCAATGGAAATGGGAACAGATTTCCATGGACTTCATTACCAAACTACCGAAAACTTCGAGTGGTTGCGATACCATTTGGGTGATCGTGGACCGTCTCACGAAATCTGCCCATTTTCTGGCCATCAAGGAAACCGACAAGATGGAGCGTCTGACTCGCATCTACATCAAAGAAATCATCTCGCGACACGGTGTACCTATCTCGATCATCTCGGATAGGGACAGCCGTTTTACTTCTAACTTTTGGCAATCGCTACAGAAATCTCTTGGTACTCGTCTGGATATGAGTACTGCTTATCACCCGCAAACCGATGGCCAAAGCGAGCGAACTATTCAAACACTGGAGGATATGCTACGAGCATGCGTAGTTGACTTCGGTACTTCTTGGGAAAATCATTTACCGTTGTGCGAGTTCTCGTACAACAACAGTTACCATACCAGCATAAAGGCTGCACCCTTCGAGGCACTTTACGGGCGTAAGTGCCGATCACCTATCTGTTGGACTGAGTTAGGAGATTCCTAACTCACGGGTCCAAAAATCGTTCAAGAAACTACTGAGAAAATCGTTGGTATTCAAAACCGGCTGAAAGCCGCACGTGATCGTCAGAAAAGCTATGCTGACGTGAGACGCAAACACCTTGAGTTCCAGGTAGGGGACAAGGTACTTCTCAAAGTGGCACCGTGGAAAGGTGTTATTCGATTCGGAAAACGAGGCAAACTAAATCCAAGATACATCGGACCATTTGAAATCCTTGAAAGGATTGGTCCAGTGGCATATCGCCTGCAACTTCCTGCTGAACTTAGCAGCGTACACAACACATTCCACATTTCTAACTTGAAGAAATGTCTGTCTGACGAGACGCTGATTATACCGCTCGACGAAATTCAAATCGATGATAAACTTCATTTTGTCGAGGAACCTATGGAAATCATGGACCGCGAGGTCATGCGATTGAAACAGAGTCGTATTCCCATCGTAAAGGTCAGGTGGAATTCTAGGCGCGGCCCTGAGTTCACCTGGGAACGGGAAGACCAAATACGACAGAAATATCCACATCTCTTCCCAGATAACGCACCGTCCGTGCACTCAAGCTAATTTTGGGACGAAATTTCTTTAACAAGGGGAGAATGTAACACCTGCATAATTAGGATAATTAATTATGACTAATTGTTTGTAACTAGTTGTAATTAGTATGTAATAGGACTAATTACAGGCTCTATTTGTATGTATATATAAGGTGAATTATATATATGTGTGTGTACTTACGCGATTTGGATAAATCGTGCGAATTAACCGGACGGAGTCCGACACAGTTTACTTGGACGTTGGTGACAAAAATTTACTTAAATAATGAAAACGTATTTTGTTATATAAAATACGCAACCGAACGAGCATTATTTATATATTATCGTGACGACTTTTTAACTAGCGCAACAAAACGTAATAAACGCGACTTAATAATTTAAATATTGCGACAAATGTTTTTATTATTTATTTCAAAGTATTTTTATTTAAATATTCCAGTTACATTTTTAAAATATAACGGTTTGGTTAAATACTATAAACAAAGGATTAAACGATTAGGACACGGAGTAAATACTGAGTTTTAGGGAGCGTTTGCCCCTCCCTCCTTCTTTGGATCAGCCAAACCCCACCCCATCCTCACTTCTCTCTTCCATTTTTCATTATCACAAAAACACACACCAACCAAACTCTCTCAACTCCAATCTACACCAAATTTTCGGAATCAAATCCCGACCACGAAAATTACATATTCGGAATCACCATCACGAGTGGAGCAAGAATATCAAGATCGTTTTCACCATTTCATCCTCCATTTAGCTCGATTTGCAAAAGTAAGAAATTTCTAAAATCTTAGATCTATTCAATTTGGTGTAATGTTTTGATGTTTTGATGTGTACACAACTTAGATATAACCTAATACATGAAGAATACACGATTTTATAGCTCAAAAATGGGTTAGATTTGCGTTTTTGGTCGGAAATTCTTGAAACCCGAACGTTTCTGGGCTGGTGTTCATACATGCGACACAAGCCTTGTGTCGCATGCTATGTCGCATAAACCCGTTTATGTCGCACCTTGTGTCGTACAAATCCTTTAGTGTCGTAATCTTTGCGACACAATATTGTGTCGCACTCTATGTCGCATACTATGTCGTATATTATACGACACAACCCTTATGTCGCTATTGAATTAGCATCGCAAGCCTTTTTGCGACACAACCACTGTGTCGCAGGGCCCTTGTGTCGCATCCTTCATGCGACACAATCCTTGTGTCGTATGACAACTTTAGTGTCGCATTTTGTGTCGCAAAACACAGCAGATTTACAAATTTAATTCCAAGTTAAGTGTTATACCTTTTGGACTTCAAACGACTATACGAAATGATATCTAAGGGATATTGAAACCTATTTTCAAGTATAACACTCTAAACAAATACATAAATGTCGAGATTAACATTTCAACTAAATCACCAACGGGCCCAAACATGTTTTCCAACAAATGAACAATTACAAACATACAGACAAACATCGGCTATACTAGTTGTGTACAACTAAACGAAACGTCTCGTGAGACGCATACTTACATAACTTCATATGAATAGGCATTTGAAGGTTACGGGTTCGGAGAACCTACTTGCTATATTTACTACTTGCTATTTGCTACGGCTTATTACCAGACTCAGGTGAGTCTTACGGCCCCACTTTTACTGTTTTCATTGGGGGAGATACATGCTACTGCTTTTATTGAACACAAGTACTAAACTGCTTATTATACCAAACGGACTTGCATGAGTTATTTGTTAAACAGAAGTCTCTCAATCATATATCGTTAGTTATGGACTTAAGCGCGAACAGTAGTTAATGGATCCATTAGGGAAATGACCCTCCCCACCCGGGGCAGTAGCGCTGCCACGTACCGATTTACACGTATAAACGGGTGACAACTTATTCGTTACTGATGCTTGCTCACTTACGAGCATGTCACGGGAGCAAACGGATTATTTACGGGTTAAGCTTCGATTATGAGCCTCATGGCAACGGTATAAACTTATTTATTTACATTTGCTGGATTGCAAATACTGATTTTACGATTGCTGGATTGCAATGGCTGATTTTACGCCTACGGGCACTACTAATGAAATCTCGTGTTCAAAACCGATATTACCTACAAACCTGTGAGATTCACCAACCTTTTGGTTGACACTTTTTAGCATGTTTTCTCAGGTACCCGGATGGAGTAGGATTACTCCAGGATTTTAGCTAGAGTCGCATGATTTCAACACAACTGCATTAACGGAGATTCTTAGCATTATCTTTTGTATATTATGATTATGTAATAGAATCTCCCGCTATACGCGCGGACTCTAGGGAAACTACATTTTTGTATACGAAACACTAAGTTTTCAAACAATATATCTATGGAATGTAACCAATTTACAAACGTTGCATATAGATGTCGTTTACTTTATCTTTGTGCTGTGATATTTGATTAGTAATACCCCAAATTATGCTTCCGCAAAACAGTGAATTTCGGGGGTGTTACATATTTTCTATCCTTTTGGAAGTCAAGCTCTCGACTATAAAAGCAGCGCTTCTCGGGAGGCAACCCGTGGAATAAGACGTGCTGAGAGAAAGTGTCAATAAGTGAAGAAAATCTCTGACTATCCTTCACACTTGGTCATACCTAAATGGTTAATGAAAACTTCTCTGAAATTATAACTCATTTGCAAATAAATCACTCATCTCAGAAAATAGGAAATTACTTTGAAAAATTGATAATTCATGTGTTTCGAGCATTTGAGGTACTTGCATACTACTTTTATGCATTATGCTCGAACTCGTTTAAAAACACATGTTTTATAAATCTGATTCGTAATAGAAAACATCTTTTCAAATTTCGGAGACGGTGATTTCTCTTTCCATTTGCAATAAAAATTGAGTTTGTAAAATGGTACGTCCAATGTGTTCACACTTACGAGATTTATTCACAAGAGAATGATGGATGAATAAAGCCAGTAGCAAGACGCTTGAACCAATCTTCAATGATGCAGAAAAGGATCTTGGCAACATCTCTATTCAGCAAATTCAGACTTTCAGCTTCATTGCAGCTCGCTATCTGGGGAGTGTCTTAACCCTTTACCCCCTTTTGTTTATGATTCTGTATATTATTTGCTTTGTTAGTTTGTTAAAATAGTCTATACTCTATCCTAAGCTTATCACTAAGTGTGGGATTCCAGCCCAAAACAAACACTTGAGAAACATTTTCTTACATGTTCAAACTCTAAGTGTGGGATTTAACTTTCAGTAAAATCTCAACTCAAGAGAACATTAGGGACAATGTTCCTCTAAGTGTGGGATAGCAGGTATAGAATACCTTGGTTAGTTTTTATGATCTTTAATGTCCGAAATAGTAAACTCAGAAAATGTTCCTCAATTTTTTCAAAAATTTTCAAGAAAATCTAAAAAGTACGAGCCTAATCTCTCGATTAACTCTACTATTTTGAGTCATAATATCTTTTGAGAGGAGCTATCTTCAAATATGAGTAATATATTTCGGAATCTAGGGAAAATAAGGTAGAAATTTTTTAAGCAAGAAATGATAATCTAATAGGAGCATGACGAAGCACATACAACCCTATTTGCAGTGAGGTATCTTGAGCCCAAAAGCATTCATCTTTAATGCTTCACTATTCATTTCTTGTGTGTGCCGATGCATGTATCTCTGAATTAGAACTTGCTCTTGACATACGCTTCGAGACCACATTGGTGTGTACCGTACGCGGTATAGGTGCAATTAGATGACCTTGATATTCCCTAGGATTTAACCCACTTTTTTCATATCTCTTCAAGCACAAAACCCTTCCGATACTCATTTTTAGTATCGATGATCCGCCTAGTAAACCCTGTTGAGCCTAAACCTTTCGTTTCACTAAACCCCATCTTTAACCCCTATTTCCCAAAATATCCCCAAACTTATCTTAGAATTTATGAGGTTATGAAGAACATCTTTTAGAATATCCATTTCACTTGTCTTACCCTTTCGTGTTCTCCAAAAGTCATCTCTCTTGAGAATCCTTGGTGCGTAAAATTGGCACCATAGAAAGACTCGAAATGTTCAAGATAAGGGATTTCTGAAAGAATCAAAAGAAAAACATCCTTGGAAATTCTCTGGCAAAGAAGTTCTGAAGAAGAAAAAGAAAATAGAAAAAAAAAAAAAAAAGCAGAAAAAGAAAATAAAAAGAAGAAAAAGCAAAAAAAAAAAAAAAAAAAAAAAAAAAAAATAGTTCCGCAAGAATAAAGCTTAAAGTCCTTCAAAGTATCATCCTCGCAAGAAGATTCCGATAGAAGACCAACAGCTATCTCCTTTCCGTTCTAAAATAAAGTTTTTCATGATCTCAGTTGTTTTTAAGATAAGCAACCCTTACACCCGAAAATACCACTATCCATACCCTTTTACCCTCACCAAACACTACAACCCTCATGAATGTCTTGGGATAATTAGCATCGTCCTCACCTAAGTGGTGGAGATCCGATTCTCGATCAAGCCTATGACGATGAGTGCTGCATGACTGGCTATTTGAGCGATTTCGTTTGTTCTAGATTAATAGGAAACCCGATACACTTTGAGTGAATTGAGTTACCAACCTTTTGTGAGATCGCCAAGTCATGTGTACTCCAAGATCATGAGATTTAGATGTATGCCTAAGAGAATCTTTTGTTGTTTATGAAAGGATCATCTTATCTTTCCTTATATTCTGACATTATCTTACTTATACCTGGAAGTGGTAACTCTTAAAACTGTTCTGACTGCTCTAAAATGTTTTAAAATGTTTTCAAAAACTGAGTGTTGCTTGAGGACAAGCAACGTCTAAGTGTGGGATAACTTGATGTGACGTAAAAAGTCATGTTTTTAAGTACGATATTCCACACTTTTTGGACACATCTTTAGTGAAAACATTCCAAAACAATCATTATTTACTAAAATTCACTAAAGTGTTCCAAATATAGGCGTTGCTACAAAAACCACTAAAAATGTCCAAATAACGAGCAAAACAGAGCGAATAAACAACAACCAATTCTCACACCCTGATTTACCTTATGATAAGCACATTCTAACCTTATGATATGTTTCAATAGGTAAAAACGAGACGGTAGAATCAAGTATCATGCAAATTGGGTGAAAAACGGAAGAGATACGGCTTCTACAGATCGTTAAAAGTCATTCCAAACATGCTTGAGCTACACTCATCCAATTTCTGTGAAATTGGTACCATTAGAAGCGTAACGGAATTACGAAACCGTGAGCACAAGAATCGCATCAAACGGACATGTAACGAAGGAGATACGGGCGTTTTAAGCAACGAAGGAAAGCCGAAACACCCCGTATACGGCCTTGTCAAGCCATATACGGCCCCACATGACCGTATACGGCCTTTTAAGGCCATATAAGGCCCTTCTAACCCCATATGATGTTTTGGCAAGGCTTGGGTCCATCCGGTCATCCCCCTTCATGCTTGGTTCGCTTGTACGATGCGCTTTGATGTTTATACGTATTTCTCCTTTGGCTCCAAGCATTATTTCTTTGGCTCCAAGAATGGCTTCAACTTTGGCTCCAAGTTTGGCTCCATGGCTCATTGCTTTGGCTCCAGGTTGATCTTTGCCTATAAATAGAGCCCATCACCTCCACATTTCACACACCATTCTCATTTTCTCATTTCTCACTTTCTCTCTCACACATTCTCTCTCTAGCACTACTCTTAGGAGTTAGAGGAGAATTATTCTTGTAGTTAGTTTCTCTCTCTAGTTTCTCTCTCTAGCACTACTCTTAGGAGTTAGAGGAGAACTAGAGAGAGATTAGTTATGTAGTTAATTAGTAGAAGCTAGCATTGTAATACTTGGATATTGTACGAAGAAATACAAGTTGTTATTCTGCTCGCAATTCGTATCGGTATTATCTATCCTTTCTATTATTAATTTGTCATATTGTTCTTGTTTGATGTATGTGATTTATTAATATTAGAAATGTTTATTGTTATGCATTGTGAGTAGTGTGCTTGTATGTTTGTCATGATTTAAATAGTAGTGATGATGTTACTTCAAATATATGATATTGGGATAACAACATTATGAAACAACGGAGGTAACGTTATACGGCTTTCATTTGTATAGCGCCGGAAACATCACTAATGTGTGGAGTACGGAACGTGGAAGCTATGAAAGTCGTGGGCACAATCCGTTGTGGAATAATGTTCCCGATCATTATATAACTGGGAGTTGTTATACTTTGTTATCTGTCTAAGCTTATCCTGAATATAGATCTAGTGTCTCATCACCCTTTCCAGACTTTCACGTGACTGTTGCCCTTAGGATAGGACTTTGCAAACCCTAATACTATGTAGATACAGTTATCTCCGGTTACAGTAGGAAGCTATGAACTTTCTGTAAAACGGCACAGTACTTCGTATAGCGTCAAATACGTGGAAGCTAATGAAATGCCGTAGGACTGTTTCATCGTGGAATACCTAGAAGTGACCCTTCTAGAACTTGGGTCTAGGAATTAAAGCTGTGGAAATGCTCGTTGCCCTGTACACCGTTATTACACCTAAGATCTGGAAAACTGTGGAAATGCTTAAATGCCCGGTACACCGTTAGTACATCTAGGGTTTGGAAAGCTGTGGAAATGCCTAATTGCCCTGTACACCGTGATTATTCCTAGGGATGAACGCCTGAATGTAAAGGAGGGTCTATGTTTATGATGGTAGAATATATGCTTTAATGAATGAATACAGAGTTCTGTCAAGAGAGCTTAATGCTCCATAAACATTGCTTAACTCTACAATACCGATAGTTTAGAATAACAACAGTTAACAACCAGTACACAGTTAGATAATAACAAATAGACTTAGGGGTTAAGAAATGTCAGTAAATACAATTGCGGCCTGTTGCCTTATGCCTGCTCCCTAGATAAATCAAGGGTGACTTTTTCTTATTCAAGCAAAAGTTCAGGGGGGTTTGAAAACAGTCTGATCTGATCAGGGTTCATGATAGCCTAGGTACTCAGTGACATACGTATTTAGATCCGGAACTAAATAAGTAGGGTCCTAGTGTTTACAACTAAGTTTATATGTCTGTTAACTGACTGTGTCCCCAATAAACATCATCCTAACTGTATGCTATCCTAAATCATGGTGAACCACGTCTTTGTTATGTTTAAGTGTTATATATGTGCTAGCTTCCTTTTACTTTTATGTTTTATTAGTTTTAGTAGTTTTAATTAGATAAAAAATCAAATTAAATACCTATCCAACTATCTAAACCCTAGCTTGATCACTAAGTTATCTGAACGAGCTCTGTTTCAATTCTGCCGTCGTGAGGAATGACCCTGGATCATCCTTACCATATACTAGTATCAGGTATTCGTACCAAGTACCAGTAGATAGTACGAAGGATTAGGCTCCCCCGACAAAATATAAATTTAAAACTACCACCTGACGCCGCGCCCAGCGGAAAGGTCCGCAACGACGGGAAGCGATTCCTGATCCGACCGTTGGACGCGCGTCACTATGCCTTTGATTAGAATGGCTAACTTATGTTAGCTATGTTCACAATTAGTTAGCTAATTCATGTTATCTATAATTACGATTAGACTAGCTAAATCATATTAGCTAGAATGATGATTAGATGTGTACACATGTGATTAGTGAAAGTGTAATTGGATCCACTTAATGAAAGTAATCTCTATATCTTGCTCATTTGTTTGATTGTTGTTTGATTAGTGAATTACTTAATTAGTTGTTCATATTCTCACTAAGCTATGTGTTTACTCATTGAGTTGTTAAATATTGTAGGTACAAGTGGGAATAGGGAAGGGAACATTATTGCTAAAGGATAGCATGGATTAGCTTGATTGTGTGTGAGTAGCAAGTTCCATCTCTTTAAATTGTCATTTTGTGTATCACTTGTATAAGTCGCCCAACAATACATTTTGAAGTTGAGTAGTTGGTAAGGGTGAGCATGGGTCGGTTTGGGTCGGTTATGACCCTTAACCGAACCCAAAACCGAAATTTCGGTTATGGAAATTTCTTAACCATTCGATTTCGATTAAATCGGTTATGGTTAATCGGTTTTTGGGTAGATTTTGGGTCGGTTAACCGTTAACCATTGGTTAACCGCTTGAAAAAGAAAAATTATGAAGTAATGGTATATTCGAGCTCCTAGTTGTGGTGGTGTTGTCGATATCTTGCGAAGAACATCACTATTTCTAAAGGTTGTATTTACGGGTAGAAGAGAAAGTGGCTTTAAACCTAAAAATGGAATGGACTACATAATTAACTAGTGGGCTTAAAGTTTGAGAGTTTCCTAACGGGTCATTATGCTACTTAGTATTAAATTGTATGCATCTATCAATTTAATCCAATGACTGTAAGTAGCAGTAGATTGGTGTTAAATGGGTAGTTTTTGCTACTGTGGGCGTGGGATGTATTGATGCGGGTAAAGGTTTTTCGGATGCATCTATATGCTTGTTTAATTTCTGAAGGCCAGGAAAATCACGGAGTTAGTTTTGGTTGGAAAGCTATATTCGGCTCTGTCACAATCTGATAGTTTGGTGCCTTAGTAGAAATGTAAATAGTATTGTGCTGTCATGCAGGGTGGTTTTTATGTTTGTATAGATAGATTTATTTAGATAGATATCCCCTACTTGAATCTTTGTATATTTTGGTTGGTATTCAATAAATTTTTGCCTTTTCTAAAAAAAATTTAGCTCAACATATATTACCTATTTACATTACATATTTATTTGTATAATGCAAACATAAGTAAAAAAACTAAGGGTGGGTCGGTTCGGTTAAATAGGGTCGGTTAATGGGTCTTAACCGTAACCATAACCAATCTAATCGGTTAATGGAATTATAATAACTGAACCATCGGTTAAGCTTTGGGTCGGATAAATTTGGGTTAAATCGGTTAATTCGGTTGTGGGTCGGTTAATCGGTTTCTATGCTCACCCCTAGTAGTTGGTCAACAAGTGTTTTTTGGAAAGTTGTAAGTGAATAGTGTATAATTACCTTGTCATGTTTTCTTGATAATGAAGGGTAAATTGTTGAACTACTGATATTGGAACATAAATATGAAAATTTAGAATATGTAACACCCCGCAAATTTAAACGCGATTTTAGACGTTAATCACTTGCATTATTAGGCTAATTCCCTAACTTTTAGTGAATTCACAACACATTTTAGAGGTAAGTCTAGCAAAGCCCAACTAGTTAATACGCGTAGTATTACGATTCATAATTAATTATAATTATGTACAAAACAATTGGAACAAACGCAACAAAAATATACGACTGTCGGCGAACAAAAATTTATTTAATAAAACGATATTATTAAATAGCATAAATAGCATAAACGTTTATTTAAATATTATGTTGATAATATTTACAAGTATTTCGTAACGAATAACATTCATTTCGTATAATTAAAATAAAACAAAGTTAAAATTTTAGTAACTCGACTAAAATAGTTTAACAAAATATCTCAATTTAAAAATATAATAGAATGCGTATTTAAATATTTACCATTTAAAATAATTTAACGTTTAACGATCGGGTAAACAAACACGGGTAAAATACCGCAAAGTGGGACAAAGTCCCCTCTCCTTTTGGAAACAAAAACCGGCCCACACACCCCACCACCCTCATTTCTCTTTCATTTTCATTTTTCCCTCCCTCTCTCTCTCTACCTTCAAACTCTCTCAATTCTCTCTCTAAATTCACCACAAAAATCACACAAAACTACCACTAAATCACCAAAAACCGTAATACTCCTTTAGGGAAAAACGATCACAAGAACGAGATCTACACTTCTACCTTTTCGGATTTCAAAACCGACACGCGTAAGTTTCTGACATTTTTTTCGAAACCTCTTATATTTTGATTCTAATGCATGTTTAGGGTTTATATAACTAAGAAATGTCCAAATAAGGGTTTGGTAAAAGTTTCGGACCCAACCAAAGCCTTCCGACCGTATTTTCGGCCACCGGAGTCAGATCAGACTCCGACGTCGCTTTTGACTTGGGCCAATTGCGACATCAGTCACAACGTCGCATAACATCTCACAATGTCGCATGGTGCGACATAAGCCTTAACGTCGCATTAAATTGCTAACGTCGTACATAGCGACACCGACCTCCCCGTCACAGGAACAAACAGCGTCGCATATAGCGACACAACACCTAACGTCGCATTAAATTGCGAATGTCACACTTAGCGACGTCATGATCAATGTCGCTGTCATAACCCGCGACATCACGCCTTACGTCGCACATAATGTCGCAGAAAACAGAACCTAAAAACACATATTTTTACTAAGTGTTGAACTTAACCGGGAACGAATATTTACATACGATGCGATACACGAACTATACAAACAATACAAACAAACTAGTATTACTGAAATGTTGATTTCAAACTACCACCAACGAGTCGTATACATTTTCACAACAACGAAATATAAACTTAAACGTTTAACAAACACTTTGGAGATAACTTGGTTGTACGAACACTAGCATGGATGATTAGCTTAGGCATCCACATACTTATTAAATCTCATACGTTTAGGATGTTAGGAGATTCGACTAGGTGTACCTTGGGCTTTAGGCTTTGCTAGCACTCACACGCAACTTAACTCGACAGGTGAGTTCACAGCCCCTACTTTTACTGTTTTAACTGCTTTTGAACAAGGGTGGAAAACATAGTCAACTGCTTTATTAATTGCCATAACTGCTTTTACTATATGATTGTTTATCATACTTGTTTACTCGAACGACTAGAGTACTTTAAACTGTTGAAACCGTACACAAAAATTGGTATTTATGAAACAACATTTTCATACAATAAACGTGTTAAACTTTGTTTAGTATACCGGAGAACGACCGGTACTTTTATGAAAATGCTGGAGAACGACCAGCTACGTATTTTAGTGCCAGAGAACGACTGGCCAAGTGGACGGGAGAACGACCCGTGCGTATTTAGACCGGAGAACGACCGGTGCGTATTTCGCTGGAGAACGACCAGCAGTGTTTGGATGGAAGAACGACCCATTCGTCTTTGGACGGGAGAACGACCCGTGCATATCTAGACCGGAGAACGACCGGTAAACTGTTTTGTTTGGACGGGAGAACGACCCGTGCGTATTTGGCCGGAGAATGACCGGTACTGTTTGTAAACGCTGGAGAACGACCACCAACGTGTTTTTAAACAGTGTTTTGGGTAACATCCCACGTAACTGTGTTTTGGGTAACATCCCAACGTAAACCGAAGCTTTTGGGCGAACAACCCACTAAACTTATACTTTGGATAACATTCCACAAAACATTACTTGACTGTTATGGCAATAACTATTTGTGAACGTATTTGGTTTAACAACTGTGCTTACAAACTTGATTCAACTATTGCAAACATAAAACCTGTGAATTCACTCAACCTCGTTGTTGACTTTTACTATGTTTTTTAGGGAATTAGCAGCACGTAAGAACCGCTTGCACATATGGAATCTAGGCGATCCGTGAAGCTTTAGGATGCCAACTTTTGAACACATGGATTTCTTTTGTATAACTAATCTGTTTTTAGCCATATTTACGAAATCCACTTTTTGTAGACTTAACTACTTTTGTACTTATACGATTCGATGAATCGTAAACTTTGTAACTATTACTTTTGGCATCTTAATATACTTGTTATGTTGTAATCATATGCTCTGATCTGTATGCATGTACTTTGTATACGTGGCACCCCCATGCTTTACCAACTGCTTCCGCTAAACAAAACCGATGAATTTGGGGGTGTTACAGATTGGTATCAGAGCCATTAGTTATAGCGAACTAGATTTCTTAGGTGACTTAGAGACCTTAGAGACCTAGACTATAGCCTTGGCTAGAACGCACATGCATACACTTTTGCATACGCCTAACTATCGTTATGATACGTCGATACGCGCAATCCATTATTTGGATCATACTACGTTCGATTCATTCTGATCTCATTGAACCTTACCGTATTAAACGATTGATGAAAAGAAGCATGTATTTAGCATCATATAATGACGCCTGGCCAACGTGATTATATTATACTGAGTACATGTGGGCGTTTCATGGTCGTGAGGTACGTGATGGGGATCTCATCACACTTTCTTAAAACATTCATAAAACATTCGATAATTAAAATATGTGAAACTTATTCTTCACATCCTTTTCGTTGGTATTGACTTCTGCATTTCTTTCATCGCAGAACGTCGTCATGCCACCAAAGCAACGAAATACCCGAAACAGTCGTCAAACGGATACACCTCCTGTCGTCGAGACAACCGAGCAAATCATCAAGCGACGCGTAGCCGAAGCTATCGCTCAATACGAGGCCATCCGCAACCGTGAAAACGTGGTAAACAACAGTGGAGCCACACCTGTCAACAGCGAAACCCCATCGAATACCCAACAAGGGTGTTCATACAAAACTTTCCAGGCTTGTAAACCCAACACCTTCACCGGGACTGAAGGGACCATCAGCCTAGTCCACTGGATTGAAAAGATGGAATCCGTGATCGACATCAGCGACTGCGCCGCTGACAAAATAGTAAAGTACGCCACCTGTACTCAAGCTGACAAAGCGTTAACCTGGTGGAACGCTCAGGTCCAGATTATTGGACGCCCAGCTGCTTACTCCATGACCTGGGAGACATTGAAACGAATGATGATGGAAGAGTTTTGCTCTCAGAGTGAGCAACAGAAACTAGAAACCGAGCTTTGAAACATCCAAATGATCGGTGCTGACATCACCGGGTACACGACAAGATTTGAGGAACTTGCACGCCTGGTACCCCACATGGTGACTCCCGAAAGCAAATGCATCGAGCGTTACAACAAGGGCTTGGCCCCACAGATCCGAGGCATGGTGATGTCCTCCAAACCAGCTACCTTCTGGAGCGCAGTGGACCTGGCTCAAAGCTTGACTGATGACGCGGTCCTAATTGAAACTTTGAAAGTTTCTACTGGGAAAAGTGAACCCCTCCGAATCGAAGCCGGTGACTCTGGAAACAACAAACGAAAGTGGAACAGTGAGAACAACGACCGTCAGGGTCAACAAAACAAGAATCCGGGAAACACCCGAGCCTACGCCACGATCACCAACACTGGACCCAAAACCTACCTTGGTAACAAACCAAAGTGTGACAAGTGCGGAAAGCACCATTCAGACGAGTGCGCCTTCTGCCAAGACTGCAGGAACTTGGGTCACTTGGCCCAAAACTGTAAAACAAACCCTAATCCGCGAACAAACAATGGGTGCTTTGAGTGCGGTGAACCGGGGCATTACCGAAACCAATGCCCACAACTCAACAATAACCACAACAATCAGAATAACAACAATTGCACTGCCAACGTTCCAAATGCGCCAGGACGCGCATGCATCATTTGTGCACGAGATGCGCCAGAGCATCCCTAATCTGACATGGTACGTCTTAGTGAACTATTACTACGTTTCAACATTTCTTATTCGGATATCGATTCGAACCTGGTTCTTGCTAAACATTGGTTACTTTCCGAACGTACCACTTACCAAACTATACCGCGAGTATACATTTATTGTTAGAACTTTTATGGCGACCTTTGAGCGCCACGTAAACTACTACTGTTGTTAACAAAACGACTTGTCAGAGAACATACGCCGTGGGCGATCCGACTTGATTTTAAATCTCGGGACGAGATTTCTTTAACGAGGGGAGAATGTAACATCCCGCAAATTTAAACGCGATTTTAGACGTTAATCACTTGCATTATTAGGCTAATTCCCTAACTTTGAGTGAATTCACAACACATTTTAGAGGTAAATCTAGCAAAGCCCAACTAGTTAATAAAGCTTAGTGCTTCGAAGTATCGCCCTAAAGGAAGAAGATCCGATAGAAGACAAAAGCTACTTTACTTTCATCCGTTTCTAAATTAAGTTTTCCGTGACCTTAGTAGTCCTAAGATAAGCAACACCCTTACACCCAAAATTTCCACTATCCATACCCCTTAACCCTCACAAAACATTACAACCCCTGAATGTCTTGGGATAATTAGCATCGTTCTCACCTAAGTGGTGGAGATCCGATTCTCGATCAAGCTTATGACGATGAGTACTGCATGACTGGCTATTTGAGCGATTTCTTTGTCTAGAATGTTAGGTAACCCGAAAACACTCTTGAGTGAATTGAGTGACCACTTTAGTGAGATCGCCTGGTCATGTATACTCCAAGATCACAAGATTTGGATGTATGCTTAAAGAGAGTCATTACTTTTTCTGAAATAATTATCTTATCTTTCTTGATGTTTTTAGAGCAAATATATGAATATAAGAAAATTATAACTTTTTAGAAATATTCTGACTCACCCCAAAAACATATTTTTAAAATATCTTTTTCACGAGGAATGGATGTGTTGCTTGAGGACAACCAACGTCTAAGTGTGGGATACTTGATGTAACCTAAAAAGTCATGTTTTTAGGCACATTATTCTGCACTTATTGGGCTTATATTTGGTGAAATCATCTTAAAACATCTATTATTTACTTAAAATCACCAAAGTAGTCTAATTATGGGCGTTGCTGTTAAAATCACCAAAAACATCCGTTTATCACGCAAAACGAGGTAAATAATGTCACCTTAAATATTCCCTTCTTAGTTTACTTATGGAATTGGATCTTAATTCATATTTTATGATTCCATAGGAAAATCCAAGACCGGAGGTGAAAGAATTAGAAGAAATGGACGAAAGACGGAGAAGATACACAGCCTGGAAGCTCGCCGATCGTCATCCGGAACACGCAAAAGCTAAACAATTCCAAATTTAGCAAACTCAGTGTCATTAGAAGCGTAACGGAAAAACGAAGTCAACCGCACAAGAATCAAGCAAAACAGAGCCCAAACGAAGAAGATACGGACGAACCAAGCAACCGAGAAGTCAGCGGAGGCCAAACCAAGCACCAACCCCCCCCCCCCCCCCCCTTGGCCCTTGGTACCGTATACGGTACCCTAGGTGTCGTATACGGCCCTTGGGGTGCCGTATACGGGGTGTTTTGCCTTGTTGGGTGCCGTTTGACCCCCCTGGTCCGATGGTCCCGTATACAGCTTGGATGCTTGTATTTCATGCTTCAAGATTTGTACCAAAGCCAACTAGCCTCTCCTATAAATACCTCACTCATTTCACCATTTCAAAACACACCTTACTTCTTACATCTCTCATCTCACTACTTTCTCTCTCTAGAATTAGGTTAGCATTCTCTCTCTAGCACTACTCTTAGGAGTTAGAGGAGAATTAGTAGGTAATTAGCATCTTCTCTCTAGCACTACTCTTAGGAGTTAGAGGAAGATTAGTAGGGTAGCTTTTGTAATAGAGTTGGAATTCTTGGAGGATCTCCTTTGTAATATTGTTCGGGATATTTCGGAGCTCTGTCCGTGTAATCTTTCAGCTACTATTCAATCTACGCAATACTTTTGGTTATTTCTATCCTTATATCTCATAATGTTGCATGCTATTATTATGTTTGATTTAGGATACATTGCCATGATTAGTGAGTAGATTAGCTATTGTGTTTGTTATGATATAGTTAGCTTGTTAATATTTGGGGTGATGCTACTTTAAATACAATTGGGATAACATCGTTATGAAACAACGGAGGTAACGTTATACGGCTTTCATTTGTATAGCGCCGGAAACATCACGAATGAGTGTAGTACGGAACGTGGAAGCTATGAAAGTCGTGGGCACAATCCGTTGTGGAATTATGATCCCAATTGTTAAATATTGAAAACCGGTGTACTGTTAACTATACATTTATGATTTTAAACTAAACTATCGTCTTTCCTCCAATGAACGTGGTTAGAACCTTTATGTCAAGGAGTCGCGAACCTTGGTCAGACGGTCACTACCTATCTATGTTTTCTTAAAATAAACATGGTCTGATTTCGAAGCGATGGAAATACTGTCTACCTATCGTATAGTACACTGTGGATTAATCAGGGATTTATTGGTTTGGGATTATAAAGTGAACGGGTTGTTTATCTATCATAGATGGTTCACTGTAATACAAGCTTAGACATATTGAGTTCAGATGGCTGTAAAGTATTTAGCCCAGTTAAAGCCCTAATACGACTGAGTATTCGGTTTAACGTTGGAAACACCTATGGTGAAGTATAAACACGTGCAAACTACGGAAAAGTCAAAGGCTGTATACCGTGTTACATCCTAGCGTAGTATGTGCTCCAGGAAAGACCGTAATACAGGTGAGTACACAATGTAACCGTGGAAAACTCTGTGGGTTGAAGACTGTATCACAGCCTAATATCTCTGAACTCAATCACAACCATTAATGTATGTGTTAATCAGTCACCACCTCTCTTAAATCTTAAATGCCTTGCCTAGCTTAGATACCTTTGTCTGTGTTAAGAAAGATCAGTGGATAAATTACGGACTGTCGCCCTATTCCTGCACCCCATCTGGAGGGTCACCTAGTCTCGTAACAAGAGACGGTGAGGAGGGTTTCAAGACAGTCCGATCTGATCAGAATCTTAATAGCCTAGTACTCAGTGACATACTGATCGGTTAACCTGATCAGTAGGGTGCCAATGCTTACACCACAAGGTATCTACGTGAACGCAAGACACAAATCTTAAAAGATGTTTTCAAATATAAAACCCTAATACAGCATCATCCCACGTATAAGCTAACGAAGTCATAACAAACACAAGTTCCCTTTTACTGATTCAACCTACTGCTTTTATTTTCTGCTTTAATTAGTTTTAATTTTAATTACGGACCTAAGTATAAAAAAAAACCCCACTCAAAATTATTTTCAAACCATCGCTAATTTGAACTTTCATCTCAACAAGTCGTTTCACAATACGGTTAACTCTTCAGAACGACCCTAGGTCATACTTCAGCTATACAGCTCTAGTAGAACTTAGGTCCCCGGCAAAATATAAATTTTAAAACTTCCACACCGTAGTGCTGCTGTCAGTCGCGTTGACGACGCGTGACTGATGGTGGCACCACAATTTTTTGGCGCCGCTGCCGGGGAAGTTAATCGTAAGATTCTGAGGCGTCCCGACGAACATTCTCTTTAGTGATACCCGTAGATTAGATATCTCTCTTGTAACCACCGAAAATTCTTTCCCACAATCCACAACGATATTCGACCCGATCATCCAGATCTGAACCTCTCATTTTCGTACCTGATCCTGAGTCAATTAAATGTACCATCCGCAAAGAAAGACGTTCCCGTTTTCCAATGGCCGCTCGTGTTACTCTCGGCGACAGTACCAAACCATCCATCGAAGGACGAGGAGGACCGATTAGCTATCCAGTGATCGACGGACCATCTTTCGAACTCAAATACCACATCGTCTAACTCATCAAGGACAACTGCCAATTCCACGGACTACCCCGTGAAGACCCTAACGCTCACATCAACAAATTCATTCAAATCTCCAACTCGTATAAGCAGAATGGGGTTGATCAGGACATAGTTCGCCTACACCTGTTCCCCTTTTCTCTATCCTTACATGCTTTGAGCTGGTTTGAGGGACTTGACTCCGGATCAATTACCTCATGGGAGGACATGGGAAACAAATTCCTTACGAAATATTTCCCTCCGTCCAAACAAACTAAAGCCAAGAATGACATTGCAAACTTTTCACAAGCTCACGATGAATCTATCTACTCAGCATGGGAGCGATTCAAGAGTTTGGTGAGGAGATGTCCCAACTACCGGATGACCAAAACCGATAAGCTCTACACCTTCTATAATGGTCTCAACCCTTTCCATCGCATCACGCTCGACGCAGGTGCTCAAGGTAACCTCATGAAGTTAACCGACGATGAAGCATGGGCCTTAATCGAAGACATGACGATGCATCACCACGACTGGAAGTCCGATGAGCAACCCTCATCCCTGCCTATTACAAGCACTGCACAAGCTGAAGCAATCAAATCTCTGAGCGAGCAGATCGAAACTCTAACAAAGCAGATTGGAGAACTGAAGAAGCAACCATAGCAGATCCACCAAGTTCAGGCTTGCCAGAACTGTGCCCAACATCCTACCGAGGAATACGCTGTGGAGTATGAAGATCCTACTGATGGAACTGTCTACTATGCCCAATTCCCAACCAGACCACAAAATCCACCTGGCTTCGCTAGAACTTCTCCGCCAAGAGCACGAGGAAACCAATATCCTCCACGGAACAACCAACCACCCAGGTTTCAGCCTCGATATCCGATGTACCCACAACAACCGCAACTTCCATACAACCAACCACTTCCATTAACCGCCACTGAGGATACTCAACCTGCTGAACCGGTGAAGACAATCGTCCCAGTCACGAGCACTGATGACAACCTGAACAAGTTTATCCAAGGGCAGAACGCTTTCAATCAGAAGACAACGGCTTGACAAGATCAAACCGACCTATTCTTTCGAAATCAACTCACGGTTCTCAAGAGCCTCGAGAATCAAATTGGTCAGTTATCCCACCGTCTTGACACTCGACCCCAAGGATCGCTACCGAGCAACACTGTTCACAACCCCCACGTTGATGAGGCGAAGACTCTGAACTCTGCGGATAACCAGAAGGCACCAAGCCTTTCTAAAGCTTATTCTCCGATGAAGAACCCTGCTCCTGTCCCGAAGACAGTTGAGATCAAACCCGTACCTACTCCTATTCAGGAAGTTCGAGTCCCCTTCCCACATCGTATCGGAAAAAGATATAACGCTAAATCTTTCAAACTCGACGGAAAATTCTTAGACATCGTGTCTAGAATCCCTTCCGGCTCCAAGTACATTCGACGCATGCTGGTTACTAAGGAAAAGGTACCCGAAGTACCTAAAATCTCTCTCAATGCTGAATGCTCCGCCGTCATTCAGAATTCCCTTCCGGAAAAATTAGGAGAAACGGGCCGATTCACCTTGCCCTGCTCTATCTATCACTCTGGCATGATTCGTTCCTTGGCCGATCTCGGAGCTAGCATCAACCTCATGCCCTACTCACTCTACTCCAGACTTGAATTAGGACCACTGCAACCCACTGGAATGAGCGTCCAGCTTGCCGATCAAACAATCCGATATCCTAAAGGCATAGCTGAGAACATCATGGTAAAAGTGGATAGGTTCTATTTCCCGATTGACTTCGTAGTGATGGATATTCAGGAAGATATTAACATACCCATTATCATAGGAAGGCCTTTTATGAATACTGCTCGTGCTATTATTGATGTTTACTCGCAGACTATCAGCCTCAGAGCACATGGATAAACTATTGCATACAGAATCAATCAGGCTGATGAACTTCTCGCGGAGCAAGCAGAGATATACGTCATCTTTATGGGCAGGATCACTTCAGACGACGACACTTCTGATTCAGAACCATCAGACACCTACGTGCCTGATGAACACACTTGCCTTATCTCATCAACAGAAGAGTCAGAAGAAGAGAGTGAAGATTCCGAGCCAGATAAGTCAGAACCGGAAGAAATGGAGGAAGAAGAAACTGAACCTGAACAAGAAGAAATGGAGGAATCCGAAGAAGAAATGGAGGAAGACCCTGAAGAAGAGGAAGAAGAGGACTTATACCAATCCACTCCACCGCATCACTGCTTACCTGATTCCCACTTTCCGACAGCAGAGATCATGCAGATCGAGAATAATATTTCACTGTCAGATAATGAATCAGATGATGATCCACCTACTGATGAACCATATGATGCAGGATTTGGCATAACTATGGAAAGGCTCATAGCCTCTGTCATAGACCCCTCTAAGCCTCTTATCTCGCCACGACTCGACGCTTTGCTAAACATCGAGAAAACTATTGCTTTATCAAAACAACACCCAGAGCTTAGAGACAAACTCTTGATAAAGATCACAGCCTACAAAGCTTCTCGATTACCGGAGTTGTATTCAAGAGAGCCTTCCCGAAGGATTCAAACCTTCGACGCATCTGCGCCACGAACCCTGTTCGAATTTGGAAGCACCTCTGAATCCAGCCGAGGTACTGATTCTCAGGAGGAGAGAGATATAGAGATGCATTCTTCACAACCGATATCTCAAATCACCGATAACACCCAGCTACCATCTGATGCTGTTGAGTTCCTTGATTCCCAGGCTAGGGATTCTCCACTGATAGAGAGTGACAGGGATGATGTCGTCTAAGCTGACATTCCAGTAGATATCCGGTCTATCCATCTTCCTACACCTCCTACTGATCCACCTTCTCCAGAAATTACGATTATCACCAACCATGAGGAGATGATAAGTGCTATCGAGGACTTTGAAAATGACATGCCTATGATGACTAGCATTATCCTCAACTCAACCGACGAGTACACTCCACGACAACAGGCCCTGATTGAGGAAATCATAGCCGAGTCTGAAGTCAACCAAGCCAGCAATTCCCAAGATTACAGATTCTTCCATGATCGTCTCAATGCCTTCGCCGAAGATCTCGCTGCTCAGCTGCTACAACAAAACACTGGACCTACATCTGAAGAGCTGGAGTTCTTTGAAGAACAGAAGCGCATCTACCGGAAGATCTATGACACTCTGATCAGATCCGCATTCCCATTTTCCCTCGAACAAAGTGAATTTCTGCACTTTTTCCACAAGGAAATGTACCGTGCTACTGGGAACCCTGATGCAGATGCTGATATTCGACTGATGAATAATCTTCGGGGCATACTTAATTCTATGGCAAGGAATGACCACATTAACGAGACTTCTCCTCACAGGTTCTACATAGACTGCACTATTGAGTTTCATGCTCACAAGATTGCCGAAGATCTCGAGTATGTGAGTTTTACTGAAAGATCGCGTGACATCCCTTCTTCAATCCCAGAAGATTCGATGGTTAACATCGCGAACTTCATCACAGATCGGATCCAGGAAATCTTCGCTGAGGATAACCCGGATGAGCATCGGCAGATATTTCACTATGGTTTGCGTGAGATTTATGATATAGTATGCAACACCTTTAAAGACTCAAATCTCACATTCACCATCTATCAAACGAAGCTTCTTCAGGATATCCATAACTCAATTAGAGAAATAAGAGGGAATTCTAGCATAGCAGATCACGACACTCTACACCTCCAGTTTCTCGGATTCATGGACTCATTTAGACGGCAGCACCCTCAGAGAGAAATGATTGAATCTGATGAATTCTCTATAGTTGATTCCCGTGGACCTATATCCAAAACAGTCAGAGATATCATCTGGAATCTTCTACACATGAAAAGGGTCACTCAACAACATCTTGAAAGTTTCTCTATCTTTTCAGAAGAGATTCCAAACATCGTTGAAATCATTTCTCGCCACTTTCTGAGGATCTATCCACGCAATCCCAGGGTTCCACTTCTGAGCTCTTCCGACCCTGGAGGTTCCAACACCAACTAGACTGAAGGAAGGCAAAGTCAGGCTCTCGACTCTAAAAGCAGCGCTTCTCGGGAGGCAACCCGTGGAATAAAGTCAGGCTCTCGACTCGAAAAGCAGCGCTTCTTGGGAGGCAACTGTTGGTACATCAATGTGTGTCTGTCAGTTGGTCTCAGTCTGTAATCGTGTCGAAATTGTAATTACGTTTTGAATTGTTTAAGTTCTAGTTTATTTACAGTTTCTGTCATCATGCGACACAAGCACTGTGTCGCAGAAGCATTCTATGCGACACAAGGCTTGTGTCGCAGAATCATCTCATGCGACACAATGCTTATGTCGCATAAGCCTTCATGCGACACAAAGCTTGTGTCGCATACAGTTTGGTCCAGGCTATAAATAGAGACTCGCCAGTTTCTGTTTATTAAGCCTCAACACAAAACACACACATAACACCTCCAAACTCAGAGAGAAAATTACTAGTTTGTGTTATTTTGTTTATTGTGTGTTTGTCAAAGTGTATGTATTGTTACCATCTCTTTATATACAAAGTTATACACTTGTGTTTTGGTCATTTACTTGTGAACTTCTAGCATATCTTGTGTGTTTAATTTCCGCTTTTATAGACAAGATTAAGCTACTCGATTTGGTCCGTATACGGAACCTACAATTGGTATCAGAGCCGCATACTCTTGAGTTGCGGTTTCGAGTTAGTTTGGTGCTAGATTTTGGTCCAAAAACATTATTTTCATAATTTATGTTTTTAAATGTTCTTGGTGTTCTTGGTTAAAAGGGTTGTTTTTGATCATATTTGGTTATAAATCTTCAAAGAAAAGGTGTTTGTCAAACTTTAGATTTGGTTGGTAAAAAGTGGTAATCATTTTGGTTAAAAGTTTTACTTTCCTGTCTGATGAAGCATGGTGATGTTTGTAATGATGTGTTTTGAAAGTTGAAATTTTTGTGGGCTAAAAAGACTGTCTGCACGTGCACTTTTGCGACACAATTTTTGTGTCGTATCCACTGTTCATACGACACAACCATACGACATTAAATTGTCTGCGACATAACGTGCGACACTGTGTACGACATAATCCTACGACACAATCTTTTTGACCTTGACTGGTCTGCGACACAAGTTGCGACATAACATACGACATAACTGTTGTGTCGCATTTTTGTCTTCTGTCAGATTAAGTTCTGCGACACTACTTCTGTGTCGTATCTGTACTCTGCGACACAAATATTGTGTCGTATTGGTACTCTGCGACATAACACTGTGTCGCATAATTCCAGACTTAGACAAAAATCAGCTTGTTTGTTGTGTATTTTCTGATTTGTTTTGCAGATTTTCATCATGTCTCTTCAAAGCGTTGATGCAGTTTTACAACATAATGCTACGATTGGTAGTGCAAATAAACCTCCTTATTTTGCACCGGGTTTGCCATTTCGAGCATGGAAACAACGGTTCATATCATTTGTTTTATTCACCGATCCTGACATGGAGTTGGCTCTTCTTGAACGCTATGTTCCACCTGTTGCTCTTGGAGAACACATGGGTGTTCCTCCTCCCAAGCCTGTTCGTTCATACACTACCGAAGAACGTAAAGCATGGGAAATTGAACGGAAGACTCATTCTGCTATTACTATGTCGCTTCCAACAGACGTTTTGGATATGTTTCCACAAACTATTGCTTATGATCTTTGGACTGCAATTGAAAAGAGATTTTGTGGAAACACTGAGTACATCGAAAGCAAATTGGAATTAGTCAAAACTCAGTTTGATTATTTCTATATCCAGAAGAATGAAACTGTCAGAGACATGCTTTGCAGATTTACCCGCACAGTGAATGAACTGCAAGCTGGCGGATATAATCTCAAAAATTCTGAGATTAACAAAAAGGCTTTAGCTGCTCTGCCATCAAGTTGGGAAACACGAGTTTTGTTATTGGAAAGCGATCCAAAAACAAAGCAATTGTCTCTGGATGATCTTATTGGAAAACTTGAAGCTGGGGCATTGGATATTGAAAAGAAGGAAACAAGATCTACTGCTCGTGCATCAGAATCAAGTCATGGTGGAACAGCTTTCATCTCAGCTGAAAAAAATTCTCAGAGATTCTCTTCTTACAGTAATCCTACTGTAGGAACATTTTCAGCCCTACCAGCTTATAATGCTTCTTCAAGCAGTACATGTTCATCACCATCTGTTCCTACTTCTGCAACCACTGATGAACATGCAGCCATGTTTACTGCTTTCTTGTCATCATATGAAGACTTTCTTTCTAAAAGAGTCAGTACATTGGAACTGACTGATGAAGACTTCAATCAGGTTGATCCCGATGAGTTAGAAAGGATCGACATTAGATGGAATATGGCTATGCTCACTCGTAGAGCCAAAAACTATCTAAGACGAACTGGAAAGAGATCTCTTGAAGATGCAGCTGACAGAACACCAACGGGATTCGATAAAAGCAAAATCAAGTGTTATAAGTGTCAGAATCTTGGACACTTTGCCCGTGAATGTGAGAAAGGAAGACAACCTGCTTCGGGTTTCACTAAACCATCTGTTGTTCCAAAACAGATTGAGCATACTACTGCTAAGGCTGCATTGTTGATTGAGGATGGAGATGCTTATGATTTTTCTGCTCATGAAACTCAAGAGCAATGTTTCATGGCTATCAACAATGAGGTACCATTTGCTAAATTTACCTGTGATTCATGTATTAGTTTAACTGGTAAAGTAAATGGGCTTATGGAACATAATGACAACTTGAAGTCAGATATCTTGAATTTGATGGAAGCAAACAAAGTTTTAAAAATTAATGAGAAACACTTTGAAAGTAACATTAATCAACTTATTGAAGATAAAAAGGAGCTGAAAGCTCTAATTTTCAGTAATCAAGATGAAATTGACAGTTACTTAAAAATGATTGCTCATTTGAAAAAGGAATTGGCTGACTCTCAAGCCAAAGCTGTTGATTTGCAACGAAAACTCAAGAATATCAACACTTCAGCCATGGTCTTTACTGATATCCTGCAGACGGGTAGAACTAGTTCTAAAGATAAGTCCGGTTATGGTTATCATAATCAACCGCCTCCGTCTTTAGATGTGAATTTGTGTAGACCGTCTAAGGATGAAATTAAAGATTTTGTGCCTACTGCTTTAGTAGATGCAAAGCCCATTGAAATATCAGTTAATGAACCTGTTGTTAAGAAAGTAGCTATGCCTGTATGTGAACCTGTTAGTTTGACTCCGTTTAAGTTGCCTGAATTCTATAAAGCCAACATAGAAGTTAACCATGATAAGAAGAAACCTAAGACAATTAAGGCTGAACCTGTGAAGCCTTTTGAACCTGTTAGGTTTACCCCCTCAGGAACCGTCAAGTTTACCCCCTTTGGTAGTTTCTCGCCTGCTCCCTTAAAAAACATTGAAGAAGAGGTCGAAGTTGAGGATGTTCCCTGTAAGTTTGTGCCTCAATGTGAAAAGAAAAACATTAAGCCTGAACATCACATTCTCACTACTGAATCAGATGATGAAACTTTTCAAATGAATACTAAGGTTAAGGCTGAACATAAAAGGAAAGAGATACAGAACATTAATGTCAAATCACTTAAGAACTCTGTTAAACTTTCCGTTTCACATTCTGGGGCATCCACCTCAACGTGCTCACAAAAGTTACCTGTCTCACCTCAATTTTTAGGCAGTAACGACCGAACCTTTAGGGAAAGACGATCATGTTTCTACTGCAAGAAACAAGGTCACTTGATTAGTCAATGCCCGTTGCTTTTGAGAAAGAAGTTTTCAAAAGGTGTTCCCAGAAATTCTGTTTACAAAAATTCATCTGTTAAATCTTTTTCAAAGAAGGGTTCACTCTCTCATACTTCTATCCCGAAAGTTAATGCTGCTAGGCCTAGTAAACCTCTGGTTAAACAGCCTGACAATGTTAACAAGCAACACAATATTGTTCCTGTGAAAATTTGGAGACCAAAAGAGTCGTTAAATGACTCATCATCAAGTAATACTGCATCAGGAATTGCACCTGATTTATTGAAAAACAAAGTTTTAACTGATGTAGTTATTATTGATGAGGTCTCTGGAGTACCCAAGTCTGTAAAGGCCTGGGTCTCCATGTATAACTAACTTTCTCTCTATGTTGTGCTGTAGCAGTCAGATCATATACAAAGAAGTAAATGGTATGTGGATAGTGGCTGCTCACGGCACATGACTGGTGACATGTCCCTTCTGTCTGATGTGAAACCATATCGAGGAGGACATGTTGCTTTTGCGGGAGATACTGGTGGTAATATCACGGGTCAGGGTACTCTTTCTAATGGGCAAGTGAGTTTTGATAAAGTGAACTATGTCGAGGAACTGCAACACAATCTGATCAGTGTTTCTCAAGTCTGCGACAAGAAGTTCACTACCGCATTTACAGATGTTGAATGTTTGATTTTGAAACCGGGATTTGTTATTCCCGAGGAATGGGTGTTACTGAGAGCACCCCGTGTACGCAACTCGTACATTTTGGATATGCAAACTGTGATTACCAAGGAGCATACTTGTTTGCTATCAAAAGCATCTTCTAAAGATTCACTGCTTTGGCACAGACGAATGGGACATATTCATTTTCGCAGAATGAATTATCTTGTTAATAATGATCTTGTGTTAGGTGTGCCTAAAAATTCATTCGTAACAGATGATGAATGCGTTTCCTGTCTCAAAGGGAAACAACACAAGAAGTTCCATAAGTCTAAGCAGGTGAACTCTATTGAATCTCCATTGGAGCTGCTTCACATGGATCTGTTCGGTCCTGTGAATAAGAAAAGTATTGGAGGAAAATCATACTGTCTGGT
This sequence comes from Helichrysum umbraculigerum, assembly GCA_949592205.1. Classification (NCBI taxonomy): domain Eukaryota; kingdom Viridiplantae; phylum Streptophyta; class Magnoliopsida; order Asterales; family Asteraceae; genus Helichrysum; species Helichrysum umbraculigerum. The sequence continues at coordinate 365,838,696 of CATIUR010000001.1, forward strand.
TGTCACTGATGATTACTCAAGGTTTTCTTGGGTATATTTCTTGGCTGGAAAGGATGAAACAGCTGATACTTTAACTTACTTGTTCGACAGACTGGAAAATCTGTGTAATCTGAAAATCAAGAAACTGCGCAGTGATAATGGAACAGAATTCAAGAACAGAACTTTGGAAATGTATTGTCTTCGAAAAGGAATCTTTCATCAGTTTAGTGCTGCTCGTACTCCTCAGCAAAATGGAGTAGCTGAAAGAAAGAATAGGACAATCATTGAGGCAGCAAGAACCATGTTGTCTGATGCGCATCTGCCAACCACTTTTTGGGCAGAAGCTGTTAACACTGCCTGCTATGTGTTAAATAGGGTTTCGATTGTTAAAAAGCGAAAGAAAACATGTTACGAATTGCTGAATAATCGCAAACCAAATTTGAAGTTTCTTGAGCCTTTCGGGTGTCCTTGCTCAATTTTAATTACTAAGGACTCGGTAGGCAAATTTGATGAAAAAGCAGTCGATGGGTTATTTTTGGGATATTCTGTGAACTCTCCTAATAAAAGAGTTTTCAACAAGTCTACTGGGAGAATAGAGGAACATTTTGAAGTAAGGTTTATGAAATATACTGATTCTCCAAAAGGCAAGGGACCTGATTCCTTGTTTGAGTATGATAAGTTGGTGGACTCTTTCAATCTTCCCAAATTTAGTGAAGAAGAACAGGTGGCGTCTCTACTTCATGGATTGGATCTTACCTCTGACGACTCAATCTCCAATTCTAGAGTAGTACCTCCTGAGAATGTTGTCAATGATGACAATCCCTCCGATGTTGATCAAGTGGCTTCTGAATCTAATCCTCAAACTGAAACCGATATTGTCACACCAATTGACAATGAGGATACTGCCACTAATAGCTCAGTTGAAATTCAAAATCCTGGAGGTGATCTGTCAAATTTGGATTCAATCATTGTGCCTGATCCGATTCCTCAGCTCAGAATTCATTCTACTCACCCCACTGAAAACATCATTGGTGATCTTCAACAAGGTGTCTTAACTAGGCATCAATCTGCTGCTAATGAAGTCCGTGAAGAATCTTCATCTGCCAATTTTGCCTGTGTTGAAGAAGAATTGGAAGAATGCTTCTTGTCTCAGCATGAGCCAAAGAAAATTGCTGAAGCTTTGAAAGATCCATACTGGGTTGAGGCTATGCAGGAAGAATTGAATCAATTCAAAAAGCTTGATGTCTGGGAGTTGGTTCCTTTACCAATGGATGTCGATCCAATTGGAACTCGCTGGGTTTATCGTGTGAAGAAAGATGACAGAGGCGTAGTTATTCGGAATAAGGCTCGGCTGGTTGTTCAAGGTTTTACTCAGATTGAGGGATTGGACTATGATGATGTGTTTGCTCCAGTTGCAAGATTGGAGTCCATTCGCATTTTTCTGGCCTATGCGACATTTAAAGGTTTTCGGGTTTATCAACTCGATGTCAAGAGCGCATTTCTGTATGGAGAGGTGTTGAAGGATGTATATGTCTTGCAACCTCCTGGTTTTGAAGATCCAAACCATCCTGATTATGTGTGCAAGTTAGGCAAGGCATTATATGGTCTTCATCAAGCTCCTCGAGCTTGGTATGCGAGGTTGGCAAATCATCTCACGAGAAATGGCTTCTCACGAGGCCAAATTGATAGCACTCTCTTCATAAAACGGGTTGGAAAAGATTTGTTACTTGTGCAGGTTTACGTGGACGACATCATATTTGGTTCAACAAATGATTCTTTGTGCAGAGACTTCGAGAAGATTATGAAGTCCGAGTTTGAGATGAGTGCCATGGGAGAACTTAAGTTCTTTCTAGGTGTACAGGTTGAGCAGTCTGACAAGGGTTTCTACATTCATCAGTCCAAATATGTCAATGACATGTTGACTCGGTATGAACTCCATGACTGTAAGCCATATGGTACTCCCATTGAAACTGATCACAAACTCGGACCCGCTGAACACGAAGAAGATTGCAAGGAGCGGGACTATCGTTCTATGATAGGATCATTGATGTATCTCACTGCATCCAGACCAGATATTGTGTTCGCTGTGTCTATCTGTTCCAGATATCAATCAAAGCCCAAAGTTTCTCACATGAAGGCTGTGAAGCGAATTTTTGGTTACCTCAAATATAGACCATCACTTGGTCTATGGTACTCAAATGAGAAAAATTTCGCTCTCACTGCCTATTCTGATTCTGATTATGGCGGCTGCAATTCGGATAAAAAGTCAACTACAGGAGGATGCCAATACCTCGGTTCTCGACTGGTGTCTTGGCAGTGTAAGAAGCAAACCACAGTTTCCACCTCAACAGCGGAAGCTGAATACATTGCTGCGGCAAGCTGTTGTTCACAGATTTTGTGGATTCAACATCAATTGCGTGACTATGGGTTACTTCTTACTTTGACTCCTATTCATATTGATAATACTGCTGCTATATCTATTATTCGCAATCCCGTTCAACACTCTAAGACCAAGCACATAGAGATTAGGTTTCACTTCATACGAGATTGCTATGAGAAACATTTAATTGACCTCATTCACATAGATACCCTTAAGCAAAAGGCCGACTTATTCACTAAAGCTTTTTCGCGTGCTCGCTTCAACGAACTTGTGGATATGATAGGGATGATTTCCCTTGATCTCAAGAAATGATTTGTGACTTATTTTCTGTACAGTTTATTTGCTTTTTGGTCAAAAAAAAAAAAAAAAAAAAAAAAAAAAAAAAAAAAAAAAAAAAAAAAGGCAACCGCCACTCTTTATACTCATTAGTATCAAGGAAATGCAATGGTTGCTACATTTTTAAAATAGACGTTGAGTTGAGTCTGTAAACAACTTGGGATATGATAGTACATCGAGTGACATGCACAAAATGGAATTTTAAGTTTTATCTTTGATGTGTCAGTAGGTTTATCTGACACACTTAAAACTGTTTTTATGAAAATTGTCTTCATCATGCGATGTACCGGTAGGCATGATACACACCTGTCTCTGGGTTATTAAGAAATCATTTAAATATGTGTCTATTATCTTGTGGTAAACTCCGTATGATGTACGACTCAATGTCTTAATTCCTTAACGTAGCTTAACATATTTCTATCTTTGGAACTTTTATCTGAAATCATTTGGGAGTTTATGCTGGTTGTTGCCTCTGTTGTACGAAAGTACAGAACTGGTAACAGTTACTATAAACTTGGGGTTAAGCAATTACAGGTCAATGCACTTGAAAAATCTTAATGATACTGAACAAGGTCGCTGTTTGGGAAACTCCAAATCCAGTTTGACTGCGATCGGTTTTGCTTAATCCTAAATCATACTAACCAAGGTCGCTGTTTGGGAAACTCCAACTTCAGTTTGACTGCGATTGGTTGTGATTATACTTGAATCATGTTAGGTTGCTTTGCTGTACTTCTGTACTGACCTGTCAACTCTAGCCTGATTCTTAAAAATGATCTTTCTTTATTCTTTCTAAATATGGAAACTATGTTATTGTCTAGAGTATAGGGGTATATCAATGGTGGGTGCCACAGAGACTTATACATTCTAACAATAAAAGGTTAACTCCACAAACTCGGTTGTAACATGCTTAAGTGGATAAACAATATCGATAATCGTCTTGAAATAATTTTTATAAAACGTGTTTTAAATGTGCCACGTAAATTTAAAGTGGACAAATATACTGATAATCGAAATATCTCTTTCTATTCCTAATAATTGCATGTTATTTCGGTATGATCCCTAACCAGTATCTCAACTCCGTCACCAAAACGATTTTATAAATTACTCGCTTTTAGTTATATTTGTTTCTTTTATTTTATGTTTATATTTAGTTTTATCTCTTTAATATTCTTTAAATTGTAATTTTTTCTTTTTTAATTTTTTAGTCACAAATCATCTTCTATGCGAAAATTCTAAAATCAAAATCCGAATCGGCACAAAAATCGTTTTTTTTTAATCTTGAAAATTTCTGATTTGTGTTCCGTGCGACACAACCACTGTGTCGTACTCCTGTTATACGACACAAAATCTATGTCGTATAAGTCAGTTTTGTTTGTGTCGTATACTATGTCGTATGCGGGTCAGGGATAACTATTCACAACATACGACATAATCATTTACGTTTTCAAATCTTTCACGACACAAACTATACGACATAAAGGCGATTTTGCGACACAATCATTTTTCGATCGGGTTCGTGATTTTGAAGGCTTTTCTTCGCGTTTTGTTGCTCGATTCTTGGTCATCATCTGTTAGCGCATCCTTAGGTATAATTCTTTCGTGTTTTTATCGCGTATTATGTCTTGTATTCGATCGACCCGTATTACGTTTTTAGGGTTTCGGTTTTTCGTTAAATTATTTAGGGTTTAGGGGTTATTAGGGTTAGATAAATACATATTATTGATCCTCTGTTGTGTACGAACCCTAGGGTATGTCTGGATTTTGAAAACCCCAAAAATGTTTCATCGATCGAATCTGGGTTTGCTTTGCTGTTCATCTTTGCGACATAACATACGACATAGTCGTTATGTCGCACAGATACTTGGTTTTTATGTCGTATTGATAACCGGTTCTTATGTCGTATCTTTATACGACACAAATGTTATGTCGTACTCACTTTATACGACACACCATACGACACAGCGACTATGTCGCATTCGAGATTAATTTCTCAATTATTGCTAAATGCAGGGGAAATGCTGTCCGCGTGACACGTGTCATACGACACAATGCTTATGTCGTATTATTCTTATACGACACAGTCCTTATGTCGTATGAACCTCATGCGACACAACTGATGTGTCGCAGAACTTTTGTAAAAATAAAACGCGAATTATTTTTTGGTACTAACGCTAACGCATTTCGAGTTTTGGCTGTATTACTGTTATTTTTGTAGAAATGGCTGAACAACCTGCTCAACCTGCTCAAGCTGCTCCAGCTGCTCCAGCACTCCCCGAGATCGATATCTCTAAATACTTCTGGGAGCCTCGTCACAACATTGTGGCGTTCATGAATACAACGGTCGAGACTTCCCGCCCGTATCGCCCAATGATCTCATTTCTTCAACGCTCGCGTATTTACAAAGCTATCACTGCAGATACTCGGATCCTGACAAATCACATTACCGAGTTTTGGGATAATGCGGTGGTAAACTATGATGAAGCTGATACTAGGATCATTTCTACTGTCCGCGGCCGCCAAGTCATCTTTTCTGAGCAGCTTATTCGAGATTTCTTCGAATTCGGTGATAATTCTGACATGATCACCCAGTTTTCTTCAGCTGCTATTGCTCAGGGTATGCGATCGATTGGTTATCAAGACATTCCAGTTGATCAGTACAAGAAAACCTATATGACAAAGGTTTGGAGGTATCTGGCTCACATCGTCATTGTGTGCTTATCCAGTCGCAAGGCAGGTCTAGAAGGGATGAAATTTGCGACTGCCTCTGCTATTCTTGCCCTGATATACAACAAGCCCTTCAACTTCTCAGGCTATATCTTCAGGGGTTTTGTGAACAACGCTTTGGATAATAAAGACAAATGGGCGTTGTATCCCCGATTCACTCAGCTGTTACTCAACCATTTGCACTCGGATCTTCCAGTGATCAACTCTTTTACCTACGCGCAAACGCCGATGAATACCAGAATTTATACTGCTTGTACAAAGTTCGCGAAGTCAGGCGAAGCACCGGAACGTGAGGTTGCGTTGTTCGGTCACATTGTGGATCCTGATTATGTACCTCCTCCAGGCGAACAATTTAATGATCCACCTGCTCAGCAACCTCAAATCCCGAGGCCCCCAGTACAACAGCCTCCGGTTCAGCAGCCACCCGTTCAACAGCCTCCCGTTCAACAACCTCCAGCTCAACAACCGCCAGTTCAGCCTGTTGTAGCTGATCCAGAGTTGGTAGATCTTGATCTTGAGATCGATAATTATCAGCCTTCTTCTCCACCCCCTGAATCTTCCACCCGAGGAAAAAGGCCTCGAGATGTCTCTGACATTGATGATTTGAATCCTCTGGTCAGACGTTCCCGCACTTCCACTTCCACATCTTCTGAGCCCCCAAGGACTGAAACTCCAATCACTCCTCATCCAGCTGTCATTCAGGAGCTCCTGTCAAAGATTGAAAAGATGCAGCAGACTATGGAAGCTCAAGCATCTGTTTCTGAAGCTCAGGATGCTAGGATCTCTCGCTTGGAGAAAGAGAATGAAGAATTGAAGACAAAGGTTCTGCAGCTGGAAACCCAAGCTATTGCTTCGGGGGAGACAGCCCAACCGGCCTTAGAATCAATTCCTAGGGTTTCCGCCGAAGGCGAAGAAAATGTAAATCCTGAAAATGTAAATGCTTCTGATATTAATGAAACAACTCTTATTCTTGAGTATATTATTGAGCAACCAGGGCAACCAAAACCGTTAGCTGTAGATTACACGTATTGTAATCTGACTTACTTTCAATCTGCGGTTGACGATGACGATCGTGCGCCTGAAGAACATTTTGACTTCAACTCAGCTGATAATGACGATGATGTTGATGTTGAACAAGAAGAGCTTAATCCTGATGAAGAATATTCTAATTGTCCAGCCTATCCTCAAGAGGGTGTTGTATTATCGGATTCTTCAGACGATGAGTCAGGGCCAGCATTCAATTACGTTCCAGGATCTACTTCTCAACCTGGTCCTGCTCAAGAATCTTCTGTACCCTCCAGTTCTTCACAAGCACAACCTGTCCCTGTTCGAGAAACGACAAATTACAATGACATTTTCCCTCTTGACACATCTGAATGTGTATCTTTTGACAAAGAAATGCCCATTAGAGAAAGGGACAACTGGTTTCCAAAAGGAAAAAAATCCAGAACCTGCTCCAGTTACATGCAAGAAATATCAGGTTGGCGGTAATTATACAGGCCTGATAAAAAGCTGGAAGGTGAGCAAAGGAAGGTTGATGATTAAAAGGCTTGACGGTATCCAGTACTTTCGTCGATCACTGAGGATATTGAGTACATTGCCAAAGCATGACATCGTTCGTCTTACTCAGCTTCAGTTGATAAATCCTCACGATGATGGAGTTGCAGATGTTATTCAAAAGGTCATGCGTGAGGAAATTAAACGAAAGAAATACCATTATGTCAAACCAGTACTGGGTACAAGGTACACGTTCAAGAAGAAGCTCGATCCAAAGACCAAGCAGCCAATTGTAAAAGTTCACTATCCGCCTGCTAAATGTCTGACTGAAATAGCTCTGGAAACAGTTCCATTCAATCTACTGAAACGTTTTCATTACTGGGAACTGGATGCTCACACTGGCGAAGCCGTCTTAGTTTTTGTACCAGATTCAGAGCCTCAGACAGGATCTTTGTGGGGTCTACGAAAAGCTAACATCAGAATATTTGACCCAATGAGCTTGATTAATCTGTCAAGAGATGACATGAAGAAGCTATTCGACAATCGGATTCGCTACAATCCAGGAAACGAGTTCAACTCCGTTTTAGCGAAACGATTTCAGAAAATTGTTGATATATGCTTCACCTACGGCATACACGCTGGTGGAAACTTTCCACCTGGTTGGGTTTGAAGACTGAAGAAAATTGAAGATTTTTCGAAGACCAAGCTGAAGACACGGGGGAGTTTGTTGGTACATCAATGTGTGTCTGTCAGTTGGTCTCAGTCTGTAATCGTGTCGAAATTGTAATTACGTTTTGAATTGTTTAAGTTCTAGTTTATTTACAGTTTCTGTCATCATGCGACACAAGCACTGTGTCGCAGAAGCATTCTATGCGACACAAGGCTTGTGTCGCAGAATCATCTCATGCGACACAATGCTTATGTCGCATAAGCCTTCATGCGACACAAAGCTTGTGTCGCATACAGTTTGGTCCAGGCTATAAATAGAGACTCGCCAGTTTCTGTTTATTAAGCCTCAACACAAAACACACACATAACACCTCCAAACTCAGAGAGAAAATTACTAGTTTGTGTTATTTTGTTTATTGTGTGTTTGTCAAAGTGTATGTATTGTTACCATCTCTTTATATACAAAGTTATACACTTGTGTTTTGGTCATTTACTTGTGAACTTCTAGCATATCTTGTGTGTTTAATTTCCGCTTTTATAGACAAGATTAAGCTACTCGATTTGGTCCGTATACGGAACCTACAGCAACCCATGGAATAAATGGAGAGTTGAGAATCTGAGAACTTGAAGAAATCTCCGACTATCCTTCACACTTGGATAGACCCTAAAATATTTCAAAAACATATTCTGAAATACAGCTCGTTTTGCAAATAAACCACTCGTCTCAGAAAATAGGAAATCATTTTGAAAATAATTCATATGTTTCGAGTATTTGAGGTACTTGCATACTACTTTTATGCATTATGCTCGAACTCGTTTAAAAACACATGATTTATAAATTGGTTTAGAGTAGAAAACATCTTTCAAAATCTGAGACAGTGATTTCTTTCATTTGCAAAAACAAAACCGAGTTTGTAAAAAGGGTACATCCAACGTGTTCACACTTAAGAGATCTCTTCAAGAATGAAAATGAGATGATGAAATGATGAAAATAAACAAGTCGCTTGGAACCGAGCCGATCCTCATGAAAAATTCAGAAGAAGATCTTGCCCACATCTCCTTCTGCTCATTCAGAAACTCAGTTCCTATGCAACTTATTATCTGGGGAGTATCTGATCCTTTCCTCTTTTATCTGTTTTTATGATTCATAGTTATTTGTTTTGTTAGTATGATAATAAAAGTAGTCTATACTCTATCCTAAACTTATCACTAAGTGTGGGATTTTTTTCCAGCCCAAAAACACTTGAGAAACATTTTCTTACATGTTCAAACTCTAAGTGTGGGATTTTACTATCTCAACTCAAGAGAACATTAGGGACAATGTTCCTCTAAGTGTGGGATAGCAGGTATAGAATACCTTGGTTTGTTTTTCATGATTTTTAGTTCAAAATAGTTAACACATAAAATGTTCCTCTAAATTTTTCAATTTTCAAAAACCCTTTTTCAAAAGAAAAACGAGTTTAATCATCCGATTAACTCTGAATTTTTGAGTCTTAATGTTTTTAAGAGAAGTCATTTTCAAAATATGAATAAATTGTTTTAAAATCTAAGGAAAATAAGTTAATAATTGCTTAAGCAAGAAATGATAATCTAATAAGAACATGACTAGGCACATACAACCCATTTGCAGTGAGGACTTGAGCCTTAAAAGCATTCAATTTTAATGCTACATTGTTCATTTCTTGTGTGTGCCGATGCACGTATATCTGAATTAGAACTTGCTCTTGACATACGCTTCGAGACCACATTGGTGAGTACCGTACGCGGTATAGATGCAATTAGATGACCTTGACATTCCTTAGGATTTAACCCACTTTTTAGCCTTCTCTTTCAAGCCCAAAACCCTTTCCGATGCTCATTTTTAGTATCGATGATCCACTTAGTAAACCCCGTTGAGCCTAAACCTTTTCGTTTCATAAAAACCACATATTTAAACCCCTACTTTCCCAAATACCCCTAAAACTTATCTTAGAATTTCTGAGGTTATGAAAAAACGCTTTTTAGAAACATCCTTTCAAATTGTCTTACTCTCTCGTATTCCCCAAAAAAGAAACATCCTTGGTGTGAAAAATTGACACCATGAAAAGACTCGAAGAAGAAAGATGAGAAGAAGGATTTCTGCATTTAATAATCCTTGGAAATTCTCTGGCAAAGAAGTTCTGAAAGAAAAAGAAAAGAGAAAAATAGAAAAATAAAAAAAGAAAAGAAAAAGAAGTTTCGAAAAATAAAGCTTAGTGCTTCGAAGTATCGCCCTAAAGGAAGAATATCCGATAGAAGACAAAAGCTACTTTACTTTCATCCGTTTCTAAATTAAGTTTTCCGTGACCTTAGGAGTCCTAAGATAAGCAACACCCTTACACCCAAAATTTCCACTATCCATACCCCTTAACCCTCACAAAACATTACAACCCCTGAATGTCTTGGGATAATTAGCATCGTTCTCACCTAAGTGGTGGAGATCCGATTCTTGATCAAGCTTATGACGATGAGTACTGCATGACTGGCTATTTGAGCGATTTCTTTGTCTAGAATGTTAGGTAACCCGAAAACACTCTTGAGTGAATTGAGTGACCACTTTAGTGAGATCGCCTGGTCATGTATACTCCAAGATCACGAGATTTGGATGTATGCTTAAAGAGAGTCATTACTTGTTTCTGAAATAATTATCTTATCTTTCCTGATGTTTTTAGAGCAAATATATGAATATAAGAAAATGATAACTTTTTAGAAATATTCTGACTCACCCCAAAAACAGATTTTTAAAATATCTTTTTCACGAGGCATGGATGTGTTGCTTAAGGACAAGCAACGTCTAAGTGTGGGATACTTGATGTAACCTAAAAAGTCATGTTTTTAGGCACATTATTCTGCACTTATTGGGCTTATATTTGGTGAAATCATCTTTAAACATCTATTATTTACATAAAATCACCAAAGTAGTCTAATTATGGGTGTTGCTGTTAAAATCACCAGAAATATCCGTTTATCACGTAAAACGAGGCAAATAACGTCGCCTTAAATATTCCCTTCTTAGTTTACTTATGTAATTGGATCTTAATTCATATTTTATGATTCCATAGGAAAATCCAAGACCGGAGGTGAAAGAATCAGAAGAAACGGACGAAAGACGGAGAAGATACACAGTCTGGAAGCTCGCCGATCGTCATCCGGAACACGCAAAAGCTAAACACTTCCAAATTTGGAAAACTCAGTGTCATTAGAAGCGTAACGGAAAAACGAAGCCAACGGCGCAAGAATCAAGCAAAACAGAGCCCAAACGAAGAAGATAAGGACGAACCAAGCAACCGAGAAGTCAACGGAGGCCAAACCAAGCACCAACCCCCCCCCCCTTGGCCCTAGGTACCGTTTACGGTACCCTAGGTGCCGTATACGGCCCTTGGGGTGCCGTATACGGGGTGTTTTGCCTTGTTGGGTGCCGTTTGACCCCCCTTGGTCCGATGGTCCCGTATGCAGCTTGGATGCTTGTATTTCATACTTCAAGACTTGTACCAAAGCCAACTAGCCTCTCCTATAAATACCTCACTCATTTCACCATTTCAAAACACACCTCACTTCTTACATCTCTCATCTCACTACTTTCTCTCTCTAGAATTAGGTTAGCATTCTCTCTCTAGCACTACTCTTAGGAGTTAGAGGAGAACTAGTAGGTAATTAGAATCTTCTCTCTAGCATTACGCTTAGGAGTTAGAGGAAGATTAGTAAGGTAGCTTTTGTAATAGAGTTGGAATTCTTGGAGGATCTCCTTTGTAATATTGTTCGGGATATTTCGGAGCTCTGTCCGTGTAATCTTTCAGCTACTATTCAATCTACGCAATACTTTTGGTTATTTCTATCCTTATATCTCATAATGTTGCATGCTATTATTATGTTTGATTTAGGATACATTTCCATGATTAGTGAGTAGATTAGCTATTGTGTTTGTTATGATGTAGTTAGCTTGTTAATATTTGGGGTGATGCTACTTTAAATACAATTGGGATAACATCGTTATGAAACAACGGAGGTAACGTTATACGGATTTCATTTATATAGCGCCGGAAACATCACGAATGTGTGTAGTACGGAACGTGGAAGCTATGAAAGTCGTGGGCACAATCCGTTGTGGAATAATGATCCCAATTGTTAAATATTGAAAACCGGTGTACTGTTAACTATACATTTATGATTTTAAACTAAACTATCGCCTTTCCCCCAATGAACGTGGTTAGAACCTTTATGTCAAGGAGTCGCGAACCTTGGTCAGACGGTCACTACCTATCTATGTTTTCTTAAAATAAACATGGTCTGATTTCGAAGCAATGGAAATACTGTCTACCTATCGTATAATACACTGTGGATTAATCAGGGATTTATTGGTTTGGGATTATAAAGTGAACGGGTTGTTTAGCTATCATAGATGGTTCACTGTAATACAAGCTTAGACATATTGAGTTCAGATGGTTGTAAAGTATGTAGCCCAGTTAAAGCCCTAATACGACTGAGTATTCGGTTTAACGTTGGAAACACCTATGGTGAAGTACAAACACGTGCAAACTACGGAAAAGTCGAATGCTGTATACCGTGTTACATCCTAGCGTAGTCTGTGATCCAGGAAAGACCGTAATACGGGTGAGTATATAATGTAACCGTGGAAAACTCTGTGGGTTGAAGACTGTATCACAGCCGAATATCTCTGAACTGAATCACAACCATTAATGTATGTGTTAATCAGTCACCACCTGTCTTAAATCTTAAATGCCTTGCCTAGCTTAGATACCTTTGTTTGTGTTAAGAAAGATCAGTGGATAAATTACGGACTGTCGCCCTATTCCTGCACCCCATCTGGAGGGTCACCTAGTCTGGTCACAAGAGACGGTGAGGAGGGTTTCAAGATAGTCCGATCTGATCAGAATCTTGATAGCCTAGTACTCAGTGACATACTGATCGGTTAACCTGATCAGTAGGGTGCCAGTGCTTACACCACAAGGTATCTACGTGAACGCAAGACACAAATCTTAAAAGATGTTTTCATATATAAAACCCTAATACCGCATCATCCCACGTATAAGCTAACGAAGTCATAACAAACACAAGTTCCCTTTTACTGATTCAACCTACTGCTTTTATTTTCTGCTTTAATTAGTTTTAATTTTAGTTAATGACCTAAGTATAAAAAAAAAACCCCACTCAAAATTATTTTCAAACCATCGCTAATTTGAACTTTCGTCTCGACAAGTCGTTTCACAATACGGTTACCTCTTCAGAACGACCCTAGGTCATACTTCAGCTATACAGCTCTAGTAGAACTTAGGTCCCCAGCAAAATATAAATTTTAAAACTTCCACACCGTAGTGCTGCTGTCAGTCGCGTTGACGACGCGTGACTGCTGGTGGCACCACATTTAGCTATACGTCAGAAATCTTCTTTATAGTGAAATTTGAAAAGGTGTAAAAAGAGAAACCTTCATTTTGGTATAGTGGAGGTACCTGCAAAATTTCAGGTCCTAACTCTTAACGAGTTGAAATTTATGCGCGTTTAAAGTTTGTATTTTGTTTTGAGTTAGTGTAGGCCTAGATTTGGTATGAACTACCCGGCTGCCCAGTTGTGTACCCAACTGGTAAAGCGGGTTACCCGGCGGGTACAACATGCTTAAAATGAGGACTTCTTTCTGTTAACGAGTTTTGAATTATACCTGGATGATTCGGGTTGAACCCGGCTGTTTTGTCACTTACCCGGCGGGTACCACCCATTTCCAACCACTTTTAAATTTAGCTACAATTTAATAGTTTAAGTTACATATGGACCTAATACACTTCCAAATCAGTTAAATAATATTGTTAAGAGTATTTTTAGTGTATCTATAAAAAAAAAAAAAAAATTCTAGACGTTTCATAAAAATTGATAAATGTTCAGTCTTTGTGTGCAACATACCTTAACAATATTTTATAGTAATTTTAAAAAGGTATCTCCTTTGGGTCATTGTTATTATTGGATTATATGTCTCCGGAGACTAAAGTTTAAGATATTAGTTTGTTTATAACGTAAAAACGGGTTGTATCATATTATAGTTTGGAGAAAATTACATAAATCATCCTTATGGTTTGCTTCAAATTTCACTAGTTGTTCTTTAATTAATTTAATTACACAGATCATCCTTTCTTTTGAAACTTGTTACGTGAATAGTCCTTTACACTAACGATTGTTAACTCTCAGTTAAAAAGGGACCATACATGAATTTTTTTTTATTCATTTTGTTGAGTCACTGGTCGCTGACCATGATGAAGTCACTGGTCGCTGACCAACTCAACTATTCACTACTCAATGAAGAAATGGATTGTATCGAAGCGCTGTTACTGATAATGGGTTTCGCTGATCGTCATTCATTCCGTTCGATATTCTGAGGAAGATTTAAAGCTCAACTTGGTGTGTCGCTGATCAACGTCAACGAGAGCCTTACTTCTTCATATCAATAAAGGCAAAAGTCACTGCCAGAATAACAGCTAGTCACTGAAGATCTTTAGTTCAATTCATTCTACAAGAGCATGTTAGCTCGCAGTGAGTGAAAATGATTACTGCATCTTCAGTGACTATTCAATAAAGCCTCTCAATCATCAAGTACTAAAAAGTATTGTACTTATCTATACATCAGCAAGAGTGTTCCAGTTCGAAGTATGTCCGAAAGATTACGTGGCAGCAAGTGATTGGTTTTAAGGTAACGAGATATTTGCGGTAACAGAATTGGGACCCGCAGAATGTCGGTTCATCAGAGTTCAAACCAATCAAGCAGCGACACGTGTCCTTCCAAGATCCTATTTTGTAGGCGATATTTTAGGAACTCTTGTAGTATAAATAGTTCAGTGTTTTGTACTGTAGAGGCTAGTCGTTCAATTCGTGTTAATCACTTGTGTGTCAGTGAGTAGTTTGTCTAAGCACGATTTAGCGATTCATAGAGTGAACAGTCAGCGTGTTTGTCCACTGTTGTTCATCTCGATTGTAATAGTTTAGCTAAGTGTTTGAATTGGATTAACTTTGGTTAATCCATTCCGCATTCAACACTTGTGAATTTTATGATCAATACAATTCACCATTTCAGGTACTATTACATTGTTCTTTGATATTGTCATATATATTATCTGATATACTCTGTTTCTGTTATAACGATTAAGAACTTTCAATTAACTTAGTTAAAATCAGAAAAAGTTTTTAATTGTATTCAACCCCCCCTTCTACAATTAAACTTTACACTTTGCGATTCCAAATCACTAATCGATAGTGATTACGGGACTCTCAATTGGTATCAGAGCAGAGTTGGTTTAACTTTAATTAACCAGGTCTGCAATGGAATCTGTAAAGTACAGCTGTGTTGACTCTGACTATCAAAAGGGAAATGGTTCTACAACCAAACCTCCAGCTTTTGATCCTTCAAGGATTGAAACTTGGATGTCCCGAATGATGATGTTTTTGGACTTAGTTGATGACCGTCTCTGTAATATCATAACCAATGGTCCACATATCCCAACTACTATTGTTCCTGCTGTAATTGCAACAGCTACTACTCCAGCTATACCAGAAATGGTTTTACCTAAAAGAGAGGAACAATGGACTGATGAGGATAGGCGATTGGTTAGACTTGATAAACAAGCTAAAATCTACATAGGCATGGCACTTCCTGATGAAGTGTTCGAATCAATCAGGCTTTGTAGAACTGCTAAAGATATGTGGGATACCCTTAGGAATATATATATTGGAACTCCTGATATTATTCGCTGCAGAGAAGTCAATCTCACTCGCCAGTATGAGCTGTTCGCAATGGAACCAAATGAATCTCTGTCTTCCACTTACACCAGATACCAGTCACTGATGAACAAAATGGAGAAGGCTGGTATAGGCAAGGAACAGAGATTTGTTGTTGAAAAGTTTCTTGATTTGCTGCCAAGGAAAATCTGGGGAACCATTGCAACGTGTACCAGACAGAGAAATGATTATTCAATTCTGAATTTAACTCAGGTCTATGGTATTTTGCTCAATTGGGAGCAGTCTGAAAAACAAGCTGATCAGAGTGAGCATATTCGTGCTACTCTTGGAAGTCAGAAGATATCTAATGCCCTTGTAGCAGAGCTTGATGAAATCGATCAAAGACAGAAGTCAAAAGTGTCTAAGAAAAGCTCGAAGTCACTGATAGCTGAAGAAGAAGGTGGTCAGAATGAAGAAGAGTCAGAATACGAGTATGATGAAGGATTGGAGAAGCTTGAGAAGGATATGGCCATGATGGTTGCTAATTTCATAAGGAACACCAGATCAAAAAGATTCGCTGGTGCTCCATCATCTGATAAATTTCAATCCAAAGGTGAATGCGACAAGTGTGGCAGAATTGGTCATTTTGCAGCTGAATGCAGATCAAAGTCAGTGAATCAAGTCCCTGAACCTGTGCCAGATGTTAGAAATGACAAGTACAACAAGTACAAGGCAAAATACAAGAAACTGAAGGCATTGGCTAAATCTGGGAAGAAGAAGGGAAAAGGTTTTGTCGCTGAAGAAGGTTCATTCAGTGATTCTGACTCCTCATCATCTGATGAAGAAGAAGCAATGATTTGTTTAGACAAAGAGTACTGTCTGATGGCTAGTGACACTGAACTTCTTGAAGACTTTAAAGAAGTCACTCCTAAATGTTCAGCATCTGAATGGGATCCTGAAACTCTTTACAAGGTACATTGCTTTAAAACATATACAGCTGCTGAAAAGGATAATGTCTTTGAGTCTTTGAGTCTTTGATAGTTGACTTATCAAATGCTCATGATATTCAAAAAGGGCAGAAACGTAAAATCAGTGATTTACAATCCAAACTAAATGACCAAAATGAAAATGAGTCAAGAATGAAGAAATTAAAACTGGATCTTGATGCACAAACTTATGCAAATCAAGTGTGTGTTCAAGAAAAGGTTAAATTTGAAACACAATTTCAACAGCTTAAAAAGGTCGTGGAATTTTGGTGTAAGTCAAATGATAAAGTCAATCACTGTGTAAATAATCAAATTCCAAAACAAGTCAAAGCTATTTTGGGAGGAGATTATGAATATGTTGCATCCCTTGCTGATTCAACAATGGTTGACCCTGTTTTTTATCCAAAGGGTAATTTTTCAGAAGCAGTATTTGAACCCATCTCCATCTTCAGTGAGCCACGACCAAACTATTTTACTAAAAGCAAGTTGGTCACTGAAGATACTGATGTCTTAAATGGTAACAATGAGATGAATGTTTTAAAAACTGTCAAATCATCAGTAACTTCACATCTCATCAAAACCATCGCTGATAATCAAACAATCATCAGCAACTTCACTGACACTGTATCTGTCACTGAGACAACCTCCATCAGTGACCTAAAGTCAAAGATGCAAGAAGTAACAATCAGCAAGAAAAGTTGTGTGATTGTGTCAGATCAGCAACTTAAAAAGAGGAAAGCCAAAAAGGCGGCTATTTGAACAAAAAGTGTTATAAATGTGGCAACAGGCAACATGTGTCATCTGAATGTTCTGCTACACCTTTTGAGAAACAAAACATCATCAGTGAACATTCAGATACTGTTTATTCAAATCAGTGGAAGCCAAAACCAGCGCTTGGTCACTATGAACCTATCTCTGAATGGGTTCATCAACTGGACTAATCATATTCCCCAAAAAAAAAAAAAGGGTCTCATGAGTATTTATTATGATGTCATCAGTGACTTAATTCCTTCTAAGCTGATTTTGTTAGTATTCTAAGTTGTAACTTAATCAGTGAAGAAGCAATCTTATGATATGTTATACAACATAATCTCTACTCATGATTTTTTTTATTCTAGAATGATAAACTTTTTCTTTAGTTATGAAATGATCACATCTCTATGGTTTATTCAGTATTCTAAGTTGTGTTTAAACCAGCGAGACTACATCCTTGCCTAAATAAAGAAATAATTTTATTATTCTTGAATGCTTGTTTTTTTTGTGGGGTAAATCACGAAATTGGTTATGTATCTTCGGTTACTTTCAAACTCACTGAAGATATCATTTAATGGTGCTTTTCAAATCAACAAAACATTCGTTATATTTAGTACATTCTGTATTTAAATTAACGGATTTCAAAAATAAATGTGTTATGGTATATCGGAAAAATCGCGCACTTCTGACACTCTCTTTCCTACGTCGGCGTACTTTTTCCGGCACACCACTCACATCACCATTAATGCCACCACGCACCACCATCATAATCCTCTACCACCTCTACATCTTCCACCACGACTGCCCACGTTGTATTCATCTCAGCCACACGATCATTAGTAAAGTGTACTATTTAAACCTACAAATCAGCAACTTGTCATCTTTTACACTTTACTAATTTTCGAAAAACCTTTGGCATTTAAAAACCCTAAAATAAGTGTTTAATCAAAGATTTTCAAAAGGTTCTGTAATGGCTAAATCAAAATATTTTCTCAACTCATACACTGCCACTGAAGATATCAAAGCTCTTCGAGCTCCTATAGTTGGTGAAGATGATATCATTACAGTTCCAAAAGCAAATTATTTGGGCAATCTTTCATGCCCTAAAACAGAGTACGCGGAGATAATCAATTTCTTAAAAAATCTTTTTATTCTCCCGGCTCTCACATTATCCCCTGTAAAGATGAATCCGGAATGGTTGAGTGAGTTTTGGTATACCTGTACTCACTCAATCGTTAATAGTACCTCTCAACTTAAAGGTTTTATCGATAACGGAGGTCAAGAAATAATTATTTCTGCACACACCATCCGTACTGTTTTACAACTCCCTGAGCACGATACTTACGACCCACTGCCTGACAAAAAAATGCCAAAGCTGGCATAGTGAATCTCACTGGGATTGACTGCAAATACACTATGGATAGCAATGGAAATCGTAAGTATACTACTGTTCATAAATCTAAAATGGATGGAATGTGGAATGCCCTATTTTCAAACTTTATTCAATCTCTGGGCACAAAAACAGGGAGTTATGATCAATTCAACTCCCTAGAAGCACAGTTAAGCTGGTCACTGGTCAACTCTTTAAAAATTGACTATGCAAGTGTGATTTTTGATGATATTGTTTCAAGAATCTGTGAACCTACCAGAGTAAAATATGTTTCCTATCCTAGGTTTCTCTCACTTGTTTTTAAAGATCAGTTTAAAGCCTATGATAGGGTTTCTTTTAAAGGTTTTGAACCTACTCTGATAGGGAATCAAATTTTTAGTAAAGCTGCAACTGTGCTTCTCCCTGATTTCATGAAACCAAAGGGGATACTTGCACCCCAGCCTTTACAAGCTGTACATCCGTCTGATTCTGCCCCCCCCCCCCCCCCCATCGATCACGTCACTGATCACACCTCCAGTGACTATTGCTGATCAACCACCAAAACAAAAGCCACCAACTGCTCCTAAGAAAATCAAGTTAAAGTCCCTGACATCAAAGGATCAGGGACAGAGTCAGAAAAAGACGTCTAAGGACACCAAGAGTGAAGCAGCGACTGAACGTTCAGTCCCTGCGGGCACTCTTGATCAACCTGTGCCTAAAACTGCTTCACTGGACTCACAAAAGCCCAGTGACTCTATAAAGGGAAGCCTACAGACAACTACAATGGCTCAACCCATTGTTAGCAGTGATTCGGGTGCAACCCACACCCACCCATCGAGTCAACCCATCAGCCACTCATCATTCTCACAAAAGGATGATGTTTCAGTCAAAGGGCTAGTGCCATCAGCGGGTGATAACACACTCATTACTGATGACACATCATTGGCTACAGACCCGGGCCAAATCTCATCTTTCACTGCACCAACCGACAATGTCCCTCCCCAGTCACAGGGAGAGATATAGGTTGACATCTCTGTTTCTAATGATCCATCAGCTAAAACACAAGCTGATGATGTTGAGGAAGCCCAACCAATGGATACTTCTTCATCTTCTTCTGAAAAGGATCAGCAACATCGATCTTATAATCTTACTCTTCCAAAGATGAATCAGCAACCAGATGATACTGATGTTTCATCTCTACCCTTCTCCACTATTCCACATGCTGATACCATAACCTCACCCATCCAGGAATTAGATGCAATGTCTCTTTCCAGTGATGACATCTCTCATCATACTGCTGATAAACCAATTCAACCAGAAACTGAAATCCAATCCCAACCACAACCAACATCTCCACTATCCCCTGTCACTCAAAAGTGACCACAAACCACCAAAACATCAACTTCCACCACATCATCAACAGACAAATTGCTGCTTGATTATATTGCTGCTTCACAGCAACAAATTCGTCTGCTCACTGAAGATAGAGAGACCTTGATAGGCCAACTAGCTGATCTCACTAGTAAAGTTCACTCTCTTGCAGCAGCTTATGAATCCATTCCAGATTGGAGTGATTCTATCAAAGAAAAGGTCAAACTAATTGCAAATGCTGAAGTAGATCACTACCAACTTCTGGAAACTCATGCTAAGTCTCTTGCTGATCTCGTCTCATTCACCAGAATCAGCCTCAAAACTCATGAAGATGCAATAATCTCTCTCAATGAAAAACAAAAAACGATGGCATATTCTGTTGTGGATTATATCACCCATGCTGATAAAGTTATCAGCGAACTTCCAAAAATTCTCTCCAACCATCATGAGACCATCACAGGTCTAGAAACTATGCATGTTGATCATCAGAAAATCTGTAATAGACTTGAGGAGATTATTGATTTAGTTTCTGAGGCTGAGGGGGAGAATAAAGAAGATGATGATGCTAAGAATTACACTCCCTTTGATAATGATACATCCGATATGGATGTCGCTGAGGAAAGAGATAATATGGGTGTTTTCCCTGAGTTTCATCCTGATGAACAAAGGAGGTATGACTATCTAGTCAAAGAGTGGGCTGCTGATGAGAATGCACGAGTTATGGGGGAGTCAGCAAGCTTTGAGCTGATGAGGTGGGAATGGATGAATAGACAACAAGAAGATGATGTTGTCGATATGGATGAAGGAGATGATGATGATAATAATGATGGTAATAATGGAAGCAATGAAAAGAAAAATGATGATGCTAGTATGCAAGATGATGACGATAAAGAAGTCAAGAATGATGGGACTAGTGAAAAAGGTACTGATGCTGGTACTAATGATAAGAAAGAAGAAGATATTGCTAATCAGATGGAAGATCAGCAACCAGTTGCCTCTGATGATCAAATGGAAGATCAGCTACCAATCTCTTCTATTCTAATTAAAAGAAAAAGGACCAGCAAGTCTCCCACATCAGAGTCCATTTCTTCCAAAAAGATAAACTTCTCTGAGGAAGAAATATCAGCAGCCATGCACAATCTCAAAACTATCATGGAGCAACCTAAGTCCTTATCAGAAACGCATCATACAGACATTGTCATATCTGAGGCATCCCCAGCAACAGCAATCATACCATCAGCAACAATCCAAACATCAGCAACAACACAACCACCAGCAACAATCCAAACAACAGCATCAACACAACCATCAACCCCACTTCCAGCAACAACAACAACTGCACCAACTACCACAATCACAACAGTAACAAAACAGATCATCCTCTCAATCCCCAATATCATCACACCAACATAAGCAACAACTACTACAACTTATCATCACTCTCAATCAGAGATCACAGACTCAGATTCTTCTGTTCCTGCTCATCTTCTGTTTTCAGTTTTGACTTCAGAAAATTCTCATCCTGAAGAAACTGAACAGCAGTGAATAGTAAGAAAAATTAGAGAGAGACAGAAGCATGAGAGGGATATGCTCTTAGAGTTTCAAGCTGAGCAAGATGAGAAAGAAGAAGAAGAAATAAAGAGAAAGCTGAAGGAACAATCTGATTCTGATCGAGCTTATCTGTTGAAGCTGAGTGGAGATGAAGTCATTCAAAGAGAAAGAGAAATCTTCTTAAAAAGAAAGCAAGAAGATGAAGACTTTAGGCTGTCTAAACTCCTTCAAGATGTTGAAGAATCTGATCTTCAACAAGAGCTTTGTGCAAATAAAAATGGCAGCAAGTTGAAAAAGAAAGGGGGAGCAAAGACATCTGCTGATAAAATGTTGGATGAGATTGATAGAAAGAAATATGCTGTCAGAATGGTTGGAAGATCAAACCCTGCTCCTATCACAAAAGTCTACCTGAAAAAGCCCAAGAACAAGTCTCAAGCTCAGCTACTCATTCACAGAGGATTGGATACTCAAGCAATCAATCTTGATCAAGTCTGTAAACTTCATAGAGAAGAATGGAATGAAATTAGACTTGCTATCAGTCACTTCTCAAGTGCTGCAAAAGAAGAAGTCTTGACTGAGATTGACAGGTTGTTTAAGAAAATGGTGGATCTACAGCTACTTAGACCAGAAGACACTGTCATATTTGGTGAGGAGATAGTGCAGCCACCAAGTCCAAGGTATAGGCCAGGTACCAACAGAATTATCAGAATTCCAAACACCAGCAAGCTGAATCTATCAATTCCTGATGGAGTGCCAAGGGTTGAGGGCACTGAAGTTACTGAAGGAGAGAAAGGGATTGTTTACAAGGACTTTAATGGAAAGCTGTGTTTCCAAAGAGAATCAGAACTTGAAAAGATAGATCATGAGCAGCTTGTTCATCTCATCAGAATAGTTAGTGTGCTTCCCAAAAACTCAATAATGAGAAAAGCAATCATGGAAGAAGGGCTTGCTAGACAGTACAGGTACCTGCCATCCAGTGACAAATATGAATTGCAGAGTGAGTTGGGCATCGTAAAAGAAGAAGAAGTTTGGGGATGTTTAAATTGAAGCTTGTAATAGATTAGGTTTATTGTAACTAAATTTACTTTATGATATACAGTTCAATAAAACCTAATTTCACTTTTGAGAAAACAAAAGTGCAAAACTCAGATCATATCAAAAAGAATCCAAAAAGAAAAATGAATGGATCACAAGTATAAGTCACTGAATGTTTAAAATCTTAAACACTGACTATAAACTTTCACAGCAACAAGTTTGTCTAGGGAGCTTCAATCACAATCATTTAGGGGGAGATTGTTGAGTCACTGGTCGCTGACCATGATGAAGTCACTGGTCGCTGACCAACTTAACTATTCACTACTCAATAAAGAAATGGATTGTATCGAAGCTGCTGTTACTGATAATGGGTTTCGCTGATCGTCATTCATTCTGTTCGATATTCTAAGGAAGATTTAAAGCTCAACTTGGTGTGTCGCTGATCAACGTCAGCGAGAGCCTTACTTCTTCAAATCAATAAAGGCAAAAGTCACTGCCAGAATAACAGCTAGTCACTGAAGATCTTTAGTTCAATTCATTCTACAAGAGCATGTTAGCTCGCAGTGAGTGAAAATGATTACTGCATCTTCAGTGACTATTCAATAAAGCCTCTCAATCATCAAGTACTAAAAAGTACTGTACTTATCTATACATCAGCAAGAGTGTTCCAGTTCGAAGTATGTCCGAAAGATTACGTGGCAGCAAGTGATTGGTTTTAAGGTAACGAGATATTTGCGGTAACAGAATTGGGACCCGCAGAATGTCGGTTCATCAGAGTTCAAACCAATCAAGCAGCGACACGTGTCCTTCCAAGATCCTATTTTGTAGGCGATATTTTAGGAACTCTTGTAGTATAAATAGTTCAGTGTTTTGTACTGTAGAGGCTAGTCGTTCAATTCGTGTTAATCACTTGTGTGTCAGTGAGTAGTTTGTCTAAGCACGATTTAGCGATTCATAGAGTGAACAGTCAGCGTGTTTGTCCACTGTTGTTCATCTCGATTGTAATAGTTTAGCTAAGTGTTTGAATTGGATTAACTTTGGTTAATCCATTCCGCATTCAACACTTGTGAATTTTATGATCAATACAATTCACCATTTCAGGTACTATTACATTGTTCTTTGATATTGTCATATATATTATCTGATATACTCTGTTTCTGTTATAACGATTAAGAACTTTCAATTAACTTAGTTAAAATCAGAAAAAGTTTTTAATTGTATTCAACCCCCCCTTCTACAATTAAACTTTACACTTTGCGATTCCAAATCACTAATCGATAGTGATTACGGGATTCTCACATTTACATTTTTTGAGTAAAGTATAAATTATAAAATTTAACATATGTTTGGATACATTATTAGGTGCACTTAACTTTATTTTCATTTCTCTCATTTTATTCATCATCAAATTTGGTCCTATTCTCATTTAAAACATCAATTTTTATATTCCACCACCCAAATTCATCACCATCTTTCTATATATATACATTTGTGGCTTATAAAATTTGATGTTTTAGAAGAGAATATGATCAAATTTGATGATGATAACATATGGGGAATGAAAATAATGTTATGTACACTTAATAATGTATCTATACATATTTTATATTTTAATATTCAAATTTACTCAAAAAATTTAAAAGAACAAAAAATTTACACACATGGTCCTTTTTAACGGAGATTTAACAATTGTTAGTGTAAAGGACTATTGACGTACAAGTTTCAAAAGAAAGGATGATCCGTGTAATTAAATTAATTAAAGGACTGCCAGTGAAATTTGAATCAAACCATAAGGACAGTTTATGTAATTTTCTCTATAGTTTGTCGCTAATAGGTTAAATAGGTAGGTATTAGAGCACTGGGTGTGGGTACCAAACCGTATGCGTTTTTCATCAAAAACACCGTTCGACGGCGTTTTTCGGCCCCGGCTCGCCGTTTTTTACGGCGTTTTTCAGGCACCGTTGAAATACAAACGTCGGTGCGAGGAGCGTTGTGGCTTATTTAATGCTTTTTTTTTCTGAACTCGTCGGACACTTGGACGGTTGGGACAAAAAACAAACAAAAAACTTTACTTTTCCAGCCGTTTCCAAACGGCATTTTTTGTAGAAAAAAAAACAAAATTTTTTTTAAAACCTTTTCCTATATATATGCAATACACATACAACTTCCATATATCCATTTCACACTTCAAACATCAAAAACAACTTCCAAATATCCCCCATTTTTTTAACAATGTCAAACAACCCGTATCATTTACAATCCACTTGGAACCCATTTACGAACGAATGGGAGCCACCACAAAAGCCACAAAATTCACAATCTTCCAACCCACCACTCCAAGGTTTTGCACCATACGCGTACAACCAACCCCCATCCACTCCCGTATACCACCAACAACCTCGTCCTATGCCGCCGCCACCGCAAATGTCACCCGAGGATTACCACCAGTTTATGGGATGGCCGTATGGAACGGGATCGGGCGGTGGTGCTTCGGGGTCGGGATCCGTGGCCGGTGGTGATTGATTGTATTTTCTATTTTTAGGACTTTAAAAATGGTGTGTTTAAATTATGTATTTTTTTTAGGACTTTTTAAATCGTGTGTTTTAATTATGCATTTTATTTTTTAGGACTTTGTAATTTTTTCCCTTTTGTTTTAATGAAATAAATGTAGTTGTTATTTAATTTATTTATTTTTTATATATTATTTATACAATTATCTTTATTTAACAAACAAATAAAACAAATAATAAAATATTCAAAAACACTGTCCAGAACACTGTTACTACACCACAGAATTTTAACTCACAACACAACACCAAAAACACTGTGAACACAGTGTTACTACACCCAGTGCTCTTAGAAATTTGCTAAATTGAAAACAAGTTGAACTGTGTCAAACGGGTAAGCAACGGGTTGACTTTAGTTCTTTAAAACTTTGTAAGTACAATCAGGGGCGGATTTGTGTAGAGTGTAGGGTATGCACTTGCATACCCTTGAAGAAATAACAGCAGTGCAAAAAAAATAAAAAATCGACTGATTTATAGATGTAATAGAGAGATGCATACCCTATGAAAAAGATGTGCACACCCTCTCCAAATTGACAGAATACAAAAGTGTTTGGTGTGTGTTACTGGCATATTGAATTTGGTGTATGTGTTGTTGCTGCTGCTGTGTATTGAAACCACGAAGAAGAAAGCCATATTATTTAGGGTATATAGATTTATTTGGGCCTTTTTTTTCATGGGCTAATTTATTTTATTAATGGGCTAGACATGGTAAAAAAAATGCTCCAAAAGTCCAAATTGAAGCTGCCCATAAATTCAATTTTTTTTTTATTATGTATAATAAAATTAATTAATTACTTTATTTTATTTAGATTTATTTCATTAATTAATCAATTTTAGTTGTTATTTTTTTAGTTAATTGTATTAGAAAAACACAAAAAAAAAAAAAAACAAAGAAACAAAAACTGCATAACACTGTCCAGAGCACTGTCTACCACACCACAAAATCTTCAGCAACAACATTCTCCTCAGGACACTGTAAAACCAACATCACCACATCGTGTGCTCTCATTCTTCTATTGTTGAAGAGTCGGACTTTGCTTTGAGAAGGTAACCAAGTAATTAATGGTTAGTTACTCTTGTATATGGTTAATACTTAATGGTAACCAGAAAATTTAAGCATTAACTACCCATTTCATTGAATCTATGGCTATTTATGGTTTGTTGGGTATTACGTATTTAGTTGTACCCAAAAAAATTCCGTTGTAATATGGCATGATCATTATTAATTTATTAGGATCATCTGTTTAGGGCGTTTTTATATGTTACCTTTTGATTTAATATAATTTAATTTAATATGTTATATATACGGAGTCATGTATGTTAAATTTCATATGTATTTGAACGTGTCAGTCTTTTGTTATGTCACGACTTTTTGATATATATTTATGCTTATTGAATGATGTTTTGATGTTGATGAACTCTGGTTAAAATAACATAACTTAACTGTTAGATTACCTACTTGTAATCGTCTACACATATGTATTCACCTTGGTGTATAATATGAGGAAACATGAAACATAAAGTCATGTGATTAAGCATTCAAGTGAACAAACGTGTTTGTACCATTAAAAACAACCAAACTCGTGTGAAAAAACTCTTACGAGTTACGAGTACGTACGTACTTTTCACATGTATACGTAACCAGAAAATATACCAAAGTTGAAGAACCCGAACCGAAAAAATCAAACAATATCCGAATAATGATAGGTTTTTTTTTTTTGTGCATACCCAACCTAAAAATGCTAGATCCGCCACTGAGTACAATAGATACATGATTGTTAAATAGGTCTAACGAGTAAATTTTTGAAAAAAAAAAAAAAAAAAAAGTGTATTATGAGATCCATGTAAATTATCAGGTCATGTATAAGTGTATGGATAATTCTAAGTATATGGATAATTCTAAGTATAAGTTAGTCCTATTCGATTAGCACTAGCACTACCAAAAAGATGTAGTCAAAGTCAACTATATTGTGGAATCTAGAGTATATATACAACTTTAACACTAGCTACTTAGTACTGTAATCAGTTTTCTTGCATCAGATGGGTTTCATACCTCTGCTTCTCCAACTGCAGTTGACTACATATGATATGTTTCATATTGAGTTTTTTATAAATTAATATTTCACGACTTTCAATGCGATTGGTTCATTGTTTAATTCATTTTGTATATTATATGATGTGTTATAAGTGGTTAAACTTAAATGCAAAGCATCATTGAAACATGTTGATAAGGGCAGAGAGTGGTCTTTAGAAGCATGCAGTCAATGATGTCATATATGTTCAAGAACGGTGAACGTTATGTGAAGTACGTGTTGAAGACCCTTTCATTTGCATTTCTCGCCAACTATTGAACTTCTCATTAGCTATGTTTACTACATTTTATCAATCGATTTTGGGTGTCTATTAGTATCTCAAATCTCAAAATAATGTCAACTGACTTCATTAGAACTGTTTAGTATACAGCTAGGTTTAGTATCAAATTCTAAAAAATGGAAGTATGTTAAATCCCCCTGCAATGCACAGGTTAAAAATACTCGTTAGTCTACAATCAACAATCACCCAAACTATATTGGTTGCCACAAACATAAAACCAGATATTGTGCGTTTAGAATTTAGATTCTGCCTACATACACATCGTATATCAACTATCCATATACTTGACATTGCATTTAACCTCGAAAAGTGTAAAATATACAACAACACTTTA
Source organism: Helichrysum umbraculigerum (assembly GCA_949592205.1). Classification (NCBI taxonomy): domain Eukaryota; kingdom Viridiplantae; phylum Streptophyta; class Magnoliopsida; order Asterales; family Asteraceae; genus Helichrysum; species Helichrysum umbraculigerum. The sequence continues at coordinate 365,866,354 of CATIUR010000001.1, forward strand.
ACCTGAAACTTATACGGTAATTATCAATATTTCAAATTCAAGCTTGATGATGCATCATTTATCACAATGGATGCTCCACTTTCCATTGTGAATGATTTGCATAATGCTTTTGACAAGAAAATGTTATATTTGTTAGACCAGTACCAACGCATTCATCGGTATAAAAACCAATGTGCGTCAATTTAGTGACGCAATTGGTACGCCTTCATCAATTTGCTTCGTCATTTGCGTTGTGTCGGTATACCGACGTGTGGAACTCCTTCGTCGCTTTTTTTAATTTTTTGTTTAGTGTATAGAATTAAAGGTATATTGGTAAATGTGGGACTCAAAAAGTGTTGACAGAGATGTGACAGTTGTGTGTCAATTTTGGGAGTGCTGATGTGGCGCTGAGCTGGCACAAGTGACGAAAGAAGTGACAAATCCCCTGTCACGAGTGGTCTTAAACCCCAAATGGGCATATATATATTTGAAGTTGTGAATAGTTTACTTGAAATCTATCAATAATGATAGTCATAGAAAGATACAAATTTGACGTTCAAATTCAAATTTTAAATGTGGTGAGATTACAACCGAACATCAACAAGTTTGGTCAACAACTCAACATTCACTCTTCTACTTTGTAGTAGGAATCAAAAACATAATTGTTCAGGAATCTAATGAACATGTGTATATGGGCTGCTTAGATACATATAGTGTTTTATCTTGTCCAAGTTTACGGGATAACCTAGTCAGCCAAAGACCAGGGTTAGATATAAAAATAAAAAAGGGTTTCTAATACCCGGACGTCTATTCAAAACTTTATATTAATACATCTGTGATCTCTATGAACTTAATAACTTGGAGAACAAAAGGTTACATTAACCCAAAAAGGACCTGTTGAATATGACATGATGGTAGAGCCATAGAGGTGGCAAGATGATCCAAGGGTTTACTAAAAGTGGTTAAACTGGTGGATAGCGGGCTAAAAATTAGTTGGTAAAGGTTAAAGAGGGTTGTATTAATATAAATCAATTCTAGTACAGGCCACTTTGGGTTGGCCCGCAAACACCTCTGCTGTCCAAATTGACAGTTCTAGTTCAGCGAATTCAAAATCTACCCCAAATTCAGCAAAGATCACTCCTTTCTTAGCAAAGGCTCTCAAGCTAACTTCTTGAATATGAAAGTTTTATGCGAAAGATTATGCACTATAACAGGCCATCAAGTAATATCTAAAACTCTGACAAAATACGATTAAGTTTCACAAGTATTAAAAAGTAAGAAAGAACACAGATTACTACTTATCCCAGAAAATGGAATATATGGATACCAATCTTTCCCACAATACTGTTCTAAACAAGGATTTAAATGCCCACAAATGACAAGTCAAAGCTAAAATGAAGTTCGAAATTCCTACAACATACTTGATAGATAATGAAACATTCACCAATAATCTCTGATCTAACAAACTAACCACACTTTACTTTCTCTTCTTAGCAGGTGGTTGTTGCTCTTCATCATCATCTTCCTCCTCCTCTTCATCATCCTCATCATCTTCATCATCATTATCCTGTTCATCATCATCATCGTCGTCGTCATCGTCACTTCCCTGATTACCGTTAGTTGCTGGATCCTCATCAGGGTCTCCTTCCTCATCATCATCATCATCGTCTCCTCCTTCTTCACCTGAGAAATCCTCATCTCCTGCATCATCATCTGGCTCCTCCACATCTTCGTCATCTTCGTCATCCTCTGTGTCACTACCATCTTTTGCTTCAGGTTCAGTTTTCTCCCTCTTTTGAAGCTCAGCAAAAGAAAACCTACATTATTTCCATCATAATAGTTCAGTTTAAACTATCTTTCAATTTTTTATATTCACCAAGTAAGAAAGAAAAGTACGTTTGATCAACTCCAGTCAATTTTGGTAATGTATCTGCGTCCTTCAGCAAGAACCCTGCCTGCAAGCACAAACTCACTGGATATTAAGATCAAAAATTGATGAGAACACAACTATCAGCTTAACAAATAACGATGCAAAGTGACGTTCAAAAGAGGCATGAAACAATCTAAGAAATTAGCAATAAAACGGGCTCCAAAATGTCCAATGCGTTGGATTAACCAATAACAGCAAAGCAATGAATTTGGATTTTTGAAACATTCTATGCCAAGCCCCAACGAACTGCCATTAGAATAGCCCAAAAAGAATATTTTGCAATTTGTACGAATAAACACCCAAAGGCAAACACTAGTTGTTACTCAAGATAACCAGCATACAGCCCAAAATATACAGAACATATAAACAGAGTAAAGTAACTTTTCACCCTTCTAAAAAACAGTTTCCAGTTGACTTGCCATATGGTCATTTGATATGCTTAGGCAAATCCAAATTCCTGATTTGAAATAGATCCTCAAATCTCGAACACCAAATCCGACTTATTGTATCCTTTAAATTAAGTTTGTTTTCGAAAAGCAATAAAAAAAGGACACCCATAATACCCCCATGTTAGATGAATAATACTAGCATATAGTCAAACAGTTAGATGTAGACAACTAGACAAGCAATTATGACTCCAAAACCAAGATAAAGACATAACACACCAATTACATGTTCATAAAGATTTTAAGCATCATGCTGACTTAACTTTCTGCACATCAATCTCTAAGAAATAAAAACACAGACTTAAAAAAAAAAAAAAAAATTAATAAAAAAAGACTTTAAAAATCAGGTCTACTGAGAAAATTTCAAGCATACCCAAGATAAAATCAAAGGGCTTTCTGCATATAGCTGCAAGTATACCTAAAGCAAACCCTGATTTCTTAGCTACAACAACATAAATCAAGCATCTAGAGTCCAAACTCAATGAAACAAAACATCAAACACCTCATGTGGATCCATTCATATAGATAATAATAACAAAACCATAATGTGTGCACAGAGCATATACTGAATAGCACATACACAAATTAAGTATATATTCCAAACAAAACCCCAATTGTGTGAAAACAAATAAAATAAAATTAAAAGCAAGTCACTTTCCATATGTTTACACAAAAAGGGTAACATAAATTAGTAAGGATAACAGCAATCAAAAAGGTATATACCATCATGAGAAGGCAAGCAATAGATCTCTGAGCAGTCAAAACGGTATCAAAAACCACAGCTTCAAAATCCATCTTGTTGTTGTTGTTGTGCAGAAACCCTAAATCAGTGCTCAAAGATTTCACCACTTCCATTGTCGTTGTGAAGAAAATATTTGAAAAATATTTTATAGAAAAAAAAAATTACGAGGAGAGTGAAATTGAAAGGACTGATGGACTATTTGACTAAAAATTTGGGGTTTAGGGTTGAGATGGGTCAAAATTAGGGTGTCCTCTTGTTTAAATCACGAGGTTCCTATTTTTTTTAATTAAACTGTTTTTGCATCTTAGAGCAATAATGTGTAATAACAAATCAATGTAAAAGTAATAAGATGCACATTAAAAGAATTGCAGTATAAATAGTTTGAAATATAAAATAAAGGGAGTGCATATAACAAAATGAGAATCTAATTTTGCATTAAATGAATCATATGCATTGCATTTTTTTAAAGTTCAAAACACTATACAACTACACTCAACAAATATATAATTTTACACCTTCAAGTGAGACTTAAAATCACATCTTTAATTGGGTTCTATATATATAGCGTTACGTTAAACTTCCTTTCACATATTACTGTCTTTTTGGGATTTTGCCAAACAAAGCCCTAACAGCTTTGGTTAAAATGTTTAATAAAATGTGTACTCAAACAATAACAAACTTTTTGTCACCCTAAAATTTAGTTAACATACAACCATTTTATGTATGTTCAAACAATTTAAACAAAGCTCTAAGGGCCTTTTTGACAAAACCCATATTTTTAATAGTATTAAGGTGCTTATACCTTTTTTTTTTTCTTCTTATTATTGTGAAAGACTCGACCAACAACAACAACAAAAAATAATACTCCCTCCGTCCCATATTAATAGTCCAGTATTCCATTTTGGGTTGTCCCAAATTAGTTGTCCACTTCCGTAAATGGATAAAAATGATGAGATAAAATCCTTTTACACCCTTACTTTATATATGTAGGACAAAAAAGTAGGTAAAAAGTAAAGGGTAAAACTGTAATCTTATCAAAAAGTAAGAGAGAAGTTAATGTTTTCTTAAACTGAGTGTTTTTTGTCTGGGGACAATTAAATTGGGACGGAGGGAGTAATAATTTATTTTTATAAACGGTTTTGTTTAATTCTTAAGAATTAATAATTTTTTGTATGACGTTTAGTCCTTTTTAGGGAGTATATCTTTATTATTATTATTATTATTATTATTATTATTATTATATTAGGGTAAGGTTCAAATGAGAATGAGATTTTGTGTGAGAATGAAAGAACCACTCATAATGCGCCACGTGTTACAATAACCCATTTCTCCCTTTGCTTTTTAAAATCAAATATTTCACAAACGGTAAGTCGAAAAATCATGAAAATTGCATCATATTTTTTAGCGTTTTATCCTCTTCGATTTGCCGTCCCTCAAGGCATACTTTCGAAGAATTTTTTTTTTTTTTGATTTTGTAAATGGTACAAAATTAGTAACACATGTGTTAGTAGCTGGTATCACATATGTTACTCGCGGTAACACATGTGTTACTCTTCAGTAACACATGTGTTACTTCATCGGTAACACATGTGTTAGTTGTTTTCAAAACCTACTACTCGACGGTAACACATGTGTTACTCAACGGTAACACATGTGTTAGTTGTTTTCAAAACTCACTGAAAAACGAGAAAAAACAAAGTTCGTCGAAAGTATACCTTGTCACATCTCTAATTGAAGAGAATAAAACGCTGATTATTATGGTGCAATTTATATGATTTTTCGACTCACCGTTTGAGAGATATTTAATTTTTAAAAATGTGAAGGAAAGAGAAAAAAGTGACACATGGCATATTCTGGTTGGTTCCTCAATTCTCACTAAAAAATGTTGTACTCATTTGAACCTTACTCTATTATATTATTATTATATTATTATTATAATATATTTTTGATAGAACGTTTGATTTTTTTAGGGATATATCATTATTTTATTTTATTTATAATTATTATAATATATTAATGTTTTATTATAATATATTATTAATATTATTATATTATTATACTATTTTAATATTATTATATTATAATATTAATATCTTTGGGTGTAAATTGTAATTAAGTAAATTTAATTTCAATAGTCAAATCTAATAGATGAAATCATCAAAGGGTTAAAATTCTTACATGAGATTTTGTTTTAATTATATATAAAGATAAGTTTAGCTAGCTAGGGGGTTTTTGTGGGGGTGCGTCACATTGTCCTCTAAATTTTTTAAGTATATCATATCATATTATTTGTTTGACTTTGACCCAAATTCTTACATAGTTACATGTGTGGGTAGTATTATTATTTAAATTCTTTTTCCCTTTAGAACAAAAAATCCACCAAACTCCAACACTTATTTCTATAATTCTATTTTATATGTGTTTTAATTTATTTTAAAAATTAATAGGCGTCAGCTTTATTTTGAGAGGAATAAGGGTCATACGATGTCAATCGTTGATTTCTGTAATTAATGATCCAGATTCACAATATTGCATTTTACGTAAACAAAAAATAGTGTGCACATGAAATGGAGTGTTGCAAATATGGGTAGTTAATTACATAAATCAGCGCCTGATAACGTCTACCCCTTCTTCCCATTATGATGCAAATGTCCCTCAGAACGTTACCATAATTAGTACTCCATCCGTCCCATTTTTATTGTCTAGTAGAAAATTTTATTGGATACAAGATTGGTCAAATGCATGTCAAATATGCCTTTATACTCAAGGTCAAATGTGCCATTATACTTAAGTCAAGTTTGATTGAAAATTTTTTATAATAAATTGATAGTATTAACTGAGAGTAAATTAGGGAGTTAAATGATTTTTAATGATTATTTTTTGTAAGTAAATAATCTTTATATAACATATAAAAATAGAGTAAGGTTCAAATGAGTACACCAACTTTGAGTGAGAATGAGTGAACCTATAGATTTTAGCCATGTGTCACTTTATTCTCTCTCCTCCATATTTTTAAAATTAAATATCTCACAAACGGTAAGTCGAAAAATTATGAAATTTGCACCATAAAATTCAGCATTTTCTCCATTTCGATTTGTCGTCCCTCAAGGTATACTTTCGACAACTTTTTTTTCTTCCCTTTTTTGGTGGGTTAACACATGTGTTAGTGATTGGTTGTACATTTAATTTGAGGTTAAGGTTAGGGTTTAGAGTTAGGGTTAGGGTTTAGCAGGGTTTAGGGTTTAGGATTTAGTATGATTTAGGGTTTAGCAAGGGTTTAAGGTTTAGGGTTTAGTATGATTTAGGGTTTAGAGTTATATAAAGCGTTTAGGGTTTAGGGTTTGAGGTTTATGGTTTAGGGTTTGAGGTTTCGGGGAGAAACCTCAAACCCTAACCCCTAAACTCCAAACCCTATAAAAATAATAAGGTTGGCAATAAAAATGAAACCTACGGCTTAATATTAAAAAACCATGAAAACACAAAATGGTTTTTGACAATTTTTTGACAAATTACGGAGTATATGTTTAAAGTGACTTTGAATCAATATCCCATTTTTTGAGATCGGGATTTGTACAAATTACAATTTTAAATGAGTGTGATATCGTTACTTTCTACTATCAACTTTTTACTATCATATATAAACATGTATATTCTTATATACAACTAACTTATTAAAAATTGATTCTTTCAAAATTTGAAAACGTAGAACAATAAAAATATACGGGTTTAAAATTTGTTTTTCACATATAAAATGTTATAAAAGCGTTTACTACTACAAAGCTACCTAGCTATCAAACATCTAGCTAGCACTCTGTCTTAAATTTGACGTATTTAATGCCACCAAGTAAATATGACGTTACATTACATAAATGTACCTAATATATTTATTTTTATTTTTTTCGAAAAACGAAGAATTTTATAAATAATCACTTCAACAAATATCGAAGAGAAAATAGATTAGGGGTAAATACATAAAAATGTAATTAACTATGATTTGATACTCATAGAGTGTACTTAATTATTTGGGCTTTCATTGTGTATAACAAACTAGTTTTTTCTTTCCATTGTACGCAATTTGGTGACGTGTCAACTTGTAAGAACGACACGTGGCACATTGTTTAGATGCCACACGTGGAAAAAATGTCAAAAATTGCATACAATGAAAAGAAATGACTAGTTTGTTACTTACAATGAAGCCCAAATAGTTAAGTAGATACTATGAATGATGTCACGTCATAGTTACTAGCATTTTAATGTCCTGGCCTTAACCCAATAGATTACATATGATTTTAAGGAAACTTGCTCAACCCATACACCTAAAAACTTAGTACGGCTTGAAAAAGACCTTCACTAAGCCTCATGAAGCAAAAGCCATGGTTGAGTTTGCCAAACATAAAAATGATGAGCTCGACATATCTCTGACGAAGTAGCCCACATAAAAGCTTTCATCTTAATCTTGTGAACCAATGAAGAAACGCACGAATACTTCCCACTAAAAATCGCTTCTTTCCTTGAATTCCATATACATAATAAAATAATATTAACTAATATATTCATCAAAATCTAATAAAAAAAAACATAATAAAATACTTGATTCATTAAATTAAAATGAAACTTTTAAATGTTTAAGCACATTTTTAATTTATTCGAGTTGTCAGGTCAACTCAAAAACCCAATTAAGTGACCCAAATCCAATAAAATAGTAGGTTGGTGGGTTTCGGGTTTGTGGGTTCGCGGGTCAAAAATCTCGACCCTACCTGCTTATTTTCGAGTCAGTTTCGTGTTGGGTTTCGGGTCGTGTCGGAAATTGCCAGCCCTACATGTTTGACATCTTTGAGTAGTAATCATTTTTTTTTAATATAAAAATAATGTTTTTATAAGATTGAATTTATGTTATTTGTTAAAGGTTTTCTATGTAGAACTTCTCCAAAATTTAATTCTATTATAATTATTTGAATTTAAGTATTTTTAATCATTAATTTTATAATGTCATAATGTCCTTGACTTTGATTTTAGTTATACATTAAATCAAACAATCTTATTGGTTAGTTAAATTTTTAATAACATTATCACTGACATCTCATCTCATATTATATATATTTATGTTTATTTAGATTTTAAGATTATAATTATTATTGTTAAATCAATCGTGAATACAAACGAGAAGATTATAAAATGAAAAATAATTATAATAAGGAGTAATCCTTATTCATTAGCTATGTAGCCGTTTTAACTGTCGGTGGAATCATCATTATTACCATAACCAAATTTGTTTTTCCGTTGGTCAATACATGATCACAAACAGTAAAGTTCAATACATGATTGAACTTTGTTAAATCATGCATCTACTTTTAATTTTTTTAAAAGGTGTACCTTTGTGGAATGCTACTTATCTTATAGTGTGATCCGGAGTATAACTTACCAAAACCCATACCAGATTTCCAAAACCCATTTATAGATTGCATCACATCTCATTTGAGGATGTCATTAGAATACATAGTTATATACTAGCCTAGTACCCGCGCGTTGCGGCGGCAATCTTTATGCTAAAAAAATGGTGTTTCGAAATAATAAACAAAATTATTAAGTCCAAAAGAAGGAAAAGGCAGATTATTAGGGAAACTAACTTAATGACTTGGAATTAGAACGATGTGATCGATGTTACAGCAGGGGAAGGAGTAGTGACAACAAGAAGAGTGGTAGTGGTAACTTGGGTACTGGTAATAGCTAGGGGAGGAATAGAAACTAACTTACTGATTTGGAATTAGAACGATGTGATTGATGTTACAGCAGGGGAAGGAGTAGTGACAACAAGGAGAGTGGTAGTGGTAACTTGGGTACTGGTAATAGCTAGGGGAGGGATAGTGGTAATATGGGTAGTGCTAATAGTATGTAACACCCCCAATTCTCGGGTTGCGGAAGCGGTCGGGTCGGGGTGTTACCAATTAAATATCACAAGCACAAAGATATAGCAAACGACTCTAAATGAGAAGTTTTGAAAATAGTTATTACATTACCAAAATACGTTTTACAAAGCTGCGAGCTTATAGTAAATTTCCAAATACATAATTTGGAAATATAAAAGTAAATGTAAAATGTCCCAAATGTTTGAAAGCATGCGACTCGAGCTAGGATCCTGATAGGCCGATCCTACTATAGCAGTACCTGAAAATGCACACTAAAACGGTCAGCTGGAAAGCTGGTGAGTTCACAGGTTTAGTTAAACGATTTGTTATGTTGAAAAACATTATAAGATACGAAAATAGTTTGTAAATCGTGTGATGAAGTTAAGCTATGATTGCTCCCATGAGCAATATTACGGACCATTAAGTAAACCTACAGGTCTAAGTCAATAGGGTACTAATGGTGATAACCTGAGAACAAACATAAACTAGTGTGAATTCTATTACAACGAGTACAACTCGTAGCAATACTAATGAGAACAAGTATTAACCTATATTAATACTAATGATAATGAGTAATAATTCATAATGATTTAAAATGATGACGAGTAACAACTCGTATTGATTTAGAATGATGACGAGTAATAACTCCTATTGATTTAAAATGATAACGAGTAACAACTCGTATTGATTTAAAATGATGACGAGTAACAACTCGTATTGATTTAAAATGATGACGAGTAACAACTCATTTTGATTTAAAATGATGACGAGTAAAAACTCGTATTGATTTTAAAATGATAACGAGTAACAACTCGTATTTATTTAAAGAGATGACGAGAATTAACTCGTATTAATTTATGATGACGAGTCCCCGCTCGTTAAGATTTAATGATGACTAGCAGCAGCTAGCATGGCTTTACTGATCTCTAGCAGCAGCTAGAATTGCTTTACCCCCTAGCAGCAGCTAGAATTGCTTTATCCCCTAGCAGCAGCTAGAATTGCTTTATCCCTGTGACACCCCCAAAATTTAATGATTTGCGGAAGCTCGATTTGGGTGTCACTAATCAATATACAAAGCACATAAGATATAATGAATGACCACTATATGCGTCGTTTTAAACTTGTATTAATAAAATAAACGTTTACATCAAAATAAGGTTACATTAGCTCGGTTCCTGAAATTGAGAGATTACATGGCATAATTACTTTTTACAAAATATAATAATGCAATCAAATCTCTAGTTGTATGTATGCTGACTCGAGCTAATAGTCCCTGCCTGTGCAGTCCACCTACTGCTGGGTACCTGTGATATATACTAAAATGGGTCAGCGAAAACGCTGGTGAGCTCACAGGTTTGTATGTCAATGTATAGTTGTAAGAACCGCAAGATTTATATTGAATTTAAAATGCAATTAAGCATGATAAAAGTTATACAATCCATGAGCACATAGTCTGAGCTTAACTTGAGCGCTAGGTCCAATTAAGGAAACCTAACTGATTTGCCTCCTACGGGTGTCTAATCCACACTCGTCTTCCCAAATGCTAAAACATCCGTTTGACCGGTTAGTGCGTGCTAACCCGGATGAGGATTGTCAATCCCATATGATATCATATACTAACATTCACGCTAAAATATTAGAGACTCTGCTATAGAGGACTTTAATTGATTAGCTTGAAACTCATGTAGTATTTGAAGGTTGGCACTTGCGTTCTACTTGTAAAACAAAATGAAGTAGTAATATCACACCCCTGGTAAAAGTAGTGAAAATGGGGCCATGAAACTCACCTGAGTCTTGAAGTGTTTAATTTAATAAACTTGAAGTAATTAGCTGTGAATTGGTGTCCAAAGTCTTGAAACCTGAATGTGTCCACGACACTTGAATTGTTATTAATTGTACCGGTATCTAGAAAGACTACCATTGAAATTGTTTGTTTAACTTGATGTCCAAATTACCCCGATTTGGTTGATTGTATTGTTACATGTTACTACGACTTGTTTGATTTAATTGATACAAGTTACAACGACTTGTTTGATTTTGAATTATGTTTTGAAAACGCGTGCGGGCCGTTGGTGATTATTGGAAATTAAAGATTTCAATGATCTTATTATGATTCGAAGTGTTATCCTTGAAAAGTATGTTCCAATGTATTTGAGAAGTCATATCGTATAGTAGTTTGAAGTTTTATAAGTTCGACACTTGGTGAAAAATGTGCTTACGGAATCTAAGTACGGGGGTCCGGGGGCAGCACCCCTGGTTAGCGGGGTCCAAGGGGCGGCAGCCCCTGGCGGGGTCCAAGGGGCAGAGCCCCTGGCTGGGGTCGAGCTGCCAGGTCAGCTTGGAAAATTTTTATTTCTACTATATTGCTTTAAGGAAAAAACGCATCTGGACTTGAATTTGGGTGAAATCAAGTGATAAAATTTAGAGTCTCGACACTTAGTAAAAATATGTGTTTTCTATTTTCTGTTTTGTGCGACGTTGGGTGCGACGTCGCAGGCCCTGACTGCGACGTTGAGCATGGCGTCGCTATGTGCGACTTTTACAATTTAATGCGACGTTGTGGGTGGCGTCGCTATACGCGACGTCGCAATTTAATGCGACTTTGTGACTGACGTCGCACCATGTGACGTCACGAGGGGTTTTGCGACGTTGAAGCTGACGTCGCATAAATCTGGGTCCAAATGCGACGTTATGGTCTGATGGCCGGAAAATGTGTCGAAAATGAGTTTTCCGATTTCCTTTCGGTTCAAATCTTTTACCCAACCCTTATATGGACATATTAGACAATTATAAACCATAAACATGTAAAAATAATCGAAAACGGAGAGTTTCGGGTTTTTGTCGGAAACTTACAAAGTGTCGGATTGAAAATCCTAAAAGATAGGATGATAGATCGGGATGCCGTGGTCGTTCTTTTCCAAAGGAGTAGTATGATTTGAGATCGTTTAGTGGTAGTATTTGGCGATTTGGTGGAGGTGGTGGTGATGAAACTTTGAGGGAAAAAGATGGAAGAGAGAGAGAAAGAAAGAAATAAATGAAAAAGAAGGAAAGTGAGGAGGTGATTATGGTGGGAATCCCTACCATTTTCAGTCTACGCCCAGCGTTCCGTGCGGTGTTCGTTTTCCCGATTATTTAAACGTTAAATATTTATTTTAAAATTTAATTTTTCGTTTTAACTTGCCAAGGTTTATTCGAATATTTTGTTGAAGTATTTTCTCTAAATATTTAGAATTCACGTTATAAAAGGTGATTTGTTTCGTTTTGTTTGCGCGTTTACATTTTTAATCGCGTATACATTAATTGTGTAATAAAACTTGGATACGAAATATTACTATAAATAATATTTTGAATAAAAATGGAGTTATTAAATAATATTTGTATTACTTAATAAAATTGTTCACCAACGTCCGTATTTATTGTATCGAAATTCATTCGATTTGAAACTCGTACAATTTAAACAAACCGCATAATTGTGTAGATATATATTCAACAATATATATAATAATTGATACATTAATTAGCCTAACACAGAACTAATTACATGTATTAATACTTGTTTAGGCACTAAATTCTAGTCCTAAATTGACAGTTGTCACATTCTCCCCCTGTTAGAAGAATTTTGTCCCGAAATTTATGTTGAAGTCGTGTTTGATGTTGAGTCATTGAAGAGTTGAGGATACTTGAGTCGCATTTGGTCTTCTCGTTCTCAGGTGAATATCGGGCCGCGCCGCGAATTCCACCTAACCTTGACAATGGGAATACGACTTTGTTTAAGTTGTTTGACCTCACGGTCCATGATTTCGGCGGGTTCCTCAACAAAGTGAAGTTTCTCGTCAACTCGAATTTCATCGAGTGGAATGATAAGTGTCTCATCAGACAGACACTTCTTCAGATTTGAAACATGAAATGTGGGATGCACGCTGCTGAGTTCGGATGGCAGCTGCAATCGATATGCTACTGGACCAATTCTCTCGAGGATCTTGAATGGTCCAATGTATCTGGGGTTTAACTTCCCTCGTTTGCCAAACCGGATTACGCCTTTCCAAGGCGATACTTTGAGTAGTACTCGATCCCCAACTTGGAACTCGAGTGGTTTGCGTCTCAAGTCAGCATAACTTTTCTGACGATCACGCGCGGCTTTGAGCTTGTTTTGAATTTCGACGATTCTCTCGGTCGTCTCGTGAATGATTTCTGGACCTGTGAGTTGGCTATCCCCAACTTCGGTCCAACAGATAGGTGACCGGCACTTACGTCAGTATAGTGCCTCGAAGGGTGCAGCCTTAATGCTGGCATGATAACTGTTGTTGTACGAGAACTCGCACAATGGTAGGTGTTTTTCCCAGTTTACACCAAAGTCTACTACGCAGGCCCGTAGCATGTCTTCTAGTGTTTGAATGGTTCGTTCACTTTGGCCATCGGTTTGAGGATGATATGCGGTACTCATATCAAGTCGAGTACCCAGAGATTTTTGAAGTGATTGCCAAAATTGTGAAGTGAAACGACTATCCCTATCGGAGATAATTGAGATTGGAACACCGTGTTTGGTCACGATTTCCTTCAGGTAAATTCTGGTGAGGCGTTCCATCTTGTCGGATTCCTTGATTGCCAGGAAGTGAGCAGACTTTGTGAGACGATCCACGATCACCCAAATGGTATCGCAACCGCTCGAGGATTTGGGTAGTTTGGTTATGAAGTCCATGGCAATTTGTTCCCATTTCCATTCAGGAAGACTAGGTTGTTGAAGTAAACCAGAAGGTTTTTGATATTCGATTTTGACCTTGGAGCAAGTAAGGCACTTGCTGACATAGGTGGCGATTTCAGCTTTCATGTTCGGCCACCAGTAGAAGTCCTTGATACCGTGGTACATTTTATCAGATCCCGGATGGATAGAATATTTAGACTTGTGAGCTTCATCCATCACCAAGTCTCGTAGGTTCCCAAATCTTGGCAACCAGATTCGGTTTGAGAAATACCTAATCCCGTTAGGTTTGATTTCGAATTGTTTATCCATTCCCCGCAAGGCTTCATCTTTGACATTTTCGGGTTTCAAGGCTTCGATTTGAGCAGTGAGAATTTGAATGTTTAAATTGTTGTGAATAGTTATACTGAGTGCTCGGACCCGAAGTGGTTTCACTCGCTCTTTTCGACTGAGGGCATCAGCAACAACATTTGCTTTGCCTGGATGATATTTGAGCTCGCAGTCGTAATCGGTAAGCAACTCGACCCATCGACGTTGCCTCATGTTGAGATCTTTCTGATCGAATATGTGTTGGAGACTTTTGTGGTCTGTAAAGATTGTGCACCTAGTGCCGTAGAGGTAATGTCTCCAAATTTTGAGGGCGAAAACGACGGCTCCTAACTCGAGGTCGTGGGTGGTGTAATTCTTTTCATGAATCTTGAATTGTCGGGAAGCATAAGCTATGACTTTTTCTCGTTGCATAAGTACGCAACCGAGACCCTGATAAGAAGCATCGCAGTATACCACGAAGTCATCGGTGCCCTCGGGTAATGATAGAATAGGAGCACTGCAAAGCTTTTGTTTTAAGAGTTGGAATGCTGACTCTTGTTTATCAGTCCAGTCAAACTTTTTGTCTTTCTGAGTCAGTATCGTGAGTGGTAAGGCTATCTTGGAGAAATTTTCAATGAATCGCCGGTAATACCCGGCCAGTCCCAAAAACTGCCGTACTTCGGTTGGAGTGGTTGGCGATTGCCAGTCTTTGATAGCCTCGATTTTTTACGGATCAACGTGAATTCCCTGACTGTCGATCACGTGACCAAGGAATTGAACGGTTTGAATCCAGAACTCACACTTAGAGAATTTGGCGTAAAGCTCCTCGTGTCTAAGTAGTTCAAGGATGGTTTTGAGGTGTTGCGCATGTTCTTGCTCGTTGTGCGAGTAAATGAGTATGTCATCGATAAAGACAATGACAAACTTGTCGAGGTAAGGTTTACACACCCGGTTCATGAGGTCCATGAATACAGCCGGTGCGTTGGTTAGACCGAAGGGCATTACTTGGAATTCGTAGTGCCCGTATCGAGTTCTGAAAGCAGTTTTTGGAATATCGATGTCGCGAACTCGTAACTGATGATATCCTGATCGCAGATCGATTTTTGAGTAGACACTTGAACCTTGAAGTTGGTCGAATAGGTCATCGATTCGAGGGAGTGGATACCGGTTCTTGACAGTTAACTTGTTCAACTCTCGGTAGTCGATACACATTCGAAAAGAACCGTCTTTCTTCTTGACAAATAGGACCGGAGCTCCCCAAGGTGAAGAACTCGGCCTGATAAATCCTCGTTCCAGGAGTTCCTGTAATTGGGTGGACAACTCCTGAAGTTCGGATGGAGCTAAGCTGTATGGTGCTCGGGCCACAGGCGCAGCACCTGGTACTAGATCGATTGAGAACTCAACCTGTCTTTGCGGTGGTAGACCAGGTAGTTCTTCGGGAAAGACTTCTGGAAAGTCTCGAACAATTGGAACATCCTCAAGTCGCTTCTCCTCCGACTTTTTCTCCATGATGTGCGCGAGGATTGCTGGATAACCCTTTCTCAGAAACTTCCGGGTTTTTAGACAAGATATGATGTTAAGCCTCGTCCCACCGGTCTCCCCCTGTATGACCAAGGTTCTACCGACGGTGAGAGGTATGCGAACAATTTTGTCATAGCAAATGATTTCGGCGCGATGTTTGGATAACCAGTCCATGCCCACGATGACATCGAAACTTCCTATCTCAACGGGCATAAGATCTATGGAGAAGATTTCGTCGGCTAGATTTAAAGTGCAATTAGGTATCACACTATCGGTTTCTATCAACTTGCCATTTGCTAGTTCTACGGTGTACTTAAAGTCTAAAGCAACAGGTGTGATGTCAAGTAGAGGGCAAAATTCATCGGAAATAAAACTTCTATCGGCACCAGTATCAAACAGAATAGAAGCAGTTAAATTGTTGAGGAGGAACATACCCGTTACCACATTCGGGTCCTGACGGGCGTCCCCTGAGTTGATCACGAAGGCGCTACTTTTGGCGTTGTTGTTGTTGGTGAGGTTGTTATTGTTGTTGTTGCCCTTATACTTCAATTTTGGGCACGTATCCCTAAAGTGTCCTGGGTTCCCACATTCAAAGCAGGACTTAGGTTGTTGGGCATTTTTGTTAGAGGGGTTGTTGTTGGATTTGGGGGCTCGGCAATCCTTAGTCAAATGCCCGTACCTCCTGCAGTTGTTGCAAGGGGTCCTGCACTGACCAAAGTGGTGATAGTTACACTTGGGACAATAAGGCCTGTCCCCGGTGTAGCTGCGGTTGGATTCAGAGTTGGTAGTGTAAACTTGGATGGCATTGTTTTTCTTGTTTGAGTTGTGGTGGTGTTCAGTGGATTTGCGTTTGTTGTTGTTGGAGGATGAGGTGTTGGAGGTCTCACGGCTGACAACTAGGGCCATGAGTTCGTGGGCCAATCGAATGGCACTCTCAATGGTGGTTGGTTTGGATGAGGCGACATTTCCCTGGATGCTCTCAGGGAGTCCGCGGATGTATCTTTTGATGCCCTTACTTTCCGGTTCAACCAAACTCGGGCATAGTAAAGCAAACTGCTGGAATTTGGTGGTATATTCAGCAACATCATTTCCCTGCACAGCTAGGTGCCAGAATTCTTCCTCCAGCCTGTGCAGCTCTTCTTCAGGACAGTATTTTTCTGTCAGTTTCTTCTTCAGTTTGGCCCAAGGAAGCCGATTTGCAACCTCAAGGCCTACAGAGTTTGCGTGGGTTTTCCACCACGTGAGTGCACCTTCCTGAAAGGTGTAAGCAGCGAATTTGACCTTGTTGTTCTCAGTGCAATCGCAGAGACTGAAAACAGATTCCATACGCTCAATCCAACGGATCAAGCCAATGGCACCTTCCGTGCCCTTGAAATATAGAGGTTTACAGCTGAGAAAGTCCTTGTAGGAACAATGCTTGACAGCAGGAGTGGTGGTAGTGGTATCGGCTGTTTCCTCAGTCGTTCGGGTTGAATCCCGAGCGGCCAAGGCGTCGGCTACGGCCCGAGTAACGGCAGCAGCGAGCTCAGCTTCACTGTAACTCTTTTTCTTTGGCGGCATGATTCTTCAAGAAAAGAAACAATAGGTACGTAAGAAATTGTACCAGAATGATAATTGTGGTGGATGTATGTATTAAAGCGACAATATACACATCACAAGTATAAGATTTCTATAATATAGATTTAAATCGAACGAAATTGTCAATTGATATTACGTTGTTAAATGATTACAGACAATTTCGAGTTTGTTGAATTCAAAAGTTACAGACTTAGATATTGTGCCAAAAGTGCCGAGAATTGTTTCATCCGGTCAATTTACATTAGTCCTACGAAAGCGTTATGGAGTGCAGATTCAGCCTAAGCTAATTCTGACGAAGATTGAGTTGTGGCATTAAGGCAGTGAGACGGTCAACGGACTCTGCAAGTCGGCTAACCATTCTGAGTGCCTCCTCGGTTTCCCTCAGGCGTGTCTCACACTGAGTCAACCTTGATCGCAGGACAGTGATTTCATTTTGATTGTCAGTCACTTGATTGTGGACGATCTCCATGGTCTCGATGGTTTCACCCACTCGATTTTCGAGAACGTCCATATTGTTGATAGTATTTTCATGGTCCTCAGAGACCTGAGCAACTTGTCCCATTAGGGTGAGTGTCCAGTTTTCACGGGTCTCTTGCAACTCGATGTCCATGTCACGCAGTTGTTGCTCGTGACGGTGTAGCCTAGCGGCCAAATCCGTTAGTGTGAATTGATTGGGGTATGGGCCCGCTCGAGGCAACCTGGGGTTCCTACTAGCTACCCTTGAACTTTGTGATTCGTACGGATGGGAACGGGATGAGTTGGGTGGTGTGTTTACCATTCTGAGACAGAACGTTAGCAATTGTGAGGCCTATATTCATATAATACGTATATAATATAGCCTAAGCTTGAATTGAGGCTTACTTATGTATATAGATATATCACATAACCGCCTATTGAGTGTCTAACACAGACAAGTTTTAAGTCCCGTTTCTCTCGAGTTCAGAGTCAACTAGTGTATCCTGTTCAGCCATAACTTCCTTCAGATCTTACATCATCTTTATTTAATTGTACATAGTTGATCAAGCTATGTTAAATTAAATTCGTATGCTGTAATCTCTGAACTTGTTATACCTAATAGGGAATACTGCCTAACGGTCATAGTCTAGGCCCACTAAATGCAACCTAGTTCACTATAACCTTAGGCTCTGATACCAATCTGTGACACCCCCAAAATTTAATGATTTGCGGAAGCTCGATTTGGGTGTCACTAATCAATATACAAAGCACATAAGATATAATGAATGACCACTATATGCGTCGTTTTAAACTTGTATTAATAAAATAAACGTTTACATCAAAATAAGGTTACATTAGCTCGGTTCCTGAAATTGAGAGATTACATGGCATAATTACTTTTTACAAAATATAATAATGCAATCAAATCTCTAGTTGTATGTATGCTGACTCGAGCTAATAGTCCCTGCCTGTGCAGTCCACCTACTGCTGGGTACCTGTGATATATACTAAAATGGGTCAGCGAAAACGCTGGTGAGCTCACAGGTTTGTATGTCAATGTATAGTTGTAAGAACCGCAAGATTTATATTGAATTTAAAATGCAATTAAGCATGATAAAAGTTATACAATCCATGAGCACATAGTCTGAGCTTAACTTGAGCGCTAGGTCCAATTAAGGAAACCTAACTGATTTGCCTCCTACGGGTGTCTAATCCACACTCGTCTTCCCAAATGCTAATACATCCGTTTGACCGGTTAGTGCGTGCTAACCCGGATGAGGATTGTCAATCCCATATGATATCATATACTAACATTCACGCTAAAATATTAGAGACTATGCTATAGAGGACTTTAATTGATTAGCTTGAAACTCATGTAGTATTTGAAGGTTGGCACTTGCGTTCTACTTGTAAAACAAAATGAAGTAGTAATATCACACCCCTGGTAAAAGTAGTGAAAATGGGGCCATGAAACTCACCTGAGTCTTGAAGTGTTTAATTTAATAAACTTGAAGTAATTAGCTGTGAATTGGTGTCCAAAGTCTTGAAACCTGAATGTGTCCACGACACTTGAATTGTTATTAATTGTACCGGTATCTAGAAAGACTACCATTGAAATTGTTTGTTTAACTTGATGTCCAAATTACCCCGATTTGGTTGATTGTATTGTTACATGTTACTACGACTTGTTTGATTTAATTGATACAAGTTACAACGACTTGTTTGATTTTGAATTATGTTTTGAAAACGCGTGCGGGCCGTTGGTGATTATTGGAAATTAAAGATTTCAATGATCTTATTATGATTCGAAGTGTTATCCTTGAAAAGTATGTTCCAATGTATTTGAGAAGTCATATCGTATAGTAGTTTGAAGTTTTATAAGTTCGACACTTGGTGAAAAATGTGCTTACGGAATCTAAGTACGGGGGTCCGGGGGCAGCACCCCTGGTTAGCGGGGTCCAAGGGGCGGCAGCCCCTGGCGGGGTCCAAGGGGCAGAGCCCCTGGCTGGGGTCGAGCTGCCAGGTCAGCTTGGAAAATTTTTATTTCTACTATATTGCTTTAAGGAAAAAACGCATCTGGACTTGAATTTGGGTGAAATCAAGTGATAAAATTTAGAGTCTCGACACTTAGTAAAAATATGTGTTTTCTAGTTTCTGTTTTGTGCGACGTTGGGTGCGACGTCGCAGGCCCTGACTGCGACGTTGAGCATGGCGTCGCTATGTGCGACTTTCGCAATTTAATGCGACGTTGTGGGTGGCGTCGCTATACGCGACGTCGCAATTTAATGCGACTTTGTGACTGACGTCGCATCATGCGACGTCACGAGGGGTTTTGCGACGTTGAAGCTGACGTCGCATAAATCTGGGTCCAAATGCGACGTTATGGTCTGATGGCCGGAAAATGTGTCGAAAATGAGTTTTCCGATTTCCTTTCGGTTCAAATCTTTTACCCAACCCTTATATGGACATATTAGACAATTATAAACCATAAACATGTAAAAATAATCGAAAATGGAGAGTTTCGGGTTTTTGTCGGAAACTTACAAAGTGTCGGATTGAAAATCCGAAAAGATAGGATGATAGATCGGGATGCCGTGGTCGTTCTTTTCCAAAGGAGTAGTATGATTCGAGATCGTTTAGTGGTAGTATTTGGCGATTTGGTGGAGGTGGTGGTGATGAAACTTTGAGAGAAAAAGATGGAAGAGAGAGAGAGAAAGAAAGAAAGAAATGAAAAAGAAGGAAAGTGAGGAGGTGATTATGGTGGGAATCCCTACCATTTCCAGTCTACGCCCAGCGTTCCGTGCGGTGTTCGTTTTCCCGATTATTTAAACGTTAAATATTTATTTTAAAATTTAATTTTTCGTTTTAACTTGCCAAGGTTTATTCGAATATTTTGTTGAAGTATTTTCTCTAAATATTTAGAATTCACGTTATAAAAAGTGATTTGTTTCGTTTTGTTTGCGCGTTTACATTTTTAATCGCGTATACATTAATTGTGTAATAAAACTTGGATACGAAATATTACTATAAATAATATTTTGAATAAAAATGGAGTTATTAAATAATATTTGTATTACTTAATAAAATTGTTCACCAACGTCCGTATTTATTGTATCGAAATTCATTCGATTTGAAACTCGTACGATTTAAACAAACCGCATAATTGTGTAGATATATATTCAACAATATATATAATAATTGATACATTAATTAGCCTAACACAGAACTAATTACATGTATTAATACTTGTTTAGGCACTAAATTCTAGTCCTAAATTGACAGTTGTCACATTCTCCCCCTGTTAGAAGAATTTTGTCCCGAAATTTATGTTGAAGTCGTGTTTGATGTTGAGTCATTGAAGAGTTGAGGATACTTGAGTCGCATTTGGTCTTCTCGTTCCCAGGTGAATTCCGGGCCGCTCCGCGAATTCCACCTAACCTTGACAATGGGAATACGACTTTGTTTAAGTTGTTTGACCTCACGGTCCATGATTTCGGCGGGTTCCTCAACAAAGTGAAGTTTCTCGTCAACTCGGGTTCCTCACGGTCCATGTAAGTATATAATATGTATATATATATATATATACTTAGTTAACAAATAGAACACACAGGATGTTATCGATTATGATTTAACACAGAAATGATGCAGATACTCAGGTGGTACCTACGATTATCATATAATGTATGAAAACGATTTAACGTATCTAAGGATGTACAAACATAACTTAGATATTGGGTGTAGCAAGATGAACCTAGGTATGAACAGTCATCACCTAAGTATGTGGATACAGTACGAAGTACTATGCTAGTGTATGCTACTATTGTATACTCCTAGCCTCCAGCCTAACAAGTATATGGAGATCTATGGGTGATGTTCACTCAAGTACTAGCCTAAGCCCAGTAACTATGGAACATAAGAGTAGGGAAAAGCTATGGTCCCTAAAGCAATCACATGAATACTTAACACATTTAAGTACCATTGAGAAAATTTATTGATGTGGAAACATAATGTTTATGTCAAATGGATTGAATTCATTTAAGGGTTGAAATGATTTAACTGAGTATGCATTCTCCCCCAAAACATATAAAACGATTAAAAGGTGGGGTCATGAACTCACCTTTGGTTGCTAGCGTTCCTAAGATACGCGTGATCCAATGGAAATCCCCTAGTGTCCTAAACACGTGAGATTATGTAAGTAATAGACTAATAAGTCAGACTAGTCGAATTGTGCAATTATTCACTTGTTATTTAAGTTTAGGGATTTTGTACGGCCCGTTGGTGTGTTTTGTAATAATTATTCCAAAGTATAATTATCATAATGTTGTCACGATGTACTTATAAAAGTATATTTGTTTCGAGTATAAATCTTAACATTTCTCAAATCGGTTCAAGTTTATGTTTTATGGCTCGTTTATGTTGACTTGGTCAAACGTGTTCGGTTTGACCCGAAACTTTTACACAAATCCTAATATGTCAAAATAAGTTTATAAAAGTTGTCGTTATGTTTTGTGGGTCTCTCGAAGTGTCGTTCCTAAGAAAGTACCAAAACAGCCCTTAGTTTCATGTTTTCCAGATTTTTGACTCGACGAGCCTCTCGTTTTCTACCCCTTTT
The DNA here is from genome assembly GCA_949592205.1 of Helichrysum umbraculigerum. Classification (NCBI taxonomy): domain Eukaryota; kingdom Viridiplantae; phylum Streptophyta; class Magnoliopsida; order Asterales; family Asteraceae; genus Helichrysum; species Helichrysum umbraculigerum. Next base: position 365,888,532 of record CATIUR010000001.1, read on the forward strand.
TAGTCAGAACCAGGCCACACCAAAAATCACAGCTGATCATATATATGTCTAGTTCAATTCTGCACTTTATAGTAATTTTATACTTTCGTTTACTATTTTTAACACAAATAAACATGAGACGTGGTCAGATTGTGTCCAAAAACGAGTTCAGTCCAAAGATCCACCTATTTCACCATGATCCGTGAGGATCTGGCCCGAGGGCCAAAAATAAAAGTTGTAACCGAAATCTTAAGGAACATTTTTCGTTTAGAAGTCGAGAGTTGGTTCTTCCTAGTTTTCGAGATATGGTCTCGAGAAGTTACTGAAAGTTTCTGTCCGCCGGAACAGTAGTTCTATGTCACCGGAGAAAATTATTTTAAAATAGCAAACGAAGTCAAAATGTTACGAAACAAATTTTTTTAGAAACCTTACTTCTTGTACTACATTTAAGGCTTAAGAAACATCTATTTTTATGTTAAAATGAATTTTATAAAAATCGTTGAAGTTAGAACAGAATCTGGACAGGAAGATTAAGCTCTAGATTTCGAGTTTTAAAATGCGATTCGACTTATGTTTTGGACATTTTATAGTTATATGAACATACTAACATGCTAATAAACTTAATCCAAGTAATTCTAGCAAAAGAAACGAGATCCTTACAAGAAGATCAAAGATCTAGAGCCGAGGTACGAGAAGGATGCGAGAACCGAGCTTTTCCTTTGATTTCCTTCAAGATCCAAGTTGTAGATGATGGTGGTTTGTGGTGGTGGGCTGAAAAACGACCAGAGGAGAGGGGGAGAGAAGGAAGGAGGGTGTGTGTGTTTTCTAGTGAGAGATTAGTGTGAGAAAAGGGTGGAACTATAATGAGGAAAAAAAAGTTGTTTAGGTTGCATTAGTCAAGAACATGATCCACTTTTTGTGGATCATGTCTATGCTGATTTTCTTATTAAAATGGGAGGTGATATTTGCAAAAATCTTGTCTCCCAACAAGTGGTATTATATCCGTGTTCATTTACCCGATCGTTTAAATGTTTATTTATACGTTATACGTTATACATACGCGTTTTAACTAACCATTGATTCCCTATATTTTTAACGTGAAGTATTAATCATAATACTTGGAAAACATTTATAAAAATGTTTGGTAACATGTCGGGTTTTTGATTATGTGTTTGTGTATCGGTCATTTTATCGCGTGGCATTAAATGTGCACGTTTTTGTTATTGATTTAAAATACGCTATTTATAATGAAAGTATTTAATCAAAATACTTTGTTTGAAGTTATAAAAATATAACTTAAGATTATTTGATTTGTCGGGCGTATCTCACGCGTTTAGTTCGTGTCGGTTACGTTTTAAACAAAACGTACATTGTTTCGTATATTATTAATAATAATGATATAATGTAAATAACTACTATTTAATTGCCAAATAGATTTCTGTTATTTATTAAAAATTTTCACCAACGTCCGTATTTGTACGTTTTGATATTGAGCGTATATAATACGCGGAATAAAAAGTTTAAATTGGGCTCGAATTTTGGGTCATTTTTGACCGGGTGTTACGTAGTAGGGGTAACAGCAGGGGTTGGAGTGTTGCTGGCATTGTTTTGAGGCCCCATGGTGTAAGAAACTTAGTTTTGTTTTTCTTTTGTTTTGAATTTACGTGGTGAAGAATTTGGTGTAAGTTGCTTTTTTCAATGTGATGAAACGCTTATATACTCCTAAAAATCTGTGTAACTATGGTAATTAGGCTATAATCATGTAAATAGTATTAAGTTTGATAAGAAACCGATGTTATATTTTTAGGATGAATTTTAAGAGTTATAATCCACATATTTGTAAGAATATCATCTTCACTATTTTTTTAGGTCTAACAAAAATAGATATATTTTATTTGGATACAATAATTATGTCTTTGGCAAACAAATGTGATTGCTGTTTCATTAATTTAAAAATTGTCTCTTATCCTTGCTTTATTTTTTTGATAAGAAAAATCATTAACTTGAGTTTTTGGATGCAGGAGTTTTGTAATTGAGATGAAACTGGATCTTTTAGGTTAATCAAAAGATGCTTGTATGTGTTTGATCAAGGAAATTTCATTAGCTTGAGTTTTTAGATGCAGGGGCTTTAGAATTGAGATGAAAATGGATCTTCTAAGTTAATCAGAAGATGCCACGATATTGCTAGATTAGACTTGTGCAAAAAAAAGTTTTAATATTATATTTACTGGGGTTCTTGATTGTAAAGGAGACTATATGCAAATATTATAGATATTGTAGATGTGGATTCTGAGTTACTGTAACTGACTGAAATATTATAGATATCGTAGATGTAGATTAAAGTAGGTGGATTGGATACAGCAAGGATAAGAGATAATTATTGGGGTTTCTTGATTGTAAAAGAGACTATATGCAAATATTATAGATATTGTAGATGTGGATTCTGAGTTACTGTAACCGACTGAAATATTATAGATATCGTAGATGTAGATTAAAGTAGGTGGATTGGATACAACAAGGATAAGAGATAATTGTAGATTTTTACTCATTGTAACCGACTGGCATTAAAGTGGTATTTAATCAAAATATTAATTAAGGGGTATTTCAGTAAATTTAATAGGATCTTTGGAAATCCTTTAATAGAAGTAAGGGTAAAAGGGTAATTTCTATCTTAAAAAAAAACACCTAAATGTATTATATATTAGTAATAGATACTATTAAATTGAACTTGATTAAATAATGCATCTACTTTCTTTTTTTTAACGGGTATTATTATTATACTACATGGTTAGTGCTCAGTCACATTGACTTTCATTCATGGCCGTAAGATTTGTTTTGACTTCAATCTGTACCATCAAATAGAGAATAAACGGTTACAGAATTTCTACCCATCGCTATCTCATGGCAACCCCCTAACCGTCAACTACCTCCTTTTCCTTGAAACCGTGCTGTAACTCCCAATTAAAATCGATCATTCTCCCAAAACGGTTCAATAATCACTCCATTACTTCCCCCCCCCCCCCCCCCCCCCCCCCATTCCATTAAAATATATGTTGCCATCACTTTACCTTCTTCTTCATGTACCTGTTCGTGAATGAATTCATAATTAATTTAAGTTTTGCAGCTTTATATGGATAATTGAACAACGAATCATTAATGGCGATTATTCATTTTCCCATCATCGCAGGGAGAAATTATGTCCACTGTAAAGTTGCAAACCAACACTATAGAATGGCGCTAGGTATATTTTTGCCCTGATGTCAATTGTGTTTCTTAGTTGTGCTATCCATTTTGTTAATAACAATGCTTACATGCATAGATGAAGTTTTCATTTTCTCGAATATAATTCAAGTGAACTTAGATTGTGTCTTCCCATACATGTTTAAAAGGTGTTGTTGTTAGAGTTTTTTGTTCTGTTTAAATTATTTAATGTAATCACATGAGGTGTCCTCAATTAACTTAAAAATAGAATAACAAAAGTGAAAGAATGCACAAGATTGAATACTAGATTCACAAGAGTACGAAATACCTTTCATATTTGTATTGGATTTACAAACCGCCATTTTTGCCTTACTCTTAAAATTGCAACACTTGACTTTGCGTCCACACACTTTTGGTTAATGATCTATTGGGGAGGGGGTTTTAGATAGTTGCATTTCAACGCCAAAATAAACTTCACATGATATAGGGCTTTTAAGCAACTCAAGGATCTATTCGGTAGCTATTTCGTCACTAGTTACAACATCCTCCTTAATATTCCTAATAAGTGTTATCTTCAATCCTGTAAGATTCTGATTATCCCTTTTGGTGGCATGCATATATCCATATGCAGATAAATGTTCCCAACTGTGGATCATTTTGTCAATGACCGGTGACAACTTTAGTGCCGTTTTGGCATTTTTGTTGTGTGCCTCATTTTCTTCAGTACGTCTACGTAAGATTTCATTAACGATAATTCCGATAACCTTATTATGTATTACCTTGCAAACAAATACAACTAATCTTAGTACATCCCTAGCCCATAGTTGCAATTTTTTATTTTTAAGTATTCCAATAAGGAGACGCTCAAAAGCATCTTCGAATTCCTCTTGCCCTAACAAAATACTTTGTAGCCCAAACGCATAATCACTGATGCTCATGTAACTCTCATCAAAAGGTAACGTTTTAATTGGCTTGTGGACAGGGCCATCTTTGAGGGTGGGCGAAGTGGTTGACCGTCCAAGGCCTATAAATTTTGAGGGCATTCAATTTTTTTCCCAAGTAATGTGATACGTAATATATATATATATATATATATATATATATATATATATGATAATTACATAAGAGATTGATACCTTTTTTATTTTGAATTAAGAGATCTTTGTTAGTAACTAGATTTAGACTAAATATATATTTGAACAAATATATAGGTCGATTGAATGGTCCAAAATTGAAAACTTATATTGACGTATTAGAGTTTGACTAAAAGAGTTAATAACTAACAATTGGGATTTGAAAGAATAAGTATCAGAGAAATAAAAATGTATCATAGAAATAAATAAATAATTTGAAAATCGAATCGTTAATTAGAATTAGTTTCATTGAACCTTTATCTTCTAGTTATATGGTCTAATTTCCGTAACACGACAGCTTTGTTCATGACCTCTAAAAGTTCAAAGACGACCCTGCTTGCGGAATCTGATATCAACACAAGAACCTCATGTAAACTTCTCATAGAAAATAACTTATTAAAAGTTGCAATCACAAAACTTCTATAACCTACAAAAATAAGCAAAAAAACATCATCATCATCATGTTTACCCAATCTTGCACAAAGCAAGCTATGGGGGAGGTAAAAATGTAGACAGCCTTACCCCTACCAAAGGTAGAGAGGCTGATAGAAATAATATATCAATTAAATGATTTAGTACGTCGTACATATCTAAATACATATTAAGCAATTTTTGACCCGTTTTAACTTTCAGATTTTTTTATTTGACCCATTTCACCTAGATAAAACCGAATTAACCAGTTATCATACGAATTAGCTGCAATTTCCACCTATAACTAGACATGCACTACGGATGCACAAACCTTCCCTGATGGATTGCGTTCACTTCGTTGCCATTTCCAGAGTTTATGAATAGCACTTGAAGCAAGTGCAAGCAAAGCTAATCCTGAATTTGTATAGATCAGCCTCATAACCTGAAGCACCAGATCTAGGTTAAATATCTCAAGCTGGAAAAGGATGGCTAATAAACATGGATAACCAAAACTAAAGATAAAATTTAACAATAAACGAAACAAAATCGTATTGAAGACACCTTGCTGGCAGCCATTGGATCAGGCAACCTTAGAGCTTTAAGGTGAGATGAATCAACTATTTCAGGGAGCTTCCATATATCATACAAATAAAAAAATAAGCAAAAAAACATAGGTTGCAATTGCATTATTTGTATATCCTACAAAGTTAAGCAAATAACCATATATAAAAATGCTAATATTATTGTTAAAGGTTTTCTATGTAGAACTTCTCCAAAATTTAATTCTAATATAATTATTTGAATTTAATTATTTTTAATCATTTTTATAATGTCATAAATAATGTCCTTGACTTTGATTTTAGTTATACATTAAATTAAACAATCTTATTGGTTAGTTTTTTTTTTATAACATTATCACTGACATCTCATATTTATCTATATTTATAAAACATAGATTTTTCTTTAATTTTTAACCATGTTACATCATCTGATTATCTTTTTCTAAAATCCTCCTAATTATACCAAATCATCAATTTAGTTTTTCCTTAAAATAAACATTTTTCCTTACTTTTTAGCCTTGTCTCATCATCTCATTACCTTTTTTCTAAAACCTACTAATTATGCCAAATCATCAAACTAATTTTTCCTTAAAAATTCATAAATATTAACACTTCCATCTAAAAAGTTTTAAATTCCCAACAAACTACTACGTTCTATTTTATAGAGAATCATAATTATGTTATTATAATTTATTATAAAAAAAATTACAAATTTCTACATCTCATAACTTGCAATTACCAAATGTAACACCCTCAAATTTAATGATTTGCGGAAGCACGATTTGGGTGTTACTAATCAATAACAAAGCACAAAGATATATAGTAAACGACTCTATATGCGTCGTTTTAACAAAATATATTAATATCGAAATGTTTACAACATTTATAGCTTTAAATAGCTCGAGTTTAAATAAAAGGAGATTTCAGTACATAAGTACTTGTACAAAATATACTAATGCAAGAAAATCTCAAACGTCTGTATGCTGACTCGAGCTAAAAGTCCTGAAGCCGAAACAACCTACTGCTTGGTACCTGCGATACATGCTAAATGGGTCAGCTAAAGCTGGTGAGCTCACAGGTTTGAAATCAAGTAATATAGTATGAACCGCAAGATTTAATAATGATTTGCATCTAGCAAATAAAATGATGATAATAGTGTATACAGCCATGAGCACATAGTTGAGCTTAACTCGAGGGCCGGGTCCCCTAAAGAGAATTCCGGGCGAGGTGCCTCCACGAATGCCTAATCAACATTCGTCTTCCCAAATATTAGTACGTCCGTTTACCCGGTTAGTGCTTGCTAACCCGAACGAGGAGGGTCAATCCTATATGGTACCATATACTAATATTCACGCTACAACGTATTAACAACTATGCTGACGGAGGACTTTAAATGATTAGTTGTGAAAAACTCATGTAGTATATGAAATGTTTGTACTTGCGTTCACATGTTAAAAATGAGCAATATATCACACCCCTGAGTAAAATAGTAAAAAGAGGAGCTATGAGACTCACCTGAGTCTGAAAGCGTTTAAATAAACGTAAGTTGATTAGCCGAGTGATGAAGTCCAAAGACTTGTAACCTGAGGGTGTCCACGACACGCGATGGTTATAAACATGATTGGGTATCTCAAAAGATCACCCTTGTAATTGTTACACAACTATATATATATATATATATGTCCAAATTACTACGATTTGGTTGATTTGTTAAGTGTTTGAAAACGTGTACGGCCCGTTGGTGACGGTTTGTAACAATAGTTCCAAAATGTTATAATTGTGTTTGCTACAGTGAATTGCTACAGTGAATTTGACTTTTCTACAGTAACTTTGACTTTAAAAATTCTGGTTTTCTGTGTTTTGCGACACAACATGCGACACAAAAGTTTGTCATGCGACACAAGGGTTGTATCGCATAAATATGCGACACAATATCTATACGACACAAAGGTTGTGTCGCATAGATTCGAGATGCTGATTCAACAGCGACATAGAGGTTGTGTCGCATGGTATTTGCGACATAAGGTACGACACAATATTGTGTCGCATGGGATACGACATAACTGGCTTCATACGACACAAAATACGACATAGAGGGTTTTATACGACACAACATGCGACACAAGGATTGTGTCGCATAGATGAACACCAGCCCAGAAACCGCGGCTGTCGAGATTTTTCCGGCCAAAACCCAATTCAAACTCATTTTTAAGCTATAAAATCGTGTTCTACTCTTTGTAATGGACATATATACACTTGAATAACTCATAAATATGTATAAATAAGCTAAAACGAAAGGTTTCGGGAATTTGTCGGAAACTTACAAAATGTCGGATGAAAAATCCGAAAAGATAGGATGATAGATCGTGATGTCGTGGTCATTTTTCTCCAAAGCGGTGCTATGATCCGGTTGCGTTTTATGTGGTTATTTTGAAGATTTGAGAGTGGTGGTGGTTTTGGTGATTTGAGAGAAAAGAAAAGAGGAAAGAGAGAGATGTTGGTACATCTATGTGTGTCTGTCAGTTGGTCTCAGTCTGTAATCGTGTCGAAATTGTAATTACGTTTTGTATAGTTTTAGATTTAGTTTAATTACAATTTTTGTATCCATGCGACACAAGCATTGTGTCGCAGAAGCATTCTATGCGACACAAGAATTGTGTCGCAGAAACATTCCATGCGACACAAGCATTGTGTCGCAAAAGAGTCTATGCGACACAAGGCTTGCGTCGCATAAAGTTTGGATCAGGCTATAAATAGAAGCTCGCCAGCTTCTGTTTTGGCAAGACATTTTACACACACATAGCACTCTCATTATCACAGAATACTCTCCAAGTGTTATTTGATCTTTGTGTGTTTGTGTCCAAGTGTATGTATTGTTGTTAGTGTTTCATATATATATACATACGCACTTTGTGTTTTGGTTATTTATCGTGTTAATCTAGCTTATATTAGTTTGTTTGATTTCCGCTTTAACAAACTAGTTGAACTACTCGATTTGGTCCGAACAAGTGGAACCTACAAGAGAGTTGAGTAAATATGAGGAAAAAGGGAGGGAGGTGGAGGTTTAACCTCCTCCTTTTTCAGTCTCCGTCCTTGCTCCGTGCGGTGTTCGTTTTCCCGTTCGTTTAAACATTAAATATTTATTTTGCGCGTTAATTAACCATTTTAAAATACGGATTTTTGTTTTTAATTACGTAAGTTTTAATTTTACAAAACGGAACAACTCTGGGAATGTAATTTAAACATTAGTTTGGATCCAGTAATGTTTTCAAATAATGTTTTATACTTAAATATAAATTGTGTCACCAACGTCCGTATTTATGGAACCGAAATACCTTCGATTTAAATTGCGTACGATTTAATCAAATCGCATTTTCGTATATATTCAACAATATATATTTCGATACCTCAATTAGCCTAACACAGAACTAATTACATGTATTAACATATGATTAGGCACTAATTACTAGTCCTAATTTGGCGGGTGTTACATTCTCCCCCTGTTAGAAGAATTTCGTCCCGAAATTTAGCTCGAGGTCGCGTTTGATGTAGAATTGGAGAATAGCTGAGGATATTTGAGTCGCATTTGGTCTTCCCGTTCCCAGGTGAATTTCAGACCGCGCCGCTAATAGTATCTGACTCTGACGATGGGAATACGACTTTGTTTGAGTTGTTTGACCTCACGGTCCATGATTTACGCGGGTTCCTCAACAAAATGAAGTTTGTCGTCAACACGAATTTCATCGAGTGGGATAATTAGTGTCTCATCAGACAGACATTTCTTCAAGTTAGAAATGTGAAAAGTGGGGTGTACGCTGTTGAGTTCGGATGGCAGCTGCAATCGATATGCCACTGGACCAATCCTCTCGAGGATCTCGAATGGCCCAATGTATCTGGGATTTAACTTCCCGCGTTTACCGAATCGGATTACGCCTTTCCAAGGTGATACTTTGAGTAGTACTCGATCCCTAACCTGGAACTCGAGTGGTTTGCGTCTCACATCGGCGTAACTTTTCTGTCGATCACGTGCGGCTTTGAGTCGGTTTTGGATTTCCACAATTTTCTCAGTGGTGGCGTGTATGAGTTCAGGACCAGTGAGTTGACTATCTCCCACTTCAGTCCAACAGATCGGTGATCGGCACTTACGACCGTACAGTGCCTCAAAAGGTGCAGCCTTAATGCTGGCGTGATAGCTGTTATTGTACGAGAATTCGCACAACGGTAGATGTCTTTCCCAGTTTATACCGAAATCAACTACGCAGGCTCGTAGCATGTCTTCCAGTGTTTTGATGGTTCGTTCACTTTGGCCATCGGTTTGAGGATGGTACGCGCTGCTCATATCAAGATGAGTACCCAATGCTTTTTGAAGTGACTGCCAAAAGTGAGAGGTGAAGCGGGCATCTCTGTCAGAGATGATCGAGATTGGAACACCGTGTTGAGAAACGATTTCCTTGATGTAGATTTGTGCGAGGCGTTCCATTTTATCATTTTCCTTGATTGCCAGGAAATGGGCAGATTTGGTGAGACGATCGACGATCACCCAAATGGTATCGCAACCGCTCGACGACTTGGGTAGTTTGGTTATGAAATCCATGACAATTTGTTCCCATTTCCATTCAGGGATATCGGGTTGTTGAAGTAAGCCAGAAGGCTTTTGATGTTCGGTTTTGACTTTTGAGCAAGTAAGGCACTTGCTGACGTAAGTGGCGATTTCGGCTTTCATGTTCGGCCACCAATAAAATTCCTTGATGCCGTGGTACATCTTATCGGATCCCGGATGGATAGAATATTTAGACTTGTGAGCTTCATCCATCACCAAGTCTCGTAGGTTCCCGAAACTAGGCAACCAGATTCGGTTTGAGAAATACCTAATCCCATTAGATTTGGTTTCAAATTGTTTGTCAATACCCCGTAAGGCTTCGTTTTTGATGTTTTCAGGTTTCAGGGCTTCGATATGAGCGGTATGAATCTGAATGGTAAGATCGTTGCGAATGGTCATACTGAGGGCTCGTACTCGAAGTGGTTTTGGTAGTTCCTTTCGACTGAGGGCATCGGCAATAACATTAGCCTTCCCTGGATGGTATTTGATGTCGCAGTCGTAATCTGTAAGCAACTCGACCCATCGACGTTGCCTCATATTGAGATCCTTCTGATCGAATATGTGTTGGAGACTTTTGTGGTTGGTAAAGATTGTGCACTTAGTGCCGTAGAGATAATGTCTCCAGATTTTTAGAGCAAAAACGACAGCTCCAAGTTCGAGATCATGAGTGGTGTAGTTCTTTTCGTGGATTTTGAGTTGTCGTGAGGCGTAGGCAATAACTTTGTCCCGTTGCATCAGCACGCAACCGAGATCTTGATGGGAAGCATCGCAGTATACCACGAAGTCATCAGTGGCTTCGGGTAAGGATAGAATGGGAGCACTGCAAAGCTTTTGTTTCAATAATTGAAAGGCCGACTCCTGTTTATCAGTCCAATTGAACTTCTTTTCTTTCTGAGTTAGTACCGTGAGTGGCTGAGCTATTTTGGAAAAATTTTCGATGAATCGCCGATAGTACCCAGCAAGACCCAAGAATTGACGTACTTCAGTTGCAGTGGTGGGTGCTTGCCAGTCTTTGATAGCCTCGATTTTTGATGGGTCAACGTGAATTCCTTGACTGTCGATCACGTGACCAAGGAATTGGACGGTTTTTATCCAGAACTCACACTTAGAGAATTTGGCGTAAAGTTCTTCGTGTCTAAGTAGTTCTAGGATGGTTTTGAGGTGTTGCGCATGTTCTTGCTCGTTGCGCGAGTAAATGAGTATGTCATCGATAAAGACAATGACAAACTTGTCGAGGTAAGGTTTACACACCCGGTTCATGAGGTCCATGAATACAGCCGGTGCGTTGGTTAGACCGAAGGGTATCACTTGGAATTCGTAGTGCCCGTAACGAGTTCTGAAAGCAGTTTTTGGAATATCGGTGTCGCGAACCCGTAACTGATGATATCATGATCGCAGGTCGATTTTTGAGTAGAAACTTGAACCCTGAAGTTGGTCAAACAGATCATCAATACGAGGGAGTGGATATCGGTTCTTGACGGTTAGCTTGTTCAACTCTCGATAGTCGATACACATTCTGAATGAACCATCCCTCTTTTTCACAAATAAGACCGGAGCTCCCCAAGGTGAAGAACTCGGTCTAATGAATCCTCTATCCAGGAGTTCCTGTAACTGGGTGGACAACTCCTGAAGTTCGGATGGGGCTAAACGGTACGGTGCGCGGGCCACCGGTGCAGCACCCGGCACAATATCGATTGAGAACTCAACCTGTCTAGGTGGAGGTAGACCAGGTAGTTCTTCTGGAAAGACTTCGGGAAAGTCTCTAACAATTGGCACATCCTCAAGTCGCTCCTCCTCCGACTTCTTCTCTGTGATGTGTGCGAGTATTGCAGGGTAACCCTTTCTCAGAAATTTTCGGGTTTTTAAGCAAGAGATGATATTGAGTCTCGTCCCACCGGTCTCCCCCTGTATGATCAAGGTTCTACCGACGACGAGTGGGATACGGACGATCTTATCGTAACAAATGATTTCGGCTCGGTGTTTGGACAACCAGTCCATTCCAATGATGACGTCGAAACTTCCGATTTCAACGGGTACAAGATCGATTGAAAAGGTTTCGTCAGCTAGGTTTAAAGTGCAATTAGGTATTACACTATTGGTTTCTATAAGTGCCCCATTTGCTAGCTCTACAGTGTACTTAACATCTAAGGTAACAGGAGTGATGTCGAGTAGTGGGCAAAAGTCATCAGAGATAAAGCTTCTATCAGCACCAGTATCAAATAGAACAAAAGCAGTTAAGTTGTTGAGGAGGAACATACCCGAGACCACATTCGGGTCTTGGCGGGCGTCCCCGGAGTTGATGACGAAGGCTCTACTTCGGGTGTTGTTGTTGTTGCTGTTGCGGTTGTTGCTGTTGTTGTTGTTGTTGTTGTTCTTCAACTTTGGGCACGTGTCCCTGAAGTGCCCGGGGTTCCCACATTCAAAGCAGACCTTGGGTGGCCTAGTGTTGTTGTTGGAATTGTGGTTGGCAGGGGAACGGCAATCCTGGGTGAGGTGACCATACCTCTTGCAATTGTTGCAAAAGGAGCCACAAGAACCTTCGTGGTGGCGACTGCACTTGGAACAATAGGGTTTGCTCCCAGTGTAGCCCTGTTTGATGTCTGTGGTAGTGTTGTAGGCTTTGATGGTTTCGGGTTTCTTGTTTTGTTGGTTTGGGTGGTTGTTGTGGTAGTCGGACCACTTTCGTTTGTTGTTGTGGGAGGATGAAGTGGGTGGTTCAGAATCTTGGCTCATTGCCATCAGGTCTTGGGCCAATAGGATTACACCGTCAATGGTGGTTTGGTTTGAAGAGGCAACGTGCCCCCGAACAGGCTCAGGAAGACCAAGGATGTACTTCCTGATTTTATCAGGTTCCGTGCTCACCATAGCTGGGCGGAAGGTAGCGAGTTGCTGGAACCTGGTGGTATAACCATCGATATCACCACCCTGAACCTTTAGGTTCCAGAACTCCTCGTCCAGCTTTTGGAGTTTGTCGATCGAACAGTATTTGGCGGTGAGTTTTGCTTTCAAGTCCTCCCAAGAGAGTTGGTAGGCAGTGTCAACACCCACTGATTGGGAATATGAGTTCCACCAAGAGTGGGCATCATCTTCGAGAGAGCAGGTGGCGAAGTTTACTTTGTCGTTTTCCGCGCATTTGCTGACGCGGAAAACAGTTTCCATCTTCTCGAACCATCTGATCAGTCCGATGGCTCCTTCAGTACCCTTGAAGTTTGAGGGTTTGCAGCTCTGGAAGTCCTTGTAAGTACAAGGTTTAGCAGTGGTGGTTTCAGCGGCATCGCTGTTTCTCTCAGAATTCTGTGGAGTATTCCGAGCCAGGGCTTCAGTCACAGCCTGGGTTATGAGGGATGTAAGCTGAGCATCGGTGTATGGTCTTGTCTTTGGCGGCATGATTCTTCAATAAAAGAAATGAAGATACATGAGATTTTGTAAGAAAATTGTATTTATCTCAGATGTACATGTATAAAGGCGGTAATACATAACATCAATATGAAGAAGAAATATGGTAATTAGTATAGGTAGAAACAACAAGGAATATTTGATAGAAAATACGAATTCAAAGGTTACATCCCACGGATGTATTACAAAAGGTGTCGGGAATTGTTACATCCGACCGAATTATAGAGTAGCGCTTAGATAGTTATTAAATTACAAGATGGATTACAGACAAGAACTACACTAGTCTCAACGTATATTAATCTGCTCCATCATTTCAATGAGACGATCCACTGTATTGGCAAGTCTGCTGGCCTGTCGGGCATTGTCTTCAGCCAATGCTAGTCGCTGCACCAATCCACGAGTATATTCTTCCGTTTCCCGTGAGCGTTGCTCACACTCTTCAAGCCTGTGTTTCAAAAGGGCGGTTTCTACGCTTATCTCCACCACTTTGTTAAAAAGAACGTCTACATTGTTAACGGTGGTTTCGTGATCCTCGGAGACTTGTTCGATGCGTTCGAGGGATGTAAGTCTCCAGCTTTCGTTCGTTTCCTGCAACACGACATCCATGGTGCGAAGTCGCTGCTCGTGTTGGTTCACCCTAGCGGCTAAGGTCGGCAAGGTGAAGTGAGTGGGGTACGGGCCAGCTCGAGGCAACCTGGCGTTCCTCCTTGCAACCCTTGGGTTCTGCGACCCGGATTGAGAGCGCGATGAATTGGGCGGTGTGTTTGCCATTTCTGAGACAAAGCGTTAGTAGGAGTGAGGCCTATATTCATATAGTTCCCATATAATATAGCCTATTGAGTGTCTAGCACAAACATGTTTAAGTCTCGGTCCTCTCGAGGTCAGAGTCTTCTAGTGTACCCTGTTCAGCCATAACTACCTTCAGATCTTACATCATCTTTGCTTAATTATACATAGTTGATCAGGCTACGTTAAATTAAACTCGTATGACGTAATCACTGAACCAGTTATACCTAATAAGGAATACTGCCTAATGGTCATAGTCTAGGCCCAATAAATGCAACCTAGTTCACTATAACCTTAGGCTATGATACCAATCTGTAACACCCCCAAATTTAATGATTTGAGGAAACACGATTTGGGTGTTACTAATCAATAACAAAGCACAAAGATATATAGTAAACGACTCTATATGCGTCGTTTTAACAAAATATATTAATATCGAAATGTTTACAACATTTATAGCTTTACATAGCTCGAGTTTAAATAAAAGGAGATTTCAGTACATAAGTACTTGTACAAAATATACTAATGCAAGAAAATCTCAAACGTCTGTATGCTGACTCGAGCTAAAAGTCCTGAAGCCGAAACAACCTACTGCTTGGTACCTGCGATACATGCTAAATGGGTCAGCTAAAGCTGGTGAGCTCACAGGTTTGAAATCAAGTAATATAGTATGAACCGCAAGATTTAATAATGATTTGCATCCAGCAAATAAAATGATGATAATAGTGTATACAGCCATGAGCACATAGTTGAGCTTAACTCGAGGGCCGGGTCCACTAAAGAGAATTCCGGGCGAGGTGCCTCCACGAATGCCTAATCAACATTCGTCTTCCCAAATATTAGTACGTCCGTTTACCCGGTTAGTGCTTGCTAACCCGAACGAGGAGGGTCAATCCTATATGGTACCATATACTAATATTCACGCTACAACGTATTAACAACTATGCTGACGGAGGACTTTAAATGATTAGTTGTGAAAAACTCATGTAGTATATGAAATGTTTGTACTTGCGTTCACATGTTAAAAATGAGCAATATATCACACCCCTGAGTAAAATAGTAAAAAGAGGGGCTATGAGACTCACCTGAGTCTGAAAGCGTTTAAATAAACGTAAGTTGATTAGCCGAGTGATGAAGTCCAAAGACTTGTAACCTGAGGGTGTCCACGACACGCGATGGTTATAAACATGATTGGGTATCTCAAAAGATCACCCTTGTAGTTGTTACACAACTATATATATATGTCCAAATTACTACGATTTGGTTGATTTGTTAAGTGTTTTAAAACGTGTACGGCCCGTTGGTGACGGTTTGTAACAATAGTTCCAAAATGTTATAATTGTGTTTGCTACAGTGAATTGCTACAGTGAATTTGACTTTTCTACAGTAACTTTGACTTTAAAAATTCTGGTTTTCTGTGTTTTGCGACACAACATGCGACACAAAAGTTTGTCATGCGACACAAGGGTTGTGTCGCATAAATATGCGACACAATATCTATACGACACAAAGGTTGTGTCGCATAGATTCGAGATGCTGATTCAACAGCGACATAGAGGTTGTGTCGCATGGTATTTGCGACATAAGGTACGACACAGTATTGTGTCGCATGGGATATGACATAACTGGCTTCATACGACACAAAATACGACATAGAGGGTTTTATACGACACAACATGCGACACAAGGATTGTGTCGCATAGATGAACACCAGCCCAGATTCCGCGGCTGTCGAGATTTTTCCAGCCAAAACCCAATTCAAACTCATTTTTAAGCTATAAAATCGTGTTCTACTCTTTGTAATGGACATATATACACTTGAATAACTCATAAATATGTATAAATAAGCTAAAACGAAAGGTTTCGGGAATTTGTCGGAAACTTACAAAATGTCCGATGAAAAATCCGAAAAGATAGGATGATAGATCGTGATGTCGTGGTCGTTTTTCTCTAAAGCGGTGCTATGATCCGGTTACGTTTTATGTGGTTATTTTGAAGATTTGAGAGTGGTGGTGGTTTTGGTGATTTGAGAGAAAATAAAAGAGGAAAGAGAGAGAGTTGAGTAAATATGAGGAAAAAGGGAGGGAGGTGGAGGTTTAACCTCCTCCTTTTTCAGTCTCCGTCCTTGCTCCGTGCGGTGTTCGTTTTCCCGTTCGTTCAAACATTAAATATTTATTTTGCGCGTTAATTAACCATTTTAAAATACGGATTTTTGTTTTTAATTACGTAAGTTTTAATTTTACAAAACGGAACAACTCTGGGAATGTAATTTAAACATTAGTTTGGATCCAGTAATGTTTTCAAATAATGTTTTATACTTAAATATAAATTGTGTCACCAACGTCCGTATTTATGGAACCGAAATACCTTCGATTTAAATTGCGTACGATTTAATCAAATCGCATTTTCGTATATATTCAACAATATATATTTCGATACCTCAATTAGCCTAACACAGAACTAATTACATGTATTAACATATGATTAGGCACTAATTACTAGTCCTAATTTGGCGGGTGTTACACCAAAAATATATAACAAAATCCATAAAAAATAATCAGTTTCATATATTTATTATTGAAACTCAATAGTAAAATATATGGAACTGATTATTTTTTGTGAATTTTGTTATATATTACTATTGAGTTTCAATAATAAATTTCTAACTTTCAACAATATTGATACAATTAAAAACCTAAAAAAATGTATGATTAATTGTATTTTATTCTAATTGTCGTGTATCGTAATCGTTCAACAAATGTATCAAAACTTAACATAAATTTACAATTGATGGTTGTTACTATGAAAAGTATGCAGAAGTTCAAAATCCAACCTCTCTTAAGAATTGAAGAGACTATATTATACTTGATGTATCAACGGTTGAAAAAGTAAATACAAATTCATCCATTGTTGTTCGATTGATGTTACTAATCATATTCATTGTCAATGATAATTGAATTTTTTAATTAACAACATTAAACTTATAAATTAATATAATTGTATTTTATAAATGGTCATGCATCGCACATTTTCAACTTAAAAGTTTTTATAATTTCAAATTCCTGATAAACTATTGCCTTCTATTTCGTTAAGAGACATAAAAATAAATTTATTTTCTTACTCATATCTCATACATTGAGATTATCAAACATTATTATTATCAAGTAACATGTATTAAGAAAATTAGCTTTACTAACATATGTGAAATTGATTATTTTCCGTGCATTTTGTTATGTGTTACTATTGAATTTCAATAATAAATTTTGAACATTCAATAATATGAATACAACTAAAATCTTAAAAAAAACATAGGATTAATTTTATTTTTTAATTACTTTGCATCGTAAAGGCTCAACACATGTATTAAAACGTAACATAATATTGCAACTGATGGTTGTTACTTTTGTCATTCACACGTTGACAATATCGGTGTTACCGTGTGAAGTAGGCAGAGACCTAAATTTCAGACGATCTTAAGGATATACTATATCATACTTGATGTATCAACTGCTAAAAAAATATATACAATTTAATCTATTATAGTTTGATTTATGTTACTATTTATTATATTTTAATGATAATTGTGTCTTTTAATTAATAAAATTATACGTACAAATTAATATAATGCTATTTATTAATGGACATGCATCGCACGGGATCGATGCCTAGTTATATATATTTACTAGGCATTGAGCCCGTGCGATGCACGGCCGCTTGAAAAGTGCAGTTATATAGTAAATTAAAAGTAGCCGCATATATTAATGGGCATATAATTAGTGTTATCGATAGCACAATCAAATTGTGGTGTTGACCAATTACTTTACATTTACTTCAATATTGTTCATATATATCATTCCTTTACTTTTCAGCATAAAGTTATAAACCAAACTTCTTTATAAATAATGTTCAAGAGTTTGTAAATTAATAACATATAATCGTTAACTAAAATAATACGCTCTAATAGGTAATTAAAAAACTTTATTTTATATATAAAAACTAAGTATTGAGCCCAAGCGATGCACGACCATTTATATAATACCATTAAATTAGTTTGTATGTTATTATATTAACTTTTGAATACATAATACAATTAAATTAATTTGTAAGTTATTGTGTTAAGTTTTAATACATTTATTGAGCCTATGCAAAAAAAGGTAATTAAAAAAATAAAAATTAATCATATATTTTTAGGTTTTCAATTGTATCTTAAAATTGTTGAAAGTTTAAAATTTATTAATGAAATTCAATAGTAATATTTTTAAAATATACATAAAATAATCAATTTGAAATATCTTTATTAAAACTAATTTTCTTAAAATATTGTAGTTGATGATGATAATATTTGTTAAACACGGTATTAAATATAATATAGAAATTTTAAAGGCTATTATAATAAAATATAATTGATAAATAATAGTTTTAGTAATTAATAATTAAGGTTTTTAAGAAAAAATAATATGATGATGTGGCAAGTTAGGAGGGTGGTTTTAAAAAAAAAAGGAAATGTTATGATGTGACATGCTTAAAAATCAAGGGAAAATCTTTGTTTTATAAGTATGTATAGATAGATAGATAGATGATATTATTATTATTATTATTAAAAATCAATTGGGAATACAAACTAAAAGATTATAAGTTTATGTCAAATTTATATTATTATATTATGTTAATTTAAATTATTGGGTTTGAATTGATTAATTAATTGGTCAGTGGGTTCCAGAAAAATGAAGTGACAGAGCATGAATGAGAGTGGTCAGTCAATTTTCTGAAAACGCTGACGTGACTCCGTTAGTTTCAGTTATTGATTAACTATGTAGCCGTTTTAACTGTATGTGGAATCATCATTACCATAACCAAATTTGTGTTTCCGTTGGTCAATACATGATCACAAACAGTAAATTGAATTTTCTTTTTTTTTTAGTATATTTCTAACAAAACTACATACAGTATTAAATTGAACTTAGTTAATGCATTTACTTTTTAAATTTTTTAATTGATGTACGTTTATGGAATGCATCTTATCTTATAGTGTGATCCGAAGTATAACTTACCAAAACCCATACCAGATTAGATCAGATCAGGATGTCATTAGAATACATCCTACTTGAATACCATATTTTTATTTTATTTTGTGTATCCAACTTTAAAAAGTGTGTTTTTAAAATTGTAGTATACTATTTTATTCTTAAGAGAAAAAGTTCAAGAATATATGTTAATCTGTAAGCGTTCACTAAATAAGCTTAGAAGAATACTCAAGCACACTAATGAAGAATAAGAATAGTTACCTATGACTATGCTAGTTTTGTATTTTTTCAATAGGGGTACGCTACCAAGAATTATCCGTACACCACTAACTGCGTCACACTAAAAACACAGTTAGTGACGTACGGATAATTTTGATGCTATACAACTCACTCGCCTTTTCAAAATATCGCCCAGGACGTCAGAATTTCATTGCTGGCTTTGCCACAAAGACTTTCAAGATACAATTGAAATTTACAAGAACCCAAGTCTCAAACATTTTACACATATATATAAATATATTCACACATTATTTATCGTAAAAGAATGGCTGATTATTTGTCAAATAATGAGAACAATCATGTTTACCGCGAGTTGTAGTGATATCATGAGAAAATGGCGATATTTTTGATCAATTTCTCGCGAGTTTAGTTCGCCGTTTGAATCTAAAGTATATTAACTTCACGACCTATTTGATGGTTTCATCTTGGTGCCACGATGATGGGTAACTTCCGTCTTGTCTTGACCCTAGGAAAATACACAATTTGAATTCTGTACATTTACTACATAACCACAAAATCAAAATTGTGTGGAAAACGGGAGTGAGTGTTAATAGCAACAAGTTTACACCCTTTGGTGGTGGACAGCGGTTGTGTCCCGGTCTGGAATTCTCAAGGCTTGAAATCAGTATTTTCCTTCATCATTTCGTAACAACTTACACTTGGGTCGCCGAAGAAGGTAAAAGTTTGATTAGATGACACACACGTTGTTCGGCCCCTAATTTATTGTTAAACTTCCACCACCATCTTTACTTCTGAGCAGGCCCGACCCTGGTAATTTGTTGACCTGGTGCGACGAGAAAAAAAGGCCCCTAAACGCAAAATTTATATGTATACATTTACATATAATATGTATTAGAGTGTTCAACACTACTATTAAATCACTGTAAGCATGAAAATATCGAAACAATTGATACAAAGTTTCATTACTTACTTACAAGCATCAAAATTATTTGAAAAGTATCACACAAATTATATTATATACTATGAATTATGAAATTCTAATAACGTCATACACTTTGTGTAGAAAATATTGTATCAAATTCATATACTAATTCCTAACCTTATTACTTTAAAATTCTACAATTGATAACTCACAAAATTCAGATGTATAACATTAAATTATCAAGGCTCTAGTATATAAATTGAATAATCAAATCAAACTAATAAATAATTGAGCATGAAAGTGAAAATACAAGAAAAACTCAATAATTAAAAAAACTAAGAATGCATACCTATGGGTTGCAATTGATGGCAAAGTTAATTATTAATTGCAATATTAATTTTAAAGAATATACCACCGGTTATTCTATGATTTTTTTTTTACTTGATTGATAATTAAGTTTCCCAATAGATTTTTTCTTTTCAACTATCGGTTTATAAAATTGAATTTAAGTACGAAATATTTATATTTTATTTAGAGTTAAAAAAAGAAAGAATATAACAAGATATAAAGAGTCGTAGTTTCCTTCAAGGCCGAGACAAAAATATAATTGGATTAGACTTAGTTAAAAAAAAATTTATGTAAAAAATGAGGCCCCCTATAAAAATTGGGCCCTGTGCAACGGCCCATATTGCACTCCCCAAAAGCCGGGCCTGCTTCTGAGACGAAACAAAAAGCAAAAAACCTTTGACATTTTAAGTCATACGAGCCCTTTAAAGAATTTATGGTTAAATCGATCAAATATCTCTAATCTCTAGAGGGTGTTTGGGGTGGCGTTAAGGTTTTGGCTTCTGCGTTAGCTAAAAGCTCCAAAAACCTGGCTTTTTAGTTTTTTAGCTTTTTAACCCTTTAAAACAGAGAAAAGCTCCATATACCTAAACACTAAAATAGAGCTTTTTTGCGTTATGATACCACAAAAGCTAAAAAGCACTCCCTTAACGCTTCCCCAAACACCCCCCTAATTAATCTCTTCTCTATCTCTATCTCTAACTACTTATAAAACGTGTCCGAGTTTGAGTCTTAAACTTCTGAAAATAATTAAAATTCCAGTTCTACCCTTACTACATCTTGCAAAAATTCACGCGGTCATTCTCATTATCTCGCACATCAATAATGCTATCGCCTATCGACATCATCATCATCATCTTCCTCCATGGTTCCCGCCGCTAGACAAGCCCTACCACTCCATCCTCTGTCCTCCCTGCTTTCAAGAAACCATTCAAACGGGTAACGACCGTAAACCCTACCGTTTATGTGTTCGTTATTGTAACATCCGGTTTCTGGGCCCGAAAATAAATAGTAGTTTATTAAGTTTTAAATGGTTTATTTGAAAATAAACAAGTAAAAGAGCTTCAGATTTTATTGTGATTAGTAAAATGTTACTTGTTTTAAATAGTTGAACTTGACGGTAAAATAAAATATTTTACTTCGCGGGTATTTTCAGGTTCCAGACAATAGGCTTATAAGAGTTATAAAATTAAACTAAATAAAAATGAGGCGGTGGGGAATAAACCGACTACACCTAATTTCCTTTTTCATTTGTTTGTTCTTCATTTATCAAAACAAAAACACTATACACACACATATAAGTAAAATCAAAAGGAAATTGAAAGAAAGATTGCTTGTGATCTTGTTAGAGTGTCATCTTCCTCATCATCTTGTTCCTTAGTTTAAATTGTAAGTACTTCATGTTCATATCTATAAATTTGTTGATAATAGAAATTTCTAGGGTTCATGATTTTGAAAGCAATATTAGTGACATGATGAATTACTACTGATTTTATGTTATATTGATGATTATATGATGATTAGATGAAGTTATTATACAAGAATGTATTTGTGTTCTTCAAGTTTGATATTATTAGTTAGGGTTTTAATTATATGGATTTAATGATAATACATGTTAGAAATTCATGATATATAATTGTTTGATGTTATATGATGTATGTAGTTAAAGTTTGTGGTAAAATACTGAGTAAATTCGTATATAGAAGCTAAGATTTGGTGAAAATGGTTGTTGGTTCGAGCTGTGCAGTAGCAGGTTCAGGGTCTGTTGTACAGACCATGGTCGAGGCGCAATAGGATTATATCGCGGCGCGATTGTTTTAAGATAGCGACGCGATGGTTATTAATAGCGACGCGATTAGTATATTAGTTGCGACGCGATTGGGTTGGGTTGCGGCGCGATGGTTGTCTGAACAGGCCTTTTGTGATTTTAGAATTTACTTGATAGATTGCTAATATGTTACTAGAATCTTTTTATATATCTATATTAACAGTGATTTACATTGTAACATGTTGAAATGATGATGAGATAAGTTGTATAGTTTGTATAATTGTGTATACGGGAATGATACTTTATTGTTATAAGTATGTATTGATATAAGATATACATTAATGAGACAAGTTACTGACTTGTTATTATTGTGTTTTCAGATAAGCAGAAGGAAACTCGGTAATATAAGACCACCGAGTTGAAGTACTGAGATTGGTGAGTGGTTACTGTAATCCTCGGTTCAAACCAGTTGTAACGGGTTCGGTTACAACGGGTAAACCAGGATAGTTTCAGTTGTAGTTATTGCCATGTTAATTTCAGTTGTTCAGTTGTTGATTATATTGATTGAGTTGATTGATCCAGTTGTAAAAGTTGTTCAGTTGATATTCCATGATTGCATATGATATGCCTTTATGTGACAAGTTGTTGTGATGATTCGGAGTGAGGTCAACGATGGTTGGGTTTGGTTACTACTGGTAGCTGTCTAGGTTACTTGGATACACATAGTAGAATATTAACATATTCAGTGAAGGTAGTAATCAGACTATCGGTAGATCACTGGGAATGGCATGGCGCCTAGTGGTCGTGGTTGCTGAGAATAGCATACAGGAACCGCTGATCCTCATGTAGTTATGTGCTTATGTGTTTAAATAGTTGTAGTTTATCAGTTGTAAGATTTGTTGCTTGTGGGTTGAACTGTCGGTTACAGTTCCATTCACTTAGCGTGAGCTAATCCCCTCGTTGTTAAATGTTTTGCAGATTTTGGTTAGTTGATGATCGGGTGCTGGATGTTTGACTAAAATGGCGCAAACTCTGACTTTTGATAATATAATGTTTTGGAAAGTTTTATATAACATCCGAATTTAGTAGAATGGTTGTAATTATATAAGTTTATAAAAGTTTCTTTTGGCACGTATTGTAAATATCGAATATCTATGTTTTGGGACACGCTTCTAACGTATAAATAATATAATATGGAATTGAAGTAAAAGTGGGGGCTTACAAGTTGGTATCAGAGCATAGGTTTGGGTGAATTGAGCATTGATAAATGTTCAATCCCAAATCTAGTCGTTGTTAGTCAAACATTTCGGTAAATGGGATTAGCTATGGGATTTGGGATTGGTTAGTATAGTGAATACTAATGATTAACAAGTTGCAAGTTGTGGTTTTGGTTTTGAGTACAGGAATGGCAGATAACGAGAACCCGATCAACAATGATGTTCCACCTCCAAATACACAGAATGTAAACCAAGATGAAACTAGTCATGAGGATTATCTGTTGCAACTAGAGGATGATGTTATCAGACTTAAACAGATAGAACAGCTGTATTTGGAACAACAAGCTAGGTTAGCTCAGCAAGCTTATCAGTTTCCTTCACCACAACAGCAGAATAAGTTGTGTTCTTTTAAGACATTCAAAGCTAGTGGACCCAAAGAATTTGAAGGAAGTAATGATCCTTCGGTGACATTAAATTGGTTGAGGGATACGGAGAAAAAGTTCGAAGTGTGTCGGTGTGAGGAAGAATTGAAGGTTGGTTATGCTGTGCAATTACTGAAAGGTCAAGCAATGAATTGGTGAGATTCTATAACTGCGCATCTGACGTCAGAGCAGAGATCGAGAATTTCCTGGCCAGAGTTTCATAATGAGGTTTGTAGACAGTTTTGTTCCGAGTTTGATATGCTTAGGATTAGACAGGAGTTTATGAATTTGAAGTTGACTGAACAAATGTCGATGGATGACCTCATTAATCAATTTACTGAGAAATTGCGTTTTGTTCAACAATGGGTCCCAGATGATAGGATGAGAATTAATCACTTTGTAGGAACTTTACCACCGGAGTACCGAACTAGTGTGAGATTGGCAGGTACCCTTACCCAGGCTTTTACTTTAGCCCGATCTGTAGATGGTGACATGCGAGCTTCTGGTAAAATGAACAAGGAAAAGATTTCCTCACAGGTTAAGAGTAGTTCTTCGGGGAACAAAGGACAGAATAGAAGAGTAGTGTTTAGTGATGATTCGGTGGGAAGTAATCCATGGTGTGTAAACTGTAAGTCGAAGCATTCTGGTCCGTGTACTTCTGAGACCATGAGATGTGTTAAGTGTGGGGTATTTGGTCATGGTATGCGGGATTGTACTTTTCCACAGTTTGTTTGTTGGAATTGTAAAAAGGAAGGGCATAGATCAGTTAATTGTCCAGAGAAGATTAGGATGGGATCTGGATTAGAAAGGGATTCAGCTTCGGGTTCTGCGTCATCTGTTGGACAAAAGAGGAAGATACCACCAGCGACTGGTAGACAATTTCAGATGACTGTAGGAGAAATGCTTGGGTTGGACGACGACACGACAGGTATACTTTGAGTTAACTAAGTTTAATTTATGTTCTATATGTGAATTAGATATAGATTTGTTTAGTAAGTAGGCATGGATAGATTTCGGGGACGAAATCTTTTTAAGGGGGGAAGATTTGTAACACCCGGTTTCTGGGCCCGAAAATAAATAGTAGTTTATTAAGTTTTAAATGGTTTATTTGAAAATAAACAAGTAAAAGAGCATCAGGTTTTATTGTGATTAGTAAAATGTTACTTGTTTTAAATAGTTGAACTTGACGGTAAAATAAAATATTTTACTTCGCGGGTATTTTCAGGTTCCAGACAATAGGCTTAGAAGGGGTATAAAATTAAACTAAATAAAAATGAGGCGGTGGGGAATAAACCGACTACACCTAATTTCCTTTTTCATTTGTTTGTTCTTCATTTATTAAAACAAAAACACTATACACACACATATAAGTAAAATCAAAAGGAAATTGAAAGAAAGATTGCTTGTGATCTTGTTAGAGTGTCATCTTCCTCATCATCTTGTTCCTTAGTTTAAATTGTAAGTACTTCATGTTCATATCTATAAATTTGTTGATAATAGAAATTTCTAGGGTTCATGATTTTGAAAGCAATATTAGTGACATGATGAATTACTACTGATTTTATGTTATATTGATGATTATATGATGATTAGATGAAGTTATTATACAAGAATGTATTTGTGTTCTTCAAGTTTGATATTATTAGTTAGGGTTTTAATTATATGGATTTAATGATAATACATGTTAGAAATTCATGATATATAATTGTTTGATGTTATATGATGTATGTAGTTAAAGTTTGTGGTAAAATACTGAGTAAATTCGTATATAGAAGCTAAGATTTGGTGAAAATGGTTGTTGGTTCGAGCTGTGCAGTAGCAGGTTCAGGGTCTGTTGTACAGACCATGGTCGAGGCGCAATAGGATTATATCGCGGCGCGATTGTTTTAAGATAGCGACGCGATGGTTATTAATAGCGACGCGATTAGTATATTAGTTGCGACGCGATTGGGTTGGGTTGCGGCGCGATGGTTGTCTGAACAGGCCTTTTGTGATTTTAGAATTTACTTGATAGATTGCTAATATGTTACTAGAATCTTTTTATATATCTATATTAACAGTGATTTACATTGTAACATGTTGAAATGATGATGAGATAAGTTGTATAGTTTGTATAATTGTGTATACGGGAATGATACTTTATTGTTATAAGTATGTATTGATATAAGATATACATTAATGAGACAAGTTACTGACTTGTTATTATTGTGTTTTCAGATAAGCAGAAGGAAACTCGGTAATATAAGACCACCGAGTTGAAGTACTGAGATTGGTGAGTGGTTACTGTAATCCTCGGTTCAAACCAGTTGTAACGGGTTCGGTTACAACGGGTAAACCAGGATAGTTTCAGTTGTAGTTATTGCCATGTTAATTTCAGTTGTTCAGTTGTTGATTATATTGATTGAGTTGATTGATCCAGTTGTAAAAGTTGTTCAGTTGATATTCCATGATTGCATATGATATGCCTTTATGTGACAAGTTGTTGTGATGATTCGGAGTGAGGTCAACGATGGTTGGGTTTGGTTACTACTAGTAGCTGTCTAGGTTACTTGGATACACATAGTAGAAGATTAACCTATTCAGTGAAGGTAGTAATCAGACTATCGGTAGATCACTGGGAATGGCATGGCGCCTAGTGGTCGTGGTTGCTGAGAATAGCATACAGGAACCGCCGATCCTCATGTAGTTATGTGCTTATGTGTTTAAATAGTTGTAGTTTATCAGTTGTAAGATTTGTTGCTTGTGGGTTGAACTGTCGGTTACAGTTCCATTCACTTAGCGTGAGCTAATCCCCTCGTTGTTAAATGCTTTGCAGATTTTGGATAGTTGATGATCGGGTGCTGGATGTTTGACTAAAATGGCGCAAACTCTGACTTTTGATAATATAATGTTTTGGAAAGTTTTATATAACATCCGAATTTAGTAGAATGGTTGTAATTATATAAGTTTATAAAAGTTTCTTTTGGCACGTATTGTAAATATCGAATATCTATGTTTTGGGACACGCTTCTAACGTATAAATAATATAATATGGAATTGAAGTAAAAGTGGGGGCTTACAAGTTGGTATCAGAGCATAGGTTTGGGTGAATTGAGCATTGATAAATGTTCAATCCCAAATCTAGTCGTTGTTAGTCAAACTTTTCGGTAAATGGGATTAGCTATGGGATTGGGGATTGGTTAGTATAGTGAATACTAATGATTAACAAGTTGCAAGTTGTGGTTTTGGTTTTGAGTACAGGAATGGCAGATAACGAGAACCCGATCAACAATGATGTTCCACCTCCAAATACACAGAATGTAAACCAAGATGAAACTAGTCATGAGGATTATCTGTTGCAACTAGAGGATGATGTTATCAGACTTAAACAGATAGAACAGCTGTATTTGGAACAACAAGCTAGGTTAGCTCAGCAAGCTTATCAGTTTCCTTCACCACAACAGCAGAATAAGTTGTGTTCTTTTAAGACATTCAAAGCTAGTGGACCCAAAGAATTTGAAGGAAGTAATGATCCTTCGGTGACATTAAATTGGTTGAGGGATACGGAGAAAAAGTTCGAAGTGTGTCGGTGTGAGGAAGAATTAAAGGTTGGTTATGCTGTGCAATTACTGAAAGGTCAAGCAATGAATTGGTGGGATTCTATAACTGCGCATCTGACGTCAGAGCAGAGATCGAGAATTTCCTGGGCAGAGTTTCATAATGAGGTTTGTAGACAGTTTTGTTCCGAGTTTGATATGCTTAGGATTAGACAGGAGTTTATGAATTTGAAGTTGACTGAACAAATGTCGATGGATGACCTCATTAATCAATTTACTGAGAAATTGCGTTTTGTTCAACAATGGGTCCCAGATGATAGGATGAGAATTAATCACTTTGTAGGAACTTTACCACCGGAGTACCGAACTAGTGTGAGATTGGCAGGTACCCTTACCTAGGCTTTTACTTTAGCCCGATCTGTAGATGGTGACATGCGAGCTTCTGGTAAAATGAACAAGGAAAAGATTTCCTCACAGGTTAAGAGTAGTTCTTCGGGGAACAAAGGACAGAATAGAAGAGTAGTGTTTAGTGATGATTCGGTGGGAAGTAATCCATGGTGTGTAAACTGTAAGTCGAAGCATTCTGGTCCGTGTACTTCTGAGACCATGAGATGTGTTAAGTGTGGGGTATTTGGTCATGGTATGCGGGATTGTACTTTTCCACAGTTTGTTTGTTGGAATTGTAAAAAGGAAGGGCATAGATCAGTTAATTGTCCAGAGAAGATTAGGATGGGATCTGGATTAGAAAGGGATTCAGCTTCGGGTTCTGCGTCATCTGTTGGACAAAAGAGGAAGATACCACCAGCGACTGGTAGACAATTTCAGATGACTGTAGGAGAAATGCTTGGGTTGGACGACGACACGACAGGTATACTTTGAGTTAATTAAGTTTAATTTATGTTCTATATGTGAATAAGATATAGATTTGTTTAGTAAGTAGGCATGGATAGATTTCGGGGACGAAATCTTTTTAAGGGGGGAAGATTTGTAACACCCGGTTTCTGGGCCCGAAAATAAATAGTAGTTTATTAAGTTTTAAATGGTTTATTTGAAAATAAACAAGTAAAAGAGCATCAGGTTTTATTGTGATTAGTAAAATGTTACTTGTTTTAAATAGTTGAACTTGACGGTAAAATAAAATATTTTACTTCGCGGGTATTTTCAGGTTCCAGACAATAGGCTTAGAAGGGGTATAAAATTAAACTAAATAAAAATGAGGCGGTGGGGAATAAACCGACTACACCTAATTTCCTTTTTCATTTGTTTGTTCTTCATTTATTAAAACAAAAACACTATACACACACATATAAGTAAAATCAAAAGGAAATTGAAAGAAAGATTGCTTGTGATCTTGTTAGAGTGTCATCTTCCTCATCATCTTGTTCCTTAGTATAAATTGTAAGTACTTCATGTTCATATCTATAAATTTGTTGATAATAGAAATTTCTAGGGTTCATGATTTTGAAAGCAATATTAGTGACATGATGAATTACTACTGATTTTATGTTATATTGATGATTATATGATGATTAGATGAAGTTATTATACAAGAATGTATTTGTGTTCTTCAAGTTTGATATTATTAGTTATAGTTTTAATTATATGGATTTAATGATAATACATGTTAGAAATTCATGATATATAATTGTTTGATGTTATATGATGTATGTAGTTAAAGTTTGTGGTAAAATACTGAGTAAATTCGTATATAGAAGCTAAGATTTGGTGAAAATGGTTGTTGGTTCGAGCTGTGCAGTAGCAGGTTCAGGGTCTGTTGTACAGACCATGGTCGAGGCGCAATAGGATTATATCGCGGCGCGATTGTTTTAAGATAGCGACGCGATGGTTATTAATAGCGACGCGATTAGTATATTAGTTGCGACGCGATTGGGTTGGGTTGCGGCGCGATGGTTGTCTGAACAGGCCTTTTGTGATTTTAGAATTTACTTGATAGATTGCTAATATGTTACTAGAATCTTTTAATATATCTATATTAACAGTGATTTACATTGTAACATGTTGAAATGATGATGAGATAAGTTGTATAGTTTGTATAATTGTGTATACGGGAATGATACTTTATTGTTATAAGTATGTATTGATATAAGATATACATTAATGAGACAAGTTACTGACTTGTTATTATTGTGTTTTCAGATAAGCAGAAGGAAACTCGGTAATATAAGACCACCGAGTTGAAGTACTGAGATTGGTGAGTGGTTACTGTAATCCTCGGTTCAAACCAGTTGTAACGGGTTCGGTTACAACGGGTAAACCAGGATAGTTTCAGTTGTAGTTATTGCCATGTTAATTTCAGTTGTTCAGTTGTTGATTATATTAATTGAGTTGATTGATCCAGTTGTAAAAGTTGTTCAGTTGATATTCCATGATTGCATATGATATGCCTTTATGTGACAAGTTGTTGTGATGATTCGGAGTGAGGTCAACGATGGTTGGGTTTGGTTACTACTGGTAGCTGTCTAGGTTACTTGGATACACATAGTAGAAGATTAACCTATTCAGTGAAGGTAGTAATCAGACTATCGGTAGATCACTGGGAATGGCATGGCGCCTAGTGGTCGTGGTTGCTGAGAATAGCATACAGGAACCGCCGATCCTCATGTAGTTATGTGCTTATGTGTTTAAATAGTTGTAGTTTATCAGTTGTAAGATTTGTTGCTTGTGGGTTGAACTGTCGGTTACAGTTCCATTCACTTAGCGTGAGCTAATCCCCTCGTTGTTAAATGCTTTGCAGATTTTGGTTAGTTGATGATCGGGTGCTGGATGTTTGACTAAAATGGCGCAAACTCTGACTTTTGATAATATAATGTTTTGGAAAGTTTTATATAACATCCGAATTTAGTAGAATGGTTGTAATTATATAAGTTTATAAAAGTTTCTTTTGGCACGTATTGTAAATATCGAATATCTATGTTTTGGGGCACGCTTCTAACGTATAAATAATATAATATGGAATTGAAGTAAAAGTGGGGGCTTACAGTTATCGTATAAGGTTAGGGTTTTTCAAAGCCCGATTTGTCTCTGTGTTTGATGTGTGTTCATTTACAGGGCATTTGTATACTCAGTTTTTTATTAAGTTTTTTTATATCTAAGATCGATTTATAATATCTGTATTTATTGACTTGATTTGAACTAATAAATGTATGTTTATGTTTGAAATCACCGTATTCTCTTTGCTAGGGCTTAACCTTAAAGAAGAACGATTTTATTGATTTTATAGCAACTGTTTCATGAGTTTTAGCTATTTAGTGTGTTTATGTTTTGACTGATTTTTGCACTTATCATTCGCATTCTCAACATAATAAATAGTTTTGACTGATTTTGCCTACATTGTTGATAACAAGGGAACCACAACAATAATCAACTAGATAAAGGTAAATGCAACCTTTTGGTTCAAAATGAGTGTATGATGGTAAATCAGCTAGATTCGTTGGTTATTATTGACAAGATGGAATTGTTTTAATTGTGCAGCACATCTTGCAGAGTTGGATGAGAAGACGAACATTTTAATTCTTATCAACGCAAATTGGGGACTCACATGAATTTCAGGTCTGTTATATTTATAATAGAATTTGTGATCTTTAATTGTTATCTATTCGTTTAAAAATTAGCTTTGTAGTGCAGACATGTCAAACGGTCGTTGTTGCTAAGAGTATAAAGGCAGCGTTATTCGTTCATTTTCTTTTTCATAATTTCTAATGGCCGCATTAATGAGGTATGTGTATGTGTTTCAACCATCTACACCATCTTTTCAAGCTATTTGAGTCAATTTTGTTTCCAATCAGGTGTATAAAAGAATAAACTTCAAGGTGTTTGATTAATCGCACAACAACTGTTAGATGAAATTCCGCAGTGAGTACTTTCCACATATGATTGAACTTTAATAAACCTTAGGTGATATACTACTATCTGATTTAATGTCATCCCATTTATGATATGATTTTGCTCGATATGTGTACTTTATTTAAGTAGCTAGATTTTAAATTCACCCGTTTTTAACAAGAAAGCTTATGTGAAAATGAAGTTGAAGTCATCATTTTGTGAACTCACTTAACATTGGTGACAAAAAGTGTCAGCCTGGGTTAAATAATTGAATTGATGTTTTGTGAAGTTGAATATTTAATTGATTGTGGAACAATATGGGAGGGTTTTGGACCAATTTGAGCATCAATCAATGGTAATTAAGACTCTGATAGCTCTTTTTGTTTATTAATAATTGTTGATTATTCATATATTGATGATTTGCGGTTTCCTGATAGGTTGCTTTCTATTCTGATTTGGGTATTTTATTTTGTCGTCTATATTGTTTTGAAAATGTTTTAGCAATTGTTATCTGCACGTTGCACTTGAAATAGCATTAAAACCTCCAACAGACTGAAGCTGGAGAACATGTTCCGGAGAATGAGGTACGCTTCTTTAACCCATTTAGATTGCAAGTATTTAGGTACACAGATTAGTGCATATGGGGCTATTGGATAGTACTTTTTGAAAGGAAGGAGCAAAATAAGTTGAATCTTATGGCAGGAATAACGCAACAACTTCTAACAAAGACATTTTTCTAAATGCTTTTAGCTTTATAATTTTCTTTTGTAGTTGGTGAATACAGAGAACGAAAGGGCAAATGTCAGCCTTACATGGACTATATGCAATTTTTTCTTTTTTCCTTTTTTTCCTATTTCGCCATTTTCATATTCAAGCAACTAAAGGCTCACATGACCTTTTAGCATATCTGATTTCTATAATTATATTATGCAAAATTCAATCAGAAGAACATCTCACTGTTTAGAAGATCATATCAATGAGCATTTCATGTGAGTTGAATTGACAGGTATTTCTAATCCAAGATGTGTATGTAATTGTTGTCGTTATATCATGATCTTTATAACCATATCATTCAGGATGTCCTCTTTAATTAATGAACATATCGACATTCAAATGGATATTATATTATGCAAAACGTAGATTTCATTATTTATAGTATGATTATGATTATTGTGCAATGAAATACTTTGCAAAGGATGAACCCTCAAGTCTAAAATAATTTTTTACAGCTCTTTGCGTGATGATGGTCATAGAAGAGGTGGGAGCTGATACATGGTGATGCTGGTCGTCAACAGGAATTCAGGAGCTTCAGTCATATCGAGTGTTCCTTACTTTTCAAGTGAAGTGTGTATCTTTTAGGATTATATTAAAGAAAAAAAATCCAAACAAAAGATGAAAAAAATATTTGTTACTTTTGTGAGAATTCCGATATAATTGGATGTCCCGTGCCTTTATTTCCGTGACTATAATTACATGAAGAAATTACAGTATTTGCTTAAAAATAGTGTTTGTCCTTTGTGTGTTTTATTTGTTTGAAGACGAGAAGACAACAATCAAACTTAAGTGTTGTATTATGAACAAACATATCATCAAACAAAAATTAATTAGTATCCGCCGCAAAGCGCGGGTACTCTACTAGTATATAGAATCTCACTAAGATTCTAAAAATTGTTACTTCTTATACACTTCAATATTTGTAATGATTCTTCTTCCATATCACATAAATTAAATTTTATATGTAAGTTTAGTGCAAATTGCAATTTAGATGGACTGGATGTGTGAATCAATTGAATCAAAAAATGCTGAATAATATCCAGATATATGGTCTGCTGGTTAGCCTCATAAATGTAAGAAAAATAACTATATATCCTATATTCAAAGGAAAGAAATGAATATGGATATAATGAGGAAAGAAATGAATCTTGAAATTATGACCCTGGTTGTATTCTTTAAGATTGTTATCTTCTATATAATTATATTTCTTATGACTGTGACACAGATGACTTTCGAAATTCTTGTGAGGTTGTTGATGAGTGTGGAGCCTGGTGAAGATATGGAGTTCCTTAAGAGAGAATTCATGGAAGTCATTAAAGGCTTGATTTGCTTACCGGTCAAACTTCCTGGTTTTAGAATGTATAAGTTGCTCCGGGTAAGTCATAATAAATCAAAGCAATACATCACTTAAATCTCGGTGAATTGTGACGCTAAGGCTAATGTATTGCGGCAGGCTAAAGAGAGAATGTTGAAGATGGTGCGAAAGATTGTAGATGACAGGAAAATGGCAATGGAGATGAATGAATCAAAAGGTTTGGGTTTTCCTAATGATGTTGTTGATGTGTTACTACGTGATACCGGTGAATCAGATGGGCCTCAACAACGGCTACCTTTGGATTTCATCAGTGGGAACATAATAGAGTTGATGATCCCTGGGGAGGACTCTGTACCCATGATCATGACCCTAGCTATCAAATACCTAAGTGATAATCCTGCAGCTCTTGCTCCTCTTGTGGTATGTAACTTGTCTCATTCGATAGTTAGAGTTGGCAAAATTGGGCGGGGCGGGTTGACCCAATATACTTTTAGCTTGCAATATAATTACAGGAAGTACATATCTTATCGATAATAATCTTATTTTTCTGTACAAGGTTTTGGGAGGTATTTTTTGTTAAATATACACTTTGAGCAATTTCCGACCTACCTGTTTAACTTGTTAAAGATAAAACACAATCTTAGTTGAAGTGATCATAATTATATAGCTCAAAAGTATAACCCCTGTTAAATGCGCATGGCTTTTGAAGAAATTATGACCTATATTTTGAATGAGATTTATATGAATTACAGAAAGAAAACGATGAATTAAAGAAGCGAAAGGATGAATTAGGTGACGAGTATGAATGGGCTGATTATGTGTCTTTGCAGTTTACTCAAGGGGTAAGTTTCGTGTTTCAGATGTAGTACTAGCCTCTATACCCGTGTATTACACGGGGTTGGACGAAAACAAATAGATTTTAAAAGTTATTAATATGAAGAATTAAATCTAATCATCGCATCATCAAATTGTGATATGATAATAGTCCTAATGTATTACGAATACCTATTGTGGTATGATAATAGTCCTAATGTATTACGAATACCTATTTGGATAAATTTATCATTATTAATTTTCTTTATATAATAAATAATTAATGATTTATGATCTCACTAAATCCTACTCCGTATAATTTAGCTAATTGGATAAAATCGAGTAATTCTATTGGTTGATTAAATTTTTGATGACATCATCAACTGTTTCTTATATATAATTTAAGATTTGAAAAGCTTATCAAGGTTATAGCAGTATTCTTAAAGAAACCTATTCAATTTTAGGTAATAAGTGAAACTCTTCGGATGGCGAATATCATCAATGCTATTTGGAGCATAGTCACATAGATCGCGGTACGCTCCGGTACGGGAACGAGGATCGGGAACGCGATTCGCTAATTTCTAAAATTCGGTACGGAAGGGGGTAGGCTCATTCCGGATCGCTTCGGTACGATGTACCATATAACATGGTACGGTGTACCCAATAAGTAATAATATTAATTTCCTATATTTTATATAAATCTTCAAGTCACAACCAATTTTCCAAACTTCATACTATATTAGTATCAATACTTTTAAGATTGTGGTTAACACTATCAAAATTTTAAATAAACAGTATAATTATACTTATATGGAGTAATAGACATTTAAAAATCCTATATTGATTATTAGTCTTGTATTTTATAATAATACATTAAAAGCAATATTATTAAAAGAAAGGATAAAAATAGAAACAAAAAGAAAATCCAAAATAAATTTTAATAGCTGGCATAAAGCATTCACTGTCTGGTTTTACTTCAATCAAGTACAAGAACAGTAAAAAAAGATTTACAATCGTCCATTCACATCTACGGAGTATCTATAAAGTTTAAAATAATAATAAAAAAAAATCATTTACATCCTCTTTCTTCAACCTCTCGCTCTCCTCCTACTCCCTGTTTTTCTGTACAAAACTAAGATTTCTTCTTCAAAACATACTAGATCATTCCGAATGTTCATAATTTATCTTAATTCTGTTAAAAATCGTTCAAAATCGCGTTCCTGTATGTGATAAATCATTCAATTACGCGTTCCAAATACCAAAGTGAAGACCGATTGGATCGATTTGACCAACAATTTGGGCCGGCGTTGACCACCGATCTGAACGCGATCTGGATAGCGATTGAAACGCGATCGTACCGCGATTGGGAACGTGCGATCTAGATCGCAGATCGTGGGTACTGTAGCGATTTATGTGACTATGATTTGGAGGAAAGCACTTGAAGATGTAGAAATTAAAGGCTATTTGATCCCAAAAGGTTGGTGCGTTTTGGCATCATTGACTTCCGTTCATATGGATGAAGAAAATTTCGAAAATCCCGATAAGTTTGATCCTTGGAGATGGATGGTAAACCATTTCCTTTTCCGTTTTCTACCTTCTATACTAAGGGTGGCAAATTGTACGGTCTGGGTAACGTGTCAAACCCGGTATGCATTTCGATATAGGTAGGGCGACCCTCAAACTCTACTGGAGTTTTACGTTTATGCCAAATTTAATACTTTAAACATGATTACTAAGGCACATGTTAATGTATAATAAATTAACTCATAGTTTCCTTTTATGTTGCAATATGTATTTAATAAAGGTAAATTTTTGGCGTTTTATTCAACCGTTAAAACTTCATACCTTTTGACCCATTTATAGGTAATCGGGTCCAAATTGCCACCATTAACTTTTACCACTTGAACAAGCCAACTTTACAAACATGCTCATAATTTTCAGATTATATCCTAAATAACTAAACAGATGAGATAAAAATTTCTGTATATAATAATCTTTTAGAGAATCATTAGTCATTAGTATATCATATCCACATCAAAGTCCACAAAATTAATAATCTTTTAATCTTGATGAAACTGTATGCTGATATGATCATATCAATCGTAAGTTAAATGATCAGTTTAACTGTCAAAGTCAAAGGTTGTACCTTTTTAGTTTCATCTTGGACGTAAAGAGGTTGTTGGAAGTTTTTATGGTCCTTCCAAGAGGACAATGTGAGCTTGACTGAGTTCTCAATATCTTTGGTGATACGAGCTTTGAATTGAGGAGACCTCAGGAAACCTCCAATGATTGCATGTAGCCTCTTTTGTAAGCCTCCATTCATTTGCAGTATAGGAGTTTCACCAAGCAACTCAATGATAGATTTCGGGTAACTCGGAATAATAACATTTCCCTGGTTCTGTAAAAAAACCTTGTTCACGTCTGCATCAGTTGACACAATGATTGGTCTACCCAAAATATGTGTCTTGAACACCTTTCCATAACTACATGAAATGAAACACATATATTTTAGGATGTAAAACTTAGGATTTACGTACAGATAGAATGGTCTACATAACGTGAGTAATAGAAAGGGTTTACAATAAATTAAAATCCGATGTTTTCTAATTAGCTTGATTAATTTCTTTTATTAGTGAAATAAAAGACAATGATCTTTACAGACATATCACAACCATTAAACAGGTATAAGACTTTTTAATGAGTATCTAGAGATTAGTAGATCATATTAGGCATGCTAGTAAGATATAAGTACATAAAAACAAATTAAGGTTCATGTTTTTAAAGAGTTTTAACTAAAAAAACAAAATAATGATCAATGAGGACTGCCTTTTCAACAAAAGATTCCATCTTGGTCAAATTGGCAATATGAAAAATAAAATAAGTGAAAAGTAAGACCAGCATCTTTACACTCTACCCCCCTTATATATCTTTGATATTTACCAACTTCCCCGTAAGTACAGAGCCTATATATCTAATAGCCTCCCCCACACTACCAATATGTAATAACTCCCAAGTCCCCAACAACTATAAGCCACAACGTTTTGACGAAATATGTGGTACAGTTAAAGCTTTGAACATGTGTGCTATCATAAATATATCAAGTCTGATATTGCCGATGAATCATGTAGTATACGATATCATGTGACCTTGGCGAAAAAATGACTTGGTCCAACTTCAAAGAGGAACAAATTGTTAACTTTTTATCCTAAAGGGGAAACTTTGACCAACCTAACTAGTTCAAGGGACGATAATAAATTTTCCTTAACTAGAAAGGGACTAAACTCTAAAGTGATAAGGACATTCAATGAAGTGTACCATGACAAGAACAAAACCAATCATTAAAATGAAATATCTATGAAGAGTCAAATCACATCACATGTTTACTAAGGTAACTAATATGGAGTATGGTTGAGACTTGTACGTGCACCACCACTTTTCATTCGTTCATCACTATAAAAGCTTTAGTGTTGTACAGTTACAACGTTATAAATCATGTTTGTTGGTGAATGAACACAAATTCGTGGTGAACTAATCACTTATCAAATATTATAAAATTTTCATATACGACACGCATAGAGTATCAGATTTGTAGTACAATAATAATCATAAGGATTTTAATTTTGGAGGAACGATTTACCTTTTTTTTTATTTCAAATACCATACAATTATAAATACACACATATGGTACAAATGCTTAGTTACCCATAGATTACATGCTTTAATTTCACATTCTTTATATATTCAATTGGCTCACCAAGTTTTTAGTGGAGCACTCTCAACTCTTGGATCTCGAGTTAGCAAAAACTAAAAGGGGAATAGATTCTCAAATCCTTTATGTGTAAATTATAAATAAATAAAAAAGTGATCTTAGCTAGTATAATGCACTAATGTGATAACATAAGATATGAAGACTTGGTGGGATGATCAAATGCACTTTTATGTAACGTTTTAACTTTTTTGTTCTCTTAATTTATTGATAAAATGATGTCCAATTTCCCATGTTCATATTATTTGAATATTCTTTGCACTTTTTATTAAACTATACCAAAGCTTAACTTGCTTTATTGTTTATTTGGCCATTTCGATATTGGTCAAGTCCTCTACCATCTACCAAGGTGGTTAAGACTTGAGGGTTTTATCCTCAAGGTCATGGGTTCAAACCCAAGATGGGACATATAGGGGATTTATCCCCTATAAATGCCGGAGGTCCTTTCTACCTTTGGTAGAACCAGAAGCAGCCTCTCTACCTTAGGGTAGGGGTAAGGCTGTCTACATCTAACCTCCCCATAGACCGTCCTAGACGGTATTGGGCCCTAACCCGCGGAATGCGGTATGGGATCTTACCTTTCGATATTGACAGTCTTTTATTGTATAAACTTTCAAGCAAGTGTCCCTAACTAAAGTAGCAAAAACAATAAACTATTGATTGCGATAATATATAATTCCTTTCAAATCATTAACAAGGTTAGGGTTGGGCATTAATTGCATATATCTCAGGTTTAACGATATAGAGTTGTTCAAGGAACTAAGTAGAAGAGGAGCCTTAATGATGAGATATCAAGAGATAGAGATATTATATTATACTCCGTATCGTTTAAGTAGAGTCTATGTGCTATAATCTAACGGACGTTGAATTATGAGGTAACAATAAGAGATGTTGCAATGACTAAAGGAGTAAAGCAAGAAACAAAGTTAAATTGTTATAAAAAAAATGTAAACTTATGTTTGGCACATAACTTGAACGAGTTAGAGTAAAACTTTTATAAATTCACAATTTTATCAAAAATAACATTAAATTAAATTATAGTTTCTTTTCTTTTTATCCCTTTGAAAAGAAATTGAAAAACACCCACAAGTCCACAACAGTTGAAAACCAAAACCACAAAATCTTGAAACGCAAAGCAGAAGTACAAGTTTAAAAGCATAAAGTCCAAGCATGCAAAAGATAAAGTGGTTGACTTACATAGACTTTCGCTTCTCCATGAAAGTAACTGGACGACAAGTATATCCAGCAGCAATGAACTCTATTGTTTCTCCGATCAACGGCCAACCTGAGCTCCCTTTCGGTGGTTGCACACGGCGGTTGCCACCACCACCACCACCGTCTTGTTTATTTCCCATCAAATATCTATAAAATAGGCATCCAAGAACCACTAGTATGCAATATATTTCCCAGTTTCCAACAACCCATTTCATCTTAATTAATTATATTCACAAAAGGTTGAATCTTGAAAATGACCAAGAAGTAGAACCAGAGTGGATTTGAGTTTTTTGTTTATGGGGAAATGGGAGAGATGTACTTTTAGTTAAGATTTAAGGAATAGATATAAATAAAATAAATGGAATAAAAAAGTTAGGGAAGATTTTGTAAATCCAAATGAAGCAGAGAAAGAAAGAGGCTTTTTGGGTAATAAATGTGTGAGGGGGAGGGATGAATGGAAAAGGACAATTGTGTCCTTGTGTTTTCTAAATCCATCTTGACTTTTTGTCTTTTGTCTCTATTCAACTTCTTCTTTTTCCATTGATTTTGTAAGAGTAATGTAATGTAAAACAGGTATAAATTTTAACTTAATCATATACTCCCTCCGTCTCAAATTAAATGTCTGGTATCAGTCTTCACGGAGTTTAAAAAATTACATTGTCAGGTAGTAAATATGACAGTTTCACCCTTGCTTTTTTGCACGGACTCCCATGCATCAGTTTTGAGTGAGGGTTAAATGGTAGAGTGGATATGCTATTTTTGGAAGTTGACATTTATTTTGGGGTTAATGGTGCAGATCGGGTACGAACTTATCATTTTGTGCCGAGTTAGGGTATGAACCCAACTTATTACTAAGGTCGGGAACAAACTTTCAAATTATTTTTCGAGGTAGGGAATATGACATATTTTTACCGGTTTCACTTATAAAAAAGCTGACGTGGCATCCATGTCATCAAAAAAAATCCCCGTGTCATCGTCCACGTCATAATTATAATACTATATATGTACTCTTAACGCCCGTCTCGTCCTCACTTCAACCCTAATTTCCAGATCGTTAACTCCCAAAGTGAGCAATTCCAAATTGGACGATGTCTGAGGTATCGAGCGCCAGATCAATCAACTTCAAAATCCCACGGATGTGCAAATGCGATCCCCATCAACCATTGAAACAGCGTACTTCATGGACGATTACCAATCCTTGTAGGCGATTCTTGACTTGCCCCGATTCGCTGGTAATACACCTTTATGGAACCCAATTCGTTTGTTGTTGTTGTTACGTTATTTATTTTCTTTCCATATTTTCGTATCAGATTCCATGGAAGAGATGCAAAGCATGGTATTGGGTAGATGATGAACTGAAAAGTGAGTGGTACAAAGCTAACCTATATGAGCTAAATCAAAGCTTGGATCGAGACCAAAGAGAATCGTACTATGAGATGATGAGTTGCAGAGAAAAATACAGCAAATTGGAAGACGATTTTGCGTTCTACCGGTCTGAAATGGAAGAAAGTATTGGGTTGCTGCAAGTTGAAGTTATGACGACCAAGAAGAAGCTAAAGGTCTTCATGAAGTTGTCTATCTGTCTTGCTATTGTCCTTGTGTATGTGTTGTTGTTTTAAGGGTTTGGACACACATCTTTTGATATAATAGGTATGACCTTGTGTATGAAGTTGTAGTAGTTGCAGTAGGGGTTTGCAGCAAGTAAATGTAGTAGCAGCAGTGTAGTTTTCATTAGTTGGTAATTTGGTAGTTGCAGTTTAGTGCACAATGTAAATTGTGATTTTGTGGTAATGAAAAGCTAGTGCTGCAACTTTTGACTATTATATTCATGTTGACATACATTGTGATTTTGTGGTAATGGAAAGCTAGTGCTACAACTTTTGACTATTATATTCATGTTGACATAAAAACCATTGAGCAACTCAAAATATGCACATCTCAATAAAGGGTTAATAAACAACTATATTGATCCGTCCAAAATATGGAAATGCTACACCAACTGTGCATTGACCCAATACCAAGTAGCAAGACCTTTACATACATATTGTTTGACAGCATCCAAACATCATCCAAATAAGGTTACATACATACTAATTGTTTGATCACCATATATGGTGAGATGAGTTACTGCTAAGATCACCATACTAAGATCACCATAGTAGACCCTTAAGCGATACAAAATAAAGGGCTTCTACACACAAAAGTTGCAAATCACCTAACTAAGCTGCATCATCATCTCTCAACCCAAGTGGTCTGTCAAGGCTCAATCCAGTCCCAAACTTGTCTGCCTTAAACTTGAAAGATATAGAAGCAATCCTCTCTGACTTTCTCCTCTTTGGTTTGTTGCAAAGCTCTCTGAACATTGCTTCTGCTGCTTCACTGGATTTCACATGGCTTTCCTGTGTACCTGGTTGATTCAATGGAAGTGCAGTGTCATCAAATGTACCAGTGTCAACACCACTTTCATGCTCCACACCACTTGCAGTTTCAGTCTCAACAGGTAGCTATGAATTACAAATTGGTGTTATTAATAAATATTATATATTATCTATGAGCTAATGATATAAAGCTATGACATTGTTATGCAAGTAAACCATACCTTTGAACCACCACCTGCAGTTTCTTCTACACCACTTTCATGCTCCACACCACTTGCAGTTTCAGTCTCAATGGGTACCTATGAATTACAAATTGGTCACAATAATAATTAGGGTAATAATATTATGAATGGAAGCCAATGATATAAAGATATGACATTGTTATACCTCTACCAGATTTTCAACACCACCTGGTTCTTTTACACCACTTGCATTCTGTGCCACACTTCCTCTACCTCCCCTGCCTCCACCTCTAGGTACCTTTGGTGGTGGATCTCTCTTGGCATTTTTACAAGTAGCTTTATTATGACCTTTTTCCTGACAATTACTACAAGTCATAACTCTTCCCACTCTACTCACCTGATGATCATTTTCAGTTGGGTGTCGAATTCTTTTCTTTTTAGGCCTTCCTGGCATCCTTCTAACCAAAGGGGGTACTATTGTGATCTCTTTACTATGTCCCCACATTGATGTTCCAGGTACTGGCTTAATACTATATGCATAAGTATTCTGCCAACACCCCTTTTTATACCATGGATTGACACCTTCTTCTGGTTCCCTTTTACAGTACACATATGCTGCAATAGCATGTGTACAAGGGATACCAGATAGATCCCACAACTTACAACTACAAGTCCTGTTATCCAAGTTCACACAGAAGGAATCACATGCACTCCTTACCTCAAACTCCTGGAAAGCACTAGCATACACTATCCAATCCCTGAATCATATGTGTTCCTTTAGGATACATAAAACATCATTAGATATATAAATTATTATAGTTATGCAAGTAAATCATACCTTTGAACCACCTTCTGCAACTCTAAATACTTTCTGACTGAATGACAGACTTC
Organism: Helichrysum umbraculigerum; assembly: GCA_949592205.1. Classification (NCBI taxonomy): domain Eukaryota; kingdom Viridiplantae; phylum Streptophyta; class Magnoliopsida; order Asterales; family Asteraceae; genus Helichrysum; species Helichrysum umbraculigerum. The sequence continues at coordinate 365,931,249 of CATIUR010000001.1, forward strand.
ATCTTGCAAAGCTCTTGCCTTTTGACTCATGTCATACAACCTCTGCATTAGATATATACGTATGTCTTCCAACATAGTGATTATTGGTTTGTGCCTAGCATCCAATATTGCCTTGTGATAGCTCTCAGAAATTCCATTCTCATAAGCTGCACAGGCTCTATCCATCTGGAAGAAGGCCCTACACCAACTGTTTGGGTTCTTCTCAATCAACCAATTGTATGCAGCCTCATCCAATGTATTTAGTTGTTCCATTATACCTTCAAATCTTGACTGGACAACTGAGGAAGCTGCAGACCAGAACAAACTCCTGAATTGTACACCTGACCACTTTCTTTTGAAGTTTGCATAAATGTGCCTTGTGCACTGTCTGTGTTCAGCCACAGGTAACCAAGTACCCACTGCTTCAATTAGACCCTATAACAGAAACATGTAACCATTAACCAATGCAAGTTTAAGGTGTATGATAAAGAAAATAAATAAATAATAGGGTAACATACCTTGTGACCATCCAAAATGATTGATGTGTAAGCACCATTGTACAGGTTAAGGTCTTCAGAAAGGGTAGCCAAAAACCAACACCAGTTATCTTTGTTCTCCACATTAACCACAGTCCATGCTATGGGATACATCTGATTATTTGCATCCCTGCCCATGGCTGTCAAAAGCTCACCCTTCACTGTAGATTTCAGAAAACAACCATCCAAACCTATGACCCTTCTACAGTTCCCATTCCATCCATCCTTCATACCCTTGAAACATATATACATCCTCCTGAAATATGCTTCTCCCTGACCTTTCTCATCCACTTCTATATTCACATTGGATCTTGGATTACTTGCAAGGATAGCATCCTTGTAGTCCCAAAGTCTGGCATAGTGTTCCTTTAACCCACCCTGATGATCAAAGAGAGCCCTTTGCTTAGCTCTCTTGCACTGCCCTATGCTCACATTAATCAGAAACTTCTTCTTTATATCTGTCTTCATCTCTCTGTATGTCATCTTAGGGTGTTCAACTATGTCATTTGCATAATGTTTAGCTATCCATTTAAAGCTCACAAGTGGATTCAAATCAAAATTCCTAACACAACTGTGTGTTGGAATAAGTGATTTAATCTGAAATGACCTCTCAGTTGACATCCAGCTGGCCCACAGTCTAAATGGACAATACATCTTATACTTCCTTCTAGCAAGAGTTGGTTTCACTTTTTTGGGTGTCACCTTTTTCTTCCCTTTCTTAGGTGTACCCTTCTTGGTTGGTGTTGTTTGTCTACCCTTCTTGGTTGGTGTTGCTTGTCCTTTAGCACCATCTACACTACACTCTCCCATTTCTGCTGCCTTCAACTCAGCAGCTAATTTTTCTGCTCTCTTTCTTTTTCTCCCATGACTAGCACATCTCCCCGCTTCTACATCTCTGCCACACATTATGAGCAATCTTTTGTAATCATTTTCACTATACCACAGTTGATAGCCATTAGCAACCCCATAATTAATCATCATTTGTTTCACTTGAATGTTATCCTCAAACCTCATTCCTAAAATGGGTTCTTGATCCTTCCAATGTTGTCTAGGGTTATGAATAGGATAATATATACCAGGCTTCACCTTATATTGCTCATCAATTTCTTCTTCTTGGACCTCATAACCACTCTTTTTCTCACCTGTGCTATGTGGGTCAAATGGATCATATATCACATTTTCATCAAAGTTACTAATAAATGTACCACTGCACAACTTTGTTAAGAAGGGGTCCTCTATATTTCTCTTATCAATGTTTACCTCATCCTCACCCTCATTATGTAAATCAACATAAGGCTTAAAATCGTCCTCTACTTCTACATCAGTATCATCCTCACTCTCATCGTGTACAATATCATTTCTTAACCAAGCCATTACATGTAACACCCGCATAATTAGGATAATTAATTATGCCTAATTGTTTGCAACTAGTTGTAATTAGTATGTAATAGGACTAATTACAGGCTCTATTTGTATATATATATAAGTTGATTTATATATATATGTGTGTATTTACGCGATTTGGATAAATCGTACGAACTAACCGGACGGAGTCCGACACAATTATTTTGACGTTGGTGACAGAAACTTACCTAAACAATGAGAACGTATTTTATTATATAAAATACACAGCGAACAAACATTATTTATAATACCGCGACGACAATTTAACGAATACGTATTAAACGCGAGTTAAGAATTTTAATACTTCGACAAATGTTTTTATAATTAATTAATTTCAAGGTATTTCATTAAAATATTCCCGTCATCTTTTAAAATATAACTGCTTGATTTAACGCCTAAACGACGGAGGAAACGAACACCGCACGGGGTGCGGGGACCGGAAAATGGGAGGATAACCTCCCATTTCCCCACCTTCTCTTTCATTTCATTTTCATTTCTCTCTCTCTCTCTTTCTTTTACTTTCAAACCACCAAACCAATTTCATCACTAAAACCGCAAAATAAACATACTAAATGACGCCGGAGCATACCACCTCTTTAGGGAAAAACGTTCACCACTTCGCGATCTACAATCCTATCTTTCCGGAATTTCATTTCGGCAAATTGTAAGTTTCCGACAAAACCCGAAACTCTCCGTTTTTGCTCATTTTTACGTTTTTATGGTTTATATATGCTTAAAATGTCCAAAAATGGGTTGGGTAAAAGATTTGGACCGAACGGAAGCTTTTCGACCGATTTTCCGGCCACCAAATTCCGATCAGACCGCTACGTCGCAGAGACGCTGGACTATCTGCGACGTAGCTCAAAACGTCGCATTTTGTGGCCAACGTCGCATTTAGCGACGTCGCGGCCTACGTCGCACAAAAATCCCAACGTCGCACTAGCGACGCAGCCTATTACGTCGCATTAACTTGCGGACGTCGCACATAGCGACGTAGACTTTTACGTCGCAAACCGAACCTACGTCGCATTGATTTGCGAAGGTCGCATCATGCGACGTACCTCCCTACGTCGCACCCTACGTCGCATGCTACGTCGCATGCTACGTCGCACAAACCAGAACCTTGAAAAGTCAGATTTTACTAAGTGTCGAACTTACACAACTTCAAATACTTATGTCATACGATTTAACAAACGTCATAGAACATACTTTCAATTACTATTACACTAAATTGCGTTATAAATGATAACGCTTTGAATCATTATTACAAACCGTCACCAACGAGCCATATTTGTTTTCAAACTACAAACGGATTACTAAACAAACACTTGGACATAATGAGTTGTGTAAGCAACTAGCCTAGATGGTCTTGCGAGACATCTACTTACTTAACTTTATATGTTTAGGCATTTGAAGGTTACGGGTTCGGAGAACCTACGGTTGATATTAATTACTCGTTTATTGATATAAACGTACTTGCAAAGACTCAGGTGAGTCTTACGGCCCCACTTTTACAAGTTTTATTTTATTGGGGGAGATACATGCTACTGATTTTTCCTGAACACAAGTACTAAACTGATTTCTATACCAAACGGAATTGCATGAGTTAATTACTATTTACAGAAGTCTCTCCATCATATATCGTTAGTTATGGACTTAAGCGCGAACAGTAGTTAATGGATCCATTAGGGAAATGACCCTCCCCACCCGGGGCAGTAGCGCTGCCACGTACCGATTTACACGTATAAACGGGTGACCACTTATTCGTTACTGATGCTTGCTCACTTACGAGCATGTCACGGGAGCAAACATATTATTTACGGGTTAAGCTTCGATTATGAGCCTCATGGCAACGGTATAAACTTATTTATTTACATTTTGCTGGATTGCAAATACTGATTTTACGATTGCTGGATTGCAATGGTTGATTATACGCCTACGGGCACTACTAATGAAATCTCGTGTTCAAAACCGATATTATTTACAAACCTGTGAGATTCACCAACCTTTTGGTTGACACTTTTTAGCATGTTTTCTCAGGTACCCGGACGGAGTAGGATTACTCCAGAATTTTAGCTAGAGTCGCATGATTTCAACACAACTGCATTAAAGGAGATTCTTAGCATTATCTTTTGTATATTACGATTATGTAATAGAATCTCCCGCTATACGCGTGGACTCTAGGGGAAAACTACATTTTGTATACGAAAACACTAAGTTTTCAAACATTATATCTATGGAATGTAACTAATTTACAAACGTTGCATATAGATATCGTTTGCTTATCTTTGTGCTGTGATATTTGATTAGTAACACCCCAAACTATGCTTCCGCAAAACAGTGAATTTCGGGGGTGTTACAGATTGGTATCAGAGCCTAAGGTTATAGTGAACTAGGTTGCATTTAGTGGGCCTAGACTATGACCATTAGGCAGTATTTCATTATTAGGCATGATTGGTTCAGGAATTACATCATACGACTTTAATTTAACATAGCCTGATCAACTATGTACAATTAAGGAAAGATGATGTGAGGTCTGAAATGGTTATGTCGAACAGGAATACGTTAGTAGACTCTGACCACGAGAGAACCGAGACTCTTACTTGTTATGTGCTAGACATACGCTAGGCTATTATGTGATATACGAGTATATACATACATAGGCCTCACTCGCTGACTATACTACTAGGCTATTATATATATGAATAGGCCTCGCACGTAAACACACTCGCTATAGAGATAGCCGACGTTTCCCTGGTGACACTTACGAATTTCTCTCAGCGGTTTGCACCGACCATGACAGACTTGATTACCGTCACACCACCTTGTGGCGCACTCTAATGATTTTACGAAAATCACATCTAACACCCGGAAACAACGTACTTCCAGGGACTAAAATCCTCTCTCTGTCATTTCTATAGAACTCAAGGACGCGAATTCCCAAATGGACGACTACGTGTCTGATAGTGACCAGGTCCACGAGGAACAAATCCAGTACACGTATCTCAATGAGGACATCGTACCAGAAGAAGAAATCATGCTGGAGGAAAACGAAAACCAGAATTTCGGAATGACTGGCATCGACATAGAGGAATATGAAAGAGTGCGAGATCAGGCTGTGGGACTAGACGGCCGAAATTGGGCACTTAAGCGTAAGTGCATAGACTATGAACAAAGATTGAGAATCTCAAACCGATCTGTCCCTACACGAATCAAAGATAAGATCCGTTACTGGAAGAAAGTGGCCACCAACCTAACCCGTAGGACCAAAACATGGATCAAACGTTTGGGCAGGAAATCAACGGAGGAGACTAGGTATCGCTCCACGACTCAAAGATACAGAGACATGCTCGAGGCACGCTACCACCCACACGACCTGAATCTGGAGTCGGAAGAAGAATCCGAAGGCCAGGAACCCTAACTAAGAATGAACCAACCGACTAGCAGAAACTGTGGACCGCCTTGGCACGCTATGGAACAATTAATCTACATTAGGAATAGTGTAGTTTTTGTCTTGTAATCTACCTCGTAATCTAGGGACTATCTAGCACTACTCTATAAATTAGTCGGATGTAACCATTCCCGACACCTTTTGTAATATCTCGGTAGGATGTAACTTTTGAACTCACTTTATCTATCAGATATCCTTTGTTATCTCAACTCACATTAATTGTCATTTTCCATGTTGATGTTATGTATTACTGCTTTTATACATGCACATCTGTGACAATTACAATTTCATACAAAATCTCATGTATCTTCATTTCTTTTATTGAAGAATCATGCCGCCAAAGACACGACCATACACCGATGCCCAGATTACCTCCCTTATAACCCAGGCTGTTACTGAAGCCTTGGCTCGGAATACTCCACCAAACTCCTCGAGAAACAGCGATGCCGCTGAAACCACTACTGCTAAACCTTGTTCTTACAAGGACTTCCAGAACTGCAAACCTCTAAACTTTGCAGGTACCGAGGGAGCTATCGGTCTAGTACGCTGGATCGAGAAAGTTGAGTCTGTATTTCTTATCTGCAACTGTGCGGAGGGAGATAAGGTTAAGTTCTCCGTTAGTACTTTTACTGACACCGCACTCACCTGGTGGAACACTTATGCCCAGACTGTGAGTGTTGCTACTGCTTACCAACTCCCGTGGGAGGAGTTGAAGAAGATGTTGAGGGGCGAGTATTGCCCCAGGGATGAATTGAAACAACTAGAAGTGGAATTCTGGAACCACAAGATGCAGGGTGATGACATCACCGGATACACAAACCGTTTCCACCAACTGGCACTTCTGTGCCCAACCATGGTCGATCCTGAGTACAAGAGGATCGAGAAATTTGTTGATGGTCTTCCTGAGAGACTCCAAGACCTGGTAACTTCTTCCAAACCGGGTACTATTCAGAGCGCCATCCGTATGGCCCATGAACTAACGGCAAATTCTGTCCGCCGTGGTACAACTTCAACCCCATCTGCAAACAACAAACGCAAGTGGGAAGGTAACCCCAACTCATCCAATCAAACCTCCAACAAAAAGCCTGAGTACATTAAGGCTTATTCATCTGGAACTTCGGAGAAGAAAGGGTACAGCGGGAGCAGACCCTACTGTCCCAAATGCAACCGCCACCATGACGGTTCTTGCCCTTGCTCCAACTGCAAGCGGTTCGGGCATCTAGCCAAGGATTGTCGAACCAACATTCCCACCCCCAACACTAATGCACCAAAGGCCTGCTTTGGGTGCGGAAATACAGGGCATTTCAAGAAAGATTGCCCAAAGCTGAAAAACAACAATAACCCTGCTCGCGGCAGATCATTCGTTATCAAGGCTGGGGAAGCCAGACAAGACCCGAACGTCGTGACGGGTATGTTCCTTCTCAACGACCTTACTGCTTCTGTGTTATTTGATACCGGTGCCGATAGAAGCTTCATATCTGAGAAATTTAGCCCTTTACTTGATATTACTCCCACTGCCTTAGATGCTAAATACATTGTAGAATTAGCTAACGGCAAACTGATTGAGACTGATAGTATCATACACAACTGTACACTTAACCTCACGAACGAAACGTTTCCCATCGATTTAATCCCTGTCGAGATCGGCAGCTTCGATATTATTGTCGGTATGGATTGGTTATCCAGGCACCGAGCTGAAATCATCTGCCATGACAAACTCGTTCGCATACCTCTTGTCTCCGGTGGAACCTTAGTCTTACAAGGGGAGACCGGTAAACGGAATCTGAATATTGTCTCCTGTCTGAAAACGAGAAAATATCTACGAAAAGGGTATCAAGCCATCCTCGCACATGTAACGGAGAAGAAGTCGGAGGAGAAGCGACTTGAGGATGTTCCGATCGTGCGGGATTTTCCGGAAGTCTTTCCTGAAGACTTGCCCGGACTTCCGCCACCTAGACAAGTTGAATTTCAAATCGAACTTGTGCCCGGAGCTGCACCCGTGGCACGAGCCCCTTACCGTTTAGCACCATCCGAAATGCAGGAGTTGTCTAACCAACTACAGGAACTCCTGGACAGAGGATTCATTCGACCAAGTTCCTCACCTTGGGGAGCTCCGGTCTTATTCGTGAAAAAGAAAGATGGGTCTTTCCGCATGTGTATCGACTACCGAGAGCTGAATAAGCTAACCATAAAGAATCGGTACCCACTTCCTAGAATCGATGACCTGTTTGACCAACTCCAGGGATCGAGTGTTTACTCGAAGATTGATCTACGGTCGGGTTATCATCAACTCCGAGTCCGTGACAATGATATCCCAAAGACAGCTTTCCGAACTCGTTATGGGCATTATGAATTCCAAGTGATGCCATTCGGGTTAACCAACGCGCCGGCCGTATTCATGGACCTTATGAATCGGGTGTGCAAACCATATCTTGACAAATTCGTCATTGTGTTCATCGACGACATTCTGATTTACTCTCGCAACGAACAGGAACATGCTCAACATCTGAAAACCATTCTAGGACTTCTGAAACACGAAGAGTTATATGCCAAATTCTCTAAGTGTGAGTTCTGGATTCGAACCGTTCAATTCCTCGGGCACGTGATTGACAGCCAAGGAATTCATGTTGATCCCGCCAAGATTGAAGCAATCAAGGACTGGGAGTCACCGACCACTCCAACCGAAGTGAGACAATTCTTAGGTCTTGCTGGTTATTATCGCCGATTCATCGAAAACTTTTCAAGAATAGCTGTTCCACTTACCACACTGACTCAGAAGGATAAGAAGTTCGATTGGACTGATAAACAAGAGTCAGCCTTCCAGCTATTGAAAAACAAACTTTGCAGTGCACCAATCTTGTCCTTACCCGAGGGCACCGACGATTTCGTAGCTTACTGCGACGCCTCACACCAGGGACTTGGTTGTGTGTTGATGCAACGGGAAAAAGTCATTGCCTATGCCTCACGACAACTAAAAATTCACGAGAAAAACTATACGACCCACGACCTCGAATTAGGTGCTGTGGTCTTCGCATTGAAAATCTGGAGACATTATCTCTACGGTACGAAAAGCACTATCTTTACCGATCACAAAAGTCTCCAACACATATTCGATCAGAAAGATCTAAACATGAGACAACGTCGCTGGGTTGAGTTACTTAGTGACTACGACTGCGAGATCAAATACCATCCGGGCAAGGCTAACGTAGTGGCCGATGCCTTAAGCCGAAAGGAACGAGTGAAACCCCTTCGAGTCCGAGCACTTTCTATGACAATTCGTAACGAGCTTCCTGCTCAAATCCTTACCGCTCAACTTGAAGCACTCAACGATGAAAACTTGAAAAATGAAGCCTTGCGAGGCTTGGATAAACAATTCGAAATCAAACCCGATGGAACTCGATACTTCTCTAACCGGGTGTGGTTACCCAAATTCGGAAACTTGCGAGATTTGGTGATGGCTGAAGCTCACAAATCTCGATACTCTATACATCCTGGATCTGACAAGATGTATCATGACGTCAAAGGGTTGTATTGGTGGCCTAACATGAAAGCTGACATCGCCTTGTACGTCAGTAAATGCCTAACCTGTTCCAAAGTTAAGACCGAACACCAAAGACCCTCTGGGTTGCTTCAACAACCTGAAATTCCTCAATGGAAATGGGAACAGATTTCCATGGACTTCATTACCAAACTACCGAAAACTTCGAGTGGTTGCGATACCATTTGGGTGATCGTGGACCGTCTCACGAAATCTGCTCATTTTCTGGCCATCAAGGAAACCGACAAGATGGAGCGTCTGACTCGCATCTATGTCAAAGAAATCATCTCGCGGCACGGTGTACCTATCTCGATCATCTCGGATAGGGACAGCCGTTTTACTTCTAACTTTTGGCAATCGCTACAAAAATCTCTTGGTACTCGTCTGGATATGAGTACTGCTTATCACCCGCAAACCGATGGCCAAAGCGAGCGAACTATTCAAACACTGGAGGATATGCTACGAGCCTGCGTAGTTGACTTCGGTACTTCTTGGGAAAATCACTTACCGTTGTGTGAGTTTTCGTACAACAACAGTTACCATACCAGCATAAAGGCTGCACCCTTCGAGGCACTTTACGGACGTAAGTGCCGATCACCTGTCTGTTGGACTGAGTTAGGAGAATCCCAACTCACGGGTCCAGAAATCATTCAAGAAACTACTGAGAAAATCGTTGGTATTCAAAACCGGCTGAAAGCCGCACGTGACCGTCAGAAAAGCTATGCTGACGTGAGGCGCAAACACCTTGAGTTCCAGGTAGGAGACAAGGTACTTCTCAAAGTGGCACCGTGGAAAGGTGTTATTCGATTCGGGAAACGAGGCAAACTAAATCCTAGGTACATCGGACCATTCGAAATCCTTGAAAGGATTGGTCCAGTGGCCTATCGCCTGCAACTTCCTGCTGAACTTAGCAGTGTACACAACACATTCCACATTTCTAACTTGAAGAAATGTCTGTCTGACGAGACGCTGATTATACCGCTCGACGAAATTCAAATCGATGATAAACTTCATTTTGTCGAGGAACCTATGGAAATCATGGACCGTGAGGTCAAACGATTGAAACAGAGTCGTATTCCCATCATAAAAGTCAGGTGGAGTTCTAGACGTGGTCCTGAATTCACCTGGGAACGGGAAGACCAAATGCGACAGAAATACCCACATCTCTTCCCAGACAACGCACCGTCCGTGCACTCAAGCTAATTTCGGGACGAAATTTCTTTAACAAGGGGAGAATGTAACACCCGCATAATTAGGATAATTAATTATGCCTAATTGTTTGCAACTAGTTGTAATTAGTATGTAATAGGACTAATTACAGGCTCTATTTGTATATATATATAAGTTGATTTATATATATATGTGTGTATTTACGCGATTTGGATAAATCGTACGAACTAACCGGACGGAGTCCGACACAATTATTTTGACGTTGGTGACAGAAACTTACCTAAACAATGAGAACGTATTTTATTATATAAAATACACAGCGAACAAACATTATTTATAATACCGCGACGACAATTTAACGAATACGTATTAAACGCGAGTTAAGAATTTTAATACTTCGACAAATGTTTTTATAATTAATTAATTTCAAGGTATTTCATTAAAATATTCCCGTCATCTTTTAAAATATAACTGCTTGATTTAACGCCTAAACGACGGAGGAAACGAACACCGCACGGGGTGCGGGGACCGGAAAATGGGAGGATAACCTCCCATTTCCCCACCTTCTCTTTCATTTCATTTTCATTTCTCTCTCTCTCTCTTTCTTTTACTTTCAAACCACCAAACCAATTTCATCACTAAAACCGCAAAATAAACATACTAAACGACGCCGGAGCATACCACCTCTTTAGGGAAAAACGTTCACCACTTCGCGATCTACAATCCTATCTTTCCGGAATTTCATTTCGGCAAATTGTAAGTTTCCGACAAAACCCGAAACTCTCCGTTTTTGCTCATTTTTACGTTTTTATGGTTTATATATGCTTAAAATGTCCAAAAATGGGTTGGGTAAAAGATTTGGACCGAACGGAAGCTTTTCGACCGATTTTCCGGCCACCAAATTCCGATCAGACCGCTACGTCGCAGAGACGCTGGACTATCTGCGACGTAGCTCAAAACGTCGCATTTTGTGGCCAACGTCGCATTTAGCGACGTCGCGGCCTACGTCGCACAAAAATCCCAACGTCGCACTAGCGACGCAGCCTATTACGTCGCATTAACTTGCGGACGTCGCACATAGCGACGTAGACTTTTACGTAGCAAACCGAACCTACGTCGCATTGATTTGCGAAGGTCGCATCATGCGACGTACCTCCCTACGTCGCACCCTACGTCGCATGCTACGTCGCATGCTACGTCGCACAAACCAGAACCTTGAAAAGTCAGATTTTACTAAGTGTCGAACTTACACAACTTCAAATACTTATGTCATACGATTTAACAAACGTCATAGAACATACTTTCAATTACTATTACACTAAATTGCGTTATAAATGATAACGCTTTGAATCATTATTACAAACCGTCACCAACGGGCCATATTTGTTTTCAAACTACAAACGGATTACTAAACAAACACTTGGACATAATGAGTTGTGTAAGCAACTAGCCTAGATGGTCTTGCGAGACATCTACTTACTTAACTTTATATGTTTAGGCATTTGAAGGTTACGGGTTCGGAGAACCTACGGTTGATATTAATTACTCGTTTATTGATATAAACGTACTTGCAAAGACTCAGGTGAGTCTTACGGCCCCACTTTTACAAGTTTTATTTTATTGGGGGAGATACATGCTACTGATTTTTCCTGAACACAAGTACTAAACTGATTTCTATACCAAACGGAATTGCATGAGTTAATTACTATTTACAGAAGTCTCTCCATCATATATCGTTAGTTATGGACTTAAGCGCGAACAGTAGTTAATGGATCCATTAGGGAAATGACCCTCCCCACCCGGGGCAGTAGCGCTGCCACGTACCGATTTACACGTATAAACGGGTGACCACTTATTCGTTACTGATGCTTGCTCACTTACGAGCATGTCACGGGAGCAAACATATTATTTACTGGTTAAGCTTCGATTATGAGCCTCATGGCAACGGTATAAACTTATTTATTTACATTTTGCTGGATTGCAAATACTGATTTTACGATTGCTGGATTGCAATGGTTGATTATACGCCTACGGGCACTACTAATGAAATCTCGTGTTCAAAGCCGATATTATTTACAAACCTGTGAGATTCACCAACCTTTTGGTTGACACTTTTTAGCATGTTTTCTCAGGTACCCGGACGGAGTAGGATTACTCCAGAATTTTAGCTAGAGTCGCATGATTTCAACACAACTGCATTAAAGGAGATTCTTAGCATTATCTTTTGTATATTACGATTATGTAATAGAATCTCCCGCTATACGCGTGGACTCTAGGGGAAAACTACATTTTGTATACGAAAACACTAAGTTTTCAAACATTATATCTATGGAATGTAACTAATTTACAAACGTTGCATATAGATGTCGTTTGCTTATCTTTGTGCTGTGATATTTGATTAGTAACACCCCAAACTATGCTTCCGCAAAACAGTGAATTTCGGGGGTGTTACATTACATCATACCCATGATGTTCTACATAAAGCCTTAATTTACACCCATTTGAATTACCCACGTGCATTAAATCCACCATGTGACCATCAGTTGATAACTCTCTCAAACCCTCATGCAACGGCTCACCATGAACACAGTAATACAAGCTTTGAATAGGTAATCTAACGCACCTTGCTAAATGTTTAACGACTTTGGTGTATGATACGTTGGAAAAGTCTGCATTATGTATGACGTCGTGTTCACCATCTTCATACGTCAACGAATCTCTCGAATGCCGGAAAATACCTTCGTGATAGAAAGTAACCTTCAATTTATTCGTCATTCTGCAGGTTAAACAAAATTGGAAAATTTAGGGTTCCAAAATATTGGGATTTTGCAGGTTTAATAAAATTAACAACTATCAATCATTTTCCTATTGTAGAGACGATTACCTTTAAGATTGCAGCAGAGAAACAGAGCTTAATCGTGCATTTGGATGTTGCTGATGCCGAAATGATGAGATGACGATATGAAAATGGGTCTGCGTAAATGACCTAATTGGAAAATAAGATCCATATATATCACAATTCATTTAATAAATATATGATAAATTAGATTTAATGAGGTGTCGTGTTAATTAACAACGTGGCATTGTAATATATTAAAACCGTCAACGTGGAATTAAAATAAATCAAAAACCGGCTAAAAATTGAAGTTTACCGGTTGTTCCGGTCATATTCCCTACCTCGAAAAATAATTTGAAAGTTTGTTCCCGACCTTAGTAATAAGTTGGGTTCATACCCTAACTCGGCACAAAGTGATAAGTTCGTACCCGATCTGCACCATTAACCCTAAATTTAAAAGCATAATACAAAGTTTGTTAACCGATGATGTAGTGTGTTAGTGTATAAGAATAGAGCAATGTGTTTAACTGATGTATCGTGTTTAATTTAGGAGTATAAATAATGCACTATTTATACTTCTAAACAAAACAAGATACATCGGCAAAGAAGGGAAAAATCTAACAAAAATAAGTAAAAAAAGTCCCAGTCACCGGAATAAAGAAGATATAGTCCAAAGTGGTAAATTGCAAAAGACAAAATTGAAGAGGGTAACAGAAAAATATTTTGATCCATCTCCTCGTTACCTACAAACCTTATTATTGATAACGTGATTCAATTAATGTTAACGTTATATGGTATCCCTTTAAGGCATTTCTACAAACACTTGGTGTGTTTCGGAAAACCATGATTGATACAATTGGTACATACACGTGCCCTCACACAAAATTGTGAATAATTAACATCAATCAAACAAATGGAGACTCAAAAAAGGATAGATTGCACCTTAATCGACCAGGAGCGTGAGTTACGCTTGCGAGTTTTGATTTGCTTCACAACATCCAGGCTTTCAATCACATTATATTAATTATAGCCAGTTCATGATGCACCTCAGACCACTTCACTAAATGTGAATCGGTGATGTTAATTATAGCTAGTTAAGTCACTAATAATAATAATAATCTAGGTATACATGTATTCTAAAGTACAATTTGCCAATACCTTACAAGACTCCGATGCTAGACAAATGAGTAATTGGTTTCACCCATTATACTTATGGTTTCACTCATAACCACCATGTTATCGGATCATGACTAAAATGTAATTCAAGCAATGTTAATGACCCGACCAATTTAGGTGGCAAAATGGCATACGGGGCAGATTACTATAACACAACATATAAAGATTACTATGTCAGAACACATGTTATCAGTTTCAAAGTTTTAATTTGATGTACCAAATGAACACAACAAAACACACACACACACACACACACACACATATATATATATATATATATATATATATATATATATATATATATATATATATATATATATATATCAAAAGTTTCTTACTGAATTTGGCATCAAAATAGTGACTATATATAGATTAAATGGAGGATGGGTTCATTAGCACCATAGTCCAATCATAATTCAGGGTGTAGTATATGTTACATCAATTAGGTGACGATTAAGTGACTTGCAAATATAGTATCAAACCTACATGTTATACATTTTAGTCTATCATTCCATGTCAAAAACATTATCAGAAAATGATCCCACCAATTTAGGTGGCGATACTGGCACACGAAGCAGATTAACAGAGGCGTTTATAAACCTCCAGCTTTTAAAACACATTCAATAGCAGATCATTAGGCGCCAACACAATTGCTCCCCACCATTGATGGCAACTTATCTCATCCATTGACTATCTGGCATGTACTTACGGGATCATTCACCACAACATTTTTACTGCATAAATCTAGGTGTGTAGACCAATTAAGTACACCTCAACGAAACTACATGTATTCTAAACAACAATTGATCATCACCTCAGACTAATACTAATATTGTGACGCACCTCTTAGACAGTTCATTACTAATAGTAATAAGGCTTCACATGTATGTAAAAGAACAATTAGTAAATACCTAGGATGAGTTCAATGACCGATTACAATATTTCCTTCACATGAGCTACATACTTGGACACATTGAAATAATTTTTTTTTTTAACATAAATCCATCTTAATGCATCAAAATTAAATTTTCATCATGTACATAAAATCAAATATGTATATATTTTGACCCATTACATACAGAATAATCGAAAAATACATTCTAACATGCATATAATTCCCTAGCTAGATATTACTGATGTATTGTACCCATTTCAGATCGTCCATTGGTTGTTGTTGTGTTTCACAAAAACTATGATTGATACAATTGTTATACACATGCAATAATACATAATTGTGAGTAATTAACGCAAATCAAGTAAATCGAGAATCTAATAAGCATAGATTGCATCAATTGTACCAGAGTATGAGTTACGATTGCGAATTTTGATTTAACCCTTAACATGATCAAGTACCCTTCCACGATTCGCTGAAATCGGCAAACGATTGAATGAGGGCGAGATGAGGGAAAGAGTCAGTTAAATGAATTTGTGGCTTCTGATCATTGTATCCATTTGAATCGCTTAGACGATCTAGGTCGGGATTGGCCGATTGTTTAGAAGCAAAAGGCAAGGGAGGGGGTACGTGAATCATTTATGGTGGGGGTTAATATTTGAAGGCTAATTTAGGAGGAGATTAACTTATTAACCTCTTCCTTTTATATATAAGAGAGAAGAGAGATGAAAGTAAATTTTGTTGATATCATAATGTATAGTTACTTATATTTTCAAATGCTTAATCCAATAATGTAATTTTACCTAAATTTACCTAAAAAAAATTCTCTAAGTACTTAACTATATATTCTTTTTTCTTTTTTCTTTATCATAAAAGGTATTACATATTACATATTTAACAAATACAAAGTTTGATAGATTATTTCCTGTTATGTCTTTACAATCAAAATATGAATATGTTTAAGTTTATATCAATAATACTAGAAAACGTTAGGGTTGTGCACAACCCACGCCCTATAACTTTAACGTTGATTTTTCTAATGTTGTGCGTATATTATCTTCAATACTATTGTAATCAATACACATAAAGTTAGGCAGGAGAAAGAAGATGAAAATATTATCAAAAAAGAAGATTGAAATGTTACCAAAAGACCAAATAATAAGTTATAAACGATGATATGTTGAAACGATAAGAAAAACGGGCTAGAAATTATAGACATTTAGATACAATTGAAAAGATCATCTTAAACTAAAAATAATGTAAACTATAATAGGGAATGTATTAATAAACGAATTTATAAAAAACTACTATTGAGATTACAACATATTAAACCGAAATCAAAGATTGTAATAATTAGTACATTCACAAAGTTATTGAAAACTTGTTCCATAAATGAAATATTAATAAATATTTATATAAAATTTTAAAAATTATATTGTTTTAAATATTTTTTAAGGTTAAAAATACTACTTTTAAAGGTTATGATAATTAATGTTAACTTTAATTTAAGATGTGAAAGAGATTAAGAATAATCTCTATTAGGATGTATAATGTATTAAGCTTATCTATTAAGATTAAGTTATATATTAGTTAATATATCAATAAGCTAAGTTTTAACATATAAATGAAAAGTTAATAATAAAACATTAAAAAGATTAATAATAGAATAGTGACACATGTTATCTTAGGATCAAAATGGCTTTTCCTTTATATAATAAGTAATGAAATAAATTTACAAATCGATTCAAAAAAATCATTCTTTAACAAGAAAGTTAACTTTCACATCTTAAGGGTATATTTGGTAAGGATAGATGAACGAGGAGAAATGGAAATGGATCAATTACTATCGTTTGGTACAATCGGATTAATTAAGAAGAGAATAGAGGAGAAGAGAGATGTTCAAATAGGTCAAACGGACCATGAACATCCGTGATCAAAATTTGCAAGGCCCATAAACAAACACGTGTTTCCCTGTTACTGTTCATCTTCACAAACTCTAGCCCATTATCGCTCACTCCTACTCTCTTTTCCCAAAATCAACAAACAAAATGAACAAAAACAAAAGAAAAAAACTAGAAAAATGTGAAGAATAATACTGCTCAAACTCAACAAAACGATCACGCTCGATATCAACTGCATGTGATATATACGATCTTTCATCGGGTAAGTACGATGAGTTTATTAGTGAAGTTCGTCATTGTCTTCGTAATGATTCAACATGATTTTTTCGTGTAAAAAAATTGATTATTTAGTTGTTGGATTAGATTGTTCTGAGGGAAACTTGTTCGTATATATCTGAAGATGCAACATATACTTGCTAGGTATAGGCACTGAGTTAGGGTTATATCAGTTGAAAAGCTCGAAAAACTTAAATGAATTGCCATTTCCACAACTTGGGCCGTCTCTGAACTTTTAGATGCCCTGGACAAAACTGTCGTGTTATGGAAATGAGACTATAACTAGATGTCAAGTAAGATAAAGGTTCGATGAAACTAATTCTTGACGATCCGATTTACAAATTATTTATTTATTTCTCTGATACTTATTCTCTCAAATCCCAGTTGTTAATTATTAACTTTTTTAGTCAAACTCTAACACGTCAACATGAGTTTTCAATTTTGAACCATTCAGTCGACCTATATATTTGTTCAAATATATATTTAGTCTAAATCTAGTTACTAATTAACAAAGATCTCTTAATTCAAAATAAAAGAAGTGTAAATCTCTTATGTAATCATCATATATATTAAAACCTTACCCTTTAGTGAGAGGAATTCGAAGATGCTGTTGAACGACTCCTTATTGGAATACGTAAAAATCAAAAATTGCAATTATGGGCTAGGGATATACTAAGACTAGTTGTATTTGTTTGCGAGGCAATACTTAATAAGGTTAACAGACTATAGTTAATGAAACCTTACGTAGACATAGTGTAGAAAATGAGGCACACAACAAAAATGCCAAAACAGCACTAAAGTTGTCACCTGGAATTGATAAAATGATCCATAATTGGGAACATTTATTTGACTCTGCATATCGATATATGCCACCTAAAGATGATAATCAGAATCTAACAGGAATATTAAGGAAGGTGTTGTAACTAGTGACGAAATAGCTACCGAACATATCCTTGAGTTGCTTAAAAACCCCATATCATGCGAGTTTATTTTGGCGTTGAAATGCAACTATCTAAAACCCCCTCCCTAGTAGATCATCAAGTGTGGCAATTCTAAGAGTAAGGTAAAAGTGGCGGTTTGTAAATCCAATACAAATACAAAAGGTACTTTGTACTCTTGTGAATCTAGTTTTCAATCTTGTGCATTCTTTCACTTTTTGTTATTCTTTTTTTTAGTTATAAACGGTTTATATATTTATGGCCACTAGGTGATCATCAGCGTTCTCCAAATGGCATTCAACCCATTTTGTTCTGATACACCCCAGTTTTTTTTTTGAACTTTTTTATAAGAAATCTCGACATATAACTCGTATGTAGTACAAATATATATTCCTATTGCTTATACATGTATCATATAGCCTCCTTGATTCAACAAAGAACAAAACAAATTCTAGCTAAACTAAATCGCATCGCGATCCACCACATTTCGCATCGCGCTTCAATCAATTGCGTCGCGATCCAAAGTATCCGCGCTGGTAATTTGGTTACCCACCGGGTAATAATCTATGTTCCAACAAGTGTAGTTTCTGTCTCGTTTTGTGAAGGGGCTACCCAGTTGATAGGTGGGTAACTGGGTACCCGCCGGATACCTATTCTGGTAAGATCACTGCCGCACCGCGACCGTCACAAATCGCGTCACGATCCACAGTAATCGAGTTGCTATTCTAGAAGATCTCTTAAGTAATCATATATATATATATATATATATATATATATATATATATATATATATATATATATATATATATATATATATATAAAATCTTACCTTTTGGTGAGAGTTATAGGAGCATGAGTGATTCTGCATTTGGGCTACGAAGTATTTTGTTAGGGCAAGAGGGATTCGAAGACGCTGTTGAGCATCTCCTTATTGGAATAGGTAAAAATCAAAAATTGCAACTATGGGCTAGGGATATAATAAGACTAGTTGTATTTGTTTGCCAGGCAATACGTAATAGGGTTATCGGAACTATCGTTAATGAAACCTTACGTAGACACAGGGGCGAAGCAAATAATCTTATTACATATTGCCTCGCAAACAGATACAACTAGTCTTAGTATATCGCTAGCCCATAGTTGCAATTTTTTATTTTCACGTATTCCAATAAGGAGACCGACCGGTCTGGTTCGGTTTTCAAAACACTGGTTTTTGTTACTTAATATCACTATGCTTGGCGTGGTAATAAAGATATTGATTTGCTTGTAATTTGTGGTATTGTTCCAATTTTCCGTATCATCATTTTAAGTTCTGATAAATTTATGTTTTTTTAGTCATTTTAATCAAAACTTGTCATTAATTCCAATAGGTAATATCAAATTGAAACTATATTTTACAACAAATTTCTACTATTTACTTAAGCCTTCTTTAATCAAAACGTGTCACTAAAATATTGTTTTTTTCCACGGAACTTCTACCATTCTTTATGATTAATTGATTGATTGTACCTCCATCAAAATTTGAGGAGATTGTTTTACATACTCGTATTTGAGTGAGATGAATATTGAAAGTGAAAAACAAACATGGTGTGCAGAGTAAAACTGATAAGTTTGTGAGTTGGCATGTCACATGTACAATCTGATCGTGTATAACAAATCATACAATATGTCGAATTCACATCTTTTATTACTTGGTGTTCAAAGAGGCCCCAACTGGGTTGAAAGTTTTATTTGAATTATTGATGTGCTAAATCTAGTCTATAACAATTGTGTTAGTGTTGAGTCACTGGTCGCTGACCATGTTGAGTCGCTGGTCACTGACCAACTCAACTATTCGCTACTCAATGAAGAAATGTTTGTGTCAAAGCTGCTGTTGCTGAAGTTTGGTTTCAACTGATCTTCATTCATTTTACCGGATATGCTGAGGAAGAATAAAGCTCAACTTGGTGTGTCACTGATCAAGATCAGCGAGAGCTTTACTTCTTCAAGTCAATAAAGGCAAAAGTCACTGCCAAGTTCAAGTCATTCTACAAGAGCATGTTAGCTCGCAGTGAGTGAGGAGGATTTCTGCATCTTCAGAGACTATTCAATAAAGCCTCTCAAATCTTCAAGTACAAAGAGTACTGTACTTATTCATACATCAGCAAGAGTGTTCCAACTGAAAGTTTGTCTGAAGGATTACGTGGCAGCGAATGATTGGTTTTAAGATAACGAGATATTTGCGGTAACAGAATTGGGACCCGCAGAATGTCGGTTCATCAGAGATCAAGCCAATCAAGCAGCGACACGTGTCATTCCTAGATCCGATATTTTAGGAACTCTTGTAGTATAAATAGTTCAGTGTTTTGTACTGTAGAGGCTAGTCGTTTATTTCGTGTTAATCACTTGTCTGTCAGTGAGTAGTTTGTCTAAGCACGAAGTAACGATCCAGCGAGTGAACAGTCAGCGTGTTTGTCCACTGCTGTTCATCTCAACTGTAATAGATTAGCTAAGTGTTTGAATTGGGTTAACTTTGGTTAATCCATTCCGCATTCAACACTTGTGAATTATTTGATCAATATAATTCTAGCTACTATTACTTCATCACTTTGATATTGTTATATATTTAATCTGTTATACTCTGTTTTTATCAATCAAAGAACAACTAATAATTAACTAAGTTAAAATCTGAAATTAGTTGTTAGATCGTATTCACCCCCCCTTCTACAATCAACTTTACACTTAAATCACTAAACAATAGTGATTACGGGACTCTCAATTGGTATCAGAGCAGAGTTGGTTTAAGCTCAATTAACCAGATCTGCTATGGAATCTGTAAAGTATAGTTGTGTAGATTCTGACTATCAGAAGGGAAATGGTTCTACAACCAAACCTCCAGCTTTTGATCCTTCAAGGATTAAGACTTGGATGTCCCGGATGATGATGTTTTTGGACTTAGTTGATGACCGTCTCTGTAATATCATAACCAATGGTCCACATATCCCAACTACCATAATTCCTGCTGTAATTGCAACAGCTACTACTCCGGTTATGCCCAAAAGAAAGGAACAATGGACTGATGAGGATAGACGATTGGTTAGACTTGATAAACAAGCTAAAATCTACATAGGCATGGCACTTCCTGATGAAGTGTTTGAATCTATTAAGCTTTGCAAAACTGCTAAAGATATGTGGGACACCCTTAGGAATATATATATTGGAACTCCTGATATTATTCGCTGCAGGGAAGTCAATCTCACACGCCAGTATGAGCTATTCGCAATGGAGCCAAATGAGTCTCTGTCTTCCACCTACACCAGATACCAGTCACTGATGAATAAAATGGAGAAAGCTGGTATTGGCAAGGAACAGAGATTTGTTGTTGAAAAATTTCTGGAGTTGCTGCCAAGGAAGACTTGGGGAACCATTGCTACCTGTACAAGACAGAGGAATGATTACATCTTGCTGAATCTAACTCAGGTCTATGGTATTTTGCTCAACTGGGAGCAGTCTGAAAAGCAAGCTGATCAGAGTGAGCATATTCGTGCTACTCTTGGAAGTCAGAAGATATCAAATGCCCTTGTAGCTGAGCTTGATGAAATTGATTAGAGACAGAAATCAAAATTGTCCAAACGAAGCTCAAAGTCTCTGATAGCTGAAGAAGAAGGTGGTCAAGCTGAAGATCAATCAGATTTTGAGTATGATGAAGGTCTGGAGAAGCTTGAGAAAGATATGGCCATGATGGTTGCTAATTTCAGAAGGAACACCAGATCAAAAAGATTCGCTGGTGCTCCATCTTCTGATAATTTTCAATCCAAAGGTGAATGCTACAAGTGTGGAAAACCTGGTCACTTTGCTGCTGAGTGTAGATCAAAGTCAGTGAATTCTATCCCTGAACCAAAACCAAGCTTCAAGAATGATAAATACAACAAGTACAAGGCAAAGTACAAAAAGCTGAAGGCACTTTCCAAATCTGGAAAGAAGAAGGGAAAAAGCTTTGTCGCTGAAGAAAGCTCACTAAGTGACTCTGATTCTTCATCATCATCTGATGAAGAAGCAATGTTGTGTCTAGACAAGGATTATTGTCTCATGGCTGATGATGCTGAATTCCATGAAGATATCAAGAAAGTTGCTCAAAATTGTTCAGCATCTGGCTGGGATTCTGATAGCATCTACAAAGGTATTCTCAGAGAAACAATCTGGTACTTAGACAGTGGATGTTCTAGGCACATGATAGGGTGCAAGTCTCTGCTTAGTGACTATCAGGATGAGAAGGGTCCTGATGTTGTATTTGATGATAACAAGGTTGGAAAGACCAAAGGATATGGAATTTTATCCAATGACAATGTAATGTTTAAAATAGTTGCATATGTGGAAGGCCTGAAGCACAATCTGTTAAGCATCAGTCAGTTTTATGACTCTAAAAACAAGGTCCTATTTGATCATGAAGCAGGAGTTGTCTATAACAAAAAGGGGAGTGTTGTTCTCGCTGCCAATCGAAAAGGAAACACTTATGTGGTTGACATGGAGTCTGCACAATCTGGAACATGCTTTTATTCCAGAACTGTGTCAGAAGAAAAATGGTTATGGCATAAGCGACTTTCTCATCTGAATTTCAAAGCTATCAGCAAGTTGAGTAAGAATAGTTTAGTCACTAGACTACCAAAACTATCTTATGATAAAGACAAGCTTTGTTCAGCATGTGAAAAAGGAAGGCATCACAGTTCTTCTTTCAAAAGTAAGCAGACATCATCAGTGACTAATGTTTCCATTTACTTCATATGGATCTATTTGGTCCTGTGAGTACCCCAAGTCTTGGTGGAAAGAGGTATTGTCTAGTGATAGTGGATGAATACTCCAGATACACCTGGGTATTCTTTCTCAAAGCTAAAAGTGAAGCTGCCAGCGAGATCATATCCTTTGTTAAGAAAATGGAAAATCTAAATTATGTCACTATTAAGCATCTAAGAAGTGATAATTGTACTGAGTTTAGAAATATTGACCTGGAAAGCTTTTGTGATTCAAAAGGTATCTCTCAAAATTTTTCAGCACCCAGAACACCCCAACAAAATGGGGGTGGCAGAAAGGAGAAATAGAACCTTGATTGAATCTGCCAGGTCAATGCTCATTGATGCTGGTCTAAAAACCTATTTCTGGGCTGAAGCAGTGAGTACTGCCTGCTACACTCGAAATAGGTCACTGATTGTCAAAAGACACAGTAAGACAACTTATGAGTTGTTAAGGGGGAGAAAACCTGACATAAGTTTTCTTCATGTTTTTGGTAGTACCTGCTACATTTTAAACAAACGAGATCACTTAGGAAAGTTTGATCCTAAGGCTGATGAAGGAATATTCATTGGTTACTCAATCATCTCTAAAGCTTTTAGAGTCTATAATAAACGAAGGGAATGTATTGAGGAATCAATGGATGTTACTTTTGATGAGTCATATGATGAACCACTCACTGATCCAAGAGAATATGAAAATCTTGTTTTTAACAAAACGGATAGTCACTCATCAGTTAAAGAAAAACATGCCGATAAAAAGTATGAAAACTTTTCCTCAGATTCTGAAAGGGAAGATAGTGTCCCTGAATTGACATCCAGCTCTACTTTAGCTGAAAAAGATTCAGGAGCATCATCTTTACCTACTGATAACTCATCATCATCACAAAATGGCAATAATGATAATCATGCTTCAACTGCTGATCTGCCCTCTGAACCCTCACAAAGTAATCAAGTCACTGCTGAACCTCAGCGAATGACTAAATAGACAAAACATATCGATAATAAATTAATTATTGGTAATCCACAATCAAGGGTTCAGACAAGATCAGCAACTGCTAACTTTTGTCTATTTGTTAGCTTTGTATCATTGATGGAACCAAAGAAGGTTGATGAGGCATTCACTGATCATCACTGGATAGCTGCCATGCAAGAAGAGTTATCTCAGTTTGAAAGAAACAAAGTCTGGAAGCTGGTGACTCAGCCTACTGGGAAATCAGTGATTGGAACAAGATGGGTTTTCAGAAATAAAATGGATGCTGATGGAATTGTCATCAGAAACAAGGCTAGACTGGTTGCACAAGGTTATTGTCAGCAAGAAGGCATTGACTATGATGAAACCTTTGCACCAGTAGCAAGACTTGAGGCAATTAGGTTATTTTTGGCATATGCAGCTCACAAGAAGTTTAAAGTGTATCAAATGGATGTGAAAAGTGCCTTTTTGAATGGCAAGCTGCAGGAAGAAGTATATGTCAAGCAACCCCCTGGATTCATCGATTCCAAACATCCTGGTTATGTTTATAAACTTGATAAAGCATTATATGGACTAAAACAGGCTCCTAGAGCCTGGTATGACACTCTCTCTGTCTATATGATAAAATGTGGCTATATCAGAGGAAAAATTGACAGCATATTATTTATCAAAAGAGATAAAAGAGATGTCATATTAGTCCAGATCTATGTTGATGACATTATTTTTGGGTCTACTAACAGTGACATGTGTAAGGAATTTGCTGATCTCATGACTAAAAGTTATGAGATGAGTATGATGGGTGAACTAACATTCTTTATTGGTTTGCAAATAAAACAATCCAAAACTGGAATCTTTATAAACCAAGGAAAATATGTTAAAGATTTACTAAAGAAATTCGAATTCATAAATTGCTCATCCCTTGCTACTCCTATGTCACCAGCAGTAAAATTACATGCTGATTCTGATGGTAAATCTGTAAACATCACTACTTACAGAGGAATGATTGGGTCACTGCTATATCTAACTGCTAGTAGACCAGACATTATGTTTGCTACTTGTCTCTGTGCTAGGTATCAAGCTGATCCCAAAGAATCACATTTGCTTGCTGTCAAAAGAATAATCAGATATCTGAAGGGTACACCAAATCTTGGTCTCTGGTACCCATCCGGTTCAGACTTCTCTCTGAAAGGATACTCTGATTCTGATCATGCTGGATGCAAACTGGATCGAAAAAGTACATCTGGTAGCTGTCAATTTCTTGGAGAAAAGCTAGTGAGCTGGTCCAGCAAGAAACAAAACTCAGTCTCAACTTCAACTGCTGAAGCTGAATATGTTGCTGCCAGTGCCTGTACTGCTGAAATCCTTTGGATGAGAAACCAGCTCGCTGACTATGGTTTTGACTTCAGTGAAATACCGATCTACTGTGATAGTCAAAGTGCTATAGCCATTGCAAACAATCCAGTAATGCACTCAAGGACAAAGCACATTGATGTCCGATATCATTTCATCAGGGACCATGTGATGAAAGGTGATATTGAATTACATTTTATTCCAACTTATTACCAACTCGCTGACTTGTTTACAAAACCTTTAGATGAGAAAAGATTCAATTTTCTTATCAGCGAGTGTCGCAGCCCCTATCGGTCGGTCGGATTTGACTCCGGTCGTTGTTCCAACAGCAACAGAAGCGGCGGACAGTGAGTTTTAAATTTATATGAGCTGGGGCTCAAACTATAAGTACTACCTACCTTGGGAGCAAGCAGTAAGTATAACTCGAGGTCGTTCTTAAATCGGAGCGAATTGAAATAAAGCGGATCACCAATGATTATGGTCGCAATTAGGATGGGGGTAGGTAGATAGATTTTGGATTGATTTGGTTTTATAATTATCCTAAATGCAGAAAAAGTAAATAACGAGAAATGAAATTAGGGTTTAAGCATACAGGTAGAGATGTGATTGCTGAAACTTGGATACTAGGGTTTCGGGATGATGTTCATTATAAAATTGATTGGAGATTTACCAAATAAAGAGTAGACATACTTTCGGTGTAAACACTAGGACCCTACGTTCAGGTGAAACCCTAGAAACATATGTCACTGGAATCCTAGGTTATCATGATTTTGATCAGATCAGGCTGTTTTCAAACCCCCCTGAGCCTTTGCTTAAGTAAGACAAAGTCACCCTAATTGTTCTAGGGATCAGGCATAAGGCAACAGACCGCAATTGTATTTACTGACCTTTCTTAACACCTAATCGTCTATTTACTTTCATTATAGCAAATACTGATTGTATCCTGTGTATGTTAAACTATTGGTGTGATTAGGGTTTTGCATGTCTAGGTATATAATTGACACTACCCTGTATTGTTTCTATTGAAGCACATACTTAACCATCATAAATATAGACCCTCCTTTACAGTCAGGCGTTCATCCCTAGGAATAATCACGGTGTACAGGGCAATTAGGCATTTCCACAGTGTTCCAAACCCTAGATGTACTGACGGTGTACTGGGCATTTAAGCATTTCCACAGTGTTCCAGATCTTAGGTGTACTAACGGTGTACAGTGCAACAAGCATTTCCACAGCTTTGATTCCTAGACCACAGTTCTAGAAGGATCACTTCTAGGTAATTCACGATGAAACAATCCATGGCATTTCCTTAGCTTCCACGTATTTGTACTCCACACGAGGTGTTTCCAACGCTATACGAAGTACCGTGCCTTTTAAAGGAAAGTTCATAGTTTCATACCGTAACTAGAGATAACTGTGTATTCATAGTATTAGGGTTGATCAGATCCTATCCTAGGGCAACAGTCACGTGAAAGTCTGGAAAGGGTGATGAGAGACTAGATCTATATTCAGGATAAGCTTAACCAGATACACAGCATAACAATTTCCAATCGTATAAATGAAACATTAATTTAACATCATCCCTACTCCTAATATCTACATTTCAACAATCACAATATTAAACTACTCTATAAACATGGCAATATGCAGAATACAAACTGAAATAACATAAAGCACAAGCATTATAACAGTAAGTAAAGTTTAGATATCACCGGGAATACAACAGCGTAATACTGAGGATTACAAATAGTCTGAACTTGAAAAACTCGTTACAACAAGATTACCAAGTTAAAACTTCCTCTAGACTCGAACCGTAAGCTCAACCCTAACCTTTCTCCTCTAACTCCTAAGAGTAGTGCTAGAGAGAGAAAGTTAGAGAGAGAAAGTGAAAGAAAAGAGAGAAATAAGAAAAGTGAGAGAATGAGAAATGTGTGAAAATGTTGAGGTGTGTTAAGGTGTGTGAAATGAGGAGGAGTGATCCCCTATTTATAGGCAAAGCTCAAAAATCAGCCGTACAACTCGCGAAACAGCACGTACAAGCAAACGAAGCACGATACAGGGCAGCAGGGGCCGTATACGGCCTTAGGGGGGCCGTATACGGTGTGTACATGGCCGTATACGGTCTCTGTGGGGCCGTATACGGTTCCCAGGGCCGTATACGGTGTTCGTCTGATTTCTTTCGTTGCTTAAAACGCGCGTATCTCCTTCGTTATGCGTCCGTTTGACCTGATTCTTTCGCCCGTGGTTTCGTAATTCCGTTACGCTTCTAATGATGCCAACTTCACTGAAATTTGATGTGTATAGCTCAAGCATAGCCGAAATGACTTCATAGGGTCTGATACTGCTCAGTCTTCTCCGTTCTTTATCCGATTTGCATGATTCTTGATTTTCCCGTCTCGATTTTACCTGTTTTATCATATGATGAATTTAGAATGTGATCTATATAAGGTAAATGAGGCCGGGTGATTTTGTGCACGTTTATTCGTCCTGATTTGCTTGTTATTTGGACGTTTTAGGTGATTTTTGCAGCAACGCCTATATTTAGACCACTTTAGTGAAATTTAGTAAATAATGATCATTTTGGAATGTTTTCACTAAAGATACGTCCAAAAAGTGCAGAATATTGCCCTTAAAAACATGACTATTTGAGTCACATCAAGTTATCCCACACTTAGGCGTTGCTTGTCCTCAAGCAATACTCAGTTAGAAAAACATTTAAAATGAGGTTTTTAAGGGGTGAGTCAAAAAAATTTCAAAATGATACCACTTCTAATATGACTAAGATTGTTTAAGAATAAGGAAAATGATAAGATGATCCTTTCAGAAGCAAGAAGCAATTATCATCAAGCATACTACCAATTCTCGTGATCTTGGAGTACACATGACTAGGCGATCTCACTATAGGTGGTCACTCAATTCACTCAAGGTGTATCGGGTTCCCTAACAATCTAGAACAATTGAAATCGCTCAAATAAGCCAGTCATGCAGCACTCATCGTCATAAGCTTGGTCGAGAATCGGATCTCCACCACTTAGGTGAGGACGGTGCTAACTATCCCAAGACATTCAACGGGTGGTAGTGTTTGGTGAGGTTTAAGGGTATGGATAGTGGTATATGTTTGGTTGTAAGGGTTTGACTTATCTTACAACTCAAAGATAGTGAAACACTTTATTTCAGAATGGAACGGAGGATTTTGTAGTTGCTCGTCTTCTATCGAATTTTCCTTGAGAAGGTGATACTTGAAGCACTCAGCTTTATTTGATGGAACTATTTATTTTTCTTTTCTTGATTTTCTACTTTTTATTTTTCTTTTCTTCTTCAGAACTTCTTTGCCAGAGAATTTCTAAGGATATTTTATGTTGATCCTTTCAGAAATCCTTTTCGGAACTATGATCTTTGATCTTGAACTTCAATTTCTTTTATCGTGCCAATTTTTCGCACTTTGACTTTTAAGAGTACACCGAAGAGGAAGACTTTAGAGCATAATTGAAGAGGATGTTCCAAAAGATGTTTTTCACGACCTTAGAAATTCTAAGATAAGGTTTTGGGAATTTTGGATGAGTAGGGGTTTTGTACGAGGGTTTTTAAGAAATGAAAGGTTTAGGCTCAACAGGGTTTACTAGGCGGATCATCGATACTGATAATAAGTATCGGAAGGGTTTTGGGCTTGAAGAGATATGTAAAAATTGGGTTTAAATCCTAAGGAATGTCAAGGTCATCTAGCTGCACCTATACCGCGTGCGGTACACACCAATGTGGTCTTGAAACGTATGTCTGGAGCAAGTTCTAATTCAGAGATGCAAGCATCGGCACACACAAGAAATGAAAGTGAAGCATTAAAGATGAATGCTTTTAGGCTCAAGATAACTCACTACAAAATAGGGTTGTATGTGCCTAGCCATGCTCCTTTCATATTATTGTTTCTTGCTCGAGAAATTTCTACCTTATTTTCCCTATATTCCAAAATATCTTACTCATATTTCGAGAATGATTCTTTTCGAAAGTATTTAACTCGAAAACTTAGAGTTTAGTTTCATAATTTAACTCATAATTTTAAATTTTTGAAAAAATTTGTTTGAAAAATTCGTTATTTTGGGAAAACATTTTCTGAGTAATGCTATTTTGGACATAAAAATTGCCTAAAATTATCCAAGGTATTCTATACCTTGCTATCCCACACTTAGAGGAACATTGTCCCTAATGTTCTCTTGAGTTGAGTTTTTACTGGAGGTAAAATCCCACACTTAGAGTTTGAACATGTAAGAAAAATGTTTCTTAAGTGTTAAATTTGGGTTTGAATCCCACACTTAGTGATAAGCTCAGGATAGGGTATAGAATATAACAAGCTAACGAGACAGAATATATGTGATCATGAAATGGATGGAAGGTTAAGAAACCCCCCAGATAACGTTTTGAAGCATGTGAAATTTTGCAGGAGAGAGAGAGTTGAAGTGAGCTTTCTTCTGCATTCTTCTTGAAGGACATCAAGCTTCATATGGGGTTATCCGGTGTCATGTATCCAACGTTATCAAAAATCAACTTCAATTCTTTAGGTTTTGAAGAAGTTGGAGTGATTTTGATAAGTGTTTGCGGTGTGGGGAGTGATCCCACACTTAGTTCTTTGAAGTGCTTGGATACAAGGAAGTTTTGAGAAGAACGAGGCCCCTCCATGAGATGTTTGAATGTTCCGCAGTCTGCAAATGTTGAAAACTGGTTCGGGTTGCCTTTTGACTTCACGGATTTTCTTCTTGAAAGTGCGTCATCTCGCCTTTTTCCACGTTCACACATCACAACATTTCTACTTATTAAACAGAAAGAAAATAAAACATAATAAGTAAAAGCATAATGTAAATACGGATAGAGTGATCAACCAACCAGTGGCTGATACAAATAGGTTCCAAAAGTAAGGTTTAACAGTAGCCAACAAACACAAGATAATAATAATGATAATGTCTGAAACCAAAGTCAGATGATGCAAATGGGGTAGAACTATGAGGCTGGGGATCCCTGGTCAGGTGCATCAATATGCTGAGTAGGAGCTGGTGCTGTGGATGGTCCTACGACTGACTGCTGGCCACTAGATACTCTCTGTCCCTGTTCTTCAGCATTGATCAGTTTTAGCTGAATCAATATGTCTCTGAGGGTAGCTGCTGGCAGTCTCATCGGATCAGTGTAGCCCCACTCTAGCAAAATAGCCGAAGTAACCCCTGCCTGCTCTAGTAAGGTCATGTAAGCCTGACGTAGCATGCTCTCTGTCGGTACGGCTGAGGAAGAGATCGGTCCCAAGTTTAATAGCATCCCGGAAGTGTCAAAAGATACAGCATCAGTGCCCAAGTAGACTGTGTCAGCACGGTAAGATCCACTGGCGATTGGCTGGGCAGGATGAGGGATCACAGGTGCTGAAATCACTGGCTGAACTACCGGTATCTCGGTCTCAACTGACTGGACCTGCTCTGGTACTGGTGTGGTCCGGATAGCGGGTGATGGTGTATGGGTGGTATGTGATGGGATGGATGTATGTGGTGGTGCTATGGCTGGTGGTGGTGGACCGCATCGGTACATGTAAGGCTCTGGGTCAGGAATACCAAGTTTCCTGGAAATCAACAGCTGATGGGAACGGCTAACCTGAAGAGCATGCAAAAGATAATACTGCGTCAGCGAGGTCACTGGATCTGTGTAGTGAACAGTAGCCTGAGCTGGTGGCTCGGCTGTCTCAGCTCCTCTATGCGGGACACTAGTATGAGTAGTAGGTGCTTGGGCTCTATCAGATGGGCCATCCTCAGTATCTGCAACAGGTGAGGATCCTCTAACACGCTTCCCAGGGAGACGACATCCTGGAATGATCTGTTTGGTGTTCTTCCATAAGCACTGTCTCTGCTCATCTACCTCAATAAGATGGATCAACTTGCAGTAGTCCAAGTTGAATGGCAGAGAACGAGAACAAACAGTAAACTCCTCAGTGTGGGACTCAGTCAACAATCCCATACTATAAAGCAATCTAGTAATAATCGACCCCATGAACATGTGCCTATCCATGTCTGTCTCAGCTCCAAGTCTCTCAGCGATCAAGAAAGCAACATTCAGATTCTTTCCTCCTATGATTGCTTCCATGAACTTCAACTCGTCGGCACTCACAGCACCACCTTCCTTCTTTCCAAATATAGAACATGCTAACAACTTGTGAAGGATGTGATGAACCGGCTTGATGAAAGTGGATGACTTAACACAGCTCCTAAAGTTTGATCCTGCTAAATCCATCCAAATATCCTTATGGTTCCTGTTTGGTAGGCTGGAGATGTCTTGAACACTATTTCTGAACCATGCAGAGTTGACCTGAGACTCTGTATATAGACCAAGATACACTCCTAAGTCGGCAACTGAGATATGATGAATCTGTTCCTGAAACCTGAATGAAATCTTTCTTTTGTCGGATACGCTCATCTTTGGGTTCAGCTGGTAAGTCATCATGAACTCTGTCACTACTTCTCGGTATGCATACTCATCTATATCGAAGAGACGGAGAAAGGCATTGTTTACTTGACCATCGGTCTCATACATCAACAAACTCTTCAACTCATCCCTGATCCCTAGCTTAATCATGTCTTTCCATACCACATATCGATTACTGCCTATTGGTCGCTGCAACCACTGGCGAATGAGTGACCTATTCTTTGAAGATTTGGCCAAGTAGCTGAGTGAAGG
This sequence comes from Helichrysum umbraculigerum, assembly GCA_949592205.1. NCBI lineage: Eukaryota > Viridiplantae > Streptophyta > Magnoliopsida > Asterales > Asteraceae > Helichrysum > Helichrysum umbraculigerum. The sequence continues at coordinate 365,963,131 of CATIUR010000001.1, forward strand.
TGGGCAATTTTCCATCTGTGATAAAAGACAAGAAAAGATTAGGCATTAATGGATATGCTAAAGTACTTCCAAATTTTCAGAAAAAATTGGAAATGTAGGCTTTAGAAATGGGCATATCCAGAAATTTTAAAATTGCTAAACCTAACCGCAACCAATCACAAATCCAAAAACTTTTATCAACTTATGTCTAAATAAGGGTAAGTGGCACAAAGCTTCAAGTTTCTAGCATAATCAAAGCAAGTCAACAAGGTACCTAACTTAATTATCCCAAGCGCTAAAAACTTAAATACTTCATGTTCATGGTTAATCAATCTAAATGAGATTAAGTCCAAGGTCATATAATTACCTCAAGTAAATCAATTAATCATAAAAGGGCATATTACCAATTAAATATGCAATCCAACTTTCCGCAATTTCCAAAAGACACAAAGCCGTGTTTTACATGATTTCAAGCAAAGAATGAAAGTAAACTTCTTTGACAAAATGGTAGTTATTAGAAAATGGCATTTTTGTTGGTTTCATTTCAAAGTCATACACTTTATTAATTAAAGTGGTAAACTTAAAAATGATTAAATGAACCGAAACTTGTTTTGATAATTTTGTAAGCTTGTTAAGTTTAGAAAAGTCATAAACATGGTTTTAAAAATAAAAGTTTTAAGTAAAATAATGTTTATGATGATTTTATTAAAAATGAGCTTACTTTAATTACCAAAAACTAGCTTAACCATTTTCTAATCGCAAATGATCAATCAAAACATGTTAACCTATCATATTTAAGCATAACTCAATCAACAAAAGTCAACATAAGCAATTAATCAACCAAAAAGTCAAACTAGCCATAGTTCATCAAAAAGTCAACACTTTAATTCCCAATCTTGCAATCAAGCCAACAAATCACTAGATTAAGCTTGTAATCATGTTAAGCATCAAGATAAGCATGAAATAACACTAAAGATTGCAACTTTTAACCATGAAATCTATGAAAATGAGTTACAAGCCCTAATTTTTAAAGTTTCATGAAAATCACAAAAGTAGGTCAAGAATTACCTTAAACTTGATGTAATGATGTTGTGGATGCAAGAAAGATCATAAAATGATGAATTTTAAGCTTGGAATCATGCAAAATGGTTGAGTAATGAAGATTTGGTGATATGGTGATGGTAGGCCGACGGTTTGGAGGTGGGGAGAAGAAGAAGATGAACTTTTTTAATGTTTTGTCTTATGTGTGTGGCTAAAATCCCTTTTTTACCCTTTTAAACGTACGTGATTTAAAATTTGCGAAAGATACGAAACATATAAGTAAAATTTCAAAGTTTAAAAATTTTTAATAAAACAATTTTAAAAAGTATGTTCGTAATTTTCTGAATTTTTACGCGCAGTCTGAAAAGATATTGCGAATCGTATGCGAAATCGTATACGTTTTTATTTAAAACAAGACAATCTTTTTGTGTTCTTTAAAATTCAAGACAAATTCAAAATTAATTTTTTCAAAATTTAAAAATAAACTTTTTCGAACTTTCTGAAAATGTCTGAAATTCGTTACTGTGTTGTGCGAATTTGAATTTTAAAAGAACGTTTTCTTGTATTTTTAAATGCAAGCTTTTAAAAATAAACCACTAATATTACTTATCCTAAATACTTAAAATAAAACTAAATTAACTAAAGTTTGGGTTGCCTCCCAAAAAGCGCTTGGTTAAAGTCGGTAGCTCGACTTTTGGACAAATTTATTGAATACTGCCCAAGAGCAATTGTTTAAGTGAATTTGGTGCTCTTGGTTGAGGGAAAGTGTAGCGAGGAATAAAGTCACAAGTGAGAATCTTAATGACAGAATCAACTAGGTCTGCGGGATGTAACGAGAATCGTTCGTGTTCAGTGAGAAACATATGTTCCTTTTTGCCTAAATCTAGAAGATTGTCGATAAACTTGTTAAATTCCTTTCTAACTTTCTTAGGGTTTGAAATTCCGTTTCGTGACCCGTCATCCATATGGTTTAAGTCATGAAGAAGCATTCCCAGGGTTTGTTGAAATTTCCGTTCTTCTCTCGAATCGGGATCTCCGGTGGTAGTGTGAACTGACTCCGTGATTTCTTCGATTAAAGATGTTTGAGAAACAGTGAAAGGAAATTTTGACTGAGCAAATAACAAAGTGAGTGAGACGTTAATATCCTTCCTTCCAGCAAAGAAAGCAGCTTCCATGTTATCGTCAGTGGCTCCAGGGAATATTTCTAACAACTTGTCGATCATATAAGTAGCGGGGTCAACGAAAAATGGAATTTTATCAGAAATGACGAGAGATATAGCGGGATCTTTGCTGATCCAGAACTCATGCTCATAAATCATAGCCGCAACATGACGATTAATTAGGGTTTGGGAAACCGGTTGATAATCGGTGCAGACGAATAGGTCCATTAGTAGGTCTATTTCTGATTTAAGCTTTAGTTCTTGCTCTTGATAATGTGTGAAGATACCTTCCTCCTTTTGATTTGGAAGATGGTGGAGAATACCAACCTGCTTCTTTATCCTACGAGTGACTTCTCTTTGTTCAACTGAAAAAGGAAAGTCAGACGTTTTGAGTTGTCTGGCAAATGCCCGACAAACATCCAATCTCCTATCAGGATCAAAAGAGTTACCTACGTAGCGGATATTTTCTTCAGGTTTGATTGGTAAAGTCCTATCAACAACACGATAGATGGTGTACTCGGGTTCGGGTACGAGGTTCAAAAAGATAGGTGATTTTGGAGGGTATTCGTAAACTTCTTCATCCCATGGTGGAAGACGTTCTTCAATGGGTGGAAAACGAAAGGGTTGAAGATGTTCAGAGTTACTCTCGACAAAACCAGATGAGGTAGGGAATTGAAAGAAGTTTTCTAAGGAATATGAAATCTCAGGAGCAGGTATAACCTGGTAGCTTAGAATGCTAGATGCAGAAGTTGAGATCTTCTGATGAGAATCATGGTTTCCTAAGTCAAGATCTAAGAATTGCCCTATGGTTCTAGATTCATTGTCTGAATTAGCCGAGATAACTTCGGAAGAGGATAAAGATGAAGAGTAGACGTCAGATTCCAACTCTTGTTCTAAGCAGGCGAAGAACTCAGCGTCATCCATGGCCATCATTTCTTCGGACGTCTTGAGGGCGAGTGGAGAAATGGGGCTAGACGGAAATGAATCATAGAAAGATGTTTTTGTATTTTTCATTTTTAATTAAACTATCTAAATTATTCTAAGGAAAGCAAATAACTACCAACTAAGTCTGGGAAACCTAATTGGAAAGGATCTCCTAAAAGCTATAATATCTAAGGCGGCTTCAAATCGTAACGCTCTACGATCCCCGACAGCGGCGCCAAAAACTACTTGTCGCGGCCCCTATCGGTCGGTCAGATTTGACTCCGGTCGTTGTTCCAACAGCAACAGAAGTGGCGGACAGTGAGTTTTAAATTTATATGAGCTGGGGCTCAAACTATAAGTACTACCTACCTTGGGAGCAAGCAGTAAGTATAACTCGAGGTCGTTCTTAAATCGGAGCGAATTGAAATAAAGCGGATCACCAAAGATTATGGTCGCAATTAGGATGGGGGTAGGTAGATAGATTTTGGATTGATTTGGTTTTATAATTATCCTAAATGCAGAAAAAGTAAATAACGAGAAATGAAATTAGGGTTTAAGCAGACAGGTAGAGATGTGATTGCTGAAACTTGGATACTAGGGTTTCGGGATGATGTTCATTATAAAATTGATTGGAGATTTACCAAATAAAGAGTAGACATACTTTCGGTGTAAACACTAGGACCCTACGTTCAGGTGAAACCCTAGAAACATATGTCACTGGAATCCTAGGTTATCATGATTCTGATCAGATCAGGCTGTTTTCAAACCCCCCTGAGCCTTTGCTTAATTAAGACAAAGTCACCCTAATTGTTCTAGGGATCAGGCATAAGGCAACAGACCGCAATTGTATTTACTGACCTTTCTTAACACCTAATCGTCTATTTACTTTCATTATAGCAAATACTGATTGTATCCTGTGTATGTTAAACTATTGGTGTGATTAGGGTTTTGCATGTCTAGGTATATGATTGACACTACCCTGTATTGTTTCTATTGAAGCACATACTTAACCATCATAAATATAGACCCTCCTTTACAGTCAGGCGTTCATCCCTAGGAATAATCACGGTGTACAGGGCAATTAGGCATTTCCACAGTGTTCCAAACCCTAGATGTACTGACGATGTACTGGGCATTTAAGCATTTCCACAGTGTTCCAGATCTTAGGTGTACTAACGGTGTACAGTGCAACAAGCATTTCCACAGCTTTGATTCCTAGACCACAGTTCTAGAAGGATCACTTCTAGGTAATTCACGATGAAACAATCCATGGCATTTCCTTAGCTTCCACGTATTTGTACTCCACACGAGGTGTTTCCAACGCTATACGAAGTACCGTGCCTTTTAAAGGAAAGTTCATAGTTTCATACTGTAACTAGAGATAACTATGTATTCATAGTATTAGGGTTGATCAGATCCTATCCTAGGGCAACAGTCACGTGAAAGTCTGGAAAGGGTGATGAGAGACTAGATCTATATTCAGGATAAGCTTAACCAGATACACAGCACAACAATTTCCAATCGTATAAATGAAACATTAATTTAACATCATCCCTACTCCTAATATCTACATTTCAACAATCACAATATTAAACTACTCTATAAACATGGCAATATGCAGAATACAAACTGAAATAACATAAAGCACAAGCATTATAACAGTAAGTAAAGTTTAGATATCACCGGGAATACAGCAGCGTAATACTGAGGATTACAAATAGTCTGAACTTGAAAAACTCGTTACAACAAGATTACCAAGTTAAAACTTCCTCTAGACTCGAACCGTAAGCTCAACCCTAACCTTTCTCCTCTAACTCCTAAGAGTAGTGCTAGAGAGAGAAAGTTAGAGAGAGAAAATGAAAGAAAAGAGAGAAATAAGAAAAGTGAGAGAATGAGAAATGTGTGAAAATGTTGAGGTGTGTTAAGGTGTGTGAAATGAGGAGGAGTGATCCCCTATTTATAGGCAAAGCTCAAAAATCAGCCGTACAACTCGCGAAACAGCACGTACAAGCAAACGAAGCACGATACAGGGCAGCAGGGGCCGTAGACGGCCTTAGGGGGGCCATATACGGTGTGTACATGGCCGTATACGGTCTCTGTGGGGCCGTATATGGTTCCCAGGGCCGTATACGGTGTTCGTCAGATTTCGTTCGTTGCTTAAAACGCGCGTATCTCCTTCGTTATGCGTCCGTTTGACCTGATTCTTTCGCCTGTGGTTTCGTAATTCCGTTACGCTTCTAATGATTCCAACTTCACTGAAATTGGATGTGTATAGCTCAAGCATAGCCGAAATGACTTCATAGGGTTTGATACTGCTCAGTCTTCTCCGTTCTTTATCCGATTTGCATGATTCTTGATTTTCCCGTCTCGATTTTACCTGTTTTATCATATGATGAAGTTAGAATGTGATCTATATAAGGTAAATGAGGCCGGGTGATTTTGTGCACGTTTATTCGTCCTGATTTGCTTGTTATTTGGACGTTTTAGTTGATTTTTGCAGCAACGCCTATATTTAGACCACTTTAGTGAAATTTAGTAAATAATGATCATTTTGGAATGTTTTCACTAAAGATACGTCCAAAAAGTGCGGAATATTGCCCTTAAAAACATGACTATTTGAGTCACATCAGCGAGCTTGGTATGTTAAACTTAAATGACTAACTCAGCTATCAAGCTCAGCTAGTTATTTTTGTTTAAAAGTTTTTTATTCCCAATAACATTGAGTATATGTTATGTCTTCATATGATCAATATTTTACTATTCTATATTTTTCCTTAGCTGATTTAGTTAGTATTCTAAGTTGTAACTAAAGCACTGAAAGTTAATGTAGTAAAGTATTATATAGTTTATATCATATATGATTTATACTCATCTCTCTAATAAACATTTATTAATCATGTTTTTATATCAATCGTGTCTCAGAAATTTATTCTTTCCTTAGCTAATTTTGTTAGTATTCTAAGCTGTAACAAGATCAGTGAAAGATAAGTCTCTATGATACAACTTTTATACAAGCATGATCAATAATCTTTTTCTTTTAAAATAAATAACATTTATTTTCAGAAATAATAAAAGTGATTCATATTTGCCTGAGATTAATTCTTTATGACTCAGTCAGTATTCTAAGTTGTGACCAAATCAGTGAGATAACATTTCAGCAACTAGAAAATCAAGTTTATTATTCTTGAAAATCTATGTTTTCTTTTAATCATATAATCAATTCTGTTGATTATGAACATCAGGGACTTCCTGATACATTTTTTTTTAAAAATGATGATTTTGCGATTAATCATTTCTGAGTGCCACAAAAGTCGCACTTCTGACAACCTCTTTCTTACGTCAAGAGCACTTCTCCGGCGCAAACTTCTAATCACAATTAATTCCACCGGTCTTCATAATCATCATCCCTATACCATCCTCCATCATCAATCATCACCTCTACACTACTTCTACTTACCACCATCATCGACCACGACGATCCATTTTCTACCACATAATCCTCACATAACTCCTCCATAAATACGACCCTTCATCTCATTTCACAAAACGCCTACTTAACCATCCTCCCTTAAACACTCTGTTCTGAAAATGATTTCATTAGTAGCAAAATCAAAATCATCTTTTACTTATATTATTTCTGCAAAAGTTTAAAGCTTGTCAAGCCTTTGTAGAAATCTTGCTACAACAGTTTTTCAAACCAAACATATCAAAGAAATCTTTTGTGTTGAAAAACAGAGCATGTAAAGATATTTTTCACTGAATTAACAAGGGTTAACATTTTATTTGAAATTTTGAACTTAACCCTACAGCATTCTCAAATTTTTTAAATTCAGTGAAAATATGTTTGTATGATCTCATGAGGGAACAACGATTACTTGTTACCCAGTCTGAAACTGTTGTACATATGTCCGTTTCTTCTCCTACATTGACCACGTCACTGAAAACACCCCCAGTGACCACTACTGGTCATCCACCAAAAAGAACTCCACCAACTTTCAAAAGAAAACTTCAAAAGAAAGCATTTACAGAAACCAAGGATGAAACAGAGTCTGAACGTTCAGTCACTGTGGGCATCCTTGCTGAAAACAATTTTGTATCGAGTCAACCCATGAGCCACTCATCCTCCTCACAAAAGGATGATGTTTTAAACAAAGGGCAAGTGATATCAGTGAGTGTTAACACACTCTTCGCTGGTATCACATCACCGGCTACTGACCCGAGCTATCTCTCATCTATCACTGCATCAGCTGTCAATGTCTCTCTCAGGTCACAGAGAGAGATACAAGCTGATCTTTCTGTTTTCAATGATCCATTAGCTAAAATACAAGCTGATGACGATGAGAAAACCAATCACCTTTTACACAAGGATCAAAATCTACTACAGCATTTCATGCTATCATCAAGGGGGAGAAATGTCCAAATGTCACTGATGCTACCAGAGAAATGCTGTTTTATCTAAGGCTATTATCAAGGGGGAGAAAATGTGCAAATCAATGCAAAAACAAATGTTGCTCAGGCAACATATCGCTGATGCTTGGAAATCATATCATTTATAAAATCGCTGATGCTATCAAAGTAGCTGATACTAGGAAATCATATCACACATATTTCCTGTATTTGAGTTACAATTTTCTTGGCGATTTTATTCAATATTTGTGCCACTTCAGCTTAGCAATAAATCCTTCTCTATTCAATATTAGTGCCACTTCAGTATCTGAAGGATCATTGATTTTCAGTCGGTTAAAGCCATGTGAAAAGATGTTAAGCTGAAGAAAAGTTACTGCCTCATCTGATCGCTGAAGAAAGTAGAAGTCACTATCACTTATCTATCAACTGAAGAGAGTATCTTTGATATGAGAAAAGTCACTGCCTTATCTGATCGCTGAAGACCATAGTTTCTAAGTTTTGTAATAGATTAAAATTATTGTAACTGAACTCTTATGTACTTTATATTTTACAGTTCAATGAAATCTGATCTTTTGAGAAAACCAAAGTGCAAAACTCAGATCATATCAAAAGAATCCAAAAAGAAAATGAATGGATCAAAGTATAAGTCATTGAATGTTTAAAGTTCTTTAAACACTGACTATAAACTTTCACAGCAACAAGTTTGTCTAGGGAGCTTCAATCACAATCATTTAGGGGGAGATTGTTGAGTCACTGGTCGCTGACCATGTTGAGTCGCTGGTCACTGACCAACTCAACTATTCGCTACTCAATGAAGAAATGTTTGTGTCAAAGCTGCTGTTGCTGAAGTTTGGTTTCAACTGATCTTCATTCATTTTACCGGATATGCTGAGGAAGAATAAAGCTCAACTTGGTGTGTCGCTGATCAAGATCAGCGAGAGCTTTACTTCTTCAATTCAATAAAGGCAAAAGTCACTGCCAGAATAACAGCTAGTCACTAAAGATCTCAAGTTCAAGTCATTCTACAAGAGCATGTTAGCTCGCAGTGAGTGAGGAGGATTTCTGCATCTTCATAGACTATTCAATAAAGCCTCTCAAATCTTCAAGTACAAAGAGTACTGTACTTATTCATACATCAGCAAGAGTGTTCCAACTGAAAGTTTGTCTGAAGGATTACGTGGCAGCGAATGATTGGTTTTAAGATAACGAGATATTTGCGGTAACAGAATTGGGACCCGCAGAATGTCGGTTCATCAGAGATCAAGCCAATCAAGCAGCGACACGTGTCATTCCTAGATCAGATATTTTAGGAACTCTTGTAATATAAATAGTTCAGTGTTTTGTACTGTAGAGGCTAGTCGTTTATTTCGTGTTAATCACTTGTCTGTCAGTGAGTAGTTTGTCTAAGCACGAAGTAACGATCCAGCGAGTGAACAGTCAGCGTGTTTGTCCACTGCTGTTCATCTCAACTGTAATAGATTAGCTAAGTGTTTGAATTGGGTTAACTTTGGTTAATCCATCCCGCATTCAACACTTGTGAATTATTTGATCAATATAATTCTAGCTACTATTACTTCATCACTTTGATATTGTTATATATTTAATCTGTTATACTCTGTTTTTATCAATCAAAGAACAACTAATAATTAACTAAGTTAAAATCTGAAATTAGTTGTTAGATTGTATTCAACCCCCCCCCCCCCTTCTACAATCAACTTTACACTTAAATCACTAAACAATAGTGATTACGGGACTCTCAGTTAGAAACTGGAAATATTGATCAAAGTAATAAAATTTATATCGTTATAGTGAACTAATGAAATACCTTATATAGATAAAAACACATTGGGCAGTGTACCCTATCATTTTAGTAGTATAGCTTGGTAAATCAAGGGTTCAATCGCAGGGAATGTAAATATAAAGAAGCTTGAATGTAGTGCAACTAATTTAGAACAAGAAAAGTAAATGTTGGGGGTTTTTGTGCAACCGAATTGTTGCTTTGCTTAACGACTAATTTTTAACTACAACTAAGGCAAGGGGATTCCATAGAATTGGTAGATAAGTGTGTGGTTAACAATAATAACAAAGGAATACTTGCTTGGATTATTTTCCTAGTGACTTCGGGGTGTGTATTAGTTAAAACCGGTTTGTTATATGAAAGGTAAATCTACATTAAAAACATAAGATTAACGCTTGTCTAAATCCTATATTATTAACTTCAATTTACAAACTCGTGATTTAATCTTAGTAACATACATTGGCATCGTTACCATCTTGCACATTTGAGCTTATAGATTACAACTTATTCCAATTTACGTTGGCAATCGTTGTTCAAAATATATTGATGGCAAATTACTTGATGAAATATGTTGGCATCTTCACTAGTTATTACCAAATTAGTTATAACCTATTTCAAGCTCAAATACACAAGGGGTTTTGATTAAACATAAATTCTTTGGTTTCTAGTTTTATAACTCATCCAAATGAAGTACATTGGCACATTCAAAAACTTGCATATTTTAGCCTACTTGTTTAGTCTTGTTCCATTTTAGAGTTCTCTATCAATGGTGATTTATACATAGACATATAAATGTAGAAATGTATTCTAACAACTTAACATTGGCTAAAGTTACTAGTTTTTATTTCCAACAAGGTTCAACAAGATTAACTAAAACATACAAATTTCATGGATGAACTAAAAACTAGCATGTAAACAAAACCTAAAGATTACACCCCTAATCACTAGTTATTTCATCCAAGCAAGTATTAAGAAATTTAGCTACTCATTACTAGTAAAACTCAAACAATGTATCATAGCATTCATGGCAAGAATCATATTTAACAATAAAATCTAACCAAATTAACTTTGATAAAATTGAAAGTAGCTTACAAGAAGAATGGTGAACTTGAAATGATTGCAATACAAAAACAACAATTCCAAATCTACTAGCTTGATTTCCCACTCCGTGAGTTCTTCAGTGAATAGTAACAAATGGTGAAATTGGGTTTTGAGTGGTGAATTTGTGGATGAAATGGATGTTATTGATACTTGGAGTAACCAAGAACAATGATTTTGATGATGAATTTTGTAAACCCAGAATCAATTTGAAACCTCGCACTTCTCTTTTTTTTGAGTAACCAGTGATGTCCCTTTTATGAAAACCCAATTGGGTTTTTATGGTTGAAGGTAGGTGGATGAAAAATTCAATGCAAGGATCCAAAAAAAAAATCTTCAAAGTCTTGATCTTCTGACATAGCGTGCATGCAGTTGGAGAATTGGTTGGGATTAAATTTTTGGACAAGAAGTCCACAAAAGACTGCATATGGCTGCTGCTGATGACTTGTTATGTGGAAATATTTTTATCTCGTATCTTATATCAGATTACATATCTAAAAAGCTAACTCCCGTCAATTAACCCGAACAGGTTAGGTATCAACCCGAATGGGTGTGAACTGACCCGAACGGGTCATCACCCACCCAAACGGGTGTTATAAAGGGTTTCTCGATGATCGATCAAGGGGCGCTTGGCTGTAATGATTTGGAACTGAAACACCCGATTGGGTTAAATAACCCGATTGGGTCACAACACATAACCCATACGGGTCTGGTCTAACCCGAACGGGTGTGGCCCTTTTCAGCTTGACTTCCCAGCTGCATTTTAGCTTCTGATTTTTCCACAACTTCATCATTTTAGCATGCTTCCTAAGTTTTATCCTGAGATCAATTTCTAAATTAAATAAGTATCGAAAGTTCACAAATTTGACCTAAATGTACATGCAAAACGATGATAAAATGAAAGATATTCATATACAAAATGAGCGTTATCAAATATCCCCACACTTAAACTTTGTTTGTCCTCAAGCAAACCATGATTTTACAATTCAATACAACACTCCCTGCATTCCAGAATTTAAGAACAACTTTTGCAAAATATAACTACACACATTCACATAAGTGATTATGCTAGTTTCATGAAAGATCAGAAAACCAAAAACAATTTGTCAAGCATGAATTACACAACTTAGCACCTCTCAATCAGGATATGTGTTATAAACAAGTTACATAGCATATATTCATCACAAGGATCATCAAAAAAATGCAAGAAATCGTCCCCACACTCGAATTGAACCACACCCGAATTGGGGTGTTCATACCCAAAAATCACAAGATTAAGCAATTAAAAGATGTTAATGGGTACCTTTGATCCTCTAAACATGATTAATGAAAGATTTCTTCAAAGTTTCTTGAAAGAATTCGAGTTAGAAAGCGATTTGGGTGATTTTTGTGTGTGGATCGGGTGTAGACAGCAGCGCGGGTGTGTGTGTGGTTATGTTTGAAGTGCAGAGTAAAAAAAACTCATATATGCCCTAACCCGCTGATTGACCCGATCGGGTCAACCAACACCCGTTCGGGTGGATGGTAACCCGTACGGGTCACATCCTAACCCGATCGGGTTGCCTAAAGGATTTTGGGCGTTTCAATTTCCTGGTTCGTTCTGAATTGGTTTTTCAAAGAAACACCTGATTGGGTGAATTCACCCGATTGGGTTGGGAAAATACACCCGTTCGGTTGTGACACTAACCCGATCGGGTTGGTGTAATTTCAGACAGCAAGTCTCGAATTAGCTTTACCCAAACCTTTTCCATTAGCATTTACATTTACTGAAACTAAAACTAAAAACTAAAACAACAATGAAAACAAAAATAAAAGGATATGAAAAATGGGCTAACCCATTTTCTCGAACATCGCCGAGACAAATTTTTTTTTTTTTTTTTTAAACCTTACTCATATTTAATAAAAAAAAATGCAGAAAACATGCAATCTTCTATCCTAACATGCAAACAACTAAAATCACAATCAAATAAACCAAATTTAAGCAAGCAAGCAAATAACGAGATGTAAAAAAAAAATAAAAGAGTAAAAAAAAAATACGAAACGGGCTAACCCGTTTTGGTGCTTCATTTATTTCTGAGTCGAAAGCTTGACTCGTCCCTGAATTCACTTGTCCTTGGGGAACATAACGAGTTCCTCCCACTCGTTTCCATTGTCTTCCTCATGATAAAGCTTCAATCGGTGTCCGTTTACAATGAATATTCCGCCACTCTTATCAAACAATTCAACGTACCCGGATGGGTAAGCATGTTTCACCACATAAGGTCCGGACCACCTTGGTTTGAACTTTGGTTGCTTTAATTTGAAACGAGATTGAAACAACAACACTTTATCTCCTGCCTTGAACTCTTTTCTCATTCTAAGCTTCCGATCATGCCACACTTTGGTTCGTTCCTTGTAAAGCTTCGAATTCTCGTAAGCATTCAATCTCAATTCATCAAGTTCATGCAATTGTAGTAACCTCTTTTCTCCAGCCTTCACCAAATCCAAGTTGCATTGCTTCAACGCCCAATATCTTTATGCTCAATTTCAAGTGGCAAATGACAGGTTTTGCCATATAACAACTTGTATGGTGTTGTACCAATGGGAGTCTTGTATGCTGTCCGGAAAGCCCACAATGCATCATCTAACTTTTTAGCCCACACAGCCCTATTGTTTTGGACTGTTTTCTCTAGTATCCTCTTCAAAGCCCTGTTTGTATTTTCCACTTGACCACTAGTTTAAGGGTGGTACGAAGTAGAAAACCTGTGGTGAACTCCATATCTCTTCAAGACTTTTTCCAATTGGGCATTTGCAAAATGAGTTCCTCTATCACTTATCAATGCCTTTGGCATTCCCAATCTTGCAAACAAACTTTTCAGAAACTCAATAACAACCCTTGCATCGTTCGTAGGCAACGCCTTTACCTCAGCCCATTTGGACACGTAATTTACCGCAACCAGAATGTATTGACATTTAAGAGATGGTGGGAACGGTCCCATGAAATCAATGCCCCAAATGTCGACTACTTCACAAACTTGAATCCCATTTTGTGGCATTTCATCTCTTTTTGAGATGTTGCTGGTTCTTTGACACGCATCACAAGTTTGGCACAAGGTGTTTGCTTCTTTAAAAATGGTAGGCCAATAAAAACCTCCATCAAACACCTTCTTAGCGGTTACGGATGGACCATAATGTCCACCGGTTGGTCCATGGTGACAAGCATCCAAGATCTCTCTCGTTTCTCCTCCGGAGACACACCTTCTAACCATACCATCTGCACAAACACGAAACAAGTGTGGTTCTTCCCAAATATAATTCTTCAAATCGGAAAAGAACTTGTTCCTTTGTTGATGTGTTAACCCTTTCCTCAAAATCCCTGCAGCCAAATAATTAGCAAAATCTGCAAACCAAGGCACTTCTTCTTCCTTCTCTTCTTGACCATCAACCTGCAACAAATATTCCTCGGGAAAGGAATTATCAATATTAGAATCGCCTTGCTTATCAAGGTCTGGATTTTCCAGCCTTGACAAGTGATTGGCGGCAAGGTTTTCAGCCCCATTTTTATCTTTTATCTCAATGTCGAATTCTTGCAAAAGAAGAATCCAACGGATGAGACGTGGTTTAGCATCCTGTTTAGCAAAGAGATACTTAAGGGCTGAATGGTCTGTAAAAACAATGGTCTTAGATAACACAAGGTATGGCCTAAATTTATCAAAAGCAAAAACTACCGCAAGTAATTCCTTTTCAGTTGTGGTGTAGTTTTGCTGAGCACTATTGAGTGTTTTACTAGCAAAGTAAATGGGCTTAAAGTGTTTATCTTCTCTTTGACCCAAAACCGCCCCCAATGCAAAGTCACTAGCATCACACATCAATTCAAAAGGTTTGTTCCAATCAGGCGATACAATTATAGGTGAATTAGTTAGTATTTCTTTTAAAGTCTCAAATGCACCTACACAAGCATCATTAAAAACAAATGGTGTTTCCTTTTCAAGAAGTTTGGTCAAAGGTCTCGTTATCTTAGAAAAATCCTTTATAAACCTACAGTAGAAACCCGCAGGACCCAAAAAACTTCTTATCCCCTTAACATTAGTGGGTGGTGGTAGTTTTGCAATTACATCAACCTTAGCTTTATCTACCTCAATCCCCACACTTGACACCTTGTGTCCCAACACTATCCCCTCTTTTACCATGAAATGACACTTTTCCCAATTGAGAACCAAATTTGCCTTTTTACATCTTTTCAACATTTTGTCCAAATTATTCAAACACGATTCAAAAGAGTTTCCAAAAACAGAAAAGTCATCCATGAAAACTTCCATGGAGGTTTCTATCATGTCCTGAAAAATGACAATCATGCATCTTTGAAAAGTCACAGGTGCATTACACAAACCAAAAGGCATACGTCTATAAGCATAGGTCCCAAATGGGCAAGTAAAGGTGGTCTTTTCCTAATCTTCCGGATCTATAGGGATTTGAAAGTACCCAGAAAACCCATCTAGAAAGCAATAAAACTCATTACCCACCAACCTTTCAAGCATTTGGTCAATAAATGGTAAGGGAAAGTGGTCCTTACGGGTTGCATCATTTAATTTTCTGTAATCTATGCAAACACGCCAACCCGTAACCGTCCTAGTGGGTATTATCTCATCATTTTCATTGGTTATCACAGTCATACCCCCTTCTTTGGTACACAATGTACCAGACTAATCCAAGGACTATCCAAAATCGGGTAAATGATACCCGCATCAAGAAGTTTGATAACTTCTTTCTTGACTAAATCCTTCATGTTGGGGTTAAGCCTCCGTTGTCGTTGGACAACGGGTTTTGCCTCGTCTAAAAGATTAATTCTATGTTTGCAAAATAAGGGGCTTATTCCCGGTATGTCGGATGTTCGCCAAGCAAAAGCACTTTTATGAGATTTGAGTACCTTTAAGAGCTTATCCTTTTCAGCTTCTAGGAGTGTTGAAGAGACTATCACAGGTAGTAACTTCTCTTCATGCAGAAAAGCATACTCCAAATGATTAGGAAGTGGCTTGAGCTCAAGATCCTTCGGTGGATCTTCAATTGATGTTTTGATCCTCATTCTATCATCATCAATCAGCTCCTCATAGCTTTCTTCCTCCTGCGTTCCTTCGCCAACTTGTTGATCTTCCTCCATCATCATTGCTTCCATCCCTCTTAGGAGCTCTCCTGCTATTCCTTCTTCCGTGCCAAAGTTTATTAATTCCTGCATTTCTTCTTCCACCGCTTCATCTATAACATCAATTCTAAAGCAAGTATCGTTAGTAGAATAAGGATGCTTCATGGCCTTATCGACCGTGAAAGCAATCCTTTCATTCCCCACCCCCAAGGTCAGTTTCTTATCCTTGACTCCTATGATGGCATCCGCGGTATGTAAAAATGGTCTACCTAGAATCAAGGACACTTTACTATCCTCTTCCATTTCTAATATTACAAAATCAACTGGAAAAGTAAATTGCCCTACATCTACCATCATGTTTTCTGCAATTCCTATGGGGTATTGGAAAGATCTATCGGCAAAACGAATGCTCATTCGTGTGGGTGATAAAGATCCTAGGGACAACTTAGCATATAATGAATATGGCATTAAATTAATGCTAGCTCTTAAGTCGGCCAATGCATCACAAGTAATGAAATATACCCAAGGTACAAGAGAGATTATGAAGCTTCCCGGATCACCGAGCTTGGGTGGGATTTGGTTTTGAACTATGGCTGAGCAATCTTCATTTAGAAACATAGCCGATGCCTCCGTGAGTTTTTCTTTGTTGTTCAACAAGTCTTTGATGAACTTTGCGTAGTTGGGCATTCCGGCTAAAACATCCACCAAAGGCACATTGATTCGAATGGCCTTTATCATGTCCACAAATTTCCCATATTGATTTGCCATCCTCTCTTTTCTCAATCTTTGCGGATATAGGATCTTTGGCTTGTACGGTTTCACTACCGGTGTAGTGGTGGAAGGTGTTGGAGTTGTTGTTAGGACCTCACCCGGTTGCTTTGGACTCTCCATCTCTATTTCTTCATCAACATCATCATCATCCGAATCCTGCAAAATGGGGTTAGAAACATTTGGTTCCTTTCTTTGAGGTGGTTCCAACTCTTTTCCACTCCTTGTTGGGATAGCATTTACATGCTCGTTTCTTGCTTGTGGTGGTTGGTAAGTCTTTGGATCACTAGACCCTCCAGAAATTAGAACTTGTCTAGTATTTTGGCGAGGATTTTGTTACGTGTTGCTCGGTAAACCTCCGGTAGGTCTACTACTTTGCCCCTCGGACAATCTGTCCATTTTCCTCTCCAAGTCTTGGATTGCAGCCTGCTGACTTTTCTGACCTTGTTCCATTCCATACTTCAAATTGGTCATTTGTACCTTCAATTTCTCCGTAGTTTCTTCTTGTTTTGTTATGAAGTCCTTCATCATTTGTTCCAAGGAAGATGAAGGCTGCTTCTGTTTCTGCGTTTGAGAAGAAGGACCCGATGAAGTGCCTTCTCTCTGAGAGTATTGATTGTACCCTTGATTCGGATGAGAGAATAGGTTATTTTGATTGTAGCTCCCCATGTAATTCCCTGAATTTCTGTTTTGGAAACCACCACGTTGGTAGTTTCCGCCTCCTTGATAGTTGCCTTGTAGATAGCTAACATCTTCATTACCATTTTCTCTCACAATTGGTAGTTCATCTTCATGTTGCAAACAATGAATGGTGGCATGATTACCGCCACAATGGCCACATCCGTCTCTTAGCTCTTTTATTTCTTCCTTTATGCTCCTGAATTTTGAGTCAACCTTTGTAGATAAAGCTTTTAATTCAGCAATTATAGATGAGTTTTCTGAATTTGAGCCACTTGCAACAAATGCCACGTGCTTCTTGGTTGGATTCGCCTCATTATTTTCCTTAGCCCAATTCAAGCTTTGGATCACCTTGTCTTCCAGCATTTGCCAACAATAATTTGGTGTTTTATAGAGAAACACACCTCCCTCAGCTGCATCAAGCACATTTCGTGTTGTGGCATCAACACCCTTGTAGAATAACTTGATCTTTTCAGATTTAGTAAGCCCATGCACATGACAACTTTTAAGCATCTTTTTTAACCTCACCCATGCCTCAACTAGAGATTCTCCTTCTTGTTGCTTGAATGAATGAATGTCATTCAATAGTCTTTCGGCCAAAGCGGGTGGAGAAAATCTGCTCACGAACTCTTCTCGCATCTCTTCCCATGTTGTAATGGTATTTTGTTCGAGCTCCTCATACCATTCTTTAGCTTCACCACATAAAGACATTGGAAATGTCTTTAGAAGTATTGCTTCCTCCATATTAGGCCCATAATTGAACATTTCATTAATTTCCAGCAACTTGGCTATATGTTTATGAGGATCGGCCCTCATTCTTCCGTCAAATTGGAGCTCTTTTATGGAGGCCATATGGTTTCCTTTCAAAGAGAAAGTGTTGTTGTTGAAGTTTGGCCTTCGGATAGCCGGTGTTGGTGTAGGTGCCACGGTCATTGTCCATGACCAAATTGGAGTATCATCCTCGTTCGCCATGAGTGCGAAATGAAAAGGTTGGTCTTCTTCTGATTCCGAGTCCGATTCTCCTTGTTTTTCTCCTCCTTCTTCGTACACCTCTTCCACTATTCCCTCTTGGAATTTTGAACCTTCTCCTTCTTTGTAGGCCTCTTCTTTTTTTTGATTTCCTGGAATTGTGTTTGGTGTGGAAGTAGACTCCTTGAGTTCAACCGATTGGTACTTGGGCTTTTCCCTCCAATGCTTCCTTGTAACTTTTTATGGATTGGATAGGGGTTCTTGTAGCTCCTTTTTAGATTTCCTCATGTTCATTCACCACCTAATACAACCTGTAAAATCACAGAAAATAAAACCGTAAAATGCACCGATACAATCCAACTAAATACAAAAATGTAACTTTCCAAGAATGAATTCTGGAAAGGGTCAATCAATTACACTACTTTCAAGTCTTAAGAATACATTCCCCGGCAACGGCGCCAAAAACTTGATGTGCTAAATATAGTCTATAACAATTGTGTTAGAAACTGGAAATATTGATCAAAGTAATAAAATTTATATCGTTATAGTGAACTAATGAAATACCTTATATAGATAAAAACACATCGGGCAGTGTACCCTATCGTTTTAGTTGTATAGCTTGGTAAATCAAGGGTTCGATCGCAGGGAATGTAAATATAAAGAAGCTTGAATGTAGTGCAACTAATTTAGAACAAGAAAAGTAAATGTTGGGGGTTTTTGTGCAACCGAATTGTTGCTTTGCTTAACGACTAATTTTTAACTACAACTAAGGCAAGGGGATTCCGTAGAATCGGTAGATAAGTGTGTGGTTAACAATAATAACAAAGGAATACTTGCTTGGATTATTTTCCTAGTGACTTCGGTGTGTGTATTAGTTAAAACCGGTTTGTTACATGAAAGGTAAATCTACATTAATAACATAAGATTAACGCTTGTCTAAATCCTATATTATTAACTTCAATTTACAAACTCATGATTTAATCTTAGTAACATACATTGGCATCGTTACCATCTTGCACATTTGAGCCTATAGATTACAACTTATTCCAAGTTACCTTGGCAATCGTTGTTCAAAATATATTGATGGCAAATTACTTGATGAAATACGTTGACATCTTCACTAGTTATTTACCAAATAAGTTATAACCTATTTCAAGCTCAAATACACAAGGGGTTTTGATTAAACATAAATTCTTTGGTTTCTAGTTTTATAACTCATCCAAATGAAGTACATTGGCACATTCAAAAACTTGTATATTTTAGCCTACTTGTTTAGTCTTGTACCATTTTAGAGTTCTCTATCAATGGTGATTTATACATAGACATATAAATGTAAAATGTATTCTAACAACTTAACATTGGCTAAAGTTACTAGTTTTTATTTCCAACAAGGTTCAACAAGATTAACTAAAACATACAAATTCCATGGATGAACTAAAAACTAGCATGTAAACAAAACCTAAAGATTACACCCCTAATCACTAGTTATTTCATCCAAGCAAGTATTAAGAAATTTAGCTACTCATTACTAGTAATAAACTCAAACAATGTATCATAGCATTCATGGCAAGAATCATATTTAACAATAAAATCTAACTGTTGGTGCATATTTGTATGTCAGACAGTTGGTCTTGAGTCTGTAATTGTATATTTGTGAAGTTATTGAATAAAAGTGTGTTTTGATTGAAATAACTATGTTTGTACGCTTTAATTTAATAAAATATGAAAAATTTGTATTATTTGCGACACTTGTCAAGTGTCGCATGTGTTGAGTTATTAGCGACACTCGGTAAGTGTCGCATGGTGCGACACTTAGCGAGTGTCGCATAAAACATAGTATAAATAGTGATTTTAAGCTAAAAATTCATAACTTCTTGAATACTTGTGTGTGTTTTTGAGTGTGTTTTCTCTGATTACGAATTCAGTGAACAAAAACCTTAAACTTCCAAATTCCTAAATTGTTAAACTATTGTACCAAGGGAAGTTACATATATCCGTATATGTTTCTAACCGAAAACTAGTGATTTGTCACTTGTGATTGGATTCCGCACAACTCAAGTGAATATCGATTCAATAGATCCTATTAAGGAGACCTACCGGGACCTAACAATTGTTATCAGAGCTATGAAGATTTGAGTTCCAATGTTTTGAATCGATTTGTGATATGTTTTCGGTTTCAAATCAAAGGTATGTGTGATTTTGTTATGTTTTTTAGCTTATAATTAATACCAAGAAGTTCTTTAAGTGTTTAGTAGTGATTTTTGTGAAAACTAGCTTTTCGGATCGCCGGAAAAATTGTTAAAATTCGTGTTTTAGCCGGAAAATCACTTTTTGGAGCCTGAAATCGCAGACCTGCGACACTTAACTTAGTGTCGCATTACCTGTTTCTGCGACACTACCTACGACACTTCAGAAGTGTCGTGTCAGTGGATTACACCAAAGAAAACATTTACTTAGTAGAATTTTAGTGTGGGGTTGACTTTTTCGACACTTACTGCGACACTTACTAAGTGTCGTGAAGTGGATTTTTAGTGCTGTTTGTGCGTACCGAATTTGTTAGTGTCGGGTGGTAGGTGAAACTTACGACACTCACTAAGTGTCGGATCATTTGGTTTAATTTTACTTAAGTGACGGAAGTTAGGTATTATACGACACTTGAAAGTCATTCCGACACTTCGATCATACGACAATTAGTCCGACACTTGTGAAATTTCATACGACACTTTGTCCTACTCTTACTGCGACACTTCTGTGCGACACTTTCTGAATTATTAGCGACACTTGTCAAGTGTCGCAGATAATTAGATATTGTTAATTGTGTACTTTTAAGTTTGTTTCTGTGTGTAAGTATACAATGTCTTCTCATATACAACAAGTTGGTGCTCTCTTAAGACAAAACAATGAAGTGGGTAGCACTAATAAACCACCTATGTTTACAATTGGTATGGATTATTTTTCTTGGAGACAAAGATTCGAGGCATTTATTTCTTTCAATGATCCCGATATGAAAATATATTTTGAAGAAAAATATGAACCTCCTCTTCGAACTGGTGTTTTCGATAGTGTCACTCCTTACAAATCAATTAAATCAATGACACCTGAAGAAAGAAAAGCACATGATACGGAAAAGAAAACTTATGCTACTATAACCATGTCTCTACCTCAATCTCTACTGAGACAGTTTCGTACATATAATAATGCTTATGATCTTTGGAAAGCATTAGAGAAGAGATGTGGAGGTAGTGAGAAATATAAGCAAAATAAGTTGGAACTCATAAAGAAACAGTACGAGGTGTTTGATATGTTGCCAGGAGAATCTTTGTCAGATATGAGTTCTCGTTATTCACAACTTGTGAGTGAAATCTGGAAGGCGGTGTTCTTTTACAGCAAATCGACATTACCAAAAAGCTTCTAAATTCTTTACCCAAAAAGTGGAATACTCGTGTTCTGCTGATGGAAGCTGATCCTGATGTTATGGAAATGGAACTTGACGATTTGATTGTTCATTTGGAGGTAACTCTTTTGGATATTCAGCGAAAGGAGACTAAACACATTGCTACAGTTCAAAACCCAAAACTTTATGGTGTTGAAATCTCCAATTCCAAAACTGAAAATCTTGGTACTGCTCTAGTAGCCAGTAGTTCTACAATGCCATCTACAAGTACTGTAAATCCAATTTTCAGTACTCATGGAACTACTCCTGCTGCTACAGAAGAACATGCTTCCATTTTTACTGCTTTCTTGCCCCGAAGATTTCTTGTCAAACAGAATTGGTTCGTTGAATCTGACTGAAGAAGACTTTAGTCAAATTGATGGTGACGAGTTAGAAAGAATAGACATAAAATGGAGTTCTGCGATGCTAACGAGAAGAACGAAGAATTATTTCAAGAAAACTGGGAAAAACACTCTTGATAATCCAAACGACAAGGGTTTGGGTTTTGACAAAAGCAAAGTTCGATGTTACAACTGTCAAAATCTGGGACACTTTGCTAGAGAGTGTGATCAAAAGAAAAATCCAGCTTCTGGATTCACTAGACCTTCTCCAAAGAAAATTGATGAAAAAGCCTTTGAAGAAGAAAAAGTGATGGTAGCTGCTGCTGCTCAACTTTCTGACATTGCTTTTGATTTCTCTGCACAAGATGATGAAGAAGAATCTCCAGAAACATGTCTCATGGCAAACATCAACGAGGTAGATAAAGAACATCTTTCATGTCTTTCCTGTATAAAATTGACTGGACAACTTAAGAGATATAGTGCAGAATTAAAGCGAATTGATACTGAAAATAATAATTTGAGAGAAGCAAATAGTTTACTTAAGCAAAATGAAAATCTTTTTGATTTGAAATTTAAATCAATTTTTGATGAAAAACAAACACTTCGAGCAAAAAATTTTGAACAGCAAGACGAAATCAGTAGTTATGTAGTCATGCTTGAAAAAGTAAGAAAACAACTATCTAATTCACAAGCCGAAGTTGTACGTTTAAATGGTAAACTATCAAATGTCTCTACATCTGCTCTAGTTTTTAATGACATTATTGAGGCACAACAAATTAGGAAGGGTAATCCAGGCATTGGTTATAAAATGGTTGCACCTCATATTGACTACACGAAAATGCCTAATGATAATGATATTAAAAACTTCATGCCCAACTTGAAAAAGAAAGGCACAAAATCTCTTAAGTTTGACAAACCTGTCAAATTTACTTCAGGAAATGTTGTTAGTGTTGAGAGTGAGATAGATAACAATCTTAAGTCTTTCAATGTCATTAATGAGTCTGACCCAGTTAGGACAACATCTAGTGATATTAAGATTGTATCTGATAAGTGTGATGAAACAAAGGCTGAGCCAATTAAGCCTATTGTTTGTGAACACAAGTCAAATCAAACTGTTGTTGAACCTCTTGTATCTAAGGTAGAGGTCATTGAGATTGAAGATCTAACTGATTTGGAATACAAACCGATTGTGAAAAATGATGTTAAACCGGAAAATCACATTCTTGTCAATGAAACTGAAGTTGATTTGAAATGTAATAAAGGTAAAGCTAAGGCTAAACCTACTATTGTCATTTTAAAAAGAAATGAAAACGATCGGTGTCTTGAAAATGTGTCATTTGGTCGTTCCAAAAGGTTTATACCTCAATCTCAACCAGTTGTTGAAACTCGATCTTGTTTCTACTGTAGACAACAAGGTCATTTGATAAACTATTGTCCAGTGCTTGCTTTAAAAGAGTCTGGAAAAGGTGTTCCAAGAACTTTCAAATTTAAGAATTCTTCAAGAAAATCACTAATTTCTTCAAGGAATTCATCCAGAAAATCTGAATCTGAGAAAAGTTCATCTGTTTCCACACCTGTTTTGAAGCAAAACAAGATTAATCTTTTTAATTTTCAAAACAAAAATTAAAATCTTGCTTTTAAGCACTCATTCAAGCCTAAAAAGATTTGGAAAGTTAAATCTTTGAATAAAGGTTTGGCATCTGACAATAATACATCAATCAACACTTCTGAGCTATTGAAAAACAAATTTTTGACTGATGTAGTTATTGTTGATGATGTTACAGGAGTACCCAAGTCAGTTAAGGCTTGGGTCTCCATTTCTCATTAATTCTTTCTTTTCATGTGCTGCAGCAACCAGAAATGATATGGAACAGTCGCTGGTATATTGATAGTGGTTGCTCAAGGCACATGACAGGCAATGTGTCACTCCTAACTGACGTATATCCCTATAATGGTGGACATGTTGCATTTACTGGTGATAAAGGTGGTATGATAACAGGTCAAAGAACACTTACGAATGGGATAGTGAGCTTCGAGAAAGTAAATTTTGTGGAACAACTCAACCACAATTTACTAAGTGTATCGCAAGTGTGTGACAAGAAATATACGACAGTCTTTACTGATAAATAATGTCTTATTTTAAAACCTGGCCTTGTTATTCCTGAAAAATTGGTGTTGATTCGATCTCCAAGAGAAAAAGATACGTATATTCTGGATATGCGAACTGTGGAAGTAACTCATGAAACGTATCTTTTGTCTAAAGCAACAGAAAAAGAGTCATTGCTATGGCACAGACGAATGGGACATATTCATTTTCGAAAGATGAATTATTTGGTGAAGAATGATCTTGTGCTAGGTGTTCCAAAACAATCTTTTGGATTAAATGATCATTGTGTACCCTGTCAAAAAGGTAAACAGCACAGGAATCCCATAAGTCCAAGCATGTGAACTCTATTTCTAGGCCATTGGAGTTATTGCACATGGATTTATTTGGACCAGTAAATAGAAAGTGTCTTGGTGGTG
Source organism: Helichrysum umbraculigerum (assembly GCA_949592205.1). Lineage (NCBI taxonomy): Eukaryota > Viridiplantae > Streptophyta > Magnoliopsida > Asterales > Asteraceae > Helichrysum > Helichrysum umbraculigerum. Next base: position 365,987,369 of record CATIUR010000001.1, read on the forward strand.
CATCTTATTGTTTGGTCGTTACTGATGACTATTCAAGATTTTCTTGGGTATATTTTCTAAAAACAAAGGATGAAACTGCTGAGATTCTTGTTTATTTATGTGATCAACTTGAGAATTTGTGCAACCTGAAGATCAAGAAACTAAGAAGTGATAATGGAATGGAATTTAAGAACGCAACAATGATGGAGTACTGTTTGAGAAAAGGTATTCATCATCAGTTCAGTGCTGCTTATACTCCTCAACAGAATGGAGTTGCTGAACGAAAGAATCGTACTCTCATTGAAACTGCTAGAACAATGTTAGTAGATTCGAAGCTGCCTATTCCTTTTTGGGCAGAAGCTGTCAATACAGCTTGTTATGTTCTTAACAGGGTAAACTTGGTTAAAAAGCGAAACACAACGTCATATAAATTGCTTAATAACCGAAAGCCTCATCTTCAGTTTCTTGAACCGTTTGGATGTCCGTGTTTAATTATGCATACAAAAGAGAGAATAGCTAAGTTTGGCGCTAAATCTAGTGAAGGTTATTTTCTTGGTTACTCAAATAACTCACCAAACAAATGAGTGTTCAACAAAGTGACAAACAGAGTGGAAGAACATTATGAAGTTGTATATCTTCGTTATACAGAATCTGCACAAGGAATTGGCCCTGCAAGATTGTTTGATTACAATACTGTGTTTGATTCGTTTGGTCTTCCTGAAGAAGAAGAAGAAGTTGAACAAGTGGTTACTCTCTTACATGATTTGGATTCATCTGGTAATGCATTTAATCCATCCACATCTAAACAATCTGAAGTATCTTCAAAAACACCATCTCACAATGATCATGAACCTTCAAATGTTCATGAGATATCTGATTCTTCAGATGCTGATGATAAAGAACCAGAAGCAAATTTGAATGATAATAGTTTGAGATCAACTTTTGATCTAACCAATTTGGAACCGGTCATTGTGCCTGATCCGATTCCACAAACTAGAATTAATGTTAATCACCCCACTGATAATATTATTGGTGATTTTAACAAAGGTGTGCAAACAAGATCTCAAGTTGAAGCTTCTACTTCTCAAGTTAATCCTGATGAAACTTCAACATTTGATCTTCCTGAAGAAAGTCTTGTAGCTGAAGTACAATCTTGTTTTCTATATCAAATTGAACCTAAGAAGGCTGAAGATGCTTTAAAAGATTCACATTGGATAGAAGCTATGTAAGAGGAAATGGATCAATTCAAAAAGCTATGAGTATGGGAATTAGTTTCTTTACCCAGAGGTTTCTTTCCAATTGGAACTAGATGGGTATTTCGAGTGAAAAGAGATGATCGAGGAGTAGTTGTCAAGAACAAAGCTAGACTGGTCGTTCAAGGTTATAAACAACAAGAAGGAATTGATTATGATGATGTATTTGCACCTGTTACACGATTGGAATCGATAAGATTATTTCTTGCTTATGCATCATATAAGAAATTCAAAGTTTATCAACTGGACGTGAAAACAGCCTTTTTGTATGGAAAGATTGATCGAGAAGTTTATGTGTGTCAACCTCCTGGGTTTGAAGACAAAGAGCATCCTGACTATGTCTACAGATTAGACAAAGCTTTATATGGTCTTCATCAAGCACCCAAACTATGGTATAGAGAACTGTCGATTCACTTGTTGCAAAATGGTTACAAACGTGGAAGAATTGACGGTACTCTATTTATCAAGGAATCAGAAAATGATTTGATTCTTGTGCAAATATATGTGGATGACATTATTTTTGGTTCGACAAATCAGAAGCTGTGTGAAGAATTTGATAAAGTAATGAGGACAAAATTTGAAATAAGTTCATTGGGAGAACTTACATTTTTTCTTGGTCTGCAAGTCGAGCAACGTGATGATGGAGTGTTTATTCATCAGTCAAAATATGTAGAAGAAATGTTGAAAAATTTTCAGTTGCCTGGCAAAAGAATTTATGCTACTCCCATTTCAACTAATTACAAATTTGGTCCACATGAAGAGGAAGAAGATACAAATCATACAGAATATCGATCAATGATTGGATCTTTGATGTATCTTACAGCTTCTCGACCAGATATTTTGTTTGTTGTCTCTATTTGCTCAAGATATCAATCAGCCCCAAAAGTTTCTCATTTGAAAGCAGTATATAGAATCTTTAGTTACTTGAAACATAGACCATCACTTGGTCTTTGGTACTCGAATGAAGATAACTTTGATCTATCTGCTTACTCGGATTCGGATTACGGTGGTTGCAATCTGGATAGGAAGTCCACATATGGAGGATGTCAATATTTGGGTAATCGTTTAGTCACGTGGCAGTCCAAGAAGCAGACAACTGTGTCTACTTCAACCGCTGAAGCTGAATATATTGCTGCTGCTAGTTGCTGTTCACAAGTTCTTTGGATACAGCATCAACTTCGTGATTACGGGTTACTTCTAACCTTAACTCCTATTTTCATTGATAATACTGCAGCCATTAGTATTACACAAAATCCCGTGCAACACTCTAAAACGAAACACATTGAAATTCGTTTTCACTTCATAAGGGATTGTTATGAGAAACATTTGATTGATTTGATTCAAATTGACACTTCCAAACAAAAAGCTGATATTTTCACAAAAGCGTTTAATCGAACTCAATTTGAAAATCTTGTGTCAATGCTTGGATTGAAAGATCATAGTATTTAATAATTTGTGACTTGATTTCTTTTGTGTGGTTGTGGCAATATCTATTTCCATTTACTTATGTTCTTTTCAATGAACACTAAGTCAAATAATATTGCTAAATTTTTATTGTTGGTGTGCTTCTATTTTTCTTTTTACACTTTGTGAGTTTATTATTTTGTTAAAAAAAAATTTAATTTTTATCTTTCATATACTTGGCGTATAGCATTAACTTGCTTGTTACCTGAGGGGAATCGCCACTATTTTTTAAAATTTAAAAGAATATGTTGTTCAGGGGGAGTAATATTTAAAATTTCATAATTTTACTTGAACAATCATATATTTAAAATTTTGATGAATAGAAGACGTTGAGTTGTGTCTGTAAACAACTTGGGAAATGATAGTACATCAGATAACATGCACAAAATTGAAATTTTAAGGTTTATGTTTGATGTGTCAGTAGGTTTATATGACATATTTAAAACAACTTTTATAAATTTTATCTTCATTATATGATGTATTGGTAGGCATGTTACACACCGGTTTCTGAGCTATTAAGAAATAAATTAAATAAATGTATACTATCTTGTGGTGAAACACCTTGTGATATATGATTGAAAGTCTTAATTCCTAAACATAGATTGACATATTTCTATCTTTGAAATAATCATCTGAAATCATTTGGGGGTTTATGCTAATTGTTTCCTCTGTTGTACGAAAGTACAGAACTGGTCACAGTAAGTATAAACTCAGGTATAAGCAAATGCAAGTCAATGCACTTAAAATCTTAAATCTCAAGATACTGAACAAGGTCGCCGTTTGGATAAAATTTCCAAGTTCGGTTTGACTGCGATTGGTTTTTTGCTTAGACCTAAATCATATACTGAACAAGGTCGCTGTTTGGAAAAACTCCAAGTTCAGTTTGACCGCGATTGGTTTTGATTAAACCTGAAACATGTTATGTTGCTTTGTTGTACTCTGGTACAGACCTGCTAACACTGGCATGATTCTTAAAAAATGATTTTCATACATTCCTTCTAAAGATAGGAACTATGTTCAAGTCTGAGTTATAGGAGTATGTCTATGGTGAAAACCAAAGAGAAATATTCATAATAACAATAAAATGTTAAGCTCGGAAATATGTATGTAATATGTTTAAGTGGACAAACAATACCAATAATCATCTTGAAATAATCTTTATAAATGATGTTTTAAATGTGATAAGTAAACTTAAAGTGGACAAATATACTGACGATCGAAATAAAACTTATTATTTTCATAATAATTGTATGTTAATTTGATATGATCCTAAACCAGACAAAACAACTCATGTCATAAAAAATATTTTGTAATTATTTTTACAAATTGCTTTGCATAAGGTGATTTATTAATTTCAAAATATTTTGTTATTTTTACAAATTGCTTTGTGTAAGTCCCCTAGTTTTAGGATCGATAACTTCATTATCTGTAGTATTAAGGTGCGGAATCCCTCAATACGGTGTTATCTTACTAACAATGAATATGTTCGAATTGCGTTTTAATAAAGCTTAACTTTAAATGATGAATCGTCAAAGCCTAGCCTTTAGGTTCGGTTTTTCTCTGGTTGTCGAGTTCGCAGATCAGAAAGACGAATAGCCAAAAGTTATGTTTTTCACCATATGAAAAACATTATATACGTCCAGCTCAACTCGGCTCGCATGGTGTAACACCCCCAAATTTAGCGATTTGCGGAAGCATACATTGGGTGTTACTAATCAATATACAAAGCACAAGATTAATAGTAAACGACCTCTAAATGAGACGTTTGTAAAATAGTTACATTTCATAATTAATAATCGTTTGAAAACCGTAGGTTTTCGTATACAAAAATGTAATTCCCTAGAGCCCACGCGTATAGCGGGAGATTCTATTACATCACCATAGTTACAAAAGATAATGCCAAAGAATCTCCGTTAAATGTAGTTTGTAAATCATGCGACTCTAGCTAGTAATCCTGGAGTGATCCTACTCCGTAAGTGTACCTGAGATACAAAGCTAAAAAGTGTCAACCAAAAAGGTTGGTGAATCTCACAGGTTTAGTAATAAGTAGGTGTTATGAACCACAAGTATGTACCCGTATTGCTATCAAGCAAAGTAAGTAAATCGGTAAACCAGTACAGTGCCATGAGCTCATAAGTTGAAGCTTAACCGTGTAGTGTGAATATATCACGTACCCCCGTGAGTGCTATCCGCACACTCATGTGTAACAAATACTAATATGTCTGTTTCTACGTGTAAATCAGTACGTGGTGGCCCTACCACCCCAGACAGGGATTGTCAGTCCCAAATGGATCCATCTATTAGTAATCGCGCTTAAGTCCATAACTAACAACTTACGATTAGGAGGCTTTCAGTGGATAAAAGTAACTCATGCGTTTGTTTGTAATCAGTAATGTTTTCAGTTCAGTACATTGTGTTCATACGTAAAACAGTTGCTAATTATCTCACCCCAAGTATAAAACAGTAAAAGTGGGGCTGTAAGACTCACCTGAGTCGAGCAGTGGTAAATAGCAAGTAGTAGTAAAGCAAGTAGGTTCTCCGAACCCGTAACCTTCTAGTGCCTAAACACGTAAGGTTAAGTAAGTAGATGTCTCGCAAGACCATCTAGGCTAGTTGTTCATACAACCCGTTGTGTTTAAATGTTGGTTTGTTCGCGTTCGTATCAAAGTATACGGCCCGTTGGTGATTTGTTATATTTAGAGTTTATCATTCAATACGCAAATTAGAGTAATTGTAATAGGAAAGTATGTTTTATTATGATTGTTAGGTCGTATCGTATAAGGATTTGAGGTTGTAAAAGTTCGACACTTAGTGAAAATGTGAGTTTTCAAGGTTCTGGTTTGTGCGACGTCGCATGCGACGTTGCAAGCGACGTAAGGTGCGACGTGGGCATGTACGTCGCATGATGCGACCTTCGCAAATCAATGCGACGTAGGGGGCGACGTCGCTAATGCGACGTTGGTTCGGTTTGCGACGTTAAGGTCTACGTCGCTACGTGCGACGTCCGCAAGTTAATGCGACGTAATAGGCTGCGTCGCTAGTGCGACGTTGAGATTTTTGTGCGACGTAGGTCGCGACGTCGCAGAGGCCCCTGGCCAGGTGCGACGTAGCGGTCTGATGGCCGGAAATTTAGTCGAAAACGAGTTTCCCGATTTCCGTTTGATCCGATTCTTTTACCCAACCCTTATATGAACATAATAAGCCTATTTAAACCATAAACTAGTAAAAATGATCAAAAACGAGAGATGTCGGGATTTGTCGGAAACTTACAAAGTGTCGGATTGAAAATCCGAAAAGATAGGAATGTAGATCGGGTAGTGGTGAACGTTTTCTTCCAAAGGAGAGGTGTGATCCAAGCTCGTTTTGTACGTTTATTTGTCGATTTAGTGAGGTTTTTGGAGTTGGTGGTGATGAGAGAAAAAGAAAGAAAGGGAAAGAAGAGAGAGAGTGAGAATTGGTGAAATGAGGGAAAAGAGAGAAAAGGTGGGGGTTTTGATGAAAGCCCCCATTTTTCAGTCCACGCGCTGTGCTCCGTGCAGTGTTCGTTTCCTCCGTCGTTTAAACGTTAAATATCCATTTTACGCGTTTAATTATTTTTATAAAATTACAAATCTTGTTAAATAATTTATTTAAATTATTTCTTAAATCTTTAACAGTTTAAATTAAATTTAATTACTTTCGTCTTTAAATCGCGTAAGTTTTAATCGTGAAATACGAGGCAGTTACTAATTGTTATAAAATAGCATTTCGGTCATAGTTGCGTTATTTTAGTTTATAAACCTTTGTTCACCAACGTCCGTTTTTAACCGAATAGAATTTCATTCTATTTAAGTTGGGTACGATTTAAGCCAAATCGTAAAGTTGTATATATATTCACCAATATATAATCCGATACATAAATTAGCCTAACACAGAACTAATTACATGTATTTACAAAGAATTAGGCACTAATTCTAGTCCTAAATTTGCCGGTTGTTACATTCTCCCCTTGTTAAAAGAATTTCGTCCCGAAATTAGTTCGATTGCACAGTCGGTGCGTTGTCTGGGAAGAGATGTGGGTATTTCTGTCGCATTTGGTCTTCCCGTTCCCTGGTGAATTCAGGACCACGTCTAGAATTCCACCTGACTTTTACGATGGGAATACGACTCTGTTTTAGTTGTTTGACCTCGCGGTCCATGATTTCCATAGGTTCCTCGACAAAATGAAGTTTATCATCGATTTGGATTTCGTCGATCGGTATAATCAGTGTCTCGTCAGACAGACATTTCTTTAGATTAGAAATGTGGAATGTGTTGTGAACGCTGCTAAGCTCAGCAGGAAGTTGCAGGCGGTATGCCACTGGACCAATCTTTTCAAGGATTTCGAATGGTCCGATGTATCTAGGATTTAGTTTGCCTCGTTTTCCGAATCGAATGACACCTTTCCACGGTGCCACTTTGAGAAGTACCTTGTCCCCTACTTGGAACTCAAGGTGTTTGCGTCTCACGTCAGCATAGCTTTTCTGACGATCACGCGCGGCTTTTAGTCGGTTTTGTATGCCGACGATCTTTTCGGTTGTTTCATGTATGATTTCTGGACCGGTGAGTTGTGTATCCCCCACCTCAGTCCAACAGATAGGTGACCGGCACTTATGACCGTACAGTGCCTCGAAGGGTGCAGCCTTTATGCTGGTGTGATAACTGTTGTTGTACGAGAACTCGCACAACGGTAAGTGATTTTCCCAGTTTTTACCGAAGTCAACTACGCAGGCTCGTAGCATGTCTTCCAGTGTTTGTATGGTTCGTTCACTCTGGCCGTCGGTTTGAGGATGGTAAGCCGTACTCATATCCAGACGAGTACCAAGAGATTTTTGCAGTGATTGCCAGAAGCGAAAAGTAAATCGAGCATCTCGGTCGGAGATGATTGAGATGGGCACGCCGTGTCTTGACACGATCTCTTTCAGGTAGATTCGTGTCAAACGTTCCATCTTATCAGTTTCTTTGATGGCTAGGAAATGAGCAGATTTAGTGAGTCGGTCAACGATCACCCAAATGGTATCGCAACCGTTAGAAGTTTTCGGGAGCTTAGTAATGAAATCCATGGTGATCTGCTCCCATTTCCATTGTGGTATTTCAGGTTGTTGTAGCAAACCGGAAGGTTTCTGGTGTTCAGCTTTAACTTTAGAACAAGTAAGACACTTGCTAACATAGGTTGCAATGTCAGATTTCATGTTGGGCCACCAGTACATTTCCTTGATGCCGTGATACATTTTGTCGGCACCGGGGTGTATAGAGTATTTTGACTTGTGAGCTTCATTCATCACCAAGTCTCGCAGGTTCCCAAAACTTGGTAACCAGATTCGATTCGATAAGTATTTGGCCCCGTTAGGTTTGGTTTCAAATTGTTTGTCCATGCCCCGCAAGGCCTCGTTTATCAAGTTTTCCGGTTTGAGTGCTTCGAGTTGAGCTGTGCGAGTTTGATTGAGGAGGTCGTTGTGAATGGTCATACCGAGAGCTCGAACTCGAAGTGGTTTCACTCGTTCTTTTCGGCTTAAGGCATCGGCGACAACATTCGCCTTGCCTGGATGATAGCGAATTTCGCAATCGTAATCAGTGAGCAACTCGACCCATCGACGTTGCCTCATGTTGAGATCCTTTTGATCGAAGATATGTTGGAGACTTTTATCGTCGGTAAAGATTGTACACTTGGTACCGTAAAAGTAGTGTCTCCAGATTTTCAGAGCGAATACAACAGCCCCCAACTCTAGGTCATGAGTTGTGTAATTCTTTTCGTGGACCTTGAGTTGTCGAGAGGCGTAAGCGATAACCTTGTCTCGTTGCATCAGCACGCAACCAAGACCTTGGTGTGAAGCATCACAGTATACCACGAAGTCATCGTTGCCTTCGGGTAAAGATAAGATAGGTGCACTGCAGAGTTTCTGTTTTAGTAGCTGAAAAGCTGACTCCTGTTTGTCAGTCCAATCGAACTTCTTTTCTTTTTGAGTCAGTGCAGTGAGAGGTAGGGCTATTTTCGAAAAATTCTCAATGAATCGTCTGTAGTATCCGGCGAGTCCTAAGAATTGGCGTACCTCGGTCGGTGTAGAAGGTGCTTGCCAACACTTGATAGCCTCGATTTTTGAAGGATCGACATGAATCCCTTGATTGTCAATGAAGTGTCCAAGGAATTGAACGGTTTGCATCCAGAACTCACACTTAGAGAATTTGGCGTATAACTCTTCGTGTTTGAGCAGCTCTAGGATGGTTTTCAGGTGTTGCGCGTGTTCTTGTTCAGTGCGCGAGTAAATCAAGATGTCATCGATAAAGACGATAACAAACTTGTCAAGGTAAGGTTTGCACACCCGATTCATAAGGTCCATGAATACAGCCGGTGCGTTGGTTAAGCCGAATGGCATCACTTGGAATTCATAATGCCCGTAGCGAGTTCGGAAAGCAGTTTTCGGGATGTCATCGTCACGAACTCGGAGTTGATGATAACCTGACCGTAGATCGATCTTTGAGTAGAAACTCGACCCCTGAAGTTGGTTGAACAGGTCATCAATGCGAGGAAGTGGGTAACGGTTCTTGACAGTTAATTTGTTGAGTTCTCGGTAGTCGATGCACATGCGGAAAGAACCGTCTTTATTTTTCACAAACAGGACCGGAGCTCCCCAAGGTGAGGAACTTGGTCGAATAAATCCTTTGTCCAGGAGTTCCTGTAATTGAGTGGACAACTCTGAAGTTCGGATGGGGCTAGTCGGTAAGGGGCTCGTGCCACGGGTGCTGCGCCGGGCACAAGATCAATAGAGAATTCGACTTGTCTAGTTGGCGGTAGGCCAGGCAAGTCTTCAGGAAAGACTTCTGGGAAGTCTCGAACAATAGGCACATCCTCGAGTCGCTTCTCCACCGACTTTTTCTCCAAAACGTGTGCGAGGATTGCCTGGTACCCTTTCCTCAAGTATTTTCGGGTTTTCATGCATGAAATGATATTTATTCCCGTCCCACCGGTCTCCCCTTGTATGCTCAAAGTTCCACCGGTGACGAGAGGAATGCGTACAATTTTCTCAAAACAAACGATTTCGGCTCGGTGCTTGGACAACCAATCCATACCGACGATGATGTCAAAGCTGCCGATTTCGACAGGTATCAAGTCAATGGAAAAGAGCTCGTTAGCTAGGTTCAAAGTGCAATTAAGTATCACACTGTCGGCCTCAATAAGTTTTCCGTTTGCCAATTCTACTGTATACTTAGAATCTAAGGTAATAGGTGTGGTGTCAAGTAGAGGATAAAACTCATCAGAAATAAAACTCTTATCAGCACCAGTATCAAATAACACAGATGTAGTCAAGTTGTTGAGAAGAAACGTACCCGTGACCACATTCGGGTCTTGACGGGCTTCCCCAGATTTCAGCACAAAAGCTCTTCCTCGAGCATTGTTGTTATTCCTGTTGTTGTTGTTGTTCAGCTTCGGGCAGTCTTTCTTGAAATGCCCCGTACCGTTGCACCCATAACAGGTCTTTGGTGCAGAGGTGTTGGTGTCAGTGGTGTTTGATCTACAATCTTTAGCCAAGTGTCCAAATCTCTTACACTTGCTACAGGGACACGAACCATGGTGGTGTCGTTGGCACTTGGAGCAGTAGGGCTTGGTTCCCTTGTACGCTCCCTTGTCATCAAAACTGGAGGTGTAGGCTTTAATGGTTTCAGGTTTCTTGTTTTGGTGGTTGTTGTGGTTGTCGGACCATTTTCGTTTATTGCTGTTGGAGGATGGAGTGATTGGTTCTGGGTCCTCGTTCATAGCTAAAAGTTCATGGGCCAACCGGATGGCACCATGAAGTGTGGTTTGGTTTGATGAGGCGACATTTCCCCGGACAGGTTCTGGGAGGCCGCGGATGTATTTCTTAATCTTGTCGAGCCCAGTACCTGCCATAGCTGGGCGAAGGACGGTGAGTTGTTGGAATCTGGTGGTGTATCCAACGATATCAGTTCCTTGCACTTTTAAGTTCCAGAACTCTTCGTCCAGCTTGTGAAGTTGTTCGGACGGGCAATACTCATCCGTGAGCATTTTCTTCAGGTCCTCCCAAGGGAGTAGATAAGCGGTGTCAATACCCACAGACTGGGTATAGGAATTCCACCACGAGAGGGCACCATCTTCGAGGGTGCAGGTGGAGAATTTGACTTTGTCGTCCTCCGCACATTTGCTGATGCGGAAAATGGATTCCATCTTTTCGAACCATCTGATAAGTCCGATGGCTCCTTCGGTTCCCTTGAAGCTCAAGGGTTTGCAGTTTTGAAAATCCTTGTATGAACAAGGTTTAGCAGCAGAGGTTTCAGCAGCATCGCTGCTTCTTGTGGAGTTAGGTGGAGTATTCCGAGCCAAGGCTTCAGTAACAGCCTGGGTTATGAGAGACGTGATCTGAGCATCAGTGTAAGGTCTTGACTTTGGCGGCATGATTCTTCAATAAAAGAAATGAAGATACATGAGATTTTGTAAGAAAATTGCATTTATTTCAGATGTACATGTATAAAGTTGGTAATACATAACATCAATATGAAAAGGATTATGGCAATTAATATGAGTCGAAACAGCAAGGAATATTTGATAGATGATACGAGTTCAAAGGTTACATCTTGCGGATGTATTACAAAAGGTGTCGGGAATTATTACATCCGACTTAAACATAGAGTAGCGCTCAGATAGTTACTAGATTACAGGATAGTTTACAAAACAAAGACTACGCTAGTCTTAACGTAGGTTAATCTGCTCCATCATTTCGATGAGACGATCCACAGTATTTGCAAGTCTGCTGGCTTGTCGAGCATTGTCTTCAGCTAATGCTAGTCGCTGTACCAATCCGCGGTTAGATTCTTCCGTTTCCCGTGAGCGTTGTTCACACTCATCAAGTCTGTGTTTCAAAAGAGCGGTTTCCACGCTTATCTCCACCACTTTGTTGAAAAGAACGTCCACATTATTAACGGTGGTTTCGTGATCCTCAGAGACTTGTTCGATGCGCTCCAGTGATGTAAGTCTCCAGTTTTCGTTTGTTTCCTGCAACACGACATCCATGGTGCGAAGTCGTTGCTCGTGTTGGTTCACCCTAGCTGCTAAGGTCGGTAAGGTGAAGTGGGTAGAGTACGGGCCAGCTCGAGGCAACCTGTTGTTCCTCCTTGCTACCCTTGGGTTCTGTGACCCGGATTGAGAACGAGATGAATTGGATGGGATATTTGCCATTTCTGAGACAAAGCGTTAGTAAGATTAAGGCCTATATTCATATAGTTCCTATATAATATAGCCTATTGAGTGTCTAGCATAAACATGTTTAAGTCTCGGTTCTCTCGAGATCAGAGTCAACTAATGTATTCCGGCTCAACATAACCATTTCAGACCTTACATCACCTTTCCTTAATTGTACATAGTTGATCAAGCTATGTTAAATTAAAGTCGTATGATGTAATTCCTGAACCAATCATGCCTAGTAAGGAAATACTGCCTAACGGTCATAGTCTAGGCCCACTAAATGCAACCTAGTTCACTATAACCTTAGGCTCTGATACCAATCTGTAACACCCCCAAATTTAGCGATTTGCGGAAGCATACATTGGGTGTTACTAATCAATATACAAAGCACAAGATTAATAGTAAACGACCTCTAAATGAGACGTTTGTAAAATAGTTACATTTCATAATTAATAATCGTTTGAAAACCGTAGGTTTTCGTATACAAAAATGTAATTCCCTAGAGCCCACGCGTATAGCGGGAGATTCTATTACATCACCATAGTTACAAAAGATAATGCCAAAGAATCTCCGTTAAATGTAGTTTGTAAATCATGCGACTCTAGCTAGTAATCCTGGAGTGATCCTACTCCGTAAGTGTACCTGAGATACAAAGCTAAAAAGTGTCAACCAAAAAGGTTGGTGAATCTCACAGGTTTAGTAATAAGTAGGTGTTATGAACCACAAGTATGTACCCGTATTGCTATCAAGCAAAGTAAGTAAATCGGTAAACCAGTACAGTGCCATGAGCTCATAAGTTGAAGCTTAACCGTGTAGTGTGAATATATCACGTACCCCCGTGAGTGCTATCCGCACACTCATGTGTAACAAATACTAATATGTCTGTTTCTACGTGTAAATCAGTACGTGGTGGCGCTACCACCCCAGACAGGGATTGTCAGTCCCAAATGGATCCATCTATTAGTAATCGCGCTTAAGTCCATAACTAACAACTTACGATTAGGAGGCTTTCAGTGGATAAAAGTAACTCATGCGTTTGTTTGTAATCAGTAATGTTTTCAGTTCAGTACATTGTGTTCATACGTAAAACAGTTGCTAATTATCTCACCCCAAGTATAAAACAGTAAAAGTGGGGCTGTAAGACTCACCTGAGTCGAGCAGTGGTAAATAGCAAGTAGTAGTAAAGCAAGTAGGTTCTCCGAACCCGTAACCTTCTAGTGCCTAAACACGTAAGGTTAAGTAAGTAGATGTCTCGCAAGACCATCTAGGCTAGTTGTTCATACAACCCGTTGTGTTTAAATGTTGGTTTGTTCGCGTTCGTATCAAAGTATACGGCCCGTTGGTGATTTGTTATATTTAGAGTTTATCATTCAATACGCAAATTAGAGTAATTGTAATAGGAAAGTATGTTTTATTATGATTGTTAGGTCGTATCGTATAAGGATTTGAGGTTGTAAAAGTTCGACACTTAGTGAAAATGTGAGTTTTCAAGGTTCTGGTTTGTGCGACGTCGCATGCGACGTTGCAAGCGACGTAAGGTGCGACGTGGGCATGTACGTCGCATGATGCGACCTTCGCAAATCAATGCGACATAGGGGGCGACGTCGCTAATGCGACGTTGGTTCGGTTTGCGACGTTAAGGTCTACGTCGCTACGTGCGACGTCCGCAAGTTAATGCGACGTAATAGGCTGCGTCGCTAGTGCGACGTTGAGATTTTTGTGCGACGTAGGTCGCGACGTCGCAGAGGCCCCTGGCCAGGTGCGACGTAGCGGTCTGATGGCCGGAAATTTAGTCGAAAACGAGTTTCCCGATTTCCGTTTGATCCGATTCTTTTACCCAACCCTTATATGAACATAATAAGCCTATTTAAACCATAAACTAGTAAAAATGATCAAAAACGAGAGATGTCGGGATTTGTCGGAAACTTACAAAGTGTCGGATTGAAAATCCGAAAAGATAGGAATGTAGATCGGGTAGTGGTGAACGTTTTCTTCCAAAGGAGAGGTGTGATCCAAGCTCGTTTTGTACGTTTATTTGTCGATTTAGTGAGGTTTTTGGAGTTGGTGGTGATGAGAGAAAAAGAAAGAAAGGGAAAGAAGAGAGAGAGTGAGAATTGGTGAAATGAGGGAAAAGAGAGAAAAGGTGGGGGTTTTGATGAAAGCCCCCATTTTTCAGTCCACGCGCTGTGCTCCGTGCAGTGTTCGTTTCCTCCGTCGTTTAAACGTTAAATATCCATTTTACGCGTTTAATTATTTTTATAAAATTACAAATCTTGTTAAATAATTTATTTAAATTATTTCTTAAATCTTTAACAGTTTAAATTAAATTTAATTACTTTCGTCTTTAAATCGCGTAAGTTTTAATCGTGAAATACGAGGCAGTTACTAATTGTTATAAAATAGCATTTCGGTCATAGTTGCGTTATTTTAGTTTATAAACATTTGTTCACCAACGTCCGTTTTTAACCGAATAGAATTTCATTCTATTTAAGTTGTGTACGATTTAAGACAAATCGCAAAGTTGTATATATATTCACCAATATATAATCCGATACATAAATTAGCCTAACACAGAACTAATTACATGTATTTACAAAGAATTAGGCACTAATTCTAGTCCTAAATTTGCCGGTTGTTACACATGGGCCTGCGAGTTCGGTCCAACTCGCAGCCCAAGCCCAACACAGAGCTCGGCTCGCCAGACTAATGCCTCACGAGTTCAGTTCTCATCTCACAGCTCAGCTCGCTGCGACCTGAGATCTCGACTCGCTTTGCATAAAACGTCCATTATTTATTTCGTATTTAAACATTCGTCTAACTTAGCACAATAATATGTTTAACGAATATTACTAACAAAACAAATATTTATTAACAAATCTAAACCAATATACAAACGTCATAATAATTACACCAGTCCTATTTCAAGCTAGATCTGTTGTCACAATCTATGTCCCAACAGACTCCCCCTTGACAATAGCTCTAGCGTCTTTATCTTCACGCTGTCTTTAGTCTTCATTTGTAAATCTTACTTCCTGCAAAAATTTTAAGCTTGATGCATGTTTTAACCATCCTATGATAATCTCGTGCTAAATCACCCCAACCAATAGTAGATTTGATCTTGTTCTTGTATAACATAATCAGATCTTCCTTTGATAAATTCATCAGATGTCTGTGATCATATACACGAAGAATCTCTTTTTCACCATCAGGATAATCATCATCAGCTTCAATCATAAAGGCTTCTCCTGTTCCAGCATCTACCCCCCAATATTTCAATTTTCCCAAAATATTCTGAGGCATAGTCTTCATAGGTATTTGCTTAATACAGTTGACCGCTGGATAAACCTTCTTTCTTCTTCTTCTTCCAGTTCTATGACTGAGTTCGTTCAGCTTTATCGTTTTTCCTTTCCTTGGCTTAATCTTGGAGAACTTCATAGATAATCCTTCAGTCCTAATGATACGCTCAACATACTTTACATAATCATCATCACTTGGATTTAACATATCTAATCTAGCCAAGTCTCGAATCTCATATCGAGGCAACGAACTAAACACTGCAAGCTTCTTCTCAAAATATTGAACCCCGTCAAACCTTTTGATCGCGAAGAGCTTCAGGTCAGAGTCATAATACCATCCAATAATGCCAGTTTTAAGTACACGCTTTCCAGTAATATCAACTTCTTTCAAAATGCGTGGCTTATTTTCCTTTTTCTTCATCAGCATTTCTTGGATAAACATAGGATTACCAACCATATGTTTGTATTTGTCCTCTATTTCTTCAACTTCAGTATCTGAATCTTCAGAAGCATTCTCAAAAGCTTCTAAATCAATAACTGATTCTCCTTGTTCATTTACAAAAACAAATTCAGTCGTTGATGGATTCACAACATGTTCATCTACATTTGCATCCAGATCAACACCTTCATCTATCACAGATTCAAATACTGCAGTCCAGTCTTCAGGAAGTTTGAACTCTCCTTCTTCAATATCATAATCAATCTCTTCATCTATCTCATCCAAAATATCATCTTCTGAATCTGATAGATCTAGCATTTCCATTCCTAGAGAAAAACATAAATACAAATATATTAATAATTCAAATTCTTCATTGATTTCCCTGAACCAATCTAAGAATTTCTTTATTAATCCTTTTGTATATTATTAAACCTAATAATATAAACGCAATTTACATATAACTTATAAAATCTTTTATTGATTACCCTGAATCAATCTAAAATCTCTTAAGTCTACTTAACAAATATTAATTAATTTTAAATTCTAATGCATTGTGAATAATCACCAAACATTTTAATTTACTATTAATTACCTTATATAATTTCCAAGAGTTAATTGATCTAAATTATTATCAAGTTAACCTTTAAATTATATATCATTTGTCTAGTTAATACGAATACATTTTTAACTTGTTAATTACTTATATACCTTACGGTCTTAAGTCTATAATCAAATCTAAAATGCATATGTTATCATAAAATTTTGACCGCCGAAATTAATCGGAACACGCCGCTCGACTACTCAAAGAGTCGGAAGTCTTTCGATCACTATTTTATCTTAACATGATTATATAAACTTAAAATACATCAAATATATTTTACTTAAAATAATAATAACCCTAAGCCGAATATATTTACACAATAAATTAAGTTTACATTTGTTCACTACAAACTATTACAAATATTACAGTACTATGATAATACTAAGCTATCTTACCAGCTTCAGTATCACCCGGTACAGTCTTATCTGCACTTGTATCCACTCCAGAACCACTAGCACCAGCACCAGACTCCCCCTGAATCGTAGCTTGCTCACCAGTCTTTGAAGGACCAGTCTGCTCACCACCTTTTGGTGCATTGGGATCATCGTCCTTGTCTGAATCTCTCTTCCTCTTCAGCTCATTTTCCTTGCAAGACTCCAGATATACCAATATCTCCCCCTGAGTAGACTGTCCTGAATGCGATCTCAAGACCAGACTCTCCAAAGAAGATAACTTCAGTCTCTGTACAGTGAAGTCCGCAAGCAACGTCTCATGAGTCTTCATCAACAGATTGTACGATTCACTCTGCTTGAGTATCTGCTGTGAAATAAGAAGATTGCTCGACACCAGCTCTGGAATCTGAGAAGTAAGCTTCTCTAAATCCTTTACCCTCGACTCTAAGGATGTAATCCTTTCAGCATCAGTCGTCGGAGTAACAGGTATCGTCGTTGGTCCAGGCGGTGTGAGAGACTCAATATGCCAGTCTCTGGTCAGCGGTGTATGAGGTTGAGACAAAGCTTGCGTAAGCAAACTTGTCGCAAATCTAGCTGCTTTGTTCGTCGGAAAATTAGCTCCACGAACTAGATCAGCAAACTAACAGGATCCTAAAGTTTAAATATATTAAACATTTATGATTAGCATAAGCTCTATCATACAAGTTCTATATATTTAAGATTAATCAGATATAATACCTCAGTCGGTACAACAACTGATCTATCAAGCTGTATCTGCTCATCCTCAAGTGATATAACTTCTGGATTTGCAGCCTCAGCTTCAGCTTCCTGTTCGTGTAATGATATTTATATTTTAAAATCAGAAATAATATCCAATTTACTAAATATCTAATATCAGAATCATTATATAATAATATTATACATCTATGATTAATAAAAACAATCTATCAACTAAGCATCTATATTATCACATAAATAAAAGATTACCTCAGGTGGTGCTAAATAACTCTCAATGTCTTGAAGCAAAGGATTTGTCGCATCATCATTCTGCTCCAAAACCTCTTGCACAACCTGTGCAGCAACCTCTTGGTTCACTTGCTGATCAACCTGACCAGCCTGAATAAGAACATCCTCAAGGAGCCCTTGTGGATCTTCAGGTTGAGCTTCCTCAGCTGCAGGTTCTGGTACAACATCAGCATCAGCAGAAGCAACAACAGCAGCAGGAGCAACGTCTAACCACCCATGATTTGGCGGTGCAACGTAGTTCGGATCAACAATATACCCGAAAAGTGGTCTAACTTCCGGTTTCACCACTCCTTCCTTCCTGACCGTCTGCATGAACATGGCGTTATACCCACGATGGTCAATCGTATTAACCACTAGATGTGGTTCAGGTATAGCCAAATCCGGTAGACGCGCACGGATAATCAACATACAAAATCGCGGGTAAACCAAAAATCTTGATCTAACAGACCCCGATATCTGTTTCGCAATCTCACCAAAAAGATAATCACAAAAACTGTATGGTTTATTATAAACCAGTGACAGTGCAGCCGATAGAATCGCAGGGCTTAACTCATCAAAACCAACCTTCTTCGCTGCAAAAACGATATTCATCACGTGCCAAAGAAACCTCCACTGACCAATAACCAGAGGCTTCTGGAACTGACGTCCGCGTCTGTCTCCTGTATATCCCATACGACCTATAGCACCCTCAATAAAATCCATAGGATACTCAATATCCCCGTTCTCCTGTTCTACGGTACCTAGCTGCAAAATCTCACGGAGATTACCAGCTGAAAAGGTAACAGGTTGTCCACTAACCGTAGCTCGAATCTCAGGTGGGGTGACAGATTCGTCATATACTATATCTGTCCAAAAATCGTTCAGTATAGCCTGAGAGATAGGAGGATTGGCCGTAATGGCGTATCTAATCCTTGATCGTTCTAGAAAACGTAGAATATCAGCAACCCTGTCAGCCCGCTTGGCCTCAAGGTTCAGATCAACCAAAATGTTGTGACCCTTATCAAATGCTCTAGCCATATCTGTAAAATAAACACAAACAACAGATATAATTTAATGCACGATTAAAAATATTTAAACTATTACGTATTATGAATCGAGATTCATCAAACATCTTAGTTTAAAATTGAAATTATATATAACTTGTTACAAAAATAGTCTCAAGTCGTATATAAAAATTTAACTTATAACTAAAAAGTCTTAAGTCTAATTTAAATTAATTATATAAAAGTTATTACTTAAAAAGTCTTAACATTTATATCACTACTTTAAAAAATAAAATTTTTCTAAGTACTGGACTCGCATAAACTGGCCTAACGAGTTGAGTTCAACTCGTTTAGCTTATCAACTCGCTACATTGATCAACTCGCTAAACTTATCAAGCAGCTATTGAAGTGAACTCGCTAATTACACCGATTCGCTAGTCAACTCGCTGCGAGTTGATTCACAATGTCAACTCGTTCGATGAACTGCCGTCGCGAATTTCCAATTAAAATCGATTAATCTTGTAATTTTAACATGATCTATCGATTGATTCACGTTCATTAATGTTCGTTTAACATAAACCCTAAAGATCTATGTCCAATAACATCGTAATCGACGCAAATTGTTTAAACTTCAAAACCGAAACCCTAAGTTTAAAAAACCTTCGATTTCGTGCAATTTAAACAGTGAAATCCGTTGATATATACCTCAAAATGTGCGCAAATAAGTCTTGAATATAATCTATGGATTGAAAAACTCGTTCCCGTACTATAAAAATCGAAATCAAACGAAAAGTAAATATCGCCTCGTTTCGCCTGTGTGACGGATTCGCAAGCTTTACTGAACTCGCGAAGTTTGTGTGGGTTCGGTGGGTTGGTTTGACTCGTTTGACCCCTTTTATACTTCATATCAGATTCGCGAGATTTGAAGTGGACTCGCAAGTTGATGTCAACTCGCAGAAATAATAAAAACGCGAATTTAATTCTAAGTATAAATAAAAACCCGATATTTTTACAAGTCTAAATTATAATTAATTCTCACTTGTATTTGTCACGTTTGTTCAACTCAAAAATATTCAGTATAATTTAATTCCAAAGGGTAAATTCAGATAAACATAAAAACTTAAATAAAAATAAAATAAAATAAACATACGATAAAAATACAACGATATAAACATTGGTATCAAGTACTATTTTATTAATCACTCGAAACAAAGTAAATATACAAAGTAAATAAGATTTTATCTGCTTAGGGATCATATTAGTAAGAATAAGCAATTAATTATATATTAAAAAGTCTAAGCAGATTGGTAGTATACATACCTCATGAAATTCAAGTAAATCACTGTAAAATTACACCTAAATTCATCATTGATACATTTATATTTATAAAACTATATCTTAGGTACCTTTATACACATAGCATAATTAATAAATGCATTACTCACATAAAGTGAATTTTTTTTTTATTTTTTTAATTATAGACAGTTCAAGACGATTACCGGTATTATGATCCACATAAACAAATTATTCTCAATTTTCTAAGCAAACTCTTTATTGTTAGTATGAATATTATCAAGTGCTTCCTATTATATGACATACTGAAGAATTCAAGTAAAGCTCATAACACTGCATCATTAAATTTCAAGGTAGTGGTTACTA
The DNA here is from genome assembly GCA_949592205.1 of Helichrysum umbraculigerum. Classification (NCBI taxonomy): domain Eukaryota; kingdom Viridiplantae; phylum Streptophyta; class Magnoliopsida; order Asterales; family Asteraceae; genus Helichrysum; species Helichrysum umbraculigerum. The sequence continues at coordinate 366,007,672 of CATIUR010000001.1, forward strand.
AATGATGTATCTTTTCGAAACATATAACATACACTTGAATTTTAAATATTAGACAAATATCAAACATATTTTGAATATGTTATGTTATCTAAGTTTGTACGTAGTACAACAAAAGATCCCTTCTAGCATAATTTAAAATATATTTGAGAATATTAATTTAATTAAAGGTTTCAGTTCTGTACTTAGTACAACAAAGTTACCAGTAATTAAGTTAATACCCATATTGCTACTATTTGTCACTTTAAATTAAGATGCATGATAACAGTGTATAGTAATACCATCATTCAACATTTAAGACTTAATGTCATACATCATAGAATAGTGACACAAAATAATAAACAAGTAGTTAATTTACTTCTTAAGGCTTAGAAAATTTCATATAATTTGCCTACCAGTACATCATATGATGAAGCCATCTAAAGTTTTCACTAAAAATAGACAAATTATAACTTGTGGATATAGGTGTATAATCAAATAAATATAAACACATACCTGATTGAACCGCTGTAGTTCTAAAGCAACTTTATTTGAACCTACTACCATATCATACTTAGGACTTAAGCTTTATTATTGTAAAGCTTATTCTCCTAATGTACTATCATTTCCCTTAGTTTTTGCAAATAAAAACTTAAATGAAGGCGATTCCCCTTAGGTAACAAGCAAATGAATGCTATACGCCTTTTTTTTTTTTTTAATTAAATTTTTTTTTAATGAACACATAAATACTAACTATTACAAAATTACCCTTGGAAGACTAATCACTCTGGATTTCTCATTCCATTCAGTTGAACCAACGTCTCAAATCTTGCTCTGTCGAACGCCTTTGTGTATAAGTCTGCTAAGTTATCCAATGATGGTACCTTAACTAACTTTATCAACTTTTTCTCAGCACAATCTCTAATAAAATGATGTCTAATATCAATATGCTTAGTTTTACTGTGCTTCACTGGATTATTGGTGATCGACATAGTAGATTCGTTATCAATCATCATAGGAGTATTGGTTATATTTAACCCGTAATCCCGCAGTTGCTGTTGAATCCAAAGAACTTGCGAGCAACAGATGCCAGCTGCAACATACTCAGCTTCACATGTAGAAATGGCTACCGAGGTTTGCTTCTTGCACTGCCAGGATACTAATCTACCTCCTAGGAATTGACATCCTCCGGTCGTAGATTTCCTATTCTGATTGCATCCTCCGTAATCCGAATCAGTATAAGCTACGAGATCTAAGTCTCCATCAATCGGATACCAAAGACCAAGCTTAGGTTTCCCTTTGAGGTAACGAAAGATTCGTTTAACAGCTTGCATGTGTGACTCTTTCGGATTAGCCGGATATCTTGCGCATAAACAAACAGAAACATTATGTCAGGCCTAGAGGCTGTAAGATACATTAGTGATCCGATCATGGCTCTATAAAGAGTTGGATCCACATCGCTATCACTCGATGTATCTGGACCTAGTCCATGATTGACTGGAATTGGAGTATTGTAGACCTTACTTTCATCCATCTTGAAGTGTTCTAATAGCTCATATGAATATTTAGATTGATGAATAAAGAATCCATCCTTCTTTTGATCAACTTGTAATCCTAAGAAGAAATTCAACTCTCCCATTGCAGACATTTCAAACCTTTTTCTCATGACTTGCTCGAATTCTTGACACATCTTTTCATCAGATGATCCAAAGATAATGTCATCAACATAAACTTGCACGAGAAGAAAGTCTTTCTTTTTCCACTTCACAAATAGTGTACTATCAATCGATCCTCTTGTAAATCCATTCTCAAGTAGATACGTTGATAGTGTTCCATACCATGCCCTAGGTGCTTGATGTAATCCATATAGAGCCTTATTCAAACGATATACTCTATCTGGATACTCAGGATCAGCAAACCCTGGCGGATGTGAAACATACACCAATTCTTCTACTTTGCCATACAAAAAGGCACTCTTAACATCCAACTGATACACTTTTATACCAAAATAAGATGCAAATGCTAAGAACACTCTAATTGCTTCTAGCCTAGCAACTGGTACAAACACTTCATTGTAGTCAATACCTTCTTGTTGATTAAAACCTTGAACCACCAGACGAGCTTTATTACGAGTAACGATTCCTTTATCATCTCTCTTGCACTTAAATACCCATCTAGTTCCAATTGGATATTCTCCCTTTGGTAGGTCAACCAACTCCCATACTTGTAATTTAGAGAACTGAGATAGTTCTTCTTGCATTGCTTCTACCCACGAGCTTTCTTTTAAAGCCATTTGAACATTTTTAGGCTCGACTTGTGAGATAAAGCATGAATACAGACATTGATTAGGAATCCCTGTCTCTTTCATTGCAGTATACAAGCTTTGGTATTCAGAATTCTCAGACGTACTAGCTCTGGATTGATGTCTAGTTTGAACCGGAGTATTAATATCACCGATGATGTTTTCAACGGGATGATTCTTACTCGTTCTAGTTGTAGTAACTGGTTCAACCGGTATCTCATCTTCCAAATTAGTACCAATCTCTTCCAATTCAGGTACATCTTCCGTACGTGCTGAAGATATCCTTAAATGTTTCAAAGGAGTAAGTATATTATCAAACTTTGTAGAAAGATCATCAGGATCTTCTGTTTCTTGAGACTTATCCTCTGAAGGTTGTTGTGACTCACTTGTGGAAGTTTTATCTGAGTCAACATTAGTCTTAATTCCAGATTGCTTAACACTTGATGTTGAAGCGGGACCAATATTCTCATCTTCAAACAATAAATGTTCAGCTATCTCTGAATCACTGACATAGTCACTAATAGGAACTTTAAATGATGCAAAAAGATCAGAATAATCAAATTGCCAGTCTAAGCCCTTATGAACATCAGGTGAGTAGCTCGTAACCTCAATATTATAAACTACCTCCAAACGTCCTGTGACTTTATTAAAGACTCTCTTGTTTGGCGAATTGGGCATATAACCTAGGAAAAATCCTTCGTCAGCCTTCTCACCAAATTTAGCTTGATGTCCAGTCTTTAATATGGTGCATGAAACTCCAAAGGGTTCAAACCCTTTTAAGTTTGGTTTCTTATTGTTCAAAAGCTCATAACAAGTCTTGTTATGTCTCTTAACCGTAAGAACTCTATTAAGAACATAACATGCTGTATTCACTGCTTCTGCCCAAAAGATGACCGGAAGCTTTGAATCAGCAAGCATTGTTCTAGCAGCTTCAATCAACGTCCTATTTTTCCTTTCAGCAACACCATTCTGTTGAGGTTCATACGGTGCACTGAATTGATGTAATATCCCTTTGCTTAAGCAATAGATATTCAACGTTGAATTCTTAAACTCTGTTCCATTGTCACTACGAATACGCTTAACTCTCTTTTTATAGACATTCTCTACTAGATCAAAGAACTCAATTAGAATTCCAGGAGTCTCATCCTTTGATCCCAAAAAGAATACCCATGAGAATCTAGAATAATCATCTGTGACAACCAAACAGTACCATTTGCCACCTATACTTCTCTTGCTTATAGGGCCGAAGAGATCCATATGTAGCAATTCAAATGGCGAGGAGATAGAGTTTTCAGTCTTAGGTCTGTGTGGTTTCTTGTGCTGCTTTCCTTTCATGCAAGGAACACACTTATCCTTAGACTCGAAACGTTTTTGTGGTACACCTAGAACCAAACCATTTTTGGTTATATAATTCATCTTTCTCCAGTTCAGATGTGCCATTCTCCTATGCCATAACAATGCGTCTATTTCCGAAGCCTTGGATAATAAACATGTAGACACCATTGAAGAGTTAGGAACACCCATGTTGATAGCATAGATGTCCTTCTTCCTTGGCGCCCTCATCAATATCCATTCATCAGGAATTTTAAAACCTGGCTTCAGGACTAAGGCCTCCTTTTCATTGAAATAAACTGGATGACCTTTATCACAGACTTGGGAAACACTCACTAGGTTGTGAGTTAGTTCTTCAACATAGTTCACATCCTCAAGAGTCAAAGTTCCATTTGAAACTTTTCCTTTTCCCGAAATTACTCCTCCTTTATCTCCTGCAAAATTTACTTTTTGCTTGAGATTCTCCTTGAAGTCCTTCAGTAGACTTCTTTCTCCAGTCATGTGCCTCGAGCATCCACTGTCTACATACCACCAGCTGTCCTTGTTCACAGCATGCTCCTGCACATAACACAAAACACGATCAGTTGTCAAGAGGGACCCAAGCCATTACGGTCTTGGTTTGTCCCTTATCATCAACAAACTTAAGCTCTTTAAAATAACCATCCTTCCCATCAGGAGCTTTGGTTACTTTCGAAGTAGCCTGAGTTTGTGGACGATCAGCCTTAAGAGGTGAATTTGAGGAGAACCTCTTAGGCACATAATTATGAGCTCTATTATGATAATTATAATTAAACTCATGTGATCGCAAAGTAGTACCACTCTCATAATGACTATGGCCTCTACTTGTATTTCTAAACCTCGACGGAGTCACATCCCTATACTTATGGACAGAATTATCACTTTGAGTATATGGCCGTTTAGGTTTAGGTGGGGATACACTATGCTTACCATCTCTTTTAAGAATGTTAACAGGTTTATTACCTAACTTAAGTTTGGTATCTAACCCATCTACAGTCATACTAGAGTCGGTCTGTGTATTTTCATCCATCACAAGCTTATGTGATGTTTCAGGCTTTTTGTTAGGACAACATGAAGCCACGTGTCCCTTTTGATGACACTTGAAACATGACATCTGCTTGCGTGATTTACTCACTTTTGCTTTCTCATCCGGAGTCTTAGGCACTAAAGGTTTAAGTTGTTCTTTATTAACCTTATCATCAGTCTTAGCATCGTTAATCACTCCACCCGATACAAACTGTATTTTGGTGAAATGAGAAGCCTTACTATTATCTGATGAAGGGTTCTTAATAACATCCTTCTGTGCCTCTAACTTTTCCTGATCATTAGTTACTGAAATTTTAGGAGTAGCATCTGTCATTTCAGAATCTTCAGGAATAGGAGTGTAATTGGCATTAAAAGGTGGGGATACATCATTGTAACCTAACCCAGTCTTGTCCTTTACACTTCGTTGAGCATCTAACATTTTATCCATTTGAGATGTCCTATAGTTCTCAAGTTTACGATTTTGCTCAATTAACCTTAAGTTAAGGTTCACTATTTCCTGATCCTTACTAGCAATCGTCTCATTTAAGTCTTTGATATTCATATAGAGACCATCTATGATAACAGATTTTTCACTTATGGTATCTCTAAGTTTTGTTCTATCCGAAGCATCAGACTTAATTTTATCTTTTAAGACTTGTTTATCATCACTTAATCTACGAATATCCATAACAGCTTGATCAAGTTCAGATCTAACAGTCTTATAAGATTCCTTATCCATATTTAATTGTGATGACAGGTTGCTATATGACACAGTTAAGACACTATTCTAAGATTGTAAATCAGTAACTAAGTAACAAACATCAGCAAGATTAAGAATATCTAAACATACCTTCTTCTTGTCAGTTTGTAATTCAGGCATACGTGCCACGAATTCTTCAGGACTCATATCTGGAGCTGAATCCATATATAGCACGTCATCATCACTTGCCTTCACTTCAGACTCAGGCACCTCTACTTTCTGTTCCATATCAGTGGGCATGTAGGACACTGATCCAGCAGTTGTTTCTTCGATTTCGGCCATCAAAGCTTCCTCAGAATGAGCTTGCCAATCATAAGAACCATCCAACTGCTTTACCACTAAGGCTTTGGAAGCGAGAGTACTTCCCGAACCTTGTTTTCCTTGTGCTTCTACTTTAGGTCTTTGGCATTCTCTAGCAAAATGACCAATACCCTGACAGTTAAAGCATCTGACCTTGGTTTTATCAAACCCTGATCTATTGCCCAATACTTTTCTACCAGTTCTCTTGAGGAAATTCTTCACCTTTCTAGATATCAACGCAAGTTGATCTTGAAGCTCCAATTCCTCAAGATAATCAGAATCTATCTGCTCATAATCCTCATCAAACAGAATAGGATCATTGATCTTTCCCTCTATGTAGTTCTCATATGATGCCACAAAGGAAGCAAGAACAGACAGTTGCTGTTCAGCAGATTTCACACTCATCGGCATCTTCTGATGCTCTTGAGGTGACTTCTCAGAATTCTTTCCCTTTGTCTCATCACTAGAGGAGGAAATAAAGCACAGATCTTCAGTAATCAGTTCTCCATTTTCACTAGTATCACCAACTAACAGTGCAATGGTCGAACTAGATGACGCAGTCGAAAGACTTGACTTTCCATGATACAACCCAGGGTTCTGAACCTGATCAGAATCACTATCTCTTGACTTCTTGGAGAAATCATAACCTTTCAGCTTGTCTATGACTTGCTCTAAGGTCATAGTAGAATACCTAGTTTCGTTATCCTTAATCATAACCCCATACATTTCCCATTTAGAAGGCAAACCCTCAAGAAACTTGTCGGTTTTAGATACTTCTTCTTCAACAATCTCATGGTATTCTAATTCACTTAGCAGATGGTAGAAACGCGTGACATAGGCATCAAGATCTTCTCCTTTTAAAGCTTTAAACATAGTAAACTGCTTTTTAAGAAGACTCCTCTTGCCAGCTCTCACCTGTGGACTTCCTTCACCTCTTTTCTCTAGAGCTTCCCAGAGCGTTCTAGCAGTATGAAAAGATTTCAGTTGATGAGCAATCTCTTTAGGAAGACACATCTTTATGCATGAATGTGCTTTATTCTCATTTCTGTAAGCTTCCTTCTCTTGATCACTCATGTTCGCATAGGTAAGAACCACAGTGGCATTCTGAACAGTTTGAGTATGTGCGGTGTATCCATTCTTGATACACATCCAGATAGACATGTCATGGAATCTACAGTAAGATTCGAATCTGTCCTTCCAATTGTAGTAATCCTCGATTCTTAACAACTTAGGTGGAACGTTTGACTTTCCCACCTCGTGGTCCATTTCGATCATTCTACTTAAGTCAGACATCTTGAAAACGTAAAATTAAACTGTTTCAGCGAATTCAGAAAACTCAACTCGCAAGACTCAGCTCAACTCGCAATCTCAGCTCGACTCGCAGAATACGTCGATTCGCAAGTCTCAGTTCGGATTGCTAAAGATGTCGATTCGCAAGTGATGTCGATTCGCGAGGGATCTCGGTTCGACTCGCAAGCCTCAGTTCGACTCGCTAGTTCAACTCGGTTCGCAGGCGACGCTGGAACCCTAATCTCGACTCGCGAAGCGGCTGTTAAACCCGAAAAACGAATGTTAAGGTATTTTTACGACTGAAACTAAGAATTTCGACCGTAAACAAACCCTAAAACGTCCAGAGAATGATTTTGATCGTTAGTATTGCAAAAACGCACGTAAAAACGACCCGAATCAAAAACGCAATAACACTAAAACTTATGAACACACTCGTATTTAGCCCGAAAGCTCTAATACCAGATGTAAGTCCCCTAGTTTTAGGATCGATAACTTCGTTATCTGTAGTATTAAGGTGCGGAATCCCTCAATACGGTGTTATCTTGCTAACAACGAATATGTTCGAATTGCGTTTTAATAAAGCTTAACTTTAAACGATGAATCGTCAAAGCCTAGCCTTTAGGTTCGGTTTTTCTCTGGTTGTCGAGTTCGCAGATCAGAAAGACGAATAGCCAAAAGTTATGTTTTTCACCGTATGAAAAACATTATATACGTCCAGCTCAACTCGGCTCGCATGGGCCTGCGAGTTCGGTCCAACTCGCGGCCCAAGCCCAACACAGAGCTCGGCTCGCCAGACTAATGCCTCACAAGTTCAGTTCTCATCTCACAGCTCAGCTCGCTGCGACCTGAGATCTCGACTCGCTTTGCATAAAACGTCCATTATTTATTTCGTATTTAAACATTCGTCTAACTTAGCACAATAATATGTTTAACGAATATTACTAACAAAACAAATATTTATTTACAAATCTAAACCAATATACAAACGTCATAATAATTACACCAGTCCTATTTCAAGCTAGCTCTGTTGTCACAATCTATGTCCCAACACTTTGCATAAGGTGATTTATTAATTTTAAAATATTTTGTTATTTTTATAAATTGCTTTACGTATGGTAAATTTAAATTTTATTTCATTTTTGTAAATATTGTGTGATTGTTTTAAATGAAAAATACAAAAAGATTTTATTTCTTTGTTATTTTCTTCAAGTCAAATTTTATTTATCAAAACAAGTACTAAAATTGAAACGCAGAATATCGAAAAATCCTAAAAATTTTCAAAATGTGTCTTGGTCTGACACTCGCCAAGTGTCGTTCCAAGTGTTGCAACAAGTGACGTTGACGAGTGCTGGAGTATAAATAGTACAGGAAACGGCACTTCGATCCAACACTTTCAAATTACTTACTCCGACACTCGTTGCGACACTTATTTGCGATTCTCCGACACTTAGTATTTTGGATTTTTGATCTATTTCGACTTGTTTTCATCGTGATCAGCTTATTGTTTCGTGTTCCTCTCATCTTTACACACATTTCGGTATAAAACTCAATCCATATAACTTTGTATTTTGTGAAAAATTGTTATATGTTTATACGGGGTTAAGGGTTTGGTTATATTTGAGTAATAAACGATCGAATCAAATGAATTAGATGTTAAAACTTGGTGTGTTTTGGTCGTTTGTATATGCCGAATGTTTGTGTAAGGTCAAAACTCAAAAGCCCCAATTTTGATTCGATGAGTTTCTGGGTTCAAGGGTTTCTGGGTTGGTGTTCTTCGCTCCGACACTTGCCATGACACTCGCCGAGTGTCGTGAAATTGGTAATTTTTGTATTTTAATGAAAGTTTCGGATAGTTGACTGTGTTGACCTACGACACTTAACTTAAGTGTCGTATGATTTGTTTTCAGACACTCATAGTAGTGTCGTATTAAGTGCTGGAAGAGTTTTACGACACTTCCTTTAGTGTCGTTTCAAGTGTCGTATCTAGTGCTGGATTGAAAAATTTTATTTTTATACGACACTTAATGAAACTCTGTCAAAAAAATTTCTGACATCCGACACTTAGCTTAAGTGTCGGATATATTTTGAAATTGATTTCTTCCGACACTCTTGTAAATGTCGTGGCAGGGTTATGCGACACTTCTACAAGTGTCGCATATAATTCAGAATGTTTAACATTTTTAATTTTTGTGTGTTTATTTTACTGAACTTGTATATTGATGATATATTTGTATATGTTCAGTGATTTCTCTTTACAGATGGAAAATCTCGCTGCTTTTGTTGGAAAATCGAGTCGCTGACACAATATAGTTGCATTTTTAGAGACGACGCATAAGAACTCGATTCCTTTTCATCCGATGATCAACTTTTGGGGGCGTTCTCGTATTCATTACACTATATCTACTGATACGCCTGTGGATTTGAGGCATACGGCTGAGTTTTGGAACAATGCCAATATCGTTACTGAGAACGACATCAGGCGTACTGAGACAACGGTGATGGGTCAACTGGTTGTTGCTACTGAGGACACAATTCGACAAGTCCTTCATTTTGATGATACTTCTGACATGCCGACTCAGTTCGAGACTAATTTCATTATTGGAGCTTCGGGGAGAATGGGATATCCTCTGCCTGCTGATCAATACTTGAAGACTTTTCTTAGCAAGGTTTGGAGGTATCTAGCACATATTGTGATTATTTGTTTATCTCCGAGGAAAGCTGGATTAGAAGCGATGAGCTATGCTACGCTGTCAGTTATGTTAGCTCTTGTGTACAATAAACCGTTCAATTTCTCTGGATATATTTTTGAGAATATGATTACAAACCTTCAGTCTGGGAACGACATGTGGTATATGTATCCGAGGTTTATTGAGTTGATTCTTAATTCAATCAATTTGGGATTAGCGGTTGATCTGTTGACACAGCTGCAGCCACAGCCAATGAAGGTGAGAGTATTTGGGGATTGCAACACTCCACCAAAGGGCCACGAGAGAATTCGTGATCATGCATTTTCGGTCAAATTATCAATGAAAACTACCAGCCGCCGCCAAACGATGGATATGATGATGTGGTGGTTCCTCCTGAGCAGGTGAATGAGGAAGAATTTGTGGATGTAAATGTGGAAGATGAAGTGAATGATGTTGATGATCCACAAAACTTGGATGCTGGAGGTGATGAAGCTGGTGATGGTAATGATGATGATGGTGGCGTAACACCAGCTGATTCTGAGGGTGATGTTCCCCCTCCTGATACTTTGCATGCTATTCAGCTGGTGGATCCTCGACGCTTCAAGCGTATCTTGAGGAGGATGTCACAGGGGCGTGTTTATGTACCCCCGAGAAAAGACAAGAGACCACGAACGGCAGAGGACTCTGAGTCTGATGTTGAACGTCCATTGGTTCGTCGCCGACGTGGTTCTGGAGTTGAGATAGCTGATGAATCACAACCTCAACCAGCTTTTGTACAACAGCTTATGAAACAGCTGGAACATTTGAGCAAGAAGTTTGAAGATCAAGCTGTCGAGGTTGCTGATTTGAAGAAGCAGGTTGCGAAGATTCCAGAGCTGGAGCTAAAGATTAAAGACTTAGATTATAGGGTTATTGTGCCAGAGGAGCCTGTTCCTGCTATAACTGAAAATGTAATCCCTGATTCTACTGTTAATGAAAATTTGGCTTTGGATTATTTTGTTGATGTTCCAGGACAACCGAGACCTTTAGCGGTTGATTATACGTACATGAACTTGACGTATATGCAAAGTTTGATCAATCCAGTAAATGTTGAGAATGATGAACATCTTGATGATGATGATGATGATATTGAAGTCGAGACAGTGGTTCCTGAACCGGACGAAATTTACATGGAGAATCCTAGAAAAGATCCGGTGCCTGAACGTGAACCTGAACCTGTACAAAAATGACCGAATCAATCGTTTGACTGGGATGTACCTATTATTGATTCGGATTCGTCTGAAGATGAAGCCGAACCTGTAAAAGATTCAAATCAGGAACAACCAGCTGATAAAACAGTTCCTGAATCATCTTCTGTACCTGAACCAGAAGTTAATCAAGAATTTGTACTTGAGCAATCTGCTGCTGATTCTTCTGAGTCTTATATGCGTAATCCTTCTAAACCGCATATGAGATATCTTCCTGCCAAACCTGAGTTGAAAACTTGTAAATATTTTGAAGTTCGAGGTGAACTAACATGTTTGATTCGTAGCTGGAAGTTTGATGCTGAAATTTTTTTAATTTTGATTAAAAGAAGTGACGGCGTGCAATATTTCAAACCAAGATACAATCATATTAGCACATTGCCGAAAGTCGAACTGAATCGATTGGCTCAACTGAATCTCGTCAATCATACTGATGATTTTAGAGGTGAGATGTTTGAAAAGATATTTAGACGAGATATGAATAGCAAGAAATATATGTGGATAAGACCAGAGCTTGGTATTCGTTATTGTTACAAAAAGAAGCTTGATCCACGTACACAAAAGCCGATCGTGAAGTATTTGTATCCTCTAGCTGCATGTTTGAAAAAGGTTCCGTTACAGAAGTAACCATTGGATTTTCTGAAGTATTTATGTCATTGGTGGTTTGATTCTGTAACTCAAAAAGCTGTTATTGAATATTCGACTGTCAAAGAGTCTAAAAACAAATGGCAGGGAAATAAACCGTTGAATAAATCTGTTCGTGTATTTGACCCGCTCAGCCTTATAAACTTATCGAAGAATGATTTGAAAGCTCTTCACAAGAATAAGATACAGTATAAACAATTTGATCAAGTGGAAGCTTCAAAATTTCAAAAGGTTGTCGAGGTTTGTGTTAGAATGGGTGTTCATGCTGGTGGAACATTCCCAGAAGGCTGGTGCTAAATGAAGACATCTAAAAGACCAAGCTGCTGCCAAGGGAGAGTTTGTTGGTGCATATTTGTACGTCAGACAGTTGGTCTTGAGTCTGTAATTGTATATTTGTGAAGTTATTGAATAAAAGTGTGTTTTGATTGTAATAACTCTGTTTGTACGCTTTAATTTAATAAAATATGAAAATTTTGTATTATCTGCGACACTTGTCAAGTGTCGCATGTGTTGAGTTATTAGCGACACTCGGTAAGTGTCGCATGGTGCGACACTTAGCGAGTGTCGCATAAAACAGAGTATAAATAGTGATTTTAAGCTAAAAATTCATAACTTCTTGAATACTTGTGTGTGTTTTTGAGTGTGTTTTCTCTGATTACGAATTCAGTGAACAAAAACCTTAAACTTCCAAATTCCTAAATTGTTAAACTATTGTACCAAGGGAAGTTACATATATCCGTATATGTTTCTAACCGAAAACTAGTGATTTGTCACTTGTGATTGGATTCCGCACAACTCAAGTGAATATCGATTCAATAGATCCTATTAAGGAGACCTACCGGGACCTAACACTAACCAAATTAGCTTTGATAAAATTGAAAGTAGCTTACAAGAAGAATGGTGAACTTGAAATGATTGCAATACAAAAACAACAATTCCAAAATCTACTAGCTTGATTTCCCGCTCCGTGAGTTCTTCAGTGAATAGTAACAAATGGTGAAATTAGGTTTTGAGTGGTGAATTTGTGGATGAAATGGATGTTATTGATACTTGGAGTAACCAAGAACAATGATTTTGATGATGAATTTAGTAAACCCAGAATCAATTTGAAACCTCGCACTTCTCTTTTTTTTGAGTAACCAGTGATGTCCCTTTTATGAAAACCCAATTGGGTTTTTATGGTTGAAGGTAGGTGGATGAAAAATTCAATGCAAGGATCCAAAAACAAATCTTCAAAGTCTTGATCTTCTGACATAGCGTGCACGCAGTTGGAGAATTGGTTGGGCATTTAATTTTTGGACAAGAAGTCCACAAAAGACTGCATATAGCTGCTGCTGATGACTTGTTCTGTGGAAATATTTTTATCTCGTATCTTATATCATATTGCAGATCTAAAAAGCTAACTCCCGCCAATTAACCCGAACAGGTTAGGTATCAACCCGAATGGGTGTGAACTGACCCGAACGGGTCATCACCCACCCAAACGTGTGTTATAAAGGGTTTCTCGATGATCGATCAAGGGGCGCTTGGCTGTAATGATTTTGAACTGAAACACCCGATTGGGTTAAATAACCCGATCGGGTTAAATAACCCGATCGGGTCACAACACATAACCCGTACGGGTCTGGTCTAACCCGAACGGGTGTGGCCTTTTTCAGCTTGACTTCACAGCTTCATTTTAGCTTCTGATTTTTCCACAACTTCATCATTTTAGCATGCTTCCTAAGTTTTATCCTGAGATCAATTTCTAAATTAAATAAGTATCGAAGTTCACAAATTTGACCTAAATGTACATGCAAAACGATGATAACGCGAAAGATATTCATATACAAAATGAGCGTTATCAATTATTGAATATTATTCTAAAATCTAAATGATGAAATACTTAGTTTGTAAATTCAATGAGTTGGGATTTATAAAAAAATTTAAAAGTTAAATTTCTCCCATAAGTTAAATCAAAAAGGGCATAAAAGAGTATATTGATAAGTTCATTGGTTAAAAGAATTAGTTAGGATAATTTATTAGTAAATGATATTGAAAACCCTTAAGGTGGTTTAATAAGATAAATCTATTTCATTTAGTTTATTGAAGTTGAAAGTTTCGTTATTAATTCTAAATTACATATAAAAATAATTCACTTACTACGAATCTGATTCATAGAATTTAAAATTTCAATGTAATTGAAATTTCATTATTTTATATAGTGTTTAATTCACGAATTAAATGAATGGTAAGTCATCAAATCTTAAATTATATATATGAAACACCTTTTTATGATGTTATCATTCTAATTAAGTTTCAATTTGTCAATTAAGTCCTTTCATTTTAGTAAATTTTACGATCAAATTCCTAACTTATTAAAAAAAAAATTTAATCAACTACATACTTACATATATAAAGAAATTTAATTCATTAATTTAAACATTATCCAAATTAATTTGTAATGTTTCTATTTTCAACTCAACCTAGGAATAAAATTACTTGAAAAGGTTAATTAATTTTATTTACTAACTTTTAATTTTTCAATCTTTACTTATATAAATTCATCTATATAAAGTAATATTATAATGAATCCAGCTGGATGCTTAATATTCATATTAACTTATTCTATGTATCTTATTAATTAAAAGAAAAACCATGGAAGAACAAGAGCCATTAGATGGGAGATTAACAATGATGATCCAACCATTAATCTATTTAATGAAATACTAAATCACATTTTAATGTGTTTAAAAGACTAACATACCCTCTTATATATTGACTTTTAAAAGTAAACAAAAAAAAAAATTTAAAGAAAAGATCTACAAAAAACAATTTCTCCTTTTTTTAAACTAGATCATGACTCGCGAAATTCGCGAGCTACATTACAAAACTCGAACATCAATTGACATTATATAATTTTTAAAGATTTCTATGCAAAAAGAATACCGACAACGAACTACATTTGTAACTAATTTTCATATTGTAAAATCGTAATAATTGTTTTATCAGAAAACTTACAAATCATATAATTGTACATATCTAACTTAAGCAATACATCATAATAAAATATACAAAAGTTATTGCATTTCCATCCATCTTTTAATTAGAAATTATAGCAAAAAAGGTTATGAAATTCACGGATTTAAACATGAAATGCTGGTTTAGTGATGTATAAAATATGATAAAAGAAATTAAATGGTCATATCACTAGTAGTTAGTTTATTTTTATTGAAAGGATTTGGTATAGTGTGTTTCGTTGAGTATTAGAATTGAATATTTTATGATTCGTTTGATAAAATTAAGTATAATGTGGTTCGTATCAATCTATTCTGTGCTATACATGAAATATAGTAAGTTTACAACTCGTCAATATAACAATCGATTGGTTAATTACACTTTTTATTAACATAACTAAATGAATGGACTAACTAAAGAAAAGCTTGAATTATTTATATAAAATGTGATTCGAACGTCTTATTTTTTAGCAAAATTTGATAACCTGCAACCCAGAGTGACCCATATGCATGAAGGTCTTGGTTCATTTTCTAAGTTTCGGAAAAAATGCGTGAAGTTGTGGGGTGTGATCTTCTTTATATGTGATTTGGAGTTTTAGAAATAAAAAGGTTTTCAAATTCACCTTCCGAAGTGGTGCAAGATTTATTCCTAGGAATTCAAGTGAAGTCATTTGGGTGGTTCTCCTAGAAATAAATGTCAGGGATGTTATGGAGTCAATGGAAAAATATCACTGGTGTTCTCAGCTAAATGTTCGAGCATCGGATACAGGTCTTCAGCTTCTGTTATGTTAGTATGTTACCACTTGATTCTTTTTCTTGAGTAGCATATAGGTGTTTTAGTTTTTGGGTTGGTCCAACTTTGTTGGCTTATTTGGAATTTTTGTATTTTTGGGCATCCACATTATTTCTTGTAATATTGACTGTATGTTTGCTTTGGTTGTATGTTTCTATTTGAGACTCTATATTTGTTTTATATGTATTAGTAGTCTGCAGTTTCTAAAAAAAAGAAGTCTAATGTTGCTAATTATCATTTGTTCATATATTTAAAATGTTGGAAATTACTATGGACCGGTCACTGATCGATCAATATGTATTCATTTAATATGCCAAAAGCACTAACTGTGTAACTTAATTTATGGTTAGCGTTACATGTATCCATCTCTAAGTATTACAATATGTGATTTATAGCATGCTCTCTGTTGTTTTTTGCTTTAACATGTTATTTCTCTAATTTATGGTGACTTATTTTCATAAGCTTATTGCTATGGTCCGAATTGCATATGCAGATTGAAGCAAATTGTTGAACCTCCTTTAAAATAAGTCGAGTACAATATAATGGCGTATATATGATGTTGGTATTATGATCTTACTTTGGGTTTGGTTTTACTATAACTATCGGGAGTGCGTAACTATTTTTGTTCTTGTACATTATAATGTTAGTTGAGCTGCATCATTATATAAATATTTACTATTTTACTCATCATTACATGTCAACATTATTTTGCGTCTTTTCATTTTAAAGTAAAATCAAACCATTTAGTGCGTTGTTATCATGAATCATATATATATATAAAAAATGAACGATATTTAAAATATTTGATATATCAATTGAAAGTATATTAAAATCAAATGATATCCCACGAATTCGCGGGTTATGGTCTATTCTAAAGCTAATTCAATAATGCTACCAAACAAGGGAATTGCTCATTTCTTCTCTACGATTCATTTATCTGATCCATTTCATCTCAATATGGTTACAAATCAAACTGGATCTCAATTTGGGCCGGCCCAAATATTAGCCGAATCCCTTATTTTGATCTGTGACTCCTTTCACAGATAATTTTACGTTTCATCACTTCCGGCCATTTTACCGAGCAACAACCGCCACGCTACCAACAGCCATCACCCGCATCACTAACCGTCGCACACACCACCGTTACACTAGTCACCACAACAAAACTCCGCCGTTGCACCAACCTCAACTTCATTTTTGCACCAGTCATCACCACAGATACATACGGGTCGAATTGTTCCTACTCGCAGCTCCCGCCACAACTTTGCACCATATAAAAACCCTAAATCGGAATTAAGTTGTTAGGTAAGTACGAAATTCCACTTAGATTTGCTCATTTCTAGTCAATATATGTTGCTTAATACACTAATTAACTTTCAATTTCCTAGAATTTCAGTTGGTTAATATCTGTATGTATATGTTTGTAATTTACAGGTGAAAACTATGAAAGATATCGTGAGCTTTCAAGTGGGTAGTTATGCTAATTTTATCGGTTCTCACTTCTGGAACTTTCAGGTTAGTTCACACTTCACTAGTTCACTCTCTTCATCTTTTAAGGATCCGATAGGCCCAGTCAAATGGGCTTATAATATCTAACATGTGCACTTGTGCAGGCCTGATGCTACCGGGTTGACTCCATCACATTATCTAGTAAATCCGACCCGGATTCATCACCACCCCCAGGCCCCGACACCGTTTTCTGCACTTTACCGCCGCCACCGTCTTCTCAATCGAGCCATTTTTATAGAGTTGAATGGCAATTAAATTCAAACTTCATTCAAAATCTAACCGCAACAATGGCGGAATCTACCACCACACCACCGTCGTCGTCGTACGCTCTATCCTTCACCGACAACAAATCTGGCCGCTACTCCCAACCGGACGAGAATCCATTCGACGGAAAATGTTCTTGGTTAACGGTAGCTCTTTGCCCCTGTCTCGTATGTTTCATTCTAATAATAATTATAGTTTCAATAGTAGTTACAATCAAATTCCATTTATTTTGCCACACTCCTATCGGATCTCACAGCAGAAAATGTTAGTACTTTCAAACTCTAGGGTTAAAATTAGGGGTATTTCTGTAGCTACAAATACTAATGATAATAATGTGAATGATAAGGAAGTTGAAAGAGTTTGCAAAGTAATAGATGAGTTATTCGCATTAGATCGGAATATGGAAGCGGTTTTAGATGAGTGTGGGGTTAGGTTGACTCATGATCTTGTTGTGGATGTATTAGAAAGGTTTAAACACGCTAGGCGGCCCGCTTTTAGGTTTTTTGTTTGGGTGGGGAAACGATCGGAGTTTAGTCATGATTCAAGAACGTATAATACAATGATGAGTATACTTGGAAAGGGTAAGCAGTTCGAGACTATGGTTTCGTTGCTTGATGAAATGGGTGAGAAAGGGTTGTTAACGTTGGATACATTTCAGATATGTATTAAGGCGTTTGCAGCTGATCGACAGAGACGGAAAGCGGTTGGAGTGTTTGAGTTGATGAAGAAGTATGGGTTCAAAGTTGGGGTTGATAGTGTTAATATTTTGCTTGATAATCTTGGTAGGGTTAAACTTGGGAAAGAAGCGCAGATTTTGTTTGATAAGTTGAGAGGTAGGTTTACGCCGAATATAGAGACGTATGCGGTTTTGTTAAATGGATGGTGTAAAGTTGGGAACTTGTTGGAGGCGGGGAAGGTGTGGAATGAGATGATAGATTCGGGAATGAGTCCTGATATTGTGGCGCATAATACGATGCTTGAAGGTTTGTTAAAGGTTCACAAGAGGTCGGATGCTGTGAAGTTGTTTGAGGTTATGAAGGCAAAGGGTCCATCGCCTAATATACGGAGCTATACGATTATGATTAGGGATTTATGTAAGCAAAAACGGATGAAAGAGGCTGTTGAGTATTATGAGAATATGGTGAGTTGTGGATGCAGGCCTGATGCTGCTGTTTACACGTGTTTGATTACGGGGTTTGGGAACCAAAAACAGATGGATAAAGTTTATGGGTTGTTGAAGGAGATGAAGGAAAATGGATGCCCTCCTGATGGGAGAATGTATAATGCTTTGATTAAGTTAATGACGAATCGACAAATGCCGGATGATGCAGTGAGGATATACAAGAAGATGATTCAAAATGGGATTGAGCCGACTATTCACACTTATAACATGATGTTGAAATCTTTCTTCAGGACGGAAAATTTTGACATGGGTGTTGCTGTTTGGGAGGAAATGAGCCAAAAGGGGGTTTGCCCGGATGATAATTCGTATACTGTGTTCATAGGAGGACTTGTAAGACAGGGAAGGTCAATCGAGGCGTGCAAGTATCTCGAAGAAATGATAGAGAAAGGCATGAAGCCACCTCAACTTGATTACAACAAGTTTGCTGCTGATTTTGGCAGGGATGGTAAACCTAATATATTACAGGAATTGGCTCAAAAGATGAGATTGGAAGGTAAGCTTGAGGTTTCTGATGTATTTTCGAGGTATGCTGAGACGATGAATAAAACGGGTAAAGGTCTTGGCTTTGTTAGAAACTGAGTTGTTTGGGTAGCAACCGTTGTGCTTTCTTGTGTTTGTATTTGTTCCTCCTAGAAGTTTCACCATCTAGTATGCTGTTTAGCTGATGGGTACTTCAGTTACTCTGTATGTGCATATCATATTGTTAGTATTTCGACTGCCATATATGAAATTCTTACAATTCTGCAATTATTGAATCACTGACTAGTAGAACAGTTGATTTTTTACATCAAAATGTATCTAGCATGTAGTCTTATTTATATTGATTTTATTTCGTTACTATAAACCATCCCGTTAGGGACTGGTCTCTAGAAGGGACTGGTCTCTAGAAGGCTCTGGTATGTAGTGTTAAAGTGATTCACAAAAGTATTCAGATTAATGGTGCCAAAAAAAGCTGCGATTTATGGCATCAAGTTTGTGAGAAGCCCTATTCACTTAGTTTATAGACGATGAATCTTTGGTGATTCTGAGGACAAGATAGTGTTACATGCTAGGGTTCTTTGAAGAGAGAACTTAGATTAACTAAATTTCTAGTGTATATCTAATAGAGAAAGAGTGCTAAATGGAAGTTGTATAGACTTCGGTGGCAAAATGGGTGGGTTGGAAGAAGCAGTCAAGAAGTGAGCTGATGACAATTATGCAGGAAACCGCATGGAGAGCTAGACGGAGGATAGAGGGAATATAAGTCATTAGTTTCTATAAACATTTTGTATATATATTGTTTTTTCTGTTTACTGATAATTATTAGAAAATTATAATTTCTATTTAATTCAGGAACGAAGTTACCTGCTCTATAGTCTACTATACGAGAACGAATAGCATACAAAGGTAGCTAATTAAGACAGAAAATTATATTAAATATCACACATAATAACAGCACATCATTTCTTACAGTTTTACTTGATTACACGAATTAACAAGCACCTCTGATATTTCCTTTAGAAATATACTTAAAGGCTTACAACAAGAATTTCATTACCACATTTCCCTTTAATTTTTTACTTCCTTTTTTTTCATATGTAACCACACAAAAGCTTAAATATTATGCACTCTTAATCAAAGATACAGTTATTGAGACTACCACTTCATTCTCCTTCTTGTGATTTCTATCCGCAAGATTTTTCGCATACCTCTTAAAAACATCATCGAGTATTGCTTCACCAAAGTGATTAGCAACCAACGACTCAATCCCAGCTCTAATACTCTTTGCCACAGCGTCTCCTACACTTTGATCCTTTGTTTCTTTGAGTTGTGATGTATCATTATTATGTTTCTTCATTTTCCAAGCCTCCCAGTTGACATCAAAAATCTCTAGGTGATCGATTTTGAAGGAACCTTCTATCCCCACCAAGTTCATTATCTCAGTAGGGGATGCGGTATACTGAGGAAGGTTGAACGAATCCAATTTCTTTTCATCTACAAGGCCCTGTTTTTGTGATCACAAACAAGGTAGTTAAAGGCGAAGGCGAAGCCGAGGCGACAAGCTTCTTTAATCGACTAAGGCGAGAGGCGACAAAAGGCGAACGCCCGAGTCACCTAATCTATTAATATAAGCTAATAACGTACAACACATAATCTAATCAAAAAATAAAGAGTAAAGACATAATATGAAGATGTAAAACATGTGTACCTTTTAATATAGTCGTGTCGTAGAGAATAAATCGAAAATAGATATCTTTAAATGAACTAAGAAATTCGGAACAAAGTACAAATATGAAAGTTTAAAAGGTCCAATGCTCTAATGATCGGCTGATAGCTAGTTTGGATTTTTTGGAACGTGAGAAGTGGGATACGGGATAATGGGAAAAGGGAATACTTATCTTTTAATTTATTTGAAAGATTTTATTTACCTAAAATATAGTTATTATCCATAATTAAGAATAATATAAAGCCGTTAGGAGAAGGAGAAAAGTAGGATCTGGAAGAGAAAAGTTAGGAACTCAAAAGTCAGGTTAGTTATTCAAAAATCTGGAAAGGCGATCGCCTTTCGCCTGCTCGCCTTCTCGCCTGATTAACAAAGGCGTCGCCTCTGTAAAAAGCCTCGCCTGATGTATACAAAGGCGAATTGCATGAAAACGCCTCGCCTCGTCGCCTAGGCGATCGCCTTTGTCGCCTTTGACAACATTGATCACAAAGTTAATTAAAAAGATGTTGGTTATGAATATTACCGATAAAAACAAGCTAACAACCTGGGCAAAATTTCATATATGATGATGTGAAAGTCATTTAACTGGATAGTAGATTACCTCAAATACCATTTCTTGAAGAGCCATAGCCAATGGCCTCCAAAGGTAATAACTTTCTTCGCCACGAGGATCCTCAGTGGTCCTACCTGCTAATGTCAGAACCATCCGCCCTCCGGCCATCATCTCCTCCGAGCGACACCTCAAGAATGCCAAGAAATCTTTTTGAAATTGTTCATAGTACGCCTTGCTTACACTTTCTGGAGTCGTACTTGATAAGTATATGCTCCCTTCGTTTATCTCTTCAAGTTCAGGAAGCTACATAAAGTGACACAAATTAAGAATAATCTTTACAGTTACGCATACAGTTGAACTACTATTCAATAAAGCAAAAATACATATGGTACCCACCTGTGACAACCACTGAAGGCCGTAGGAAGAGTGGACGAAGTTTAGAGTTTTTGCTGGAAAAAGTCTGTTAAAAAATGATCCAGGCACCCCAGTGAAGTAGCATGGTGGTATATGAGGAACCTATTTGATTTGCTCAACGGTCGAGTTTTCTTGGAATTCATGTAATGTACTGAAAATGGTGTTAAAATTATTGGTTGGTAGATCGTTGAAGTTGATTTGAACTTCAGGAGATTTACAACCCAATTCAAGGCTAGTCTTGACGATTGCATTGATCACCATCGATCCTACTAGAAATGTGTTTGGTCCCAATGAACATCCAAGGTCGGCCATAACTAGCGGTTTGGGAAACTGGACGTTGTTGTGACACAAGTCGCTGATTGCTTCTTCTATCATGCCTTTCGTTTTCACTATTCCCATTCGCTATCATAAGGACAAAATTCATAAGCTTCATATATTAACATGTATTGTTTTCGATCTGAATGACCAGTTTAGATCGAGTGCAATATAGAGGTCCTATAGTTAACTTACACCCTTGATAGTTTTTCTATGATTCAGTCTTGTAAGACAATACACACACACATATACATATACATACATACATACATACATACATATACATACGTACGTACGTACGTATGTATGTATGTCACACACACACACACACACACAGGGATCCGCTGAGAACTCCACCTAAATGAGAACTCTAGGAACCATGTATTGTCTAACTTTCAAATTCGTTTTTTTCTAGCGGACAGACCTTGACGGTCAGGGGAATTACTGTCCAAACCTTTTTAACTAATTTCAATTGCTATCGTAATCATATGAATTATTGTTGCAAGATCGTGCAACAATTAATTAGGTTTTCATTACGATCATTCAGAGCAAATTACGAATTTAGTTTCGTAAAAACCGATGATTCTCGTGAATTATGCTCTTTTTCTCAATTCTTATTCATGTTGCGTAATCCTATTTATGTCAATTGAAGCTACTGATGATGATGATTGCGTTAGCAGCTAATTAAATTATAAGCATATGATGATTTGCGTTTTCAATTGGTGAAGTAGCTGTAACGATGGAAAGCCGCAATAAAGAAAATCTTGAATTTGAATATGGAATTGGAATCAAGTATATGCCACTACGTGTGCATTTAACAGGAGTTGGGTTTTATAATAGAATATGAATATAAATATGTGGACTAGTAATTGGGTATTTTTGTGAAGGGTTAAAGAATCATATGTGAGTGTATGTAAATATGAGTATAACTTAATACTGACTTGATACTGAGTTTAAATAAGGCCTTAGTGTCTGGGAATGTACCGAACTTGCACCAAATCTCTATTTTGTGTATCGAACTTTCAAAACGCAATAATAATGCACTCAACTTGTAAAAACCCAAAAAGTGATGTACTTTGATGACGTGTCGAGAACATAGCGTGTCACGTGGCGCAACCAGAGATTGACACATCCTCAAAGTACATCACTTTTTGGGTTTTTACAAGTTGAGTGCATTATTATTGCGTTTTGAAAGTTCGATACACACAATAGAGATTTGGTGCAAGTTCGGTACATTCCCAGACACTAAGCCCTTTAAATAACTACTCAGTATAACATAAACACTGGATGCATAAGCAGATGCAACACCAGATGCATACTGTATTATTTTTAATTTTGCAGATGCATATTGTTGTCATGTGAATTGAGTGTGTTTTAGAGATGCATATCGTTTTTTTTTTTAAATTTTGTAGATGCATTTTCAGATGTAAACATAGATGCAATTACATTTACAGATGCATTTAGTGTTGCGAGGTCTAAATACTCAGTTCAAATAAATTTGACTACTCAATTTTAGACTAGATATTCTAATAAATTTATGAATCCCGAATGAACAAAACTTTTCAACAGATCTTTCTCCAATGTTAGTGCTTTTACACATACACATGTGAGTACAAAAGTACGGTACAGGTGGCTCGATCATCAACCCAACTTGTTGGTTTGGCGTAGCGATGCCGGAGGAGTGGGTGTGTAACGGGTTGGAAATGGGTTAGACATGTTGACATGAACCCTATCCAAAAATGTAAATGGGTTAGTCGTATAACTGTTTCTGATCCAAACCCAAAACACCTCAACCTGAACCTGTTTATATTGTGTCAGCCTATCCATAATTGCCACACCTACTTTAGAAAGCTACCAATCTGTGTTTCTTCGATTGTTCTTTGATTATCAATCTATTTTAATACAAAATATCAGTTGAATCAATCGAGGAGCATCTGTAATAATTGAAGCTGTATTTTACTCAGTATTATGTTATACTGAGTAGATGCAATAATAGATGCATCTGTATTTTGGTATATATATATATATATATATATATATATATATATATATATATATATGTATTTGCATCTGTATATACTCAATATACATGATACTTACACTGTATATAACCTCTTTTTTTTTTTGTATAAACTCCACCATCCATCTGATGTATGTACTTTAAGTAACTGCAACTGTTGATAGTATCTAGAAGGGGTTAGTACCTGAAAATGTAATAAACTATGCTCCGATAGTCATAGTATGTAACGAACTATTCGGGCCTCCATTGTATGTAACGAACTTTCTAATTCCTCCATTGTATGTAACGAACTATTCAAGCCTCCATTGTATGTAACGAATTTTCTAATTTCCTCCATTGTATGTAACGAACTATTCGGGCCTCCATTGTATGTAACGAACTTTCTAATTTCCTTCATTGTATGTAACGAACTTCTAATTTCCTTACTTTTTTCACATGTCGATTATATAAGCATGACATGTGGCATCCCTTAGAACCGTTAATCTGTCTCATATTCATCTTCATTTATCTAATAATATTTTGCAAGAAGTTTTGAAAGAAACTTCTGCTACCTCCTTATGGTTAAAATTAAAACAAATTTAGATGACCAAAGATTTAACAAGTAAGATGTACTTCATCTTCATTTATCTAATAATATTTTGCAAGAAGTTTTGAAAGAAACTTCTGCTACCTCCTTATGGTTAAAATTAAAATAAATTTAGATGATCAAAGATTTAACAAGTAAGATGCACCTTAAACAATAATTATTTTCCCACAAAATGCAAGAAGGTGCATCTATACTAAATCATCTTTCGGTTTTTAAAGAATTCCTTAATGATCTTGGTCAGATTAACAGTACTAAGGAATGCCACGTGTAAAACTTATATAATCGACATGTGGAAAAAGTAAGGAAATTAGAAGTTCGTTACATACAATGGAGGAAATTAGAAGTTTGTTACATACAATGGAGGAAATTAGAAAGTTCGTTACATACAATGGAGGACTGAATAGTTCGTTACATACAATGGAGGACTGAATAGTTCGTTACATACAATGGAGGAAATTAGAAAGTTCGTTACATACAATGGAGGAAATTAGAAAGTTCGTTACATACAATGGAGGCCTGAATAGTTCGTTACATACTATGACTATCAAAGCATAGTTTATTACATTTTCAGGTATTAACCCCTTTATTTTATATGTAATTCGTTTCCCCTAATATTGTCATATTGCTTTTAATTAGAATTCAACTAATAAAACCTATTAAAAAAACAATTTATTTCTCTTAATAATAATAATGTATATTACTCAATAATAATAACAATAATAATCTTAAATTATATATAGGAAACATGGTTATGACATCATCAATTTAAATCAAACTTAAATTATCAAGTCCCTCTATTTTAGTTAAATTAAAATTAAAACATTTAGTTTAATTAATCAATCAATACCCCGTGTCTATACACGGGTTTGTGATCTAGTAATAATAATAAAGTATGACAAACAATGATTGTATAAGAGTTGCCCATGTGATTAGACTAACCTTATCAACTAAGTGTCTACGTGATCACATGAAAGTAGATCATTTATGGTATTTGGTACAAATTTACAAAGATTATTATATTTCCTATGAATTTTTTTTCTCTATATATTTTTCACTTCTCTTAAACTTCATTTTTATTCCAACCATTCATCTTTTCTATTCAAGATATTTACCTACACATGTCTCTATCACCATATTAATATTTCAATTTAATAATTATTTGATTGCTCTTCTTTTTAGCGTGTGTATCTTTATTTGATGTTGTTACTCTTCTTTTAAAAGTGTGTATTCTTCGTTGAACATTAATATTTTGATTTAATCTTATTTGATTTATTGCTCTTATTTTTAACGCGTGTATTTTTATTTGATGTCATTGCTCTTCTTTTAAACGTGTGTGTTAATGTTGGTTGAACATTAATATTTTAATTTAATATTTACTTCATGTTATTTCTTTTCTTTTTAACGTGTGTATCTTTATTTGGTGTTATTAATCTTCTTTAACATGTGTGTTGTTGGTTGAAGATGAATTAATTCATTAAATATTTATTGTATTTTTTAATTATTCTGTTATCATACTAGATATTAATATGTGGGTATCATCAACATAATGGAAATAAATCCAAGATTACAAAATCAATCTATCGAAGTTATCGTTCTACATAATTGATGTTAACCACCTTAGGGTAAAACTGAAGAGACAATTGAGTATATTCTATTTAACGAACATGTTCTATTTAAATTTGAATGTATACGCTTTTTAAAATTAAATATGAACTTTTTTATCTTAATATGATATGTGTAACATCCTCAAAAGTGGCCTAGTTGAAATACGGTATTTCCCTTAATTTTTATTTGCTATTTAAATTGTATTTTTAAATACTTGGTATTTCGATAGCTAAATTAATAGGTCAATTGGTCAATTGGCTTATTGTGATAAATGAATTATTAATTGTTTTAAATTTATTTAGTTGATGGTATAATAAAAGTATTTTAACTATTGGGCATTTTTAGGTTCCAGACAATAGATTTAGGACGGGTATAATTTATACCCAAAATGGGCTGAGTCATAGGTGTAGTCGACACCTGTGTTATCATTTTGACAACACCTCATTTCACCTCCTGACTTTCACTTTGATAGTGAAGAAATTCACATAATCTCTCAAACAAATCTTGCAATCTGATTTCTTAAATTCAAGGCTGTGATTGAGAATACAACTTGTTCTTCATCTTCATTGCATCATCTTCTTCTTGATTATCATCTCCATTGTAAGCATTTTACCTATTTTCATATTCATGCTTGAATTAGTTGAATTAGGGAAAACTAATGTTGAAATAGTGTTAGTTTATGTTTAAATGTGTTTGTGTGATGATTACAAACTGATTTCATGTCCATTTCAACGAATCAAATAAGTGTTCATGTATTAAAATGAGTGAATTTGGGTTTTGGTTGAAATTAGGTTGAAATCATGTTGCATGTGTATATTGCGATGTTAGATGATGCTATTAGTTGTTGCTATATGTTTACACATGTTTGTAGAGGTCAATTATAAGTAAAAATCGTGTTTGATAATTATATTGTACGAAATTTGGGTCTTTGGTTCGAGCTGAAACTAGTTTCAGGTCTAAACCATTGTTGAAAAACATTGGAACGCGATCCCGAAAACCTTGCCCGGATCGCGTTGCTATGTGTATTTTGATCCCAAGATGATTTTGTACGTATGAACGCGATCCAGTCCCTATAATACGGATCGCGTTAGCTAGTGTTAAATTGGATCAACGGATTTTGTTCCTTGGAACGCGATCCAGCTCCTTGTCCCGGATCGCGTTTGCAAGTGTATTTTGGCAACAGAATATTTTGGTGTTAAGGAACGCGATCCAGCCACACCTTATCAGGATCGCGTTTGTCAGTTTTACTTTGACGAATTTGACAACTTGTGACTTGTGTGCTTATGTTATTTAACGAGTATTGAAAGTATAGTATGAGCATTATACGACATTAATTATGTGAATGTTATATTATAAATTCTAAACATTAGAGGCTAACTCGGGTTTTGATCGTGTTCTCAGATAACCAGAAGACTCAATAAGATAAGATCTTTGAGTGGAGACTACAGTCGACAAGGGTGAGTGAATCTTGGACTGTCAGTTTAATTTGGTTGTAACGATATGGTTACAACGGGTAAACGTGAATTTACTGTTTTCATTGTTAAGTTAATAATTTGCCATGATGGCTTTATTTAGCTTGATTATTGGTGTCCTTGATTGCCTTGATGGTTGTGGACTATATGAATGTCGGGGGTCAACGTGTGTTGGGTTTGAGTACTATTACTTTGGACATCATAAGTACCTTGTACATGTGTTGTTCACTGAAATTATGTTGTAAGTAGTAATAGTACCAAACTATCGGTTTAGCCACTGATTGGCCTTCAGTTGGTTTAAGTGTTACTTGGGGAACCACCGCGGCATGAGGGTACTCCAAGGACCACCGATCCTTCATGATTAACTGTTACTATGCTTTGCTGTATTCAATTGTTAAGCTAAGTTAGGTGATAGTTTGAGATTTATTCACTTAGCTTCGTGCTAACCCCTCATTACTTCTTGCAGGTTTACTTTGGTATGTGGGTGGGCAAGAAGTACAATAAGAATGGAATGTTTGACAAGCTCACTCTGTTTTGTTACTGTGTCAATGTTATGACATTAAGTTTTGGACTTCTATAACACTAAACTTATCGTGTGTAATGTCTAGGATGATCTAGTTTAAAGACTGTATGTATTTGAATTGCCATTTTGAAATGTAAATATGCAATTCAATGGTTTGTATCTAAACTTGCGCTTCCTTTAAAAAAAAAAAAAAATATCCTTGTATTTTCGAGTAGGGTGTTTCAAATTGGTATCAAAGCAAAGGTTTGGGTGAATTGAACATGGGTTAATTGTTCAATCCCAAATCTATTTGTGTTAGTCAAACATTCCGGGGAAGGGGATTGAGCTAGTGAATTTGATTTGGTTAGTATTGCTATGTACTAACAATTAATGGGTTATGAGATGTGTTGTGATACAGGATATGGCAGAAAATAACGCTCCGACCAGTACCCCGATCAATGCTTCTGGAGCAAGAGACGCTCCTCCTGAAATTCAGTCTCAAAGTCAAGGTCAGCCTAGTACTACACTCCCTGCAAATGAATTGAGCCGTGATGAGTACACTTTGTATTTAGAGGATGAATTAAACAAATATAAGGAATTATATGAGCAACAAGCTAGAACATCCAGGCAGATTCCGGTTGTTAGTACGATTACACCTCCGTTGGTGACATCACAGTTTTCTATGCCACCGCCTATTTACTACCAGACATCAGCTCCTTTTACTTCTTCAGGACCTTCGGGATTTCAGTTTCCGGTATTTCCTCCTCCATCTCAGCAAAAATTATGTTCGTTTAAAACCTTTAAGTCTAGTGGACCTTCAGATTTCTTTGGGAGTACGAATCCTTCTGTGACCATGGATTGGTTAAGGGATGTCGAAAGAAAATTTGAGGTTTGCCGATGTGAGGATGAGATCAAGGTAACTTATGCAGTGCAACTTTTAAAGGGTCCGGCAATGGGATGGTGGGATTCTATCACATCTCATTTAACACCTCAACAAAAAGCTTCCATTACATGGTCTGATTTCCATAATGAGGTTTGTAAGAAATATTGCTCCGGGTATGACATGACTCGCATTAGGCGTGAATTCTTGGATATGCAATTGACTGATAGTATGACTATGGAGGACCTTATCTCCCAGTTTACCGATAAATTGAGATTTGTACATCAATGGGTACCGGATGAAAGGACAAAGATTGACCATTTTGTTGGAATGTTACCCCATAATTATCGGACTACTGTGAGACTTGCAGGTGATCTTAACCAAGCTTTTGATTTGGCTCGTTCTGTAGACGGTGATATTCGAGCTCATGGTTTAGAGATTAAAGACAAGTCCCCAATGAAACCCAAAGGTGAATCTACTTCAGGTCAGGGGAAGAAGAAATGGCAAGGTAATAACAATAACCGAAAACCGAATGTTGTTGGTGGTTCAGTGGATAGATCAAATTGGTGCCAGAATTGTAAGTCTAGGCACACGGGACATTGTACACCTCAGACTGCTAGGTGTATTAAGTGTGGTCAGTTCGGTCACGACATCAAGGATTGTCCATTTCCTAAGCCAGTGTGTTGGAATTGTCGCAAGGAAGGGCATCGTTCTAGTGCGTGTACAGAGGCAGGGAAGCAAAAATCGGGCACTGTCGGAGGGTCATCATCATCTGCTGGCCAGAAAAGAAAGAATCCTCCAGTTCCAACTGGTCGGGCTTTTAGAATGACCGTGGATGAAGCGGTAGTAGCCGAGGACGTCATAACTGGTACTTTCCTTATTAATTCAGTACCGGCATGCGCCTTATTTGATTCGGGGGCAAATTGTTCCTTTATGTCCTTGGTATTCTGTGATAGACTTAAATTGACACCTACATGTATTCCAAAACCTATTGAGGTCGAGGTAGCGGATGGAAAGTTAGTTTCGGTTACCACATCGGTTACTGGAGCTAGTATTTCGATTGAGGGTCATAGTTTCCCTGTTTCTTTTCTATTGATGCCTATTCATGGGTTTGATGTTGTGTTAGGCATGGATTGGTTGAGTCGTAATAAAGCCAATATAGATTGTCATAAGAAGCTAATAAAAATCCCAATCTCAGACGAGTCATATGTCGTGGCTCGAGGGGAAAGGGAGAGGGGTAGTATACCTTTAATCTCTATGATGAAAGCTAGAAAATCTCTAGCTAAAGGGTGTGATTCTTATTTAGCCTATGTTGTCGATGCTAAGCTAGAAAAGAAAGCCATTAGTAATGTCCGAGTTGTTTCTGAGTATTCGGATGTTTTCCCTGATGAATTGCCTGGTTTACCTCCGGTTAGAGAAGTAGAATACAAAATTGAGTTAATTCCTGGTTCTACTCCGGTAGCTAAGGCACCTTATAGATTAGCTCCCTCCGAAATTCGTGAAATGATGAATCAAATTCAGGAGTTATTGGATAAGGGTTTTGTTAGACCCAGTTCTTCTCCTTGGGGTGCTCCTGTGTTATTTGTTAAAAAGAAGGATGGCACTTTTCGAATGTGTATTGATTATAGAGAGTTGAATAAGAGGACCGTAAAGAATAAGTATCCTTTGCCCCGAATAGATGAATTGTTTGATCAATTGCAAGGGTCTTCGTTTTTCTCTAAGATTGACTTGAGATCGGGTTATCACCAAGTCCGGGTTTGTGGGGAGGATATCCCTAAAACAGCTTTTCGCACTCGCTATGGTCATTATGAATTCCTTGTTATGCCTTTTGGGTTGACTAATGCTCCAGCAATTTTCATGGATTTGATGAACAGGGTTTGTAGGCCTTTTCTCGATAAATTTGTCATTGTATTCATTGATGATATTTTAGTTTATTCTAAATCTGAATCTGATCATGAAGTACATTTGCGGTTAGTTCTTGACACCTTGAGAAAAGAGAAATTGTATGC
The DNA here is from genome assembly GCA_949592205.1 of Helichrysum umbraculigerum. Classification (NCBI taxonomy): domain Eukaryota; kingdom Viridiplantae; phylum Streptophyta; class Magnoliopsida; order Asterales; family Asteraceae; genus Helichrysum; species Helichrysum umbraculigerum. Next base: position 366,038,556 of record CATIUR010000001.1, read on the forward strand.
TAAGTTTTCAAAATGTGAATTTTGGCTTCGTGAAGTTCAATTTTTGGGGCACATCATTTGTGAAAATGGGGTTAAAGTGGATCCATCTAAAATTGAGGCTGTCATGAATTGGCAATCGCCTAAATCTCCGTCAGAAATCAAGAGTTTTCTGGGTTTGGCAGGCTATTACAGAAAATTTATTAAAGATTTCTCCAAGATTGCAGGTTCTTTAACTAAATTAACTCGTAAGAATGTGAAATTTCTGTGGGGTGATCAACAGGAATCGGCTTTTCAGACTTTGAAACAATTGTTGTGTCAGGCTCCTGTTTTAGCCTTACCTGACGGATCCGAGGATTTTATTGTATATTGTGATGCTTCACATGCGGGTTTAGGTTGTGTTTTAATGCAACGAGACCGTGTTATTGCCTATGCTTCCCGTCAGCTGAAACCTCATGAGATTAACTATCCTACCCATGACTTGGAACTTGCAGCTGTGGTTTTTGCCTTAAAGATTTGGAGACATTACCTGTATGGAACCAAATGCGTTATTTGTACGGACCACAAGAGCCTTCAGTATATGTTTACTCAAAAAGAACTTAACATGAGGCAAAGACGATGGTTAGAGTTGATTAAGGATTATGATTGCGAGATTCGATACCATCCGGGTAAGGCAAATGTGGTGGCGGATGCGCTTAGCCGAAAGGGTAAATCTGAAAGGGTTTGTTTAATGCGTATGGAAATTTCCTCAGACTTGATTAATCAATTGAAATTGGCACAAATGGAGGCATTATTGGATCATAACTTAAAATCCGAAGTTATGCTTAAAAGAAAAGACTTATTGGTCGAGGATTCTCGTGGATTGAAATTGTTTCAGTCTCGTATTTGGGTTCCTTTCATTGGTGGTCTTCGAGATGTAATCTTGTTGGAAGCTCACAAGTCTAGATTGTCGATTCATCCCGGAAGCACCAAAATGTATCATGATTTAAAACCATTGTATTGGTGGCCTACTTTGAAGTTGGATGTCGCTCGAATTGTTGAATCTTGCCATATTTGCTCTCAAGTAAAGACCGAGCATCAAAAACCGTATGGAGCTTTGAAGCAACTAGAGATTCCCGAGTGGAAATGGGAACATATTACCATGGATTTTGTGACCAAATTACCTCGAACTGTTAAAGGTAATGATATGATTTGGGTAATTGTGGATAGATTGACCAAGAGTGCTCATTTTCTTGCCACTTGTGAGACGGCATCATTAAGTAAATTGGCGCAATTGTACATTAATGAAGTGGTTATTAGACATGGGATTCCGTTGTCGATTGTTTCAGACAGAGATTCTCGATTTGTGTCGGGTTTTTGGCAGAATTTACAGCGTGAATTGGGTTCTAGGGTCAACTTGAGCACGGCTTATCATCCTCAGACGGATGGTCAGTCGGAACGCACCATTCAAACCTTGGAGGACATGTTGCGGGCATGTGTACTAGAATTTGGTGGGTCGTGGGATTCCCATTTACCATTAGTCGAGTTTGCCTATAATAACTCTTTCCATTCTAGTATAGGCATGCCACCCTACGAAATGTTGTATGGTCGTAGGTGTAGGACACCCACTTGTTGGTTAGAGGCGGGTGAAAAGCAGTTTGCGGGTCCTGACATAGTCCAAATTACAGCCGATAAGGTAGCTATTGCCCGAGATAGATTGAAAGCTGCCCGTGATAGGCAGAAACAGTATGCTGACCCACGTTATCGACCAGTTTCGTTTGTAGAAGGTGAGTTGGTTTATTTGAAAGTTTCACCTTGGAAGGTTGTTATCAGGTTTGGAAAACGGGGTAAACTAGCTCCTAGATACATTGGACCGTTTAAAATTCGACATGTTGTCAATGATCAAACGGTGTCGTTAGATCTTCCTCCTGAATTGTCGGGTATTCATAATACTTTCAATGTGTGCTATTTAAGAAAATGCAATGTGGAGGACCAATCCCAAGTTCTTCCATTGCAAGATTTGCGTGTTGACCTAAGTCAAAGACTTGTAGAAGAACCCGTAGAGCTTTTGGATCGTAAGGTGACTAAACTTCGAAAGAAGGAAATCCCTATGGTATTGGTTAAGTGGAATCATAGTTTGGGTCCGAATCTTACTTGGGAGACCGAGTCTAGCATGAGGACGCGCTATCCCAATCTTTTTGAGCGTGGCGAGATTTCGGGGACGAAATCTTCTTAAGGAGGGAAGATTTGTAACATCCTCAAAAGTGGCCTAGTTGAAATACGGTATTTCCCTTAATTTTTATTTGCTATTTAAATTGTATTTTTAAATACTTGGTATTTCGATAGCTAAATTAATAGGTCAATTGGTCAATTGGCTTATTGTGATAAATGAATTATTAATTGTTTTAAATTTATTTAGTTGATGGTATAATAAAAGTATTTTAACTATTGGGCATTTTTAGGTTCCAGACAATAGATTTAGGACGGGTATAATTTATACCCAAAATGGGCTGAGTCATAGGTGTAGTCGACACCTGTGTTATCATTTTGACAACACCTCATTTCACCTCCTGACTTTCACTTTGATAGTGAAGAAATTCACATAATCTCTCAAACAAATCTTGCAATCTGATTTCTTAAATTCAAGGCTGTGATTGAGAATACAACTTGTTCTTCATCTTCATTGCATCATCTTCTTCTTGATTATCATCTCCATTGTAAGCATTTTACCTATTTTCATATTCATGCTTGAATTAGTTGAATTAGGGAAAACTAATGTTGAAATAGTGTTAGTTTATGTTTAAATGTGTTTGTGTGATGATTACAAACTGATTTCATGTCCATTTCAACGAATCAAATAAGTGTTCATGTATTAAAATGAGTGAATTTGGGTTTTGGTTGAAATTAGGTTGAAATCATGTTGCATGTGTATATTGCGATGTTAGATGATGCTATTAGTTGTTGCTATATGTTTACACATGTTTGTAGAGGTCAATTATAAGTAAAAATCGTGTTTGATAATTATATTGTACGAAATTTGGGTCTTTGGTTCGAGCTGAAACTAGTTTCAGGTCTAAACCATTGTTGAAAAACATTGGAACGCGATCCCGAAAACCTTGCCCGGATCGCGTTGCTATGTGTATTTTGATCCCAAGATGATTTTGTACGTATGAACGCGATCCAGTCCCTATAATACGGATCGCGTTAGCTAGTGTTAAATTGGATCAACGGATTTTGTTCCTTGGAACGCGATCCAGCTCCTTGTCCCGGATCGCGTTTGCAAGTGTATTTTGGCAACAGAATATTTTGGTGTTAAGGAACGCGATCCAGCCACACCTTATCAGGATCGCGTTTGTCAGTTTTACTTTGACGAATTTGACAACTTGTGACTTGTGTGCTTATGTTATTTAACGAGTATTGAAAGTATAGTATGAGCATTATACGACATTAATTATGTGAATGTTATATTATAAATTCTAAACATTAGAGGCTAACTCGGGTTTTGATCGTGTTCTCAGATAACCAGAAGACTCAATAAGATAAGATCTTTGAGTGGAGACTACAGTCGACAAGGGTGAGTGAATCTTGGACTGTCAGTTTAATTTGGTTGTAACGATATGGTTACAACGGGTAAACGTGAATTTACTGTTTTCATTGTTAAGTTAATAATTTGCCATGATGGCTTTATTTAGCTTGATTATTGGTGTCCTTGATTGCCTTGATGGTTGTGGACTATATGAATGTCGGGGGTCAACGTGTGTTGGGTTTGAGTACTATTACTTTGGACATCATAAGTACCTTGTACATGTGTTGTTCACTGAAATTATGTTGTAAGTAGTAATAGTACCAAACTATCGGTTTAGCCACTGATTGGCCTTCAGTTGGTTTAAGTGTTACTTGGGGAACCACCGCGGCATGAGGGTACTCCAAGGACCACCGATCCTTCATGATTAACTGTTACTATGCTTTGCTGTATTCAATTGTTAAGCTAAGTTAGGTGATAGTTTGAGATTTATTCACTTAGCTTCGTGCTAACCCCTCATTACTTCTTGCAGGTTTACTTTGGTATGTGGGTGGGCAAGAAGTACAATAAGAATGGAATGTTTGACAAGCTCACTCTGTTTTGTTACTGTGTCAATGTTATGACATTAAGTTTTGGACTTCTATAACACTAAACTTATCGTGTGTAATGTCTAGGATGATCTAGTTTAAAGACTGTATGTATTTGAATTGCCATTTTGAAATGTAAATATGCAATTCAATGGTTTGTATCTAAACTTGCGCTTCCTTTAAAAAAAAAAAAAAATATCCTTGTATTTTCGAGTAGGGTGTTTCAATATGACTTATTAATATATTGATTTCATTGATTTCTTTCCTTTTTAATTTTTCAGAATGACTATATTAAAGCATTAGTTAAGTTAAGGTTGTATTACTTTACTCAGTGGTTTGTATGTATATTTAGTATATTTTTAACATTAATATATAATATTTTTAACCGTTCAACGGATGAGTTTAACCCTAGTTATATATAAGTAATTAAAGAAAATTACTTGTGATTATATATATATGCGATTAAACACCAAAAATAATAGTATAGTCACGTACATGTGATTATTGTTTTAATCACATATGGCAATAATTGTAATCACGTGTGATTAGATACATGTATGTTTGAAAACTTACATGTGTTTATTCACATATGGGATTGTATATACGTAATTAGTTATAATCATATGTGATTGAAAATATAGATAACTTGTTGCAATTACATGTGATTGTTGGTTAAAAATCTTATCCTTACACTTAAATTAAAACAACAGATTGCAAAGAAACTCATCCTTTGTGTTTATGAAAGTAATTTATCAGTTATATATTCAACATAATTGCATACAATTAGTTAGAAAAACATCAACTAAATACATCATGTTTCAATTACCCCAACGAATGAATTTGATAGCAGTTAGATGTAGATGATACTAACAAGAATTGAGTTTATTAGCTTGGCCTATGATCAATGTCACCTCCCCATTATGTTATTCCAATTCACCTTCTTAATAAGAATCAAGTAAGAAAACTAATCACCTTTGATTATTTAATCTTGTGTTTAACTTTCGCAGATCAAAACACATGAAAAAAGTGCATCTGTGTGAAATCATAATCAGTTAAAAGTTATTTACGATTTGTTAAACATGGTGGTGTGGTTGACGATCAAATTGTAGGAGTATTGGGAGTTATAAATTGTGATGATTAGTGAACGATGGTTAGCTCTCACTTTATAAGTATAAAGTGACATAAATACTCTTGGCAACATATCAGTTGCAACAAGTTTGTCTAACTTATTAAAACGCCCGAATAGATCTACTTTCAAACTTCTAGATCTAACGGTGGACATGAATTCTTCCGTTCTCTAATTTTTTTTGTGATTCTTTAATGAACTTTTCTCACTAGTTGTTATTGTTATGCTCGGTGGTACCGATATAACATAAAACTACATGATTGTTGTATCTCAAAGGTCATATATATTTCAAGGGTTGAGTTTTTGTACGGCAATTTTAATTTGATCATGTTTTGTGTTGTGTAACCAATTTTATAATATCCTATGCACGTGTGCAAAATTTAAGTATTTGATTGTAAACAACAAATAAATGTGTAAAATGTAAAAAAAACGTCGCACACAAAACTTATTGATGAATCAAAAAGTAATATACCTACATACCTCAATGAGTCGCGAACTTGCGATCAAAGGGATAAATCCGATCTTAGTGTTGCGCTAAGCTGCAAATGTCTATAACTAGTACCATATACTAGATGAGAATATTGCTATGATACCTACTTAAGGCGATAGTAGTCAATAGCTTGTTTGATAGACTGCTATTATTATTGATAGGCACAAGAATTAACGCAAAAAGTGGTAAAAGCACGTAATAAAATTAAAGATTGTTGGGTACAAACTCATATCCCACATTAAAAAAGTAGAGAACCAAAGCTTGTATAAAATTTCATTAGCTACTTCTCTACTGTCAGCTGATTTTAGAGTGAAACCTTATATATGCTTTAAACAAGTTGGGCCGAAAAAGATCATAACAAGTGATATCACAAAGCTACATCAAAAGGAATGTTTGAGTCAATAGAATATAAATCTATATTGTATTAATAATATAATAATTTTATTGAATAAGAAAAATTTAACTTCAATAAATGTACAACATTATCAATTTCAAATGTATTATACATATTTTTACGAATAAACACAGATTTTAAGCTGAAAATTCTAGTGTATAATCTAGTGATTAGTGTAATTAAAAAATACTTTTATTTTTATTATTTTCCAAAAGTCAAATCTCAAATGTTTAGGCAAAAATGAAACAAAAAACAGAAAGGGTTGACTGACTCTTCCATCCCATTCCATCCCCTTTCTTGGAAAAACCCTAATTCAATATTCTCATACTTCTGATAATACAATACATCATTTCTCTGTGATCTCGATCATGTTCTTCGATTAAAACTAAAAATCAATTTAAAGAACTGTATAAATCATCCAACCATGTCATCAGAGATCGAGGTCGTTGACGAATCAATCGATCGAGATACTGCCACCGGTAATGATAACGGTAACGGTAACGGAGCGATAGACGGAGCAGTTGATGAAGAGAGTTTGAGAGATGATGTATACAGTGCAGCTGCGTATGGTGATTTAGAAAAGCTTCAGCGATTGGTTGAATCAGAAGGTTGCTCTGTTTCTCAACCAGATAACCTAGGTTATTACGCCTTACAATGGGCGGCTCTTAATAACCGAGCTGCTGCTGCTCAATATATAATTCAGGTTTTTTTATATCTATAACTATACATACGCGTACTGTTTCTGTTCTGTTTCTGTGTAATTGAGTTGTTGTATCTATATGTTTTAACTGTATGGGACTTGATCAAGATATTTATGATGAATAGTGATTAATTAGAAATGGTTGTTTAATTAGAAATTAGGATGAAAGTTTTTGGTAGTTGATGTGTGGATTTAATGTAGAAATAAGAAATATCTTTTCGTTTCGATGACACTTAGGGGTAATGGATTGAAGCTCGACACAACCAGAAGTGTAATGATATAAGTATTACTACTTGTAACTTAGAAATGGAGGATTTGGTACTGGTAATGAGTGTTATTGATTTGCTGACATCAGTGGAAAGTAGAATTCTGATTGAATTCTACACATGGAGTAAAAATAATAACTGCTAGTGGTTAATTGGTGACATCAGCTGAGAAGGTATGAAGAGTGAGTTCTGACTCGCAATATATCGTGTTATAAAGAGCGAAATGTGCTCTTTATTACTTGACCGGATGTTGATGATTCAGTTTTATAACTGTTGTTTCTTTGAGTTAGTGGAACTTCTGAAAAGTTGACTGCATGAGAATGCACTTTAAGATAAGTGGGCTGTGCTAATAATGTTTGTCATTATTAGTGCTCTCATTTGGTTATTTACAGTTTCACGGTGTTTGCTTTGATGCGTGTTAGATATCTTTTAATTGAAACCGCTTGGATATTAAACTACACTTTTATCTTTTTGTATGAGCATTGCAAACAGTATTGAACTTTCAAAACAAGTTTGTAAATAGGAAAGCTGTGCTGAATTTGCAACAAATAAATATCAACTTTTTGATCGTCGAACATGTGTTTCTTTCAAAAATTCAGAATATTTATTTTTCTTCCAGGAGCATGATAGGTTAGTTGAGTAAATCAATACAGACGCCTTGTAGATTTGGAGTATCGATCATGCTAAAACATATATTTGCTTCGTATTACAAAGAACCAGATCTTAATAAGAATAAATATGATGTTTTCTGGTAATGTAGAAAGGAACCGTATGAGCATTGCTAAGAGAATTGAGTAGCTTATCAGGAAATTCTGTCTTATTGTTTTGTGAAGCTCATGGTAAACATTTATAAATAATTAGGGAACAAACCCTTATAGTATCAATATTGTTTTACATGAGTTATTAAATACTAACTTATGATATTTCTGCACGCTTGATCAAATCAAGGGAAAGGTCGCAAGCATTATGTTTTACGGCTAAGGCTGATTATTACATTAAATACCTGTTTTTTGTGATAAAATGAGTCACTAGGGGAAGGACACGTTACCCAAGTTTGCTGCAAACCTTGTTACATGCAGTGCTATTTTTAATCATTTATTGGATTTAGTATGACTATCACGTGGTAGTTATTTTCGTTCTATAAACTTTGCAGCATGGTGGAGATATAAACGCCACAGATCTTACTGGGCAAACAGCGTTGCATTGGAGTGCTGTCCGAGGAGCTGTTCAGGTTGCAGATCTGTTGCTTCAGGAAGGTGCTCAAATTCATGCTGCTGATGTGTACGGATATCAGGTCGGTGTCTGCTTATCGCATTCTTCTATCATATTTTCTTTTTTTACCTAAGATCTATTTTAGTGTGGTTTACTTCTGTTAAATCATGCATGAAAATTGTTTACTATCCTGCATGTTTGACCATGAAACTCAGATCTCTGTTATGCACTTTAAGAAAGTAATTATGCACCTGATCATCAATTCATCATATCAAATTTGGGTTTTCTGCAGACAACTCATGTTGCTGCACAATATGGTCAGACAGCCTTGCTTTATCACATTGTGACAAAATGGAATGCAGACCCCGATGTACCTGATAATGATGGAAGAAGCCCTTTGCATTGGTACTTAGATCTTTTCTTACATACACTATTCTTATTTTGATACGACTCAAGCTTCTCTCCGTAGTCTATGGATCCACAATCCCATTTTTGCATCAACTATATGTTGTCACATATTTGCATGTGTCAATTCGTAGGGCTGCATATAAAGGATTTGCAGACTGTATACGACTTCTTCTATTTTTGGATGCATATAGAGGACGCCAGGACAAAGAGGGTATAGTTTTATTTCATATTCTTGTTGCTGCAGTTATCTCATTTTCTGCTTTTCTGGACTATCAACTGAAAGCTACCCTATGTTCCGTTTTTGTGCTAATCATTTTTCTATATAAGATTAGTAATATCCTTTTATTTCAGGCTGTACACCTCTACATTGGGCTGCAATCAGGGGGAACTTAGAAGCATGCACAGTACTTGTGCAAGCTGGAAAGAAAGAGGATTTGATGGCAACTGATAACACTGGTCTCACTCCAGCACAACTCGCTTCTGATAAAAATCATCGACAAGTGGCTTTTTTTCTTGTAGGTATTTCTTGACACTAATAGGTTTAGAAAATTTATATCATGATAGCAGTTTGTTAGTGGATCTTTCTGTAACACAAGTTCAATAAATATCTGACTGACAATCAATTTTGTTGTATCCGATTCTTTAGGGTAATGCTAGGAGGGTTTTAGACAAACGCTGGGATGGAACCAGTAAACTGGGGAGGCTTTCAAAACTAGGCCTGGCACCAGCGCTTCTGTGTGTGATATTTGTGCTACTTATGACCTATATTAATTCTGTCATTATTGGTATCTTTTAAAACTCTGATTACTTTGCACTTGTGATACAACTTAAAATCAATGAGAGTTGGTAATTTTTGTAATTACATTTATTTGTGAAAACAGCTTCAAATTTGCCAAAGATGACGGCTGGCTCTGCATTTTTTGCATGGATTGGTGCAATTTTGGCAAGCGCAGGGTTGATATTGTTCTACCAGTGTAGCTGGTATGTTTTGATCCATTCTCAAAGCATAGTTGTTTTCATGTCTTACTTGAGTGTAATATTTTGACTCATGAGTGCTCTTCTGGTTTTTGCAGCAAAGATCCAGGTTATGTTAAAACTAACAGGCATGATTCACAAAATTTGAAAGATGATGTAAGTCGTGTTTGGCTTTTTTACTATTGGACTAATTGGTGACCATTGTTACCGTACACAAGAAAAAAAGGGTTGCTCTTCCAAATATTGATTTTTTTCTATTTTTTTGGTATGCCTAGGAACCGTTATTGAAGATTGAGATAAATGATCCTGCTTTGCTAGCTGGTAACTGGTCTCAACTTTGTGCTACTTGTAAGGTAATATTGCAGTTAGTCGTGTTAAATCCGATGTATGTCGTTGTATTGCAGACATGAAAATTCTCTTCTAGTTTTAGTTTATATTCAACTAATTTGACTGTTTCTATTAGATTGTTCGACCTATTCGCTCGAAACATTGTTCCACCTGTGATAGATGTGTTGAACAGTTTGACCATCATTGCCCATGGGTGTCTAATTGCATTGGCAAGGTTCGTTTACATACTAATCTTGCTTAAAATATTGATGGAGATTCACAATATATTATAATATATGCATTTAAGCTATAATTGAATTTGCATCAATCATTATGATCTTATTGACGTAATTGTAACACCTTTGAAAACAATGATGCAGAGGAATAAAAGGGATTTCTTGGGGTTCCTTGTTGTCGAAGTTTTCGCCATGCTGATAACTGGCATAGTTGCCTTTACAAGTACTGTTCTCTCATCTAAGCCTTCTGTAGTTCCCACTGGATTGACTACTTGACTTTATGCACTGAATCACCATCTTTATGCAGGAATTTTGAACGACCCCTCAGCTCCATCTTCTTTTGGGGGATGGTTGCAGCATGCTGGTAACCAGCACACTGGTGCCCTATTATTTTTAATATCTGATGGTTTCCTCTTCATGGGTGTGGCAGCTCTAACATCTATGCAAGTTTCTCAGGTATTTTCTCATATTACATTCTTCAGTTGATCAAATCTAGTATAGTGGGTGCTTAAACAACAAGTCAGCATGATAATTCTCTCATATTTCTTGCTGCAGGTTGGTCGTAATATCACTACAAACGAAATGGCAAATGCAATGCGATATACCTACTTAAGAGGACCTGGAGGTCGATTTAGGAACCCGTATGACCACGGGTGCAAGAAAAACTGTTCCGATTTGTTTATCAATGGTTACAACGAAGACATAGAGTTGATTGAAGAAGCAGCTCAATCAGATGAGATAAATATGATGCCTATGACCAGGATTTTGAACCAGCACAACGGAAATGGTGGTCATTCTCATCCACCAAATGGAAACAACCACGCTATTGATGTGAATGATAACTCAAATACCCATAGCAATCATGTTCATTCTTCTAGTTGTAGCCATGGAAATCAAGGTAAAAATAAAACTGATTCTACCCCGGTAGGGCTAGGGCTAGGTTTAGGCCGAAATTCACGGTCCATGGCTTCTTAATGATTGATGATATATTACCCTAGCCTTAATCTTGTTTGAAAACATCACATGTTGTATCATTTTTTTTGTTTATAAGATACAATCCAAGTTTTGCAGCAACGCGATTGTTGGCTTCTGTTTCCACATGTACCATGATTAAACTTGTTCTCTCTCTCAGGTGTATAATTTGTATAGAGACAAGATTACATGTTTAGTTATTAAAGAATTATACGAGCTATTTTTTCTTTTTCCGTAAATTGATTTATTTGTTTATTGATGTAGCAGTTATTATTCGCATTCTACTGCTTATTAGGATCTTATCACCTCTTTTACAATTTTTTAGAATGGACGTACTTCAAAACTAGCATTGGAAGTACTTGGTTCGCTAAGAGTTCAAACTGTTTTCGAAATGAACATCACAAACTTGTCACCCGAGAACTCATAATATATAAGGTTCGCCCCAACTGCCCGTATGTTTAAGGGTCGTGCATTCAGTGTGGCACGAGGTCTCATGTTTAATTCCATGCCACATGGCGATCCACTCTAATTACTATATACTTATCATGTCTTTGAGTGGATCGATTGTCAACGTTTGTATCCGTATTATGGACTACTTTGACTAAACAACTTCATGCTCCCAGAATACCTATCAAATTACTACAAAATTATAAAAGTTCATGTCTTTGAGTGGATCGATTGTCAACGTTTGTATCATATTTGTTAACATGTATTACTTCCACCCGATTAAAATTTCATTGTGGGTGAGTACAGTATAATAACATAAAACTCGTCAACAATTAAAGATTTATATTGATTAATAATGGAACAACATTTAGTAATGGTATTTTGTGTAGTATATCTCAATCTCAATGTACAACTGAATCGAACAAAAGCCGAAAAGACAAACAGGTTACATCACTCAGTTTAACAAGAAGAGAATTAGCACGTAAACTAGACTCAAAATGAGAACAAAAAATGTGTTAGTATGTACTATGGGAAAACAGAAGCACCGAGCTCCTTACCTTTTTAAGAATTAAAGAATGAAAGGGAATTAAAGAATGAAAGGGAATTTATAGCTTTATCATCTTGTGTTCGAATTTGAGGAGCTATCGACTATAACCTTTCTCTTACGGAACATATTCAGTGTAAAGTACGGAGTATCACTTTTTCTTGAAGTGTAATGCCTCTGCAACAATCTGTCCATGTAAATTAAAAAAACATGATATATTAGTACACCTCATTATAACTGTTATATTTCCATTGTTGGGAAGTTTTGAGCTAGCATTACATTTATGTGTGATCAAATAAGCTAATTTTAGTAGTAAGGCCTCTCTGGCTCTCTGTCTATTTTGTTATGACCAAAGGGTATTCTAGACTTGATATCTATACCTAGTGGAAGCTACATATGGATTTGTTACTTACCAAATTAAGAATCGAAGGGTAACTGGAACTGAAACCAGAAGTTCTGCTCGTAATATCATTAAGAAGCAGTAGTTAGCATGCATCTTCTAAGACATGGAAAAGATTTGAAACGCGTCTTCGAAGCAACGGCTCTAATCTGTAAGAAGGCAAAGCAGTTTGCCACATTTTTGCTTCATACATTTCATTCCATGCTTGTACAATCTCGTCAATATTGAATCCCAGGCCTAAAAACCATTAAATTCAACCGTCAACACTTACTTCCAAGCTTTCTTGACGTTAAGAACAACATTATATGGATCCCATCTACGGGAAACAAAGACTACCAGCCTACTAATATATAAAGTTTGGAACTTGCATCCAAAATTTTCTTGAAACTTGTTTTAGAAAAAAAAACAAAAACACAATTTTGCTCGTGTGGTCCTGTCTACAGAAGTTGAAAATGGGATCACCAAAGTATAACTTTTTTCTTAGAGATGGAAGATAAGGGTTTGGTAACGGGTCAAAACAAGAAATTTTGTGCAGATCTAAACGGGTCAGATCAAACTGTAACACTTTCTTGGAATAAAAAATTCAAAAGCAATTCTATACAGAAATAGAAATATATAATTAAAAAACTTACGGAGTAAATAATTTCAATAATGTAAACTTGTTAAATAAATTGAATTAAAAGGTTTTATGCATTTAAGTACACTTTTTGCGGTTTTTCACCATTTGACCCATTTTCTTTAGGGCATTTTTTAACTTTGTCCTTTTGACCTCTTAGAGATAGCCATAACCCGAATCAACCCATTTTTAGTAAATGGGTCAAAATTGCCACCTCTATATTTTACCTTTAAAAAATTGGAAGATACAAGAGCTAGTATAATCAACAAACCTTCCGTTGCATTATCATTAGAACAATGATTCTTTATCATGACAGCAATATGTGTATGAGAAGCTCCAGCAAGTTCAAACTTCTCAACAGCACTCTCCAAACAGTCATGCCAAACAGGGAGACCGAGCTTATACGACATAGACGATCTTTCATAAAGCATTGTACCCCACAATACATTCATCTGGGACCTCATTTTTTCCGCCTTCTCAGCCATTTCATCTTGAGTAAAATCTTTCACAATCGTACCCAAATCGGTCTTTTGTAACTCTAACCTCACTTTATTTGGCCTCAAAACTTCATTAACCCGCTTCTTTTCTATTTCCTCCCAAATTTCCATAGCCATTCCAATATTATCTTCAGCCTCGTTATACAATTCAACCGTTTCTGTCGGATCCCATGTTTCAAGATTAATTTTAGTCCCAAGTGCATAATACCAAGAAAGTTTCGCCAGTTCAAATTGCTGTTGTCCTAAAGCCAGAAAACCTTCATAGAAATCAGGCTTGATTTTAATCGCTTCTTTATAACGCTCACCAGCTTTCAAATACTCCATTTGTGCCCACTCATATGAATCTTGAACCTCCAAAAGTACAGATTCTCTTGAAACATTTTCCTTGAAGTATACCCTTTTTCGTGCTCTTGACATGTGAACATTTCCCCAATTAAACAAAGCCAAAGCCACAAGTTCTTGAAATTTATCAGCTGCAACTTGAAAATATTCTTGAGCTTCATTACTTGTTACAGTATCATCCATCGCTTCAAAGTATAGCTTCATACCAAGCTCATGAAGATCCAAATACGCATCCGTGTTGAACCCGACATAGTTCTTGAAAAGATTAGCAAACTCTATAATCCAATCATCAATACAAGCAGATGAATGTAAAAGCTTTTGTTTTTGTTCTCGGCTTCTAATGTGTTCAAAGAAAGGATCTTGCTCAGGGTTGACTTCAACAATATATAGCCTAAAGGCACCCTGTTGATCAGAACCTGATGATTCGGCCCAATTTAGTTCCTCGTTTGTGGTAATAGTCACCATATCGCCTTCTTCATCTCTGTATTTTATAAGAACAGCCTTTGAAACTGGAAATCGGTCACTTATAATTTCTCTTAACTTCATGATATCACAATTAAAAGGAATTTTTGCCCATCTTATATCTTCCGCGTACACCAACTTTACAACCCTTTTTGGCTCTTCTTCTTTGCTACCACTTGTGCTTATTTTCTCCTCCACAACTAACTTATCTTCTGTATTTACTTGGTCTTTTTCAAGATCTTTTAACTCTTTAAAAACTTGTTCAAGTTGTTCACTTTTTTTGTCGGTTTTATTCTTTTTCTTTTTATGCACCTTCTCCTTCAATGGCTCCGGAATTTGAATAGAGTAAATTACTTGCCGAGTCTCGTTGAGTTTTTTTTCAGCCAACTTATCCTCCATACGTGCTTTCACTCTATCCACAATCTCGGTTGCCATGAGATTTTTTGGTTCTACATCTAATACCATATTCACATCTCTTAAAGCCAAATCAAGTCGATTTAATGCTTCATAACACCTAGCTCGTTTCAAGAGTGCTTTGGTATACTTTGGTGTGACTTCAAGTGCCAAATTACACTCGTGAATGGCTCTAGGAAAATCGCTTATACCCAATTGCATATAACATGCTGCAATGTTACTATGAAGATAAGAAACGTCTAAATGGTTACCGGGAAGCAATTTGAGGGCTTTTTGGTACTTTAATATCGCTCCTTCATAATCTTTAGTTTGAAACAACTTATTCCCTTCTTCTTTAAGTTCTTGTGCCATTGAAATAAAAACCATAGTATCATTATCGTAGATCTTCGTGTCATTGTCATCATCAAGTTTATTTTGCTTTACATTAACATTATCATTCGGTTTCGATCCTACTTTCTTGTTTTTCCTTGATTGCTTCCCCATTGTAATACTAACAAAACTAATTTCTTCTCTTCGAACAGCTCTCAAAACAATTAGCTTGATACTTATTTAGGGAAGCAAAATCTCAGTCAAACACTAAAGGATGAAACTTGAAGAAGTATAATAGCTAAGATCAGACACCCCAACTCCTATCCAAGATCAATCAATTATTGTTCCTTCCTCAGATTATAAATCATCAAACCCATGAAAAAATTTCACATACAACACCTTTACTATATGTCTATATGTAACAAATATAATTCTAACAGCTCAAAACAAAGAATGTCAATTAAGTCATAGCAAGAAACAAAAAGAAACTGAAACTAAAGTCTCAAACTTTTATTTTCCTCACAAATCAAGATTTTATTGAATCAATTGGGGATGAAATCACGAGCATAAACAAATCAAGATTCAAAGAAGATAGAAATGATGATGATGATGATGATGATGATGATGATGATCCTGTATGCAACTGCTAATAAAATTATCTACTAAAGATCGGTACTTGTTGAATGGTTTGTGGGGAAATTGAATAAACTGGAATTGAGATAAAGAAAAACTTATCTGGGTTGGGTTGAGATAAATATGTGATCTTTGGTTGGGTAAAACCTCAGGATTGCAGAAGAGACTTCCCGGGGAAACAATTAAGAAAAAGATTTGATTTTTAGCATTGTCTTGTCTTGGATTTAAACTTTAGTGGATCTATTTTCTATATTTAATTAATTAATGAAATTATTACAGTTAAATTACATTTATATTTAAGAAAGGGATCACAAGAGCAGGGGTTTTAGAAAGGCAGGGAAGGCAGATCACATCTCCACCATCCATTCACTAATGAATGGTCCAGATCAATACACATCACACAAGGACCTAGATACAATTATTTTGGGTGGAGGGATCAAATTGCAATTTAAGTAAAATAATATGAAAGGGGTAAAATTAGGGCAGCTTTTTAGTCACTTTTAATATCTTACTCTCTCTCTTCACAAAAAAACACACACACACGCATGAATACTCTCTTTCTCTAACACATACAAACACTCTATATTTTAAACACACCACCACCATCCACAACCACCCCCATCCACCAGCTTCCATCATTGCCGTCCATCGTTCTCCACCGTTCACCGTCCACCACCACCTCAGTCCACCACCATTGCCGTCAAACACCACCTTCCACCAACACTATCACTATAACCGTCACTTACACGGTTACCGTCATCGTCCACCGCCACCTTCACCGTCTACCTTCACATTCACCTTCACCATCCACCACCACTGTTACCGTCATCGTACATCACCATTGTCATCGTCCACGCAACACCGTCACCATCTAGATCTGAACTTTCAGATCTAGATCTGAAAAATCAAAGCATTTCACGTCTCTTCAAGTGCATCTAACCTTTCATCTTCTCCACTGCAATCATCACGTGATGACAATAACAGATCTGTAAGTTTAATGATTTTAATAGTTTTTGAGGATTTAAATATGTTAGGTTTTGTAGATCTAGTGTATATATGCATGGTTTATTTGTTGAAATGATAGATCTAGGTTTGATTGGTAGTGAATAATGATATTTGAGTAGTTATTTAGTGTACAAAATGTTAGATCTATGTTTGAACTTGTATAATGGATTTAATGAACGTTTTTTGTTGTCATTGTGTTTTTTCTATTGTCATTCATTGTGTTTTTCATGTTTACTGCATTTTAAGTGTTTGGTTGCTGCAGTTTGAACTTAAAGTGTAAATAGTAGATATTTATTCACTAAATTTTATGTAACTGCATTTTAAGTACTGCATTTTATGTAAATTTAAATTTGATAAATACATGTATCAATTAGATTTGAAAAAAATCCACTGCATTTAATATTCGTATCCTGCATTTTATATTTTTTCACTGCATTTTACATTTTTTTCTACTGCATGTGTTTATACAACTTGATTTTATATCATGAATTCGAAAATTTACCAGTACTTGTTTGCTGCATTTTATATATATTTTACTGCATTTTATATTTTTTAGTATTATTATGTGTTTATGAAGCTTGCTTTTAATGTATTAAGTTGCATTATGTTTGTTATTCATTTTATAGGTAAACATTGATGAGGGTGCAATGAAGAAATCTATCAAATCGAAGGGAGTTAAGCTTGAAGTTGATCGAAAAAAGAAATCATCTTTACGAAACACGCTGAAAATTAAGCATTTGTATATTTAAGTTATTTGAAATGATGTATTAGTTAAATTAAGGAGTTTAGAAAATAATATTTGTTTTGTATGACACAATATTATGGTAGTGAAATCTTTACTGCATTTTAGTTTTTTTACTGCACTTTAGTTTTTTCACTGCATTTTACATATTCGGGCAGTTAGGGTAGGTTGACAGTCTGACAGGCGGGGACCACAAGGGACACATGTCAAATTTTTATTTGGTCAAAGCCTGCTCTCTCTGCCCTCATAAAACCCTCTGCTCCTCTGAACCATTCCCTTATATTTATATCTATATTTGTTCTTTTGAGCAAAATATTTATATTTGTTTGGTAAAGTGATTTAATAATGCTTTCCTTTTTCAGAGAGATAACTCAATGGCCTGCAAAGTAAAATGCAAAAGCTAGTTGGGATAAAAGAGATATGATGTTCTTTTTTCTTTTTTAGACAAAATTAAATTTTATTTTATTTTAGACGCATAACGTATTATATTATTTATATTACATATATATACAATAAATAAATGCTTTATAAAATAAGATATAAATAAATTTAATAATATATTTAAAGTAAGTAATAGTAAAATTATTATAATTTAAAGTTAATAAATAAATCTTCCTGGTGGAGTGGGGGACGACAATGAATATTGGGATCCCACGTTCTTGGCTCAAGACGCGTCAACGCTTTTCTCCACTTTATTTGAGTTTCGTTCGAATAAAATTATTTGTGTATATAATCAATCTATCAAGGAATGTGTCTTTTTAGAACTAGATTTGGTTTAACTAAGAAAGAATTTTGCTCCCAATAATAATGGTAATGAATGAACACGAATAAGAAAAGATAATAACGTTCGTTATGGCTTCTAAACATGTATCAAATACTTGTGTTCATGCCGAACTAAATTCCATGTCTTTTAAATTTCGTCGATTCTTTCGGTATTGGTCGAATTAAAATAATTTATGTGTTTTTAATAAAATTCTTAATGATAGTCATCGAGTACAAATCGACATCGTATAAATATGTGTATCCATACATACAGCTCTTTTTACCCAAACAATAAATATGAATAAGATAAGATTTAGAAACCAAAACCTTTTTGCAGTCTTACCGATTAAAATTGCTTGTTAATACTTTCTGAGACTTTTACTAGTTATGTTAATAAAAATTGAAGTAGTGCTCTAATAGTCTAATCAGAATAGGATAGTCTTGGCAGACAGTAACATAAAGGAAAATAGAACCCTGACTAAGCCAAAAATGGTTCTACGGGCTGACCCAATAGGATACTGAGGATTGAGCCCATTTGCATTTGAATATTCAGCTAGCTTATCATGGTCACCCTCATAATGTCTTAAATAACGAAGCCACCATTTTGTAATACCAAAATGGTACAAACTCATGTGAATGATAATATAATAAAATAGATCACGGTTTTAAGAATTTAACTTGTAATTAACTCATGAGTATTGCGTGTTAATTACAAAAATGTCATTGCCCATTTGATTTCCCACTAAAATTAACTATAATAACGGTTAGAGTTGTTCACTAACCACCAAGGGTTGTTAAATAAACATAATAACGTTGGCATAAGTGTTGAGAATTGAATGTCCAAAGTTAAAACTTTTACAATGACATAAATATAGAAGATTATATAAGACAATGGTCACGCTAGTGATCAGTCTCCCTTCATAAGTGATTTACCTTGTTTGAGTTTGTGTACCAGTGGACTCGAACCTCATGCATTAAGTAGTTTGAAATATGGTTTAGATTTTTAAAATTATTATTTCCAGTTTTCGTATTGATTTTAATCACGGTTGTGAAAACCAAGTGATTCAAAACAGCTCAAATAGTATATTGTATCTCTTTATTAGTATTTATTTCAGATTTTCGATCTTTTTTTTTTTTGAAAGGCAGATTTTCGATCTGTTGACAATGATCTTAATATAAGTTATTAATAAATTTGTAAATACAATATAGTGTTCTTTGATTAATTATATAGGCTGGTCAACCAATATCAGATTTAAAACACAATTTGTTGTGATCTTAGCTAGTATATATAGTATTGAACTATTGATCTTAGTATCACTAACTTTAATTACACTGATCATCTTTTCTATTGAAACTTGTTACACTACTTGTGCTTTATACTAATAGTCATTAAATATTTTGTTAAATCAAGACATGTGTTAGACACATGAGGGTAAACTGGTCATTTTAAAAGAAAAAGGAAAATTCTTTTTTTTTTTTAAGTAAAATGTAAATTTAAAATACGTGTACATACATTATTAGGTACAAGGTACCAAACATTATTGGCTACCAAAATCGTGATCGGCAAGCATCGAGCAAGATTTGATTAGTCAAGAACAAAAAGGAAATGGAAATGGTGGCTGGTATTGTGGTTCACAGAATTAGAGGGAAGAAACAAAAATAGTAAGGTGAATTGGAGATGATATACGAAATGTTATCTGATTTGATTTGATTTATCTGGATTTTTTTACTGTTTTTGTATTGCTTATGTTCTATTTTTTCGAGAAATGATATATCGGAATTTGTAAAAAACTATATCACCTTCATGTGTGTATCATATGTTTTAATGTATCGGAATATATAGTTAACGATCGTCAATTTTGATAGTCCCGTACACGTATAGATCTGATCGGATCGCTTAATCAATGAATAACAAACGATAATGATTCACGAACACACAAACGATTCTCTATAATCTTGTATATATTCACAATTGAACGTATAAAGATTACAATCACCAATACAAACTCAAACTCGTTTCTCTGTCTCTCTCACCACAAAAACGGCTCACCTCACTCTCTAAAACGCTAACCCTAAAACTGAACTTTAACTCACTATTTATATCAAGGCTATTGGACCCTGCGACGTTAGGCCCAACGTCGCAGGCCCAGCCCATTGCGACATTGTCAACGTCGCAAGCCCAATAAGCAATGTCGCTGGTATTCTCTGTATATTCTAACTAATTACAGACTCGAATATACATACTAAACACATCACATACGTAGACTAATTGACTTTGACAATTACAATAGTTTGACCAACTGACTGACACACAAAATGCACCAACAAACTCCCCCTTGTCAACAGCTTGGTCAAATAAGTCTTCAATTAGTCTTCATCAACAAACTCTTTCATGTCTCTGACAATCAGAAACTCCCCCTTTGAGATAGCATGGTCTTCCAAGAAATCTTGATGTCCAAATTCATGTGACTGACACAAATTTATCATACAATAAGATCTTCAAACTCAGTGACCATCTCTCAATCATCAGCAGATTCTCCGATAGAATTATCTTCACAATCTTTGGAGAATAACCGACATCCTTTACATCTTCAATATTTGACTTTGACAAGATATGTGATATTGAAGAAAATAACATAAAAATAAAATCTTTTTGAATTTTTCTTTATAAATGAAAAGTAAAGAACGAAGATTAAAATAAATTGGGGATATGATTGTTTTAAGTCTGCTTAGGGATCATATCAGGCCAACATGCAATTATTAGGAAATAGTAAGTGTTATTTCGATCATCAGTATATTTGTCCACTTTAAATTTACTTGACATATTTAAAGCACCTTTTATAAAAATTTGTTCAAGACGATCATCGGTATTGTTTGTCCACTTAAACATGTTACATCCGTATCTGTGAGCTAACCTTTATTGTTAGTATGAATATTAATTTTGTGAAACCCATTATATGATATACTGATAAACTTTAGTAAAAAGCATAACGCTGCATATTTTACAGACAAGGTAGATATTACAAGACCAAGTTTATCTCGGCTATCTCGTAACATACACTTGACCTTCAAATTTAGGCATACATCAAACTGATTATGAAGATACTAGTGGCCCCAGATCTATACTTAGTACAACAGAGGGTCCCTTAGTATGAACATAACAAGTTTGAGACTATTTGCATAACTAATGGATTCAGGTCTGTACGTGAGTACAACAATAGTCACCATTAGTTAGGCGAATAATCATATTATTACTATATGCCATTTTGCATTTACATAATGATTATGACAGTGTATGGCAGTACCTCCATTTATCAATTAAGACTTATGTCATACATCATATAACATTTTTCACAAAGTAATAGACAAGTTTTAATATTACTTCTTACTCACTCACAAACCGGTGTGTATCATGTCTACTGATACATCATATGATAAAGCTAATGTTTATAAAAGATGTGTTAAATATGCCAGATAAACATACTGACACATCAAACATAAACCTTAAAATTTCCATTTTTATGCATGTCACCCGATGTACTATCATATCCCAAGTTGTTTTACAGACACACAATCCAACATCTTTTCAAGAATTAAGAATCTTGCTGTTCACATTTCTGAATTAAATAATCAGAATTTTTAATATTCAGAATTACTCCCCCTGAACAGAAAATTCTTATATCCAATCCAAAAATACTCCCCTTAAACATTAAACATATTTTTGTATTTTTTTAAATTGAATAAATTTTGCAACATTGCATTTCTTTAATACTAAAAAGTATAAAGAATGGCTGTTGCACTAAAAAAATAAAATTTAAATAAACGTTTCAAAATCACATATCAAGTCAAGTCAAATGACTTTTAGCACTTTTACCAACTCATAACATCGAAAATCTCATCCAATCACAAATCATCATCGCATTCTTCCAACAATATCCACATCCATGCAGTCACTAAAAATGTTAGCTGTCAATAACCTGACTGCACCACCACAAACAATTAAACGTTAGTACTTATGGGACACCCAAGCCTTGATAGACTTGGGTTGTCCATGGTCATCCATAATCATCACATCAATGAGTTTATGATATTTTAAAAACTCATAAGATTTCATTGATGTGTTGTTTGTGGATTTTGGTTTCCAAACCTGTTTAGGTTCAGATGATTTGTTTTCAACAATGTTGTGCTGTTGAACTTGAGGTCTACTGGGCACAACTTTGTTTACTCTTGCCATAGGTTTTGGAGAGTTTGATGCACAACTAGATACAGGCGAATACGAACGACGCCTAGAAAACGATTTTGAATAAGAATTCCTAAAGGAGGAAGTTCTTGACATCCCTCTACCAAACATATCTAGGGATAATAACCGACAATCCCTAATTATATGTCCTTGTTGTCCACAATGGAAACAAGAACGTCGTTCAATGTACGACCTATTCCAATGATTACCCACAAAAGGTTGAGGTGAAGAATGAACTGTTGGAAGCTTAGAAGATGAGGCATTTACAGGACGTGAACACTTATGTGTACACGTTGATGTAGAAGCCTCAGAAGTTGAACAAGTTGATGTTGAAGGTTGTTCACTTTTAGATTTTACATTTGAATCCTTCATTTGATGTTGAACCCTTTTGGATTCATTTTCAACCTTGTTTTTACCCTTTGTAATTGAAACCTTTACAGTTTCATTGGTAAGTATATGATTTTCTGGCTTTACATTAACTTTTTCAACTTTGATTTCAGCCTCTTCCGGTAGATCCTCTATCTCAACACCCTCCTCTACACTAACTGGAGGTGTACTATCAGACTTAACAAAAGTAGGCAAGGGATACTCTGTCCATTTAGTTTACCTTTGCCTGCCTTTTGGGATTGGATGTAGCTTCTTTAGACTTTGTAGCTGGCCATGATGATTAGTCAGCCACAAGTTCTTCGATGCCTTCCTTAACAGGCAGAGGATAGTGATTAGTAGGAGGTGGAACTGAGTTATACCCTATTCCGGCCTTACTTTTATCTGTCCTCTGCTTGTCAACGATTTCATCGAAGATCTTTTGAGAGTTTGAGAAACTTGTGATTCCTTTTTTAAAAGAGTCAGACTCAGACTTTAGCTCAGAAAGTTCTTTATTTAACAACTCAATTTCTATTAAATAGCTCTTAATGGCATCTTGTTGACTGAAAACTTTAGCTTTATATTTCTTAGTGTCAAACTTATGAGCCTCAACTACCTTTTCATAAAGTATTTCATTAGCTTTTAGAAACTTATTTGACTCAGTGAGTTTCTCGACCTTTTCTCTCAAGTCTACATAGTCTATTTGAAAACATTTTAAAGAAGCTTCCAATTTAATACAGGATATGCAAGTAAAAGGTTTTTCAGATTCTGTTTCTACCTCATGTATCTTTGCCAAGAACGCACTGTGTTGAACCTTTTCTTGAGTCGCACTTGAATCAAACATTCCCTGAGAATACACTGTCATCGCCTGTGATGTTGTGTTATTCTCTGGAGTCTTAAGAGCTAAAGGTGTGGTGAATCCAGATGATGGATATTTATTCTCCACACATTCCTTAGAAAAGTGTCCATGAATCTGACAGATTTTGCATTTCACCTTGCTTTTATTAAAACCAAGACCTGTATCACCATCATCATCCAGGTCTTTTCTACCCGTTCTTTGAAGAAACTTTTTGGTTCTTTGGGTTATCATGGCCATACTCCATTTGATGTCCATCTGCTCGAGATCTTCAGAATCGATCTGTTCAAAGTCTTCCTCAGTAAGCTGTAGAGTACTAGCCTTCTTTGAAAGGAAAGTCTCATAAGAGTTGAGGAAAGCTGCAAAGATTGTAGCATGATCCTCAGTAGCCTTTGAAGGAGCTGTATGAGAAGTATAGGAAGCATATGAAGTGCTAGTAGAAGTAGATGCTGCTGAGTTAGAAGTAGATCTGGAAGTATCATTTAGACTAGGAATGTGAATATTAGCATCTGACTTCTTTTCCTTTTCGTAAGCCGCTATAAGAGCATCCCATAAACCTATAGAAGTTGCTTGATCTTTAAATTTATTAATCACAACTTCTGGCAAGCACTTAGTAATCATCTCATACGCTCTATTGTCTTTATCAAACTCTGCTCGTTCCTTGACTGACATTTGTGCTCTTGACTTAAGCACCCCATCGAGTCTTGGTTGCTCATATCGATCAATGGTGTTAAACCAATTCCACAGATTTGGATCTTTGTATTCAATGAAATTGCATAACTTAATCTTCCAACTCGCAAAATCACTATTAAACAAAGATGTAGAAGGAGGCATTTTCGCACCAAAAGCCATATCCGAATTTTCCCTCCAAAATTGAATTCGAAAATTCCAAAAACCGACAGAGTGTAGCGAAACTTTTCCGACACTAAAATTAAGCTATTTTAAGCTTAAAAACAAAATTTGAAATTACAAAATTTTTTGCGTTTTTCCCGCCAAAATTTCGTCCGAAAACGTCAAAAACTGGCCGGGTAAAATGAAACTTTTTCCAGGCTAAAATTGAACACTTTTAAGCCTATAGAAAAAATTTGAAAAGCAAAAATTTTTCGGAGTTTCCCGCCAAAAAACACTTTTTTTTTTTTGAATCTAGCAGGAGGTGATGTCGCACTCAACGTCGCAGAAGCTAGCGACGTTGCAACCTACGTCGCAGTAACCACTTAAGGTCAAAATAACGACGTCGCTAACGAAGTCGCAAAGACCAGTCAAGGTCAAAATTAATAACGTCGCAGGCTACGTCGCAGGTGACGTCGCAGCTAATGTCGCAGAACTTAGCGACGTCGCAGCTAACGTCGCAAAACGTGACTGCAGCGGCCAAAACCCCAAAAATCGAAAATTTTCGAAACCCTAACGAAATTTCGAAATCCAAACGTCGAACCAACCCAAAAACACTTCCAGAAATCGATATAATCAACCAAATCAACTCAGAAACGATTAATAACAATTAATACCTTCCCGAATCAAACGAAAACATCTAAAATAACGATCCGAAACCAACGAATCCTTGATTCTATGGCTCTGATACCAGTTGATAGTCCCGTACATGTATAGATCTGATCGGATCGCTTAATCAATGAATAACAAACGATAATGATTCACGAACACACAAACGATTCTCTATAATCTTGTATATATTCACAATTGAGCGTATAAAGATTACAATCACCAATACAAACTCAAACTCGTTTCTCTGTCTCTCTCACCACAAAAACGGCTCACCTCACTCTCTAAAACGCTAACCCTAAAACTGAACTTTAACTCACTATTTATATCAAGGCTATTGGACCCTGCGACGTTAGGCCCAACGTCGCAGGCCCAGCCCATTGCGACATTGTCAACGTCGCAAGCCCAATAAGCAATGTCGCTGGTATTCTCTGTATATTCTAACTAATTACAGACTCGAATATACATACTAAACACATCACATACGTAGACTAATTGACTTTGACAATTACAATAGTTTGACCAACTGACTGACACACCAAATGCACCAACAAATTTAAATGATGATAGATATAATTAACATGATTGAAAAAAACTAATGATTTGTGTAATTAATGTTGGTAAATAATTATCAACTAAATTTGGAGTAAATGTAAAGAACAAATAGTGTATTTTATCATGAATATATATACGATTTACATTGCAAACTGGTCGACTTTCTACGAATAAAAAAACTAAATAATTGAATCAAAGGAAAAACAATATGATTTATCATGTAATTGGGACCGCTCGATTCCAGTTTCTACAAAGAAAAAACCAATTATATGATACTCCTAAATGTTTTATTTAGATATCGTGATGATATATATCATCCAACGATATTATAATTCTAATTATATTTGTGATTTACCCCAGTCGTATCATTCCCTCAGCGCAAACGTCCTTGTGAGTCATGAAAATAAGGATTTTTGATAAACAGGTAAGGGGTTTAATCCCAACTTCCCGCGATTTCAAGGGAAACAGATCAACATTGCCCAGGGGAAACAAATGAACATCGTTTAAGGTGTGGTCCTTGAAGAAGGGTCGCATTGGATTCAAAGGATTTCGAGTTAGAGTTTTCCGTCGAAACAACCTTTTAGCAATTCGATATAAATTTGACGTGCTTAAATTGGCAAGTTGCAAGTATTTTTCAAACGCCGTCGCCATGCTATTATTTGTTTGTTCACAAAAACCCCAACAAAGGGGCGTGCCATGTCATCATCTTTCTTTGCCACGTCAACCTGTCCTTCTCCTAGATGTTGATTTCCACGTGTACTTGTCAGTTGGCAGCTACATGACAAAAACTTCCTTCCACGTCAGCCATATACAGCAGTCTGTCGCCGTCGTCTTAAATCCAGTTGTACCCTGACACGTGGGGATGGGTCCGTCCGTATTTCTTGCCTCTACATACGGTTTCTTACCAATGGGGCTTTGCATCAGTGGTACCGTCGCCGCAAATCCCCACGTCCCTCCCGGGTTCAAGCATCTGGGAGTACAAAAAATCCTATGCTCCGTGTGTGGGGTCACTGGGACCAGGTGTTTAGCCGGACGGGTTGCCTCTTGCGGATGGGGCTCCGTGGATCTACGGATCCGGGGTTAAAGGTTCCCTCCAATAACTTTTTTTTTTCTTTTTACATACGGTTTCTTGTCTTTGCTTTTAGAAGCTTACAACCTTCAAGTTTCATAAATTTACATTTTAGACCTTCTCATTTCGATTCCATTAGTTTGACCACAACATGATAAACATCATTGAAGGACTAAAAGCTAATAGTTTTGCACTTAATCATTTTCTCTAGCTATCTCGATGAACATCGAAACGAAACCTTTAGTACTCAACGTTTAGAATTTGTCCTGTTAATTATGTTCAAGTCATAATTAACTCTAATTCAAACACACGATAAATCACCATCACTTGTTATTTAAACTTTGGCACAACAAAATGGTCAAAGTTGTATGTCTACTATTTTGGTTAATGGAATTGGCGTTACTATAGCAATTCGGTTCAATCAATTCCTTAAATACTCATTGTTACGTCAAGCATCACATAAATGTCGATTTGGTTAACAACTTAGTTGTGACAGTAACTCGTTAATGTCACATGAAACAACCTAATGGTGCGTTTCGTTTAAATTTGAGTTGTCTCAATGTTGGTCCATAACTAAAATTGTTAAAAGAGTAAGAAATAAAGATGGTCGGGCACATTCGAAAAATATAAAAAGATGATGGGGATATTTCATCCAATTTAGAAAGTAATGAAAGTGAAGTTAAACAAGGGGTAAAATGTAAAAGAAGAATGGTCATATCTATGGTCCTTTTTTCATGTTGGGTATGATCCGTGAGGGGTCGGTCATGGCCAAAGAAATGATGGATGAAAGAATGGCGCTATTCAGATTGTATCCTTCCAACTGTTCCAACCACCCTCTTTCCTAATTTAATGTCATGCATTCGGATCGATATAACGACATCGGGTCGGATCAAATTGTACATCCATCCATTTTTTAATGAACAAATATGTGAAAGTACTTGCAATATATTTTGGCATTGTAAAGTTATGGAATGTTTAGGGAATCGTGTCGTTAGCTGAATTTTTTTCTAAGCGTTTAGTTGTAAGAGCACAAGCACAAGAAGTAGTGTGAGGTGGCACACCGTCAAATGGGGTTTGATGTCGCCGGTCGGTGTTAAGTCACTTCTCGACCGGTGTTAAAGTCCGAGGTCGAGTTTTAAAGGGTGACAAACACAATGTTAACATTTTTTTTTTCCTTTCCTTTTATTTCATTGGATCAAAATCATTCATTTGTGTTGGCCCCTTTTAACTCAAAGTTAAACATTGAATAAAATATCGTATCCGATGTTAAACTTCAATATAAACCTTAACCTCGGGTTTAACATTGATTTTGTGTTAACCACTTCTTCTACTCTAACTGGATTTAAAAGATGTAACGAAGTTACAGTAACGAAGACATACTTATAAACTAAGATAGAAAAAATAATTGGTTGACGAGTACGTACGTACTGTTAGTTGAGCTAGATTATGCTTATATTTTTCTAGACTAGTTTTAATGTTTTTAACTTGGACAAACTTATAATTTTTGTTTCACCAAACAAACAACTCTACAAGATCGAGTATTTTTTATTCGATATATCATATATATATATGTACATTAATTACTTCTGCTAGCAGGAAAAAATGCATGCCCCAACAAACATTAATGTTTTTTTAAAAGAGTTTTTCTTTTCTTTTCATCAAATCGGATCATCATTGATCCAACAAAAAGAAATAGACACGAGCAATGATAAGGTTGAGGTGAAGACAATCGAGATTGAATAAACTCAATAAAGGTACCCGACAAAGACAAACTATTGTTTACACAAGTGAAAACTTGAAAACCATGCATACAACTAAAAAAACATTACGAGTCTTTACGGTAGTATTATATACTCAAAGGTGAACTAGCTAGTGCTAAGCGAAAGGGACCGAAATGATCATAGAGATATCCCGATTAAACTGTATACATTTAATTTAATTTAAATACGTAAAAAAATATATATACTTAACCTTCCCAAATAACATGAACATAAAAAACCTCATGATGAATGTAAAAAAACAAAAAAAAAAAACACCTCACATATATTTGTCCCCATCATATTCTACTTCTCAATATCTCACCTTTATCTCAATCAAAAAATCACAAATGATGAATACACATAAAACGCAAGCAGGTTTGAAAGATATTATAGATGTGAAGAATATTTAGTTTTATAGATCAGTAAAATGTTTCATTCATAATCTTATATATTTACTTTATTAGATTAATTGGTCCGTTGATTCAAAAGTCGAATAACAACACAAACCTAAATTAACATCCAAAGATCAAGCGTGATTAGCAGAAACCGGTCCTATAATTATGAGATTCACAAGAAAATATTAGAGAAAATTACGTAAATCATCCTTATGGTTTAATTTGTTCAAAATTTCACCCGCAATTCTTTAATTAATTTAATTACACTGATCATCCTTTATTTTAAAACTTGTTACGTTAATAGTCCTTTACACTAACGGTTGTTAACTCTCCGTTAAAAAGGACCGTGTGTATAAAAGTTTTTATTCTTTTAAATTTTTTGAGTAAAATATAAATTATAAAATCTAACTATAGATACATTATCAGGTGCATGTAACATTATTTTTATTTTCCTCATTTTATTCATCATCAAAATTGGTCATATATTCCTTTAAAACATTAAAGTTTAGATTTTCACTACCCAAGTTAACTATCATCTTTCACCACTTAAATATACATTTGTGGCTTAATTAGTTCTCACTTTTCAAATCATTTTACTTTGAAGTTAGGGTCATTAATTGGAGTGGATGCAAAAGAGAAGAAATGGTGGCCACCAAAGTCATGACGAGATAAGATGAATGGTGACGGAGGGTTCTTGAGTGGTGAAAGACGGTTGTTGACTATAAAATTTAACGTTTCAATGCAGAAGAGGAACAATTTGATAATGAATTTGTTAAGTGAAATGTGAAAGATGAAAATGTTGTTTGTCCTAGTAATGTATCTATATTAGATTTTATAATTCATATTTATTCAAAAAAATTAAAAGAATAAAAAAAACTACAAACATGGTCCTTTTTAACGGAGAGTTAACTATCGTTAGTGTAAATGACTATTGACGTAACAAGTTTCAAAATGAAGGATGATCTATGTAATTAAATTAATTAAAGGATTACGAGTGAAATTTGGGCAAAACCATAAGGACAGTTTATGTAATTTTCTCAAAATATTATCAAAACTAAACAAAAGAGAATGTTGAAATATGGTTCCTTGAATTACAGAATTTTGGGGTCTAACGACCGAGTGATCAAGCAAAAACTTGGTGTGTTAAAACATATTTATGTTTTGTTCAAAGGCACGTTTATACAATTCCTCTTGTTTCAAACGTTAAGCCTACTTGAAGCTCATACTATATATACCTTTTTCAAAGTGTTTATAGTGACAGATCCGAAAATTTAGTCACTGGTAGTACAAAAAGATTTGAAGCTCACTCTACTTAACACTTTATTAAGTTAATTTAAACAGTGAGGTGTGCCGTCTAAAAATTAATGAAGTGGTAGCACTATTAAAGAACCAATAAATTTTCAACCAATTTTAGAGTAAGTCAGCTTAATTAATTGATTTCGCATGTCCGCTCCGGATTGTTTATCATTGCACTCCTACTATATGGGTCCATGCATATGTTCTTGCTAAACAAAAGAACCAGACCCCTACCCAAAAGCACGAAATTTAATTGTCAATTGTGGGGTTTAGAGAGAGAAAGAATTTTATTTTGTGATGGAGTATTAATTAAAATGTGGTCATTTAATTTTCCCCAAACAACGTAACTAGCTAGTCTAGACAATAACTAAAGGACCACACATTCTTCAAATTGAGGTATGTCCCATGCGATTTGATTAATCATTAAGAAATTAAATGAAAAGGGGAAATTCAGGACATGACTTTCATCAATAGAATTGCAATTGCAATTGTATATGAAAATAGACGATCAAAGGGTCTCAATATTGGCACATGATACGATATAAGAATACGCTACAAATATTATATGATTTGATTGGAGATGAAAAAGGAGTGAGACAAATAAGCATAAGTATTTGGTGAAGGAAATGCATGGTAAAAATATGTTAGCATTCAATTGGCTACAATATTTGGTGAATCTAATTGTGGTTTTAGTTAGATGCATGGTTGTATATCTTTTAAACATGAGTTTGTAGGTTGGGATTTGATTTATTTGAAATAATAGTGATTCATATAACATGTGTTAGACATATTGGTAACAAAGATCTTGCGGACATTTTATTTTAATGTAATTGAGACCTACTCGGGACTAAAAGGTAACTTAAATTGATATAAGTTGGTAAATGGTAAGTATGTTGCACACTCATTCAAACTAGTTTTAACCGCTACTAAATAGTGGGGGGTTCTATAGGGGGTCGAACCCCTTAGTTTGGGTCCTCATTTATATACACAATAACACGACTATATATTCTCTTTGGTTTTATTGTTTTAATTCTCTGTCAAGATTCAAAATGTGTCTTCGTCTGATCACATTAAAGATTTCGTAAACCCAGATAGTACACGGTAAAAATAATTTATTGAGAAAATTATGCATACATAATTCAAAGATTATTTAAGGGTATCATCACATTTTTATTCAGATTCCCTAACAGATCTATCATGTTAGGTATAAATTTTAAGTCTTGTAAATAGAGTGTTTGATCTATTATAATTTTTTTGTAGATAGATACTTGTTATGTTACATATACGGAAGAAGATTTTATTTATCACATAACTTGTTTGGCATTAGAGGCTAGTAAAGTGTGTCGGCTCTAGTTGATCCACCAACTGCTTGTATCCAACTTTCTTTCTTAAGTCCATCTAATAATATAGTGCGTTTGCGTTTGATTTGCGGAATATTTTAAAAGGAATTGAAATTCAGTACCAGTAACAATTGAAATTAAAAGAAATTGACATTTGAAACAATTTGAATATGTACGTAGCGTGTTTATTGGTCATTTCTCAACTAATCTTATAGAAACTGAAATTACAATACCTTTTGTTTTCAACCAAACAAGATGAGGAATGAAATTTAAATTCTAACTCCTTCAATTTCTTTGCATACCGTACGTACCATTAACAAAACGCTTAGTGATTAGTCTTGTAAAATCAAGTACGTACCATAAGTCTGTTTATATATAACTATAATAATGCGGTAGATCAAAACCTTAAATTTTTTGTAGTAAAAGGTTAATAACCGGCAATCCAGATCAGCCTGCAATCGGCTTCCTATCCATAATTTTATATTACAAAAATCTGGAAACTAAAAGTCTGTGTAATCTCATAAATTGGAGTTGGTATAACGTATCATTTGGTCAGAATAGCTATCGGTACCTTGCTTGAATTTAATCGGGAGTACTTGACTACCATGAATTATTAAAGTTGAATCACAGTATCATAGTACACTCACTGAATTTAGTTAACAAAATATATAAAAACTTAAGAGGCAGAAGATACTCTTTTGGAATCGTGTAACTCTTTAAAGTTCATATATAGCAATGAGCCGGCTAACAACCTACAACTTAAAGCTCATAAGGCATATATGCAATTAAATCTTTTAATCGAGAAAATGTAGCCCACAACTTAAAGCTTATAAATTTTTTTCCCTTTATCGTAAATGTATATGATTATTTAAGTCATCACATATCGATGCGCAGTGACTCTCATACCAATTGTAATACATAAAACACAAAGCTATGTTAGTAGCGCCGTACAACTCTAAACGTACGAAATGATTAGATTTTTCATATTTTCTATATGTTTACGGTTGTTACAAATGGACCATTTTTACTATTTGATATATATGCATGCAAGTATATATATCAAGTACTTGCAGGGTAGAACAAGAAATTACTACCAAAGAAAACCATGATGATGACCCTAACTTTTGTGTGTATATAAGTTGGGATAGTCCCCATCTTTTTGACCATTCACATTTGCCATCTTCCATCATTCAACTATATATTTTGTGCGTGTGAGAATACCACAAATATTCATATTCATATATATTTATATCCCCAATATTAATTAATTCATTCAATTCATAATTAACACCTCAATGAAGCCCTTTCTGGTGTTCGCTCTTTTAATTCTCTCCACTCGTCTTTATGAAGCTCAAGGTATATATACAAACACACACATGCATACTTACATTTATAGATGATGTTAATTTAGACATTCATTTGTTGATTAAATCAGAAAACCGCGAAATGTCATATGTTTGATTGAATTACTAGCTAGAGAAAATACACTTCATGTGTGTTTATTTGTTTACAGGAACAAATAGAAAACTTATGACAAAAAGTACTTCTTCCACAATCACTTCCAAGGTTGGTCATGATTTTGGATTAAAAGTTATTTTTAAATTTAATTATCAAAATCTTTGATTGTAGTTAGTAACATATATATATGTTGATTTTAAAACTATGTAGAATTACATGAATGGTGCGAATAATGACCCAAAATTGGAGAGCAAGTCAAATTTCACTATTAGTTCATCGAGAGATCAACGTCCAAAGGTTGAACCACCATGCTACCAAGATGTTGTAGACCTAGCCGGGATGGATTATGTGCCACCAAGGAGAAAAACCCCTATACACAACTAGTTATTACTAGTATTTTTTTAAATAACATTATTAAAAATAAATATATTCGATGTTTTTTGGCAGTATATATAGCATATATATAATGAAATACCTATGAAGTGGATCATAACCATCTTCAAGAATGGTAACAACTCTAGAAGATCTCTTGGAGGAGACCCAGGTTCAAGCATGTCTTGTGACCCAGGTTCAAGCATGTCTTGTTGGGATGAGAAGAGAAAAAGTCCGGAAACGGTCACGGGATACTCATTAGGCCTTGAACATATCAGCTAAGAAAGCTCAACTTCAACTGATTAGCGTGAACATGGATCACTTTGTTTTAGCCCCGTTTATATGAAGTAGGATCATTAGGTGGATGGATGAAGATCAGCAGGACAAACGCTTTCATCTTTTTTTAGTAACTTGTTTACAACTATATATATATCTTTTCGATTATTGATTTATCATAACTCTTTTGGGACTAGAAGGAGAAAGCTACATATGTAAATATCTGCTAGTAGTATAATGTATAGTAGTGTTTCGATTCATCATGGTTAACATTATGCTATAATAATGTTTAGAACCATAACTCCATAATTAAGCCCTTTTGTTGAGCTAGCTTTCAGCCTTTTGTAACACTATAACATGTGTGATCGATCTGTCGAATAATAAAGCAAGATGAAACACATTTTTGTTCATAAATTTATATTCTATTTGTTTGTTTCTTCCAAATTAAATTACCCTCAAGCATTTCTAAAAAAAAAAAAAAAAAAGGATCCAACAAAAACACGAATGAATGAAGTAGGTGTAGGAGCATTTATATGCGTATCCAATTTTTATGTGTTTATAATTAAATGTATCTGAGACTGAGATGGACCATGTGATTTATTGTAGAGACAAGCTCTTCCAACCTTTGCTTAATCATGGTTAATGATGACCCAAACATGTGGCTGCTCTGGCCTCAATCAATTTCTCCTTACAAATTGATTATATATTTGGTGAGCCGATAAATACAACATTTAAATTGTTTCATACACTAAAAATATGCTTTTGTATATTTGTACAGTAAGCTAAAACTCTTGTACTGTTTGGTGCATGAAACAATTTTCATGTTGTATTTATAAACTCCCATATATTTGTACAATTATTTCTTGTTCTTTTCTTTGAATCAAATTATATTAAAAGATGAAAGTAAAAAATTATTTTTTAAGAAAATAAATATAAACAAAAATAGAAAATAGAAAAGAGTAGTAAATAAATTAATTCTAATTCACAAGAACCATGTTTTGTAACAGGACTGAAATGCGTCTTGAACATGTCTAGCCATATATATTTTTCATATCTATATCTATACTAATATATAAAGAGTTTTAGGCAAAGTCTTAAAAAGAGTAATAGGAAATTACTATTTTGCCTTTTTAATTATCTTATTCAACTTTAAAACATATATATTAAATACAATTTATTATAAAATTAATATATTATAATTAATTTCGGTTACAAAATATTAAACCCAATATTTATTTGTCTTTAATATAATAATGAAAGTTACATACACATTATAAAGAGTTTTACATTAAGTACAAATAGTTATGCTAAATGTACATACATTGAAAGTAAAAAAAATTATTATTGATACTCATTCCTAATGATATTATAACTCAAATGATATTAAATGAAAACTAATTTAAGAATATGAATATAAACAATTAAGATATAAATATCATTTATTATCATCATCAACACGATACTTAAATATAATCAATAAAAGGTTAGAAACTTATAATGTTGAAGAAATAATCGACATTATTATTCTACATTTTTAATTAATCATTTAATGTAAATAGTAAAAACACCTAAAATAATGATTTATCGTATTATTGTAACAATTATCTATTTAATTGTCTTACTTAATAATTAGATTGGATATTTGTAAGTTGAAATTTCTAAAATTTTAGTTACTATAATTAGAGGTGTTAATTCAAGTCGAATCAGTTTAGGGGGTTTAGATTTGCGGATCAAAAATATCTAACCTAAACTTAAACTAACATCATAAACGGGTCAAAATAACACATTCACAAAAAACCCCGTATAACCCATATCGGTAAACAAGTTGATAAATTGACAAATTGTAATTTAAGGAAAAAATAATTTTCGAGTTGGTGGGTTAACCCGTTAACCCCAACTTATGCGTGCGAAATATGCCTAATAAATTAAAATGGTTGACATTTTTTCGGTTAACGGGCTCATATTTGAGGGTCAAAAGTTCTCAACTTAAACCCGAACTATGGTGAACGGGCTAACACGTCAAAGTTAACTAATATGGCAAACGAGTTGATAGGTTTAAATGTATCTTTTTTTATTATGGAAATTAAAAGTTCATGAGTCGCCCGTTGACCCAAACTGAAAACCAAACTCAATACCATGTTAAAGTGTTTTGTGTGTGTGGGTGCGCTGAGTTATCATTCAAATCGTACCTTAATAAAATAAGTAAATGGTATTATACTATTATTTTCAAATTTTATTTAAAGTTTACATGTCCATGAATAATTATATCATAATTTTTTTTGCGCCGTCGTATTGCGCGGGTAGTATTCTAGTATGTACTAATGTATATAGTCAAGTCACCATCAACTAGCAATAAAATATGAAGTACTTCTAATAGTACCATGATCATGGGCAAATAATTTTGTAGCTTCCCTTATGTTTATCAAATTAACATGCGGATAATACTCGTAACGAAAACATTACCTAAGAAAGAAAATGTTAGAGTTTAATAAGAGAAATTAAACCATTTACAGCTCGAGTACAAACTTTCTTATATGCTCATAAGTTTAACCCTCATTTAGTCATTTACATTAACCTTGGCATTACGTAAGCTTGCCTAATGTTAACGTGACAGATCATCTTCAAAATATCAAACTTGGTGAACTTAAACAGATGTTGTCAATATTTGAGCTAAAAGGTAATTTTTTATATGTGGTTGTTGTTGTATTGGGTTAAAGGCCCAACAACAATTGTAGATGAGTTGCATTTGCATAATGACACATCAAGACCAAGGCCCAAAATGCTACCGAAATGTCTATAGAATAGCAAATTAGGGAGCGAGTCAAAAAGGATGTTTTCAAACTTGAAATACAAGAACTAAAGTCAATGAACAAGAGCTAAACTTAACGAATATAGTAACAACTATATAGTCTCCACCGTCTTATTAAAAACATGTTGCTCTCATTATGTATTGATCCCTCGATTGGAATACGATCAAATCTTATTCAACTTGATAGCGTATTTCTGTTAGCCGAAAACGATATTTTTTCTGTGTTCTGTAAATTATTGTTAATATCATAGGTGGTATATTGGAGTTCCAATGTTTCAAACCTTAAAGAAGGAAACTTATATCTCATACTTTAGAGTTAAAATTAGCTGTATTTGACAATAATAAAGTCACACTATTGCACACTATTATACATTTGATTTACAACTTTATATAACCAATGAATAATCAGGTGGTAAAGATTTAACAAAGGAGAAATTCAGTTACCATATTCATAAATAATTAAATGAATAAATCTATGTTTCATTTTGAACATATTATAGAGATTTTGTGTTACAGTATAAAATTTAAAAATAGAAAAGGTAAGTATAAAGCTGGAATAGCTCAGTTGGTTAGAGCGTGTGGCTGTTAACCACAAGGTCGGAGGTTCAAGCCCTCCTTCTAGCGTTTTTTTTTTTTTTTTTTTTTTCACTCACTTATATATAACAAAAATCGAAAACCTTGTATTTAATTATACATTATCAACCTAACGTTAGTAAATGAAGAAACTCAATTGCTTGAAGTTTTCTGTGTGCAACTTGTTCTCAAATTTAATTCGTTTTATTCCACATTATGTATAATATATCTACAACACTAAATACAAACATCAATATAATTAACATGTAACTACTCAACATCATCACAATAAACATGTGACATAAAAAAATATATGATTTCATTTACATCTTCTGGAATATGTAACGTAACAATACTCACCCCTTAACCCTTTATCGAAACAGTAGATTCATGAGACGGCGATGATGGCAATCTCGATGAGAAATCCTTAACTTGAGCATCATCTTCATACGAATCCTCTTCAAAATTAAGCGCGTAACTAAGAGGATCATACTTGAAATCAGTAGATGAACGACGTTGCCTATGATTTTGTCCACCGATTCGACCAAACATGTTACTACACTTGTATTTAATCTCTGGGATGTCAATAGAACTAGCTTGAGATTTTATCCATTGAGACGATGCACCTATGAAAAACATAGGACGATTGTTGTTGTCGTCGGAGAATGATGGTGAATCGGAGTGTAGGGTTTCGTGACGGTTGGCCGAGAAACAACATGAGAAACAGAAGTAACGTTTGATCTTATCTTTTAGGGAAAATTTGCGGGCGTCGTCCATTTGTGTGAGGATAGTTCGTATGGCTGTGAGGATTATGATGTAGTAAATTACAAATGAATGTGTCGACAAAGGAATGAAATATTTACATATTTGGTCCTTGATTTTGTGATAGCTTAAGGAATCTAGTCCATATGTTTCTTTTTTGTCTGTTCGGGTCGCCGTAGTCTTTACAGGTTGTTCACGCATCTAGTTGAATGGTTCATCATTGTGAATGTGTTTGCGAGGATATGAAATAATCATAATTGTTTTGGAACCCCAAGGTGTACGAAAACGGGGATCATAGTACTTTACATAGTTTCTGATTGGAGTTTTTCGATTTATGGTTTTGATTTCAACGATCAACTTGTTTTCACTGTGGATTTAGGTTGTTGATTTGGTTATGAGTCTTATTTTGTTGTTTGAATATTGAGTTATACTTTTTGTAAATACGACGCTAAATTAAGAAATACAAAGTATGATAACATGCTACATCTAAGTAGAATAAGAAGAAAATAGTATGACCAATGTATTCAAAAGAAAATGTACATGATGAGGTTTAACAAAAGGAGTTAACTGAGTTAGATTTAATGATCAAACTTCTACAAATCAACTGATTCTATACATTAACTTAAATAAAATTAAACTTTTGGTCTAAACGTGCAATTTATAATTCTTCATGGATGAAATATGTAATTTACACATTATTCCATACCAAAGTTGGCTCAGAAGTCACAACTTCAGTCGAGTGATATTAATTGACCCAGGCACACGTCACATGGTTTTTCCTTTTTTTAGTGTGTGCGCTCGATGGCAATTTATTAATGTTTCATCCAATATATGTCTTGTACCTTTCTTAGTCCGAGAATAAATATCTAAACAAATTTCCAATAAAGAATATCTTACAAGTTGGCCCGATTTGGAGATTTGGTCTAAATCGCCACCACTAGTGCAGTTGTGGTGCTTGCAGTTTTTGTATCTTTGGTTCAAATATTTAAATTCTTTGATCTAAAAATGGGTGAGCATAGAGGACACTACAAAAGAAGATATAACGGACAAACGAAATTATGGCACGAATACGATAAAGATCAATCAGACAATCAACACAAACCAAGCATTAAACGATGGAGTAATACATAAACCTAGTTATCCACTACTGTTGCTTCAAACCAATAAGAAAGGGACTTCTACATCACCTATTTTAAAATATACACCTCTAGTTTTATGGTGTTATACAATACAATATCAAAAAGCACCATTGGTAATGAACGGATAAAAATTTGGGATGTATGACTCATCGCCAATAGGAAAACCAAATCACTTGATTCCACCAAAGGGTCTTTGACGTAGCGGTATGTGAGTTGTCACTTAACTTAATGGTTGTGAGTTCAAGCCTCATGGAAACATTGTGTAAATTTTCGTGGTTGTGCACATAACATGTGAGGTAGTAATAGATTTGTCCCTCCAAAAGAAAATCACTCGATTCCACTTAAAGTGTCCCTTTTCAAGGAACATAAATACTAACATTTGTTTACTAGTTTAACAGCATATGCAACTCTAAATATTTAAATATTGAAATTTTGTAACAAAAGTTAGGGCAAAGAAGATTCAACACGTAGGGTGTGTTTTACACCTCTATTTTAGGGCTTTTAGTTTTTAGAAGATCAAACCCCTACAAAAATAATCTTTGTTTGACAAACCTAATTAAGTGAGGCTTTTTGAAAAAGTAAACCCTTGAAATCCCTTATATAGAAGCTACTTCAAGAAGCTGCTTATATAAGCTCCTTAGGGCCTCTCAAGCTTCAGCCACCAACTCTATTTATTTGTTATCAAACACACAAATAATTTAGTTAGTTGTAGATATTAGAGATATAGACCACCTGAATATTTCAAAAATGACTACTAAGTGAGTTCGATTCAACTTTTAAAGCCAATGTCACTGAAAAATAGAGCTGCAAATGAGCCAAGATACTTGCGAGCTACTCGAGTTAAATTCGTAGAAAACTCAACTCGTACCAAACTTGAACAAGTTCGAGCTCGAGCTTGAACAAATTTTGAAGTTCGAGCTTTTTATAGCTCGAATACACTCGCGAGCCTAAACGAGCTTATCATATATTTTATACATTATAATTATAAATTATTTAAAAATTAATATTAATATTATATTATTACGTCATAAAATCTACTTAAATATATAAACTCAAAAGATTTATATTATATTTTAATATATATAGTTAAGAAAGAATTATATTCAAATAAAGAAATAGCATATATATATAAATCTTAAAATATTTTAAGTTATGTGGTAGATGGATCAATCACGAGCCGAGCTCTCGAGTTTGTAAAATATGAAACAAGTCGAGTTCGAGCTTTACATATATTAGGCTCGAAACTTACCAAGCTAGATCTCGAAGTTTATAAAATGTAAACAAGTCAAGTTCGAGCCTAGTCGAGCTCAGCTCGACTCAACTCGTTTACACTTTTAGTAAGAAAGTTTTACATTAATTGATTTGAAGGATTAGGTAGTATGCATCTGAGTCGAAAAGACTCACCATCTATATGCAACCTAAATATTAAAACCTATTTCATTTTGATGCATTTGAATCGATCATTTTCTTATCTTATAAAGATGGTTGGTCGGACTAGCTAGTAAAATCTCTTTCATTTTGATGCATTTGAATCGATCATTTTCTTATCTTATAAGATGATTGGTCGGACTTGCTAAGTAAGGTTGTTTTTCTCAGTAACATGATAAGTTTAAGCGAGTTTCTCGTGAGCTGGTTTAATTTAGGGATGACAAAAACACCCGAAACTGACGGGGAAAATCGAACCTGAAACATTTGGGGCGGGTATGGAGGTAGGTTAATGGGTTTGTATGCGGGTATGGGTACAAATATTTTTATTTCATGGGTATGGGTATGGGTATGGTGATGGGTTTTGGTAATACCTGCCCGATTACCTGTATCCATATCTATACCCATTTATCCGTATCCATACCTGCACAATTATTATTTTTAATTTGAGTTTATATTTATTTTTAAGAAGATAATTTACATATTAACTATTGAACCTTATACCATAAACTTTTAAATTTGGATTCCCACGATTATTAGTTTATTACATTTGAGTTATATATGTTATGAAAACGTGAATTGTTCATTTTCTCGAATGTTTCAAAACTTTGAATTATTTAAGTAAATAGTTAAAATGTTAACTTTGGTATATAAAATCTTGAATATACTATAGCTTATTGTATTTCAGTTTTGTTATTTTACCGTGTTTCAAATTTTCATCGTATTTTTAACCCTAAACATTTTTTCGTTCAACCAAAGTTACATAAATGGTGATAAACCTGAAAAATCAATGGTTAATACTAATGGGAGCTGATAAATACTACATTCAATTTGATTCATATACCAGAATCATATTATTATATACTTGTACTGTCAGCTTTAACTGTTATATAGTTTGGTGTAGGAATCAATATGGGTGTTGTATTTATCAACTCCCAATACTAATTGGGTACCCAGCAGGAATTCCGTATTCGACCGGATATGGGTACGGATATTCTAAACGAGTACAAGTACAAATACATTAAAACCCGTCCGAACCCGACCTATTGTGATCCCTAGTTTAGTTACGGTTATAAGTAAAAAGGTAAAAAAAATTAACGATCGAGTTAGGTTTGGTAGTTTCTTACTATATGAGAAAAAAGTAGACCCACCAGCAGAAACAATCAGTAGTTTGGTTAATCATGCAGCATACAAATCACATCCTCTTCTTGATTGGCACATGCTCTTCCTCGTGAATTCACTATTCTTACTTTATTTTCCTCAGAAATTTCCCCACAAATCACTCAAGCAAACAAACAAACAAACATCCGTCTAACTCATTCTCCACTAATTAGTTGAAGCTACTTTTCTTTAAAACTCTCACTATAAGCACTCAATTACAAAAGGATGTTTCCTTGAATCTTCCTTTTGTATTATTACATATCTTTATTTAATATAAGAAAATTATATTTTTTTTCATTTTGGCATTTCATCGAATGGCTGGTACGCTACCTGGAGTTGAAACTGCTCGGAGAAGGAGGTTACGTGGGTGGTCCGATCCAGCGTCCACCATCGGGTCGGGTTTTGGATCTGCAAGGATTCGGGTTTCTCATGATACCCATCTTACACCCACTCTGTCCTTCTTTGTAAGTATAAGAAATTTAAGAATTACTAGTACGGAGTATATATTACAGATTTGACTTTGTGTGGTGTTGGTCAAAATTGGTGGAAACAATTCAATTAATATTGACTTTTGTTTTCAGCAAAGGAGTTTGGTGAATCAAACAGATGAAGATGATAAGTTAGGTGGGCCTGCTAGAGAAGCTAAAGAAAGGTTGGATGGGAGGTTGAGAGGCCATTTAAAACAAGAATTCACAAGGTATGTATGAATCTCCATGTTTGTAGCGCATTTTAGCATATAAAACGTGTTCTTTCTAACATGCGCCGGTGACATCCCGAATAAGTAGTTAATTACTAGACTACTCGGTAATCCGGGACATATTTCTGTAATAAAAAATGTTATGTAAATCATTAAGTATTCCTTTTGTTCAAGCGTATTTTAGTAACCAATGCCTACATTTGCTAACATGCGCCTGAAAGTTGTGCCATTTTTTAATTTTGGTTGTGATTGAATTGTACATGCGCCGGTCGCCGGTGACATCCCGGATAAATAAATAATACTCCGTAATCGTATATTTTGTTATGAAAATGTAAATGCAACGAATCAAAGATCCCCTTTGTGCAAGCGTATTTTAGCAAGTTATGCCTACCTTTGCTAACATGCGCCATAAAGTTGTTTTCCTTTTTTTGGTTTTTATTTTTTGTGATTGAATTGCACAGGCAAACAAGTCAAGGAAGGTTGAGTAGTGTTGGAAGAAGGTCAACTAGTGCGACTTCTATGGTGATGGAAAATTTGCAAGAGGAGATTTATGGGTCGAAACAAAAGAGGCTTCGTTGGGGACGAATGGGGTTAAGTTGGAAGTCGTTGAAACAAGAAGAGTGTGCGATATGTTTGGATGTGTACAAGAAAAGTGAGAAGATAACTCACTTGCCTTGTACGCATCGGTTTCATTCTGATTGTTTGTTACCGTGGCTAGAGAGCAATGTACATTGCCCGTGTTGTAGAGCAACGGTTTATAGTTCCAATTGACCGTTTTTAATTGATCGAAGCTAGCCTTGTTATACAGTATGATGTCATGTATCTAAAAATGGGTAACATTTTCGTAAAACAACCAGGAAACAAGTTATTGGAATGCCATTGGTAGCACTTTTTAACTTTATCTTTTGGCAATTTGCGTTGTATTTTTATAGAAAAATTATAAATTATTACCTTTTCAAGTATTTTATATATTATATTGCACAAACAAGTCGAAGTAACTTAGCGAAAAATTGTGCATCAAACAAAAGTGTTGTATTGTGGATTTGTAATATCGTTGAAATTTAGATATGTGAGCCCGGAAATACATTTTAAAATACGTTTCAGCGCAGCTCTTTTTGAAACAGTACAAGTAGACCACTTAAGCAAATTAATGCTTAGACTTCCATTTAGAACCACCAAGCTTTCAGTGACAGGGTTACAAGATCGACTAGCACATCCAGGTTAAGAGTTCTTAGCCACACTATTGTTTTGTTACTCGAACAACACCTCAAGAGCTTCAATAGTTCATGGAAAGTTGTGGTGTAACAAACCGTGGCCAGAGGCGCAACCGCGCAACGTTGATATAAGCACCTAAGCGGGTCTGGACGGAGCTTGTTAGACTATGCTTATGTTGAGCGTCATGCTTGTGTTTTCTTTGAGTTGTTTTAATTAGGGGGAAAAGGTAAAGAAAAAATAACACATAAGTCTCGGTAGCCATATGTTTTTCTTTGCTACCTTAAGGTTGAACCGGCTAATAAAGTACAGTAATAAGTTTATGAAACGTATAGGGTGCGTTTAATTAAGAAAACTTCTCACTTTTCCATAAAAATTCTCTAAGAAAACAAGAAAATTAAAAAACGTGTTCAAATTCGAGTTTTCTAAAAAACTTTATAAGAAAATGGAAGTTAAATTTTTGTTTTCCTTTTTATAAATACAAAGTTGAAAACTAATTTTGATGGTTTTCTAAGTTTTTCATCTCTACTTTTCTTTGGAAAAGGAAAACTACATCCTTACAACTAAACACGTTTTCTAGATTTTTCATGCAATTCTAAAGAAGTAAAACACTTCTCATTCTCTAGAAAAATGGAAAAGAAAAAATGAAGAAATTTTTCAGTAACTAAACACGTCCATAGCTTTTGTAGTTTTGTATACATGGTCATGGCCTCAAAAGCGTTCCAAAAATAGTTACTCTTTCGTTTGTTTGAATAAAGTGATTATGTACTTCTCTATAGTACGATCTTCTAATAAACTAATATAATGACCGATCAATCAAAGTATCAAACCCAACATTTTACAGACCATACAC
This sequence comes from Helichrysum umbraculigerum, assembly GCA_949592205.1. Classification (NCBI taxonomy): domain Eukaryota; kingdom Viridiplantae; phylum Streptophyta; class Magnoliopsida; order Asterales; family Asteraceae; genus Helichrysum; species Helichrysum umbraculigerum. The sequence continues at coordinate 366,083,008 of CATIUR010000001.1, forward strand.
AAACCGTAATCGAAATCTTGAATCCAATCAACCCATTTTGCACCCAAAATATATTAATCTACACATATATACTTGTTTATTTGTTGTTTAAAAAGTTAGATACATAATGTTTTATCACACAAGTCCTATTATAAGGCATTAATTGTGATTAGGACGGGATTAATGAGTTAGCGGAAATGTTTATGGATAAGTTCGAGCGGGAAAAACGAGTAAAGAATCGCGAGTAAAAGTTGTGGATGATGATGTCATGACTAGTATGATTGAAAATCAAGTGACATCATCATCACTAAAGATTTCTCTGTGTCATACTGAAATTCACTGTCTCGGAATTAGACGAAATTCGCACAGTCACTGGAAAACAACCTAACTTGCAAAACTCCTCGCTTTGCCAGGACCCACGGGCAATTTTAGCCATTCGAGATCGTTTAAGGCCTCAAAACGGCATTTTATTGTTTTAATCGTTTTTAATTATTTTCTATTAATTAGTTATAGTTGAAATAAATGTATATAATTAGTTTCCTAGTCAAATTATGATCCTAGGAGTAAATAAATAAGGTTTTCTTACTCCGCAAGACTTGTTAACCTTATAAATATTAGGAATGTTTTCATTATTCGTTACACTTGATACAATTTAGTTTTCAATTACGAATTTAATTATCGTTTGGGGTTTACTTTTGTTTTCGTTCTACGTCAAGTTGTACAACTTAATCACTTAAATTGACAAATTAGAGTTGTATCAAATACTCTCACTCCATTCATTAACACGTTTTGTTATTGAAACATCTAAGAGCACACGGAGTGGTACCGTTTTTGTCTGCGTTTTTTGTCCAGAACACTGTTGGACAGTGTTCTACCACTCCCTGTCGCCGTTCCCAACGGTGTTCTGGACACCGTTTCAACACCACCGTCCATTTCAAGAATCTGTAATCCACAAAATCCTTTCTTTTTTTTATTTTTTTTTTTTACTTTTTCTCTTTTTTTTTTTTTTTTTTTTGTTCGGCAGTGCTTTTCTTCTTTTGGTTTTATTTTATTTGTTTTTTTCTTGTTTAACTTCTTGTTGGTTCACGATAAGGGATATACTACAAAAAAATGCAAATTGTGTTTTGTTTTTATTTATTTTGTTTTGTTGGGTCACGGGTGTAGGAAAGAAAAAAAATACATTTTTTGCAAGTGAAACCAATATTTTTTGCTTTTCTATATATACACTTCACAAGTGAGGTTCACAATCAATTTCAACTATCGTAAAATTACTCAAATATTCACGATATATACATTACTTTCAATAATTCAATAAAATGTCATCCGATTCATCCTCCTCCGACGACGAAACTACGTACAAACTTCTTTTGGCACTTGGTAAATATCGTGAACATCAAAATACTAAGCAGTGAGAACAGCCTGGAAAGGTGTCAGACCACTAAGCAGTGAGAACAGCTCAAAATACTACTGGCAGCGAGAACTGCACTGGCAGTGGGAACGGAGTATACGGGCAGCGAGAACCTTGAACTAGCAGTGAGAACGAGAAATGCACTAGCAGTGAGAACAAAGCTAGCAGTGTGAACACTTCAGTAGTGAATATCTCCATGATTACTCATCTGATGAAGCTCAAATTTTTACACGAAGTCTATCAATGTATAGTTAACATCATATCCAAAATTCAGCTCGATCCAACGGTTAACGAATGCCCAGTAAATTCCTGACTTCGTGCAGCAAAAACCGATCAGCAGATACTTTGTAATTCCATATCTCATTGTAGAAACATCCAATGACTATGAAATTTTGACACAATGTAGAAACATATGCCATCTATAACATATCCAAAAATCACAAGAATTCGTTGGATAACGAAGACGCAGTGATCTTTTTACTTCTGCTTAATGCTGCTGTTCCAGAAGCTAATTCAGCTTTCTGCAATGAATTTCGACTTTGAATATCTGTCAATCAAAAGCTCAGATCGAAATTTCCTCCAGTCGGAATGTTCATCTATATGTTATGAAGTTACAGTTCAAATTTCAAGATGATTGAACGGCTAGATAATGAGAACCGGATTTTTCTTCATCGCTGCTCAGTAAGAACTGTAACTTGTGTTTCCTAATCGGTTTATTTCGTTTTAATGAATTAATTAAATTAAATTTTGTTTTATTTAATTTATTTGTTTTTTATATATTAAATTATACAATTATCATCATTAAAAAATAAATCAAACAAATAATAAAAAATTACAGAACACTGTCCAGAACACTATTACCACTCCACAAAATCCTCACCACAAATTTCTCACTCAGAACACCGTGTTTAGGCCGTCACCACTCCGTGTGCTCTAACAAAAAACATCATACATTAATTGCTAAACATCTATAAAATCACTGCAAATGATAATAAAGATAAAAGTAATTTGACTAAATAAAAATGAACTCCATAAGAGCACAGGGTGTGGTGTCGGTGTTCTGGGACAGTGTTCTGGAGAATGTTGAAAGTGAGGATTTTGTGGTGTGGTGAAACTGAATTCTCAGTGTTCTTGACAGTGTTCTGGATAAAGATAATTGTATAAATTAATATATATAAAACAAATAAATTAAATAAATAAACAAATCCAGTGCATGAAAAAGGAAGAAACAAATTAATAAGTGAGAACATTGAACTCTTTTAAAGTCTTTATCTAGATGGTGGAGTCAAAACTTTGTGAGAACACTGGCGAGAACACCGGTGGGGTGTGCCAGAACACTGAGACTCAGTGTTCTCGAGTAGGAAAATTGATGGGAACGCCGGCACACCGAGTGCTCTAATGTTATTCATGTTATTTTTTAAATACGGGTCCTCATAAAGCTACCTACCCCTCTTTTCTCCCTTTTTCCCATCTCCTACCCCCTCCCACTCATCTAATCAATCACATCAAAAAAAAATTTTTTTTTACTTTTCTGGGTATACACCCCCTCCTTTTCTAATCCCTACCCCATGGTTAGTCTAAAATTAAAACTGATTCTGTACTAAACTGGGACCGATTTTTAATAAAACTAGACTTTAAAAGGACTGGACGGGAACTGCACTGAGCCCGTTAGTATCCCCTATAAAAAGGGGGGTGTCTTTATAATTTCTCATTAAATAATCATAAGGAGGTGCGGAGCTATGATTTGTTGATTTAGAGGAATATATATATATATATATATATGGGAAGATCCTTGGGGAAGTAAAATAATTAGGGAAGGAGGGAAGTGATTCTCAGCCACACATTCTGGTCAACTCAAAAGTCAACGCGGTGGCATTTTTATAAATAACTTGAAATCACCTCCCAGAACGTTAACATGTATTTCAAAAGCATGTTAATCAAAAACAACTAAAAACGTGATTTTCATCTTAAATTCATCAAATTAAAGCTTGAAACTTGCAAAAATAAATTTAAAAACACTAATACACAACTCGTTGAGCAAGATTGATTAACAGTTGTTAGATTCAATAAAAAAATTGTTAGAAAATACATTTCATGAAGAAAAATGTAGAAACCCATAAAAAAATCACAAATTCAATCAGTTGAGTACAAAATTGAGATGTATATAAAGCAAAATTCAAATAAATCGATCATATACATCAATAATCAAACAAACTTGTAGTTATTTTACGTTTTACACCAAAAAAATCTCAAAATCAAAATTTTCAGAAAGTTAACACTCATTTGAAATGCATGTTATAAAAATTACAATTTAAATATTCGTTTATGATGAATATTTTAGCTTATATATGTTATTAGTGTATAATAACTCATATCCATCATAAATGCATGTTAACATCTCATTGAGTCTTTAACATTCATTTATGACGAATATTAACTTATATCATGCTGATGAACATTATAACATTCATTTATAATGCATATTAACTAATATATATTGTAATACAATGATGAATGTTATGTTATAACGTTCAACGATGTATAATAACTTATATAAGGTAATATTCAACAAATATGAATGTTTAAGAATCTTACTTGTAATTTTGATTAACATGCGTTGCAAATGTATGTTAACGTTCTTGATATTTTCAAATTTGTGAAATTTGATGATTAATGACAATCATAATTCGATTAATTACATGTTTATAAGTTTTGTATGATGAAATTCGTTTAATTTATTGTTTTCATTGGCAAAATAAAATTTTATATAAAAACCCAAAAGTTATACCCAAAATTCATAATTTTTGATGATTTCAAATCATGACGAATTGAAGATATGTATGAATATGTTTGATGGATTGCAAAATTTATAATGTTTTTTATTGATGAATTATTGAATTTGATGCTTTAATTTTGGATTTTAGACTAAAGTTGATTAAATGGGTATTGTATATGTATTATTTATTGTATGAAAAAAGTGGGAGAAAATTAGTGGCTGAGATTTGCTTCCCTCCTTCCATCAAACTTGATGCTTCCCTCTTGATCCTTCCCCTATATATATATATATATATATATATATATATATATATATATATATATATATATATATATATATATATATGTATATACATATATATATATATAGGATCAGGATCTAGGGAGAAGGTTTTTTAGTGGGAGAATGGAGAGAAATGATCTAGGCCATCAATTTTTGTGATCAATGGTTCATAAATAAGGATGACATTATTCCTATTTTTTTCAATTTAATTAAATGTCCAAGGATAAAATAGTAAATTAGCATCTTTTTACCTTACGAAACTGCTCGGTCAAACATTGAATGAAATGGGAGAACGGTTATTTTCCTAGAAATTAGGAATATACAATAATTAATCATAAACAAAAATAACAATGATTCATTTAGTTAGAAAAATTCGTCAATATTTTTCCTGGAAGCGAGGAATCTCTCCAAAAATGTGAATTTTTTTTTATTTTTATTTTTATTTTTGCATAATTATTAATTAACTATCTTTATCTTTGAGGAGATAATTAAACGTAAATAAACTTTTAGTAAAATAAAAATTCCAATTAAGTCGGTCATAAAATAGAGAGTTATTGTGACAATTGTTGAATCATGATTAAATGTATGTTGAATATTACTAATAAAATGTTTGAATATAATGAATTATTTAAGTATTTATTTTACTGAATCATAAAAATGGCTAATGAATCAAAGTTATTTACTTATGAATCGTAGTTATTTATTTATGAATCATTGATTTTGCAATTACATAGATTTACGAATCAATTTGATAAAACAATGAATCTGATAAAATAGTGAATCATTGGTGAGTCATTATTGAATCGCAGATACTACACCATAGTAAAATGGTAAGATTTTTAATTTAGAGATCTTTTATACGTGAAAGAAAAGTTATAGATTTCTATGAAGGAAATAGTTAAGAATCAAATCAAGTTTTCTAAGAACAAAATGATGATATACACGTTGAGGAAAACAAAAATTATTCTCATTTGTAAAAAAAAAATGTATTTTACATGTAGAGATCTTTATTGATGATATAAATTGTGAATCATACTTGTTTATCTTGTTTTGATAAACTATATGAATCACAGTTATGAAATTGTGTATAAAACTTATGAATCACAACTATCAACTATATGGATCAAGTTAACTAAATTGAACGTTACAAGTAGAAGCCTTTAAATAAATAACAAAGAAAACTAAATATTACTTATAAAACTGTAGATGATAATCATAAGAGATTACCATGATACTATACTATTTATAATAAAGAATGACTATCATCACATTGAATTATTATTTTTTTAATTCTTCCGATTCATGATCATCATTGTTGCTGCAAGTATGATCATTTAAAAAATATAAAAAAATTGGATTGTTGCAAATATATGACTAAAATAATGGGTGTATTATCCCATTAATTGAGTAGTGAATATAATGGAGATATTGTGATTACTTGCGTCGACATCTTTGCTACTGGGTTTAGGAAAAGAGTTGGTCTCCTACAATTATGGAAAAGAAAAACTGCTATCAATTAATATTTTGTTTAATTAAATCACAAATTACTATCATACCCTTTGACCCTAATTTTAAATGATTGGCTCATAATGTTTCTCCCTCTTCTCCACCCAAAATTCCTTCTTTTTAGATCCTCCAACTATATATATATATATATATATATACATATATATATATACATATATATATACATATATATATATACATATATATATAGGGGGAAGATCAATAGGGAAGTAAAAAAATGGGGGAAGGAGGGAAGCTATTTTTAACCACACATTCTGGTCAACACAAAAGTCAACGCGGTGGCAAACTTGTAAATAACTTAAAATCCCCTCCCAGATTGTTAACATGCATTTCAAAAACATGTTAATCAAAATCAAATTTTCAGCACTTTAACATTCATTTACGATGAATGTTAACGCATATACATTATTATACACCGATGAATGTTATGTTATCACATTCAATTGTGTATAATAACATATATAAATTAATATTCATCATAAATGAATGTTTAAGAGTATTAAGTTGTAATTTTGTTTAACATGCTTTCCAGATGAATGTTAACGGTCTGGAATTTTTTTCAATCTGTAAAATTCAATTGGAATGACAATCATAATTCGATTAATTACTTGTTTATAAGTTTTGTAAGATCAAATTCGTTTAATTTTATTGTTTTCATTGCCAAATCAAAATTTTTTCAAAAACCCAAAAGTTACTCCAATATTCATAATTTTTGATGAATTCAAATTATGACGAATTGAAGATATGTATGATTGCGATTGATGACTTTGAAGATTTATAACGTTTTTTATTGATTAATCTTTGAATTACATGCTTTAATTTGGAATTTTAAAAGAAAATTGATTAAATGGGTATGGTGGATGAATATAAAAGAGGAGAAAAAAATGAGTGGTTGAGGTTTGCTTCCCTTATTCCCTCAATTTTGAAGCTTCCCTCTTGATCCTTCCCCTATATATATATATATATATATATATATATATACATATATATATACATACATATATATTCCTTTTTCTACTATTGAGGGGCAAAATATATATATATATATATATATATATATATATATATATATATATATATATATATAGGATTGGGATCAAGGGAGAAGCTTTTTTAGATAGAGAAGGTGAAGAAACAATCTTGGCCATCAAATGAATGATTCAATGGTTGAGATTGGTCAATGGATTTACTTAGGAAATTTAAGGCGTTAGGGGCAGTTTAGTCTATTACTTATGATCGCAAGAAAAAAGGAAACAAATTTCATTTCATTTAATATAGAAAAGAAACTCCTATCTGCACACATATCATAACCGACTACAAGCTTCTTCTCTTCCTTCTAAATCGTCGCTGCAGAAAATTATAAACCCTAATTGTGATTTCGCCATTTAGACTACGCAAAAAAACACCACGATTATATCGAATTTTTTTGTAGCGGCATTCGAAACTACTGAATCAAGGTTTAGTTCGAGACCTATCGCTTGACAACATGGTTACAACAAAAAAACTGAAACAATCGAACATGAAAGGTAATGTATATCGTTACGTTTATGTGTATTGATTTTTTCTCTGTTTGGTTGATTCAACAATTAGGGTTTTTGTTTTGTAAAAGTAGGTGGACATTAGAGGGTTGCGGGAAAGTGGGGGTTGTTTGCAGGGGGTTTTGTGAGTTTCGATGAATTGGTAGTATACTATAGCGAATTTGGTAATTTTGGTTCGATTGCATGTTTTGTGTTAATGGGTGATGGCTTTTATAGGGTTGAATGTTGCAAATTTTATTTTGATTCAATGTTCAAGTGTGTAACTGTTTAGGGAATCGATGAAAAAGGTGTACATGAGTTGGATTTTTGGATTACATGTTGTTAGTGATCCCTATCGGTTATTATGCTTTTAGAAAAGTTGAATCACACGCTACCATGTCTGTTTGAACCAATGCTATTGATGTTGAATCGCACGTTAGAACGTGTGTTATGATTTAGCATTAAATTGTTATTGAAGAGTCAACTTTGTTCTTGGAATGGCTTATTATGAACCATGTTTTATAATAAATTTAATAGGGAGCTACTATGTCTGTGAGCTAGCCATATTGAATCATAGACTTGATTTAGTTAATCATGCTATTGGCTCTGTTTGTCGAAGGTAGAATAGATAAGGACAATATAAACAAATGAAATTGCAACTTGTTATTAATGGCTTGCTATAAAATTTTGAGAATCAATCTAGTTTATTGGGTGTTGCATAGTAGTTATGTATGTATAAGAATGAATCATGATTTACTATACATGTGGCAGGCAAGACCCAACTATGTGCCTCTGATTCGGATGACGATTTTATGCGACCACCTCCAAAGGACTTACCGAGACAAAAGCGTAAGAGGGCTGCCGATAGGGGAATGGTAAGCACCAAGTATGAGAAATCAGTCAAAAAAGAAATAACGGAATCGGTTAACATTAGAAACCCGCCAAATGTTCTAGTTGATGTGCTGTGCACATAATTTGATTGTTTTTTCTCAGCTAAATTAAGGTTATATATGACTGTGTTTGGTAGAATCTCGGATGTAATGGAATGTGATGAATTGGTGAATCGATTTTGATTAATTTATGGCTGATGGATTGTTGGAAGCATAGTGGTCAAATGCAATTTAGCTATTTGTTCTGTGAGATGTATGGAAAAGGTGTTTATTATGTGGTTGAATGACGTAACTGAATCAATGATGCCAAATGACTGAATCAATGTGGTACTTTACTTAATCAGTTTGTGAAAATCATTGAGTCACTTTGTTGAATCCATGAATCATTATGTAGCTAAGTAATTGTGGAAAGCTATATGACAATGTGTTGTGGCTATTTGCTCATGGTATGGTAATGCTGAAGAATAGTATAGTTAATGGTGCATCCTGATATCATGTTTAAATGAATCATAGTATAATTATGGCTACACCATGTTATATAAATCGATATATGATGCATCGGAAACATAGTTGTCAATGTTAGAGAGTTTGGAGTTGTGATTACCTCATGAATCTATTCTATAATATCTGGATCGTTCGATTATTTCGTTGAATCAGTGAGTTAAATTAGTTAATCAATGTGATAACAAAATGAATCAGTGAGTTAAATCATTTTGTAAGAATGCTGAATCATTTTTTAATGTATTGAATGTTAGTATACTTTCCTACTTGCCGATTAGTATAGTCAAAAGAATGAACAAAGTAAGTCAAACTAAAATACAATTTCTACCGTGTAAACATTTGTCCCGCTTCCTCCTCAACTGGTAGGCCAGTCTTCATTATAGGATCCTTGAAGCGTGAATCATGGTTGTTTTTGTATTGCTCGTTTCTTTGACATTGCATTGCTATATCAAAGTGTTGTAATAACTCGATAAGATGCAAATCAGCATTTGTTAGTTGACCAAAAAAATGGTTTTCACCCTCGCATCGGGACGTTGTCTGCATAAGTGCGGCAAGGGGATCATCTCGAAAAAAGGCTGGTATCCATTGGTCTCGAATAGAATATATTTCAGACAACCATTTGTGTTCTTGCATGTTGTACTCATGCATAACAGAAGCCCACCGTTCCTCAAATTGTTCACGCAAGATGGTCTTGCTCCATATAATATCATTCAATTCTGCGAGCAATCCACTCTTGCACAATTGTGAACCTAGCTGAAAAGAGTACAAGATTTTATCAATAAAACAACTCATACAGTTTATACTATAACAAAGACAGTTATAGCTGTATTTACTACACGATCATAGTTCTGAAAAACTGAATCACATTATACATTTTAAATCGATGAACATTGGTAACTACCAAAATATGAATATTGGCAAAAAAAAAAACGCACAAAGTACTTGCAATTTGCAAAAACATAATCAAAAAATCAACAACATCAAGTACACAAGTTTCCAAAACGTAATAACAAATAACTTACTCGATTCGGATGTGCTCGCAATATCATCGGATTCATCTGTTGAATCCGTATCTACAAGATCCATCATATGTTCATCGTTCGCGATTTCGATTAACCGTAAATCAAAGAGTAATAAACTTACTCAAGAATCTCCTCCAAAAAAAATCACAGAAGTTGTTCAAAAAAACTCAAGAATCCGTTCTTTCTGAATCGTTTTAAAGATTGTTGAATTTGTTAAAATATGCACCAAAATATAGTTTGCATCGATCAAAAATCTTTTTGGATGAATTTTAAAAAATCTGCGTGGATCATAGATAAAGTTAGAATGAATTATGAAGATTTTTGGAAGATACTTTCCTAATATTGTGGAGCCTCAATCGTGAAACCATATAACCGCCAAATAAATGCATTTGAATTACATGATTTTAAATTAAATTAACCAAATTAGAAATGACTAATATACCCTTTGACCTCTAATTTAAATGATTGGCTAGAAACCCTTCTCCCTCTTCTCCACAAAATATTTCTTCTTTTTAGATCCTCCAACTATATATATATATATATATATATATATATATATATATATATATATATATATATATATATATATTGAGGGGCAAAATATATAATATACTATTAATACCTATATATATTTTTTTTACGGAATTCGTAAATTTTTGAGGGGCGGCTGCCCCCTATTCTAGCGCTGCTCCTGATCATCAGTTACTTAATCTCGTCATATCTCAATCAACCAACCACGTATATAAGTCTTCATATGCAAAAATACTAGCAATTTCAAATCTGACTCCCTCTACAAACAACGAGATATCGTACTTATGCAGTGGTGGACGCATAAAATTTATTTACAAGTGGTAGTTTATAAAGTTTTGTTAAACAGTGAGGTGCATCGTCAAAGTATGAGTGGTAGTACTTTTAAAGAACCACTAATATTTCAACATATTATACACTAAGTTGACTTAATTGAATATTGTCACATGACAGCGTTGCCTATAACGTATGCACACACTCATCTAGTGGCCGGCAAACTCGATGACCTAGTTTGCGACTTAGCGCTGTAGTGCTTTGTCCTCCAAATAGTAGAGCTGAACCTAGAGATGAATGTATTAAGAATCCAATCCCATTACTTAGAAAGAACTACGTTTAACAAAAGAAAAGAGTGGTGTGGATTGTGGAGTGCTGTGGACTTGCATCAACCACAAATTCATGTATGGTACGTTATGTGGTGATCATGAAATTGAGAGGAAGTATGATAATTGGGCTTGGACAAACATGTCGAACCCAAAGTCACATGATGTTGAAATATAGTAATATACTGGACCCAAAGTTGTCATAGTATGCTTTATTATTGGTGATTTGTGTATTTTTAGGGTCATTTTTGTTACACAACTTATTTATATTCATTAATCACTAAATCCGTTTTACAGGAATGTATACTACAACCTTATAAAACGCATTTAACGGTGAATGGATAAAAAAAACGTGGTGCACACATTTTTTTTTTAGAATAGCAGATCACCTATAACCTAACTCACATGTTATATAAAACTGTAGATATTTATATTTACCGTCTCAAATGAAGCTTGAACCCTCAACCTCTAGACGGGAGGTCCTATCATATCATCATATCACTATATGACTTTTGATACACATTCTATTATTGATCTTAAATACATTAGAGTTCTCCATTTTAAGAAAAAAATATTAAAGGTGATGATGCAATATACCACTCATTAATTAAATGCTATCCACATAGCTTCTATATAATATTTATTTTTATTGTATATATTAATATTAACTTTTTCATACATCACCATCTTTATTATCTTTACGAGCATCAACTCTCACCACCACAACCATCAACCTCGTCACCTATTTGTCACAATCCACATAACAATCAAGAGAAAAAAAAAAAAAAAAAACCTCACTCAATTCCAATGTCAAAAACAGATATAAAACAATTCAAAATCATGCCAAAGTTCTCATTTAAGAGAAGAAAACAAATATAAACTAAATCAAGTTCGATGTCAAAATCAAAATAACAAAGACGAAACAAATGCAAATTTCAAAGAAAGAACTATGTACTCCAAACTATTTTTAAGCTATGAAAGTATGAATAAGTGACTAAGGGCCTGTTTACATTTCACTTATTGGTCTGTTTCCTGACACTTCTTAATCCAGACAGATAAATTGATGTTTTTTTTTCACTTAATCTTAAAGGAATGTCTGTTTCTGAAATAGGAGGAAAAATGAAGCCCTTACCAAAAAGAGGCACTTAATGATAAATATACATTTTTTTCAACATTTTTTCTCCAATAGAATTTGAACACGTCATTTTTTATTCAAACTTTATATCATTTAAGTTCATCATTTTGGTCAAAACAAAAATTACATTTACATAAACATCACTTGTTATAAACATACATATTTATCCAGACAGACATCACATGTAAACAATACTTAATAGGAAAAAAAGTAAACAACCCCTAAAGTTACATTTTGAAACGTATTGACAAAATTCTACTTATGGGTTTATCCAAATTTCTTTGGTATAGGATCATGAGGGCAGGGGTTGTTTGGAGAGAAAGGAGGGCAAGGTCCCCACCCATCCAAAAAGTGACATGTGTCACATACCAATTTTCATGTTGGTCCCTCCACTTTTAATATATTTTTAATTTCATTCCTAAATTTCTTAAATAACACTCCACCACTCTCACCCCACCAACCACCCACTTCCACCTTCTGCCACCACCTACCGCCTGCTGCCGCCGCCCGCCGCCGCCGGATTCTGGCCAAAAAATTTTTTTTCCTTTTTTTTTAATTTTTTTTTTTTAACTTTTTTACATTTTTATTTTTAAAAAATGTACTGCATATTTTTTGTTTTTACTGCAGTTTGTATATATATAATTTATAGTTTTTACTGCATATTGTTTTAACCGTTACATATAATTGAGTTGCAAATTGCATATTGAACTGTTAGCATTTTATGTTAATTATACTGCATATTGTTTATTTGACTGCATTTTGTAACTCATGTTGTTTATCTTGTACTGCATTTTGTATTGTACATAGCATCTTTTTTTTACTGCATTTTGAATAAAGTTATAATGCATATTATTATGTTTTACTACGTTTTGTATAAAATATTAATGAATATTTTTATGTTCACTGCATTTTGTATATATATTTAAGTACATATATGTGGTTTATTTTGTACTGCATTTTGTATTATATGTATTATCATTTTATTGCATTTTATATATAACATACTGCATATTGTTCTTTTTACTGCATTTTGTGTATATAATTTTAGTAAATATTGTTTGCTTTTTGTACTGCATTTTGTATTACATGTATTATATTTTTACTGCATTTTGAATAAAATTATAATGTACATAGTTTTTTTTTACTGCATTTTGTATATATAATTTCTAGTACATATTGTTTGTTTTTAACTGCATTTTGTATAAAATTATACTACATATAATTGCTTTTACTGCATTTTAAATATATATTTTTAGTACATATTATTCGTTTGTACTGTAGTTTGTATTATACTATTTGTACTGCATTTTGGTGACTGTTTATATAAAATATATAAGATACAATGTTACATAAAATACAAAATGTAGTAAAAAAGACTAACATGTATACAAAAAGAATGATGCAATAAATATATATACAAAATGCAGTTTGTGATATCACATCTTGAAAATAAGTAATAATAAATACATAAACATACACGATGCAACACATAAACTACTATATGCAGTAGTATATGAATATTTATTAATGTATATACAAAATGTAGTTAAATAACCGCAAAATGCAATAAATTTCTGTTTCTTTTTTGTTTTAAATTAATATGCAGTGTTTTTAAGGAGGAAAAATTAGTTAAAAAAATTTTGGAAAAAAAAAAATTGGCCGGAATCCGGCGGCGGCCGACGGCAGTTGACGGCGGCGGCAGCAGGCGGCAGGTGGTGGCAGAGGGTGGGAGTAGGTGGTTGGTGGTGGTGGGGTGGAGGAGTGTTATTGAAGAAGTTGAGGGAAGATATATATAATATAAGTATAGATAAGGGGTTAAAGTGAAACTTGTGTTGAACATGTGGCAAGTGGTGATTGGTTGCTCTCCTTGCTCTCCATTTCACCTTTGCTCTCCTGATCCTTACTCAATTTCTTTAGCTAAATAGAAATATCTTAAATTATATATAGGAAACATGGTTATGACATCATCAATTTAAATCAAACTTAATTAATCAATTAAGTCCCTCTTTTTTAGTTAAATTAAAATTAAGACCTATATTTTAATAAATAATCAACACCCGTGTGTATACACGGGTTTGAGATCTAGTAATATAATATAATATAATAATAATATGAGGTAACTCGAAAAGAAAATCTGAAACGAGTAACATTTATGAATATATTGTATTTTTTATTTATTTAATGGAATGAATTATTAAATGAAGTGTCATCATCAATCAAAGTCGAAACCCTTGGATAGTTGGATAGCTTTTGTTTCCTCACAACTCACCCATCAAATGCAAGTTATTTTTTTGGGAATAAAATATGAAAATAAAATCAAGTTGTTATTATCTCCTTTCATTTTATTACTCGTACTATTTTGAAAAATGTTCGAGTATAAACGTCTATTATGGTAGAAATAGTTAAAACTCGCGAACATGTATATATATTTTTTAACATATTATATATAAATTTTCTAATAATTTCATTATATCAAAATTATTTCAGTAGTATGAGTTATATTTTTTTACATAAAAGAAAATGTGATACACAACTAATCTTAGTGAGACATTCATAAAAGTTGTCTATCACAAGTTTAAGTTGTATATCATACATTATTTCCAAAAAAAAAAACCACTCTCATATAAAAAAAATAGAATTCTATTGTTTCTGGTGTTATTTTTTTTTTCTTTCAAAAAGTATACATATGTCATATAACACCCCTCATTAATTATAAACACTATATATAATATTTGCGACTCGGAAGCGTATATATTTCAAAACATTACTATCAATGTCAATTAAAATGTCAATAAACTTTTTCAAATCTAATACATGACATTTTAACCAACTCGGTGTTATATAATTCAGCACATCTCTTTAGTTATAAAACTAACATCAGAGTAAAAGTCTGTCAAACATTCCATCCAGTCCAACAACTTCCTGCCCTGCCCAATATGTCCCATCTATTTCAACCTGCAGGCAGAACTGTGGTGGGGTTAGCATAAAGCTAAGTGAATGAAATTATAAGCAACAGTACAACCTAGCATAATAATCTGTTTACATCAAATAACAATGAACAGAAAATCAATCATTCACTCGACATCCAATCAATGTCAAGCTACACCAATCAAACATTATCAATCGTCATGAGGATCGGTGGCTCCTGAGATACCCTAATACCGGTTTGGTAATCAAGGAACTCTTATCAATCATCTGTATTGGTCTATACAGAATTACCGATAACCAGTTGTTAATCACACACGACCTAGATCTCCAAACCAACATTTCAAGTTTCAAGATCTCCTGTCGTCTACAATAACAACCAAGTCCAACTGTCAATTCAAGTTGACCTCAGAATCTTACATACTAGCTCAAACAGCCAAGTAAGCAACTAGTCAAACTATCATGGCAAGATATCTCAACAATTACATTCTATCAAAGTAATACTATAATTACTTGTTGTAAATCAAATCATTACAACTAAATCACACTGAGGTTACAGATCCACTCACCGACTACCTCAGGCCTCCACTCAGTAGTCTAATATCACTGAGCCTTCTCCACATCTGAGAATCAACAAATCAAATATAAGTTAGTAATCATGATCATCAATACTAAACTTATATCAATCTTTAACATTTAGAAACTTAACATAATCTATGTAACACCTGCTAAATTAGGATAATTAATTATGCCTAATTACTTGTAACTAGTTGTAATTAGTATGTAATAGGACTAATTGCAGACTCTATTTGTATATATATATAAGGTGAATTATATATATAGGTGTGTACATACGCGATTTGGATTAATCGTACGAATTAACCGGACGGAGTCCGACACAGTTACTTGGACGTTGGTGACAGAAACTTACCTAAATAATGAGAACGTATTTTATTATATAAAATACACAGCGAACAAACATTATTTATAATACCACGACGACAATTTAAATAATTTAACATATATGTATTAAACGCGAGTTAAGAATTTTAATACTTCGACAAATGTTTTTATAATTAATTTCAAGGTATTTCATTAAAACATTTTCCCGTCACCTTTTAAAAATATAACTGCTTGACATAACGTTTAAACGACGGGGGAAACGAACACCACACGGACCGCGGGGCGAAAACTGGAAAAGTGGGGATAACCCCACCTCCCACTCATTCTTTTCTCATTTCTCTTTTCTTTCTATCTCTCATCTCTATCTTTTCTTTCTTTTCACCAAAACACCCAAACCCTTTAAAATCGAAAATACTACCACCAAACGCACGCGAAACATACTACCCTTTTGGAAGAAAACGACCACCACATCACGATCTATCACGCCATCTTTCCGGATTTTCATTTCGGCATTTCGTAAGTTTCCGACAAAACCCGAAACTCTCCGTTTTTACTCATTTTTACGTTTTTATGGTTTATATATGCTTAAAATGTCCAAAAATGGGTTGGGTAAAAGATTTGGACCGAACGGAAGCTTTTCGACCGATTTTCCGGCCACCATATTCCGATCAGACCGCTACGTCGCAGAGACACTGGACTATCTGCGACGTAGCTCAAAACGTCGCATTTTGTGGCCAACGTCGCATTTAGCGACGTCGCGGCCTACGTCGCACAAAAATCCCAACGTCGCACTAGCGACGCAGCCTATTACGTCGCATTAACTTGCGGACGTCGCACATAGCGACGTAGACTTTAACGTCGCCCCCTACGTCGCATTAATTTGCGAAGGTCGCATCATGCGACGTACCTCCCTACGTCGCACCCTACGTCGCATGCTACGTCGCATGCTACGTCGCACAAACCAGAACCTTGAAAAGTCAGATTTTACTAAGTGTCGAACTTACACAACTTCAAATACTTATGTCATACGACTTAACAAACGTCATAGAACATACTTTCTATTACAATTACACTAAATTGCGTTATAAATGATAACGCTTTGAATCATTATTACCAACCGTCACCAACGGGCCATATTTGTTTTCAAACTACAAACGGATTACTAAACAAACACTTGGACATAATGAGTTGTATAAACAACTAGCCTAGATGGTCTTGCGAGACATCTACTTACTTAACCTTATATGTTTAGGCATTTGAAGGTTACGGGTTCGGAGAACCTACGGTTGATATTATTTACTCGTTTATTGATATAAACGTACTTGCAAGGACTCAGGTGAGTCTTACAGCCCCACTTTTTACTGTTTTACATACGGGGTGAGAAACTTGCAACTGCTTTTATTTGAACACAAGTACTAAACTGTTTACTATACCAAACGGAATTGCATGAGTTTACTTACAAACAGAAGTCTCTCCATCATATATCGTTAGTTATGGACTTAAGCGCGAACAGTAGTTAATGGATCCATTAGGGAAATGACCCTCCCCACCTGGGGCAGTAGCGCTGCCACGTACCGATTTACACGTATAAACGGGTGACAACTTATTCGTTACTGATGCTTGCTCATTTACGAGCATGTCACGGGAGCAAACATATTATTTACGGGTTAAGCTTCGATTATGAGCCTCATGGCAACGGTATAAACTTACTTACTTACATTTGCGGGATTGCAAATACTGGTTTACGATTTCTGGATTGAAATTGCTGATTTTTACGCCTACGGGCATTACTGATGAAAGCTCGTGTTCAAAGCTGATATTAATTACAAACCTGTGAGATTCACCAACCTTTTGGTTGACACTTTTTAGCATGTTTTCTCAGGTACCCGGATGGAGTAGGATTACTCCAGGATTTTAGCTAGAGTCGCATGATTTCAACACAACTGCATTAACGGAGATTCTTAGCATTATCTTTTGTATATTATGATTATGTAATAGAATCTCCTGCCACTTACGCGGACTCTAGGCTTATATATTTTTGATGTAAAGAAAACTATATGTTTTCAAACGATTAAATTATGAAATGTAATTATTTTACAAAACGTCTCATTTAGAGGTCGTTTGCTGTATATCTTGCGCTTTGTATATTGATTAGTAACACCCAAAGTATGCTTCCGCAAACTGTCGAATTTGGGGGTGTTACAGATTGGTATCAGAGCCTAAGGTTATAGTGAACTAGGTTGCATTTAGTGGGCCTAGACTATGACCATTAGGCAGTATTTCCTTATTAGGCATGATTGGTTCAGGAATTACATCATACGACTTTAATTTAACATAGCCTGATCAACTATGTACAATTAAGGAAAGATGATGTGAGGTCTGAAATGGTTATGTCGAACAGGAATACGTTAGAGACTCTTACTTGCTATGTGCTAGACTATACTACTAGGCTATTATATATCGAATATATATATGAATAGGCCTCGCACTTAAACACACTCGCTATAGAGATAGCCGACGTTTCTCTGGTGACACTTACGAATATCTCTCAGCGGTTTGCACCGACCATGACAGACTTGATTACCGTCGCACCACCTTGTGGCGCACTCTAATGATTTTACGAAAATCACATCTAACCCTCTGAAACAACGTACTCCCAAGGACTAAAATCCTCTCTCTGTCATTTCTATAGAACTCAAAGCCACGAATTCCCAAATGGACGACCACATGTCTGATAGTGACCAAGTCCACGAGGAACAAATCCAGTACACGTATCTCGATGAGGACATCGTACCAGAGGAAGAAATCATGCTGGAGGGAAACGAAAATCAGAATTTCGGAATGACTGGCATCGATATTGAAGAATATGAAAGAGTGCGAGATCAGGCTGTGGGACTAGACGGCCGAAATTGGGCACTTAAGCGTAAGTGCATAGACTATGAACAAAGATTGAGAATCTCAAACCGATCTGTCCCCACACGAATCAAAGATAAGATCCGTTACTGGAAGAAAGTGGCCACCAACCTAACCCGTAGGACCAAAACATGGATCAAACGTTTGGGCAGGAAATCAACTGAGGAGACTAGGTACCGCTCCACGACTCAAAAATACAGGGACATGCTCGAGGCACGCTACCACCCACACGACCTGAACCTGGAGTCGGAAGAAGAATCCGAAGGCCAGGAACCTTAACTAAGAATGAACCAACCGACTAGCAGAAACTGTGGACCGCCTTGTCACGCTGATGGAGCAGATTAATCTACACCAGGATTAGATCAGTCTGTATCTAGTAACCAGTTAACTACTTAAGTAGGGCCTATGTAATTCAACCGGATGTAACAATTCCCGGTACTTCTGTACTACTACTACTCTGTAATCTTTTGAAAACCGTATCTTGTATTCGACTTGTTTATCTAAATGAAATACGATTGTCACCTCATACTGTTATCGTGAATCTCAGCATTTACACTTGTGACATATCATAATTTCATGCAATTATCTTATTCCGTTTTCCTTGTCCTTTTTATTGTTCAGCATTATGCCGCCAAAGACACGACCATACACCGACGCCCAGATTACCTCCCTTATAACCCAGGCTGTTACAGAAGCCTTGGCTCGGAATACTCCACCAAATTCCACAAGAACCAGCGATACCGCTGGAACCTCTGCTGCTAAACCTTGTTCTTACAAGGACTTCCAGAACTGCAAACCTCTAAACTTTGCAGGTACTGAGGGAGCTATCGGTCTAGTACGCTGGATCGAGAAAGTTGAGTCTGTGTTTCTAATCTGCAACTGTGCGGAGGGAGATAAGGTTAAGTTCTCCGTTAGTACTTTTACTGACACCGCACTCACCTGGTGGAACACTTATGCCCAGACAGTGAGTGTTGCTACTGCTTACCAACTCCCGTGGGAGGAGTTAAAGGAAATGTTGAGGGGCGAGTATTGCCCCAGGGATGAACTGAAACAGTTAGAGCTGGAATTCTGGAACCATAAGATGCAAGGTGATGATATCACCGGTTATACCAACCGTTTCCACCAACTGGCACTTCTGTGCCCAACCATGGTCGATCCTGAATACAAGAGGATCGAGAAATACATTGATGGACTGCCCGAGAAACTTCAGGACCTGGTGACTTCATCCAAACCAGGTACTATCCAGAACGCCATCCGTATGGCACATGAACTCACGGCAAACGCTGTCCGCCGTAACACAATCTCAGCCCCACCTGCCACCAACAAACGAAAATGGGAAGGAAACCCCAACTCATCCAACCAAATCACCAACCGAAGACCCGAGCCTATTAGGGCTTATTCATACGGCTCTTCAGAAAAGAAAGGGTACAGTGGAAACAGGCCCTACTGTCCCAAATGCAATCGTCACCACGACGGTTCCTGCCCTTGCACAAACTGCAAACGTTTTGGGCATCTGGCCAAGGATTGTCGAAACACCAGTGCCCCGAAGACTTGTTATGGGTGCGGAAGTCCTGGTCATTTTCAGAATAATTGCCCTAAGCAGAAAAACAACAACAGCAACAACAACAACAACAGCAACAAACGGAACAACAACCCTGCTCGTAGCAGAGCATTTGTCATCAAAGCTGGAGAAGCTAGGGAAGACCCGAATGTTGTAACGGGTACGTTTCTTCTCAACGATCTTACTGCTTCAGTATTATTTGATACCGGTGCTGATAAAAGTTTCATATCTGATGAGTTTTGCCCACTACTTGATATCACCCCTTCGGCCTTAGATGTTAAGTACACTGTAGAGCTCGCAAATGGTAAACTCATAGAAACCAGTAGTGTGATACCTAATTGCACTTTAAACCTCGCAAACGAAACCTTCTCAATCGATTTAATGCCTGTTGAACTAGGAAGTTTTGATGTCATCGTGGGAATGGACTGGTTGTCCAAGCACCGGGCCGAAATAGTTTGCCATGATAAAATCGTCCGAATCCCTCTCGCCGCCGGTAGTACCTTAATCATACAGGGGGAGACCGGTGGGTCGAGGCTAAACTTAATCTCCTGTTTAAAAACCCGAAAATTTCTGAGAAAGGGTTACCCAGCAATACTCGCGCACATCACGGAGAAAAAGTCGGAGGAGAAGCGACTTGAAGATGTGCCAATCGTTAGAGACTTTCCCAAAGTCTTTCCAGAAGAACTACCTGGTTTACCTCCACCTAGACAGGTTGAGTTCTCTATTGATCTTGTGCCGGGTGCCGCACCGGTGGCCCGAGCACCGTACCGCCTAGCCCCATCCGAACTTCAGGAGTTATCCACTCAGTTACAGGAACTCCTGGATAGAGGATTCATTAGACCGAGTTCTTCACCTTGGGGAGCTCCAATTTTATTTGTCAAAAAGAAAGACGGTTCATTCAGGATGTGCATTGACTACCGAGAGTTGAACAAACTAACCGTCAAGAACCGGTACCCACTCCCTCGAATCGATGATCTATTTGATCAACTTCAAGGATCAAGCTGTTATTCAAAGATTGATCTTCGATCAGGCTATCATCAGTTGCGTGTTCGCGATGCTGACATTCCAAAGACCGCATTCAGAACCCGTTACGGGCACTATGAATTTCAAGTAATGCCCTTTGGCCTAACCAACGCACCGGCTGTATTCATGGACCTTATGAATCGGGTGTGCAAACCGTACCTCGACAAGTTTGTCATTGTTTTTATCGATGACATTCTTATCTATTCGCGAAACGAACAGGAACACGCACAACACCTCAGAACCATCCTAGAACTACTTAGACACGAGGAGCTTTACGCCAAATTCTCTAAGTGTGAGTTCTGGATAAACACTGTTCAATTCCTTGGACACGTTATCGACAGTCAGGGAATTCATGTAGACCCGTCAAAAATCGAGGCAATCAAGAATTGGCAAGCACCAACCACTCCCACCGAAGTACGCCAATTTTTGGGATTGGCCGGTTACTACCGCCGCTTCATTGAAAACTTTTCAACAATTGCCAAACCCCTCACCGTGCTGACTCAGAAGGAAAAGAAATTCGATTGGACCGATAAACAAGAGTCGGCATTCCAACTGTTGAAATCCAAGCTTTGCAGTGCACCCATTCTATCCCTACCCGAAGGCACCGATGACTTCGTGGTATACTGCGATGCTTCTCACCAAGGTCTCGGTTGCGTGCTGATGCAACGAGACAAGGTCATTGCTTACGCCTCCAGACAACTTAAAGTTCACGAGAAAAACTACACAACTCACGACCTCGAGCTAGGGGCCGTGGTGTTCGCCTTAAAAATCTGGAGACATTATCTTTATGGTACCCGCAGCACTATATTCACCGACCACAAAAGCCTCCAACACATTTTCAACCAGAAAGATCTTAACATGAGGCAACGTAGATGGGTTGAATTACTCACCGATTACGACTGTGAGATCAAATATCATCCGGGCAAAGCAAACGTGGTTGCTGATGCTCTCAGCCGAAAAGAACGAGTGAAACCCCTTCGAGTTCGAGCACTTTCTATGACAATTCATAACGAGCTTCCTGCTCAAATCCTTACCGCTCAACTTGAAGCACTCAACGATGAAAACTTGAAAAATGAAGCCTTGCGAGGCTTGGATAAACAATTCGAAATCAAACCTGATGGAACTCGATACTTCTCTAACCGGGTGTGGTTACCCAAATTCGGAAACTTGCGAGATTTGGTGATGGCTGAAGCTCACAAATCTCGATACTCTATACATCCTGGATCTGACAAGATGTATCATGACGTCAAAGGGTTGTATTGGTGGCCTAACATGAAAGCTGACATCGCCTTGTACGTCAGTAAGTGCCTAACCTGTTCCAAAGTAAAGACCGAACACCAAAGACCCTCTGGGTTGCTCCAACAACCTGAAATTCCTCAATGGAAATGGGAACAGATTTCCATGGACTTCATTACCAAACTACCGAAAACTTCGAGTGGTTGCGATACCATTTGGGTGATCGTGGACCGTCTCACGAAATCTGCTCATTTTCTGGCCATCAAGGAAACCGACAAGATGGAGCGTCTGACTCGCATCTATGTCAAAGAAATCATCTCGCGACACGGTGTACCTATCTCGATCATCTCGGATAGGGACAGCCGTTTTACTTCTAACTTTTGGCAATCGCTACAGAAATCTCTTGGTACTCGTCTGGATATGAGTACTGCTTATCACCCGCAAACCGATGGCCAAAGCGAGCGAACTATTCAAACACTGGAGGATATGCTACGAGCCTGCGTAGTCGACTTCGGTACTTCTTGGGAAAATCACTTACCGTTGTGTGAGTTTTCGTACAACAACAGTTACCATACCAGCATAAAGGCTGCACCCTTCGAGGCACTTTACGGACGTAAGTGCCGATCACCTGTCTGTTGGACTGAGTTAGGAGAATCCCAACTCACGGGTCCAGAAATCATTCAAGAAACTACTGAGAAAATCGTTGGTATTCAAAACCGGCTGAAAGCCGCACGTGATCGTCAGAAAAGCTATGCTGACGTGAGACGCAAACACCTTGAGTTCCAGGTAGGAGACAAGGTACTTCTCAAAGTGGCACCGTGGAAAGGTGTTATTCGATTCGGGAAACGAGGCAAACTAAATCCTAGATACATCGGACCATTCGAAATCCTTGAAAGGATTGGTCCAGTGGCATATCGCCTGCAACTTCCTGCTGAACTTAGCAGCGTACACAACACATTCCACATTTCTAACTTGAAGAAATGTCTGTCTGACGAGACGCTGATTATACCACTCGACGAAATTCAAATCGATGATAAACTTCATTTTGTCGAGACACCTATGGAAATCATGGACCGTGAGGTCAAGCAATTGAAACAGAGTCGTATTCCCATAGTAAAAGTCAGGTGGAATTCTAGGCGCGGCCCGGAGTTCACCTGGGAACGGGAAGACCAAATGCGACAGAAATACCCACATCTCTTCCCAGACAACGCACCGTCCGTGCACTCAAGCTAATTTCGGGACGAAATTTCTTTAACAAGGGGAGAATGTAACACCTGCTAAATTAGGATAATTAATTATGCCTAATTACTTGTAACTAGTTGTAATTAGTATGTAATAGGACTAATTGCAGACTCTATTTGTATATATATATAAGGTGAATTATATATATAGGTGTGTACATACGCGATTTGGATTAATCGTACGAATTAACCGGACGGAGTCCGACACAGTTACTTGGACGTTGGTGACAGAAACTTACCTAAATAATGAGAACGTATTTTATTATATAAAATACACAGCGAACAAACATTATTTATAATACCACGACGACAATTTAAATAATTTAACATATATGTATTAAACGCGAGTTAAGAATTTTAATACTTCGACAAATGTTTTTATAATTAATTTCAAGGTATTTCATTAAAACATTTTCCCGTCACCTTTTAAAAATATAACTGCTTGACATAACGTTTAAACGACGGGGGAAACGAACACCACACGGACCGCGGGGCGAAAACTGGAAAAGTGGGGATAACCCCACCTCCCACTCATTCTTTTCTCATTTCTCTTTTCTTTCTATCTCTCATCTCTATCTTTTCTTTCTTTTCACCAAAACACCCAAACCCTTTAAAATCGAAAATACTACCACCAAACGCACGCGAAACATACTACCCTTTTGGAAGAAAACGACCACCACATCACGATCTATCACGCCATCTTTCCGGATTTTCATTTCGGCATTTCGTAAGTTTCCGACAAAACCCGAAACTCTCCGTTTTTACTCATTTTTACGTTTTTATGGTTTATATATGCTTAAAATGTCCAAAAATGGGTTGGGTAAAAGATTTGGACCGAACGGAAGCTTTTCGACCGATTTTCCGGCCACCATATTCCGATCAGACCGCTACGTCGCAGAGACACTGGACTATCTGCGACGTAGCTCAAAACGTCGCATTTTGTGGCCAACGTCGCATTTAGCGACGTCGCGGCCTACGTCGCACAAAAATCCCAACGTCGCACTAGCGACGCAGCCTATTACGTCGCATTAACTTGCGGACGTCGCACATAGCGACGTAGACTTTAACGTCGCCCCCTACGTCGCATTAATTTGCGAAGGTCGCATCATGCGACGTACCTCCCTACGTCGCACCCTACGTCGCATGCTACGTCGCATGCTACGTCGCACAAACCAGAACCTTGAAAAGTCAGATTTTACTAAGTGTCGAACTTACACAACTTCAAATACTTATGTCATACGACTTAACAAACGTCATAGAACATACTTTCTATTACAATTACACTAAATTGCGTTATAAATGATAACGCTTTGAATCATTATTACCAACCGTCACCAACGGGCCATATTTGTTTTCAAACTACAAACGGATTACTAAACAAACACTTGGACATAATGAGTTGTATAAACAACTAGCCTAGATGGTCTTGCGAGACATCTACTTACTTAACCTTATATGTTTAGGCATTTGAAGGTTACGGGTTCGGAGAACCTACGGTTGATATTATTTACTCGTTTATTGATATAAACGTACTTGCAAGGACTCAGGTGAGTCTTACAGCCCCACTTTTTACTGTTTTACATACGGGGTGAGAAACTTGCAACTGCTTTTATTTGAACACAAGTACTAAACTGTTTACTATACCAAACGGAATTGCATGAGTTTACTTACAAACAGAAGTCTCTCCATCATATATCGTTAGTTATGGACTTAAGCGCGAACAGTAGTTAATGGATCCATTAGGGAAATGACCCTCCCCACCCGGGGCAGTAGCGCTGCCACGTACCGATTTACACGTATAAACGGGTGACAACTTATTCGTTACTGATGCTTGCTCATTTACGAGCATGTCACGGGAGCAAACATATTATTTACGGGTTAAGCTTCGATTATGAGCCTCATGGCAACGGTATAAACTTACTTACTTACATTTGCGGGATTGCAAATACTGGTTTACGATTTCTGGATTGAAATTGCTGATTTTTACGCCTACGGGCATTACTGATGAAAGCTCGTGTTCAAAGCTGATATTAATTACAAACCTGTGAGATTCACCAACCTTTTGGTTGACACTTTTTAGCATGTTTTCTCAGGTACCCGGATGGAGTAGGATTACTCCAGGATTTTAGCTAGAGTCGCATGATTTCAACACAACTGCATTAACGGAGATTCTTAGCATTATCTTTTGTATATTATGATTATGTAATAGAATCTCCTGCCACTTACGCGGACTCTAGGCTTATATATTTTTGATGTAAAGAAAACTATATGTTTTCAAACGATTAAATTATGAAATGTAATTATTTTACAAAACGTCTCATTTAGAGGTCGTTTGCTGTATATCTTGCGCTTTGTATATTGATTAGTAACACCCAAAGTATGCTTCCGCAAACTGTCGAATTTGGGGGTGTTACAATCTACATCAAGATTACTAGTTCCTAATCATATATTAATGATTTACAATATAATCATTATCATATATTAACATATATCAAATAGCAACCACATTATTATTAAAATCAAACAAGAATTGCTATAACAGCCAACCAAGCCGCCGGGTCGGGTTTATACCCGCCGGTTTCATGCTACACTATACAAGCCGCCGGCTACCCCTATGAAGCCGCCGGCTTCGGCTAACAAGAACAAGCCGCCGGCTTGGCCAAAGAAGCCGCCGGCTTCTGGCCTCGTCCCAGCCCAGCACGAACAGCAGAAACCCTAACTCGCGGGTTTAATCCCCAAAACACCAAAAACTCGTTTTTAAACGGTTATAAACCTCAAATATCATCACATAATCAATATGTAACACTTATAACCTGTTTCTAACATCCAAATCTCTCAAATCATCAACTTACCCAAATTCAATCAAAAATCAAATTCTTAAATACTCAAGAATACTTACTGATTGAAGAATCTAACGATGGTAATCTGATGATTATGAAGATTCACAAGAATCACAACTTCCTGATTTGATTTCTGGATTGATTTGGAAGTTTTCAGAGAGTTTCTATGAGTTTCTAAATGAAAATAAAATAACTTTCCTAAATAGGAAAGGATATATATAAGTCGGCCTCACGAACCGCCTTCAATATACGGGTATAATTTAATACCCCATCTCAATCTATTGCCTGGAACCCGAAAACCATTTGCGAGTCCAAACATTTTATTGTACCGACAACTATATTAATTTACAACAATTAATATTTCACTTATCACATTGGAATATTTAACTCCTATTCCAATTATTTCAACTATTTCAAACAATATTATTTCCAAACTCATTTAAATATTCATTTAAATCAAAATGTAATATATAAACATCTAGGTCCATTTCGAGGATGTTACAACTCTCCCCCCCTTCAAGAGATTTCGTCCCGAAATCTAACCTCAATCAATATGACTAATGTGATATAATCACATTCCTCTTAGCATACATTAGTCCTCAATAGCAACTTACAACTATTCTTAGACTAGTTGAATTCTTTCCACATGCACATATCCAAATGTACATGCTTCTGTCTTTTCCCACACACATACAGTGCATCTAATCAGTATCATCAATCAGACATTTCTCATAGGACAAACACTTACTTAATCAAGTGAATTCACTATCACTTAAACAACAAGTGAAACCTACAATCACTTAATCAACAAGTAAAACTTAACATTACTTAATAGGTCTATGTAACCCGAAATTAGAAACATGCTAAAATCTTTAACCTATTACCACTAGTCATCTCTGTTAACAACAAAACAGCAGCAATAGTATCACAACAGTGGTTATTAAACCACAATGTATCTAGCAACATTGAAATAAAATTCCAGCTCACGACTTACAATCAGTCTAATAACAGATAATAATTTCAAATCTCTTTTATCAAAGATTTAAATTTCAACTCTAGGTCAACTTTTCATCAAAAGAGCACTACTCTCTTGAATCACCTATCATATTCACATATCACTATCATATGAAATCCTTTACTTAAAAGTAATCCAGATTCATATCTCCTAAATAAGTAAAGCAGAGGTCGCATTCAGTAGGTAAGGCCACAATCAACAAGTACTTTGCATTGATCAACAAAAGTACCAAAATCAACTATTACCTACATTCAACCAACCTCTACATTGACTTATTTTCATTTGTAACTCCTTTCATTACAATCTATCAATTGTTAACAACAACAATTTTCAAACAATAATCACAACACTAGTGATTATGCACTACAATATACCTATCAATATTTATTATTTATCTTCAAACTATAACTAACCCTCAAGTTAGAATTTACATAACGCTTAAACTGGTAAGATATCCAGAATCTTATCTTAGCAACCAGTTAATTCAATTCAACCTTAACATCTTAAGTTACTAATCACCAGCAATTAGAAATTATACAACTTCAACCGCACTATCACTTAGCACTAAATTCCATCAATCTAGCAGCTAAGTCGGCCTTAATCAATATATTATGATACTACAATTCAAGCATCACAATATCACAATGTGCTACTTTCCAACACATTACCAACAAAATCTACATCAAGTTAATCACAATTAACTACACTCCACACAACTTATGGTATATTTATTATGTATATCATACACACATAATTTCAAGTAACTTTCTAAAATGGACACGTACATATCAATTCCATTTAATATTATACACTAGGCCATTCAGACTGTTAAAGTCTTTACCAAGCCTTCACCTTACTACTAATCATCACATATCCATACTACAGAAAATGGAACAACTACAAATTAACTACTCTATGTTTCACTTATATACATACTACATCGTATATAACTTAAACAATTCAATCTAAACTTTCAAGAAAGTTTGGTGAATACAATCATCACCTATCAATTTTAAGGTTTCCCTTACTCTAACCCCTTCAACTACACACACATCAGGTTTTCAATCCCAAACTTCAACTAATCATTATTCTTAAACATTCTAAATAATGATCATTACTATTAGACACAGACTTAGTTTCTCAAAATATGAACAACTTTCCAATTCATATTTATTAACAAAGGTCAAGCTAACCCTTTAACACAGTTCAGTTCAGATAACCCTTTCATATCATTTCTTATTTGGATCTAATCCCAATCTATCACTTTATCACTTACTTTATTCATATACTATCAATAAATAACAAAAGAATCCATTCAATTCTTCCAGTACTTAAGTAACTCACCATGAGGTACAAATCAACCTATGCAACTATTAATAATAACTTTCAATTATTTCTTATCTCACATTCTTACCAAATCAAAGCTATCATCACAAGCCTCATACACTGGTAAGACTTTCTTATCACAATCCTAACCAATGTAACTTAATTTGCACCTTTCAACAAATTATAACTGTCATATCATAACATGACTTCACATCTGTATAATTCCTTAACACATATTCAGTTCAATTATACTTAACACTATTTCAATTACTTAATACTAGCTTTAAGTAATTAATCAAGTCTCACAAACTTAGACAATTTATCTATTTCCTTTGGATCTCACATGACCCGTTTCAACATGATTTTAATCAATCTAGGAATTCAATCACATTCCACACAATCATAGTATTTCAATCTATGTTAGACTATTTCAACACAAACAGTTGACTATATGTCAACTTCAATTTCAATCAATTAATCAATAAAATTCTCTAATTGCTTTTCTCTAGTTTGACCCAATCTCAAACCAATCACAAGCAATTAATTTTATACACAACTCACTATTCATGGTTTGACTTTCAAAGTTAACATACTATCAATATTAACTCACAACAAACCATTTCATCTTATATGTTCACTTTCAAACATATATTTCAAATTATTACATTCAATAATCTTATCAATTCTTCACAAGGACAAGGTCAACCTACATCAATCTTGGCTCCATACAAGCTATTTCATATTGTATGTTTACTTTCAAACATAGACCTCACATTATTACATTCAATAATACTTGGAATTCCTCAAGCAAGACAATATCAACCTATCTCAACTTTGGCTTCATACAAGCCAGCTACAACATAGTGATTCATTTAAACACTATACAAATCCACCTACAGGTAATCTATCATTATCAATCACAATTACCTATTTAACAGAATCCAATTTGTCATTTATGTTCATCAACAAAACAACTATCAATGACAAACATTATTTACACTCTCACATTTACATTCTAGATGTTACAGTTCTATCAACCAATTGTTTTCTTATCAAAACAACTATTAAACCACTTAGCATACTTTCATGCTCAATTTTCTAAATCACATTACATTTCTTTTATACCAAGTAGCCTCAACAAGTTCATGTGACACAACATAATATAACAACGGTGATCAGGCGTTGCAAGATTATGTTCTTCACAATCCATTCTCAGGCCACTTTACATTATAATTATCAATGTGATCTACTCTCATCTCATACGTATTAAATACTTCATGATTTCAAATCAATCGAACTCTATTTAATAATTTCTAACAGCTGATTCATACTCAAAATCAGCTTACTACTTACATATTCAACCTTACATATGTAAGCCATTTTACACACACAATGTTCTAATTTTTCAACAACTGAATTACTCAGTATATCACTTATCTGAAACCTCAAACACATGATAACTCATCATCATTGTTTCAATACTTAACACTAATCAATGTCCCTATTTACCTCAAAATTCAGGACACATCTTAATTAATTATCATCACTTTGACATATGCTATCATATCAAGCATCACTGTCACAACAAACCTCCTCAATCATGTTACTATAAAAACATTTCATTTATTAGTTCACAATTGACCAGAAAGATCTATCACTTCCCAAATCAATTTAGCTTTATCATAAGCCCTATTTCTTATAAACCTATCAGTCATGGTTTTGATCAAGTGTTTAACTATAGTCAACACATATCATATAGTCACATAAACACATATTTTCTCAAATAACAGTCATTATCAATTCAAATGACACAACAGTCCTTAACAAGGATTGAATTCACACCTTATGATCAATCTACTACTATAATACTATCAATTATCTCGTCTCACCAATAAAGACACTCTTAGGTTCTAACATCAATCCATTTGAACCTTAATCAACTCTTTGTCTACTTAAACATATTTCTGCATTTTCAATTCAATGAGAAATACTAACAACAATGAGCAACAATAAGCATCTCATTTAGTAATTCTACTCTCATGTCAACATATAACAATCATTAGTTGACTCAAAACTGGGGAATCATATCAGTCTGACTCAATTAACTTCATAACAAAGCTCACTCAACATAACAGAGTAAACAATTTAAGTTAATGTAAATTAATAGAGGCTTATCGAAGATTACCTGACAAATCTTAAGCCAACAATGTTGAGGAAACATGAAATATACCAATCAGATACTCATGTTCCTCCGTCTCTGCAATCAAACAACAGCTTCACAACTTGTTATGGGTTAGTACATATTCAACTAACTACTTTCTCATACATCAACTAATCAACTAAACCCACACCCACTGGAATGTTTGACTCAACTCAATCAAAGTTTAGGATTGAACATTCTATCAAGTCCAATTCACCCAAACTATTGCTCTGATACCAACTTATAACACCCCTCATTAATTATAAACACTATATATAATATTTGCGACTCGGAAGCGTATATATTTCAAAACATTACTATCAATGTCAATTAAAATGTCAATAAACTTTTTCAAATCTAATACATGACATTTTAACCAACTCGGTGTTATATAATTCAGCACATCTCTTTAGTTATAAAACTAACATCAGAGTAAAAGTCTGTCAAACATTCCATCCAGTCCAACAACTTCCTGCCCTGCCCAATATGTCCCATCTATTTCAACCTGCAGGCAGAACTGTGGTGGGGTTAGCATAAAGCTAAGTGAATGAAACTATAAGCAACAGTACAACCTAGCATAATAATCTGTTTACATCAAATAACAATGAACAGAAAATCAATCATTCACTCGACATCCAATCAATGTCAAGCTACACCAATCAAACATTATCAATCGTCATGAGGATCGGTGGCTCCTGAGATACCCTAATACCGGTTTGGTAATCAAGGAACTCTTATCAATCATCTGTATTGGTCTATACAGAATTACCGATAACCAGTTGTTAATCACACACGACCTAGATCTCCAAACCAACATTTCAAGTTTCAAGATCTCCTGTCGTCTACAATAACAACCAAGTCCAACTGTCAATTCAAGTTGACCTCAGAATCTTACATACTAGCTCAAACAGCCAAGTAAGCAACTAGTCAAACTATCATGGCAAGATATCTCAACAATTACATTCTATCAAAGTAATACTATAATTACTTGTTGTAAATCAAATCATTACAACTAAATCACACTGAGGTTACAGATCCACTCACCGACTACCTCAGGCCTCCACTCAGTAGTCTAATATCACTGAGCCTTCTCCACATCTGAGAATCAACAAATCAAATATAAGTTAGTAATCATGATCATCAATACTAAACTTATATCAATCTTTAACATTTAGGAACTTAACATAATCTACATCAAGATTACTAGTTCCTAATCATATATTAATGATTTACAATATAATCATTATCATATATTAACATATATCAAATAGCAACCACATTATTATTAAAATCAAACAAGAATTGCTATAACAGCCAACCAAGCCGCCGGGTCGGGTTTATACCCGCCGGTTTCATGCTACACTATACAAGCCGCCGGCTACCCCTATGAAGCCGCCGGCTTCGGCTAACAAGAACAAGCCGCCGGCTTGGCCAAAGAAGCCGCCGGCTTCTGGCCTCGTCCCAGCCCAGCACGAACAGCAGAAACCCTAACTCGCGGGTTTAATCCCCAAAACACCAAAAACTCGTTTTTAAACGGTTATAAACCTCAAATATCATCACATAATCAATATGTAACACTTATAACCTGTTTCTAACATCCAAATCTCTCAAATCATCAACTTACCCAAATTCAATCAAAAATCAAATTCTTAAATACTCAAGAATACTTACTGATTGAAGAATCTAACGATGGTAATCTGATGATTATGAAGATTCACAAGAATCACAACTTCCTGATTTGATTTCTGGATTGATTTGGAAGTTTTCAGAGAGTTTCTATGAGTTTCTAAATGAAAATAAAATAACTTTCCTAAATAGGAAAGGATATATATAAGTCGGCCTCACGAACCGCCTCAATATACGGGTATAATTTAATACCCCATCTCAATCTATTGCCTGGAACCCGAAAACCATTTGCGAGTCCAAACATTTTATTGTACCGACAACTATATTAATTTACAACAATTAATATTTCACTTATCACATTGGAATATTTAACTCCTATTCCAATTATTTCAACTATTTCAAACAATATTATTTCCAAACTCATTTAAATATTAATTTAAATCAAAATGTAATATATAAACATCTAGGTCCATTTCGAGGATGTTACATGTCATGTTAAGATTAGAAATAAAAAGACCGATATCACGGTTACTATCATAAAAAATGATTATACAATAATTAACGCTCTCTTATTACTTTGTTTCCAAAACATGTTTATAGATCGATAATGTTAAAGTAATAATTATTATTTACAAATAAGATTTAAGCTTGTCATGCATACAAATATTATACCTACAATATATAGTGTACGTGTTATAAAATTGACAACATCACTAAAATTTTGTCATAAAAATGTCTGTCGTAGAGAATGATTAACCTTACAACTTTACTAAAGGTCTTATTTTTTTTTTCTCTCCGTTCTCATAAATCTAATTTATTAAAGGTTGTTTGTGCAACCTAAAAACATTTAATAATTCAATATATATAGACGATAAAGCCTTGGAATTTTTGTTTATTGGCATAAGAAAAAAATAATATTTCATCCGTCTTAAAATAAATGTTCACATTACTATTTATATTATAAAAAAGGGGATAAATTAACTATTAAAAATCATTAAACTCTTAATTTTACCATTATTTATTAATATAAATCATTTATTTATTTATTAAATAAAATCAATCAAATTTACTTTAATTATAAGGATAAAACTGACATTTAACTTACATCTATGTATATACTAAGCGAATAGTAAAAATGGCTCTAGAATTTGTCACGTAGGCAATGATGCCATGTGTCAACCTCTTAATGTCAGTTAACAAATTATTTAACTAATATTATAGTATTATCACTAGATTTCAAACCCGTGTATACACACATGACCGTTGAATGTGTATTTGATTGTTTTTAAGTATACCAATGATGTATACGATAAAATTCTAACGTTTTATATGATTTGAATTATAAGCAATGAAGTTTAAAGTTAAATTAGTTATAGTAGTTATATTATTATTATTAACTATTTAATTTAATTTAATAATATAAATAAATATAAGTACTCCGTATATGCAAACAAAAAGATATCCTAAGCAAACACAAGTCCCGGTTACAATATTTAATTAATATTATTATCTTATTATTATTATTAATATTAATTAATAACGATTAATTAAATAATAAAAATATAAATTGTTAAGTATTAAATTATCTAATAGAAAGAAGATATAAAACTACAACTTAAAATATATATTTAAACGTAATCCTACTAAAACACTAATTGGTAAATGATAGTAGTATTAAAAAATGAAACTTATATGTATTGAAATCTATCTGTGAATATAAATTTAGATATAACTTTGAGAATAACAAATGGACTATATATATAAGCAACTCTAGAGCGCAAATAGATCAAAGGGACAATACTTTCCAGGTTTGATGATGTAGATTGTCCGGTGATAATTATTTTGGGACGAAATTAGTAATGACCAACATGACGATTAACATTGGAAATTCTTAGGTACTTCAGGTAATTTTATCAATTATCTTCTAAATTACAATAATATATTCAATGCTATATGACGATTTAAATTACCGTGCATCGTATGAGCTTGAATCTAGAATTTTAATATATAAAAAAGTGAGGGGATATTTTTTTGAACCGAGGGAATAATAAAAGTCCAATCAAACGAAGTATATATCCTAATAATTACTAAAAAGTAACAAAAAAATAAATAAAGGATGATGATTCGTAAACCACAAAAAATTATCCATACATCAGTTTACTTTCCCCTTAATGGTCTGTTTCCATATACTTCTTAATCCAGACATATAAATTGTTATTTCTTTTTCACTTAATCTGAAAGGAATATCTGTTTCTGAAATATGTAGAAAAATGAAGCCCTTACCAAAAAGATGTACTTAATGATAAATATATATTTTTTCATCATTTTTTCTCCAATAGAAATTGAACACGTCATGACTTGTTCAAATTTTATATCATTTAACTTCATCTTTTTGGTCAAAAAAAAAATTACATTTACTTAAACAGCACTTGTTATAATCAGATATGTTTATCCAAACATACATCACATTCAAACAACACTTAATGTTAAAAAAAGTAAACAGCCCCTAATTGTGCTTTATAGTATATGTAAAACACATGTACCAATAAATTTTGATGTCCTAAAAATCACTCCCATTAATAAAGCTCCTAGTCAATCAGTGTGCCGACATAGGAGACAACATATATTTGAACTGGACTATTCTTAATCCTAAAATATTCAAAGTTAAAAAAACATTTTTTGGACTAAAAAAAAGATAACACGTGGTGTCTCGTTCGTGCTCTCCTTACCCTCTAAGTTTCAAACTTTCAACTCCAAAAAATGTCAAGAGAAAATATGACGCTTAACACCTTGATTTAGCCAGAGTTGATAAAAAAGCCCCTCATAGTTTTTTTTTTTTAAGTTCTGATGCCAAGTTCTTTTTTAATAACCCTTAACTTAAAAGAGCTACATGTGTTATCTAAACAATGAGTTTAATCTTGTGTTTGATTAGAAGTTAAAATTCACAATAATAATGGATTAATGGGTACGGAATAGATTGAAAAGTTGAAATGATCATTCTGGCTTTAGTACATTGATATCATTTATTCGGACTAAACGTCTTTGTGAGTTAACAAAGATAGGGTTATGTGAAATAGGATTTTGGTTTTCATTCCTCTTCGCAAATTCACATGAAACAATCGAACATTTTCTGAGTTGCTGTCCTTGAACAATGATCGCATCGAATTCAAAGAATCCCAAATTAAAGTTACACATCGAAATAACTTTTATGTTAAATAGAATGGATTCAGTTTACACATTGCATTTTGATGAAATTTGAAACAAGGCCATATTTGTGGAATCTATTTTTTTTTTAAATGTGACTCACACCAATAAAGAAACTATACTTATTTATGAGAAAATTTAGTAAGAAATATAGATTGTGCATCATGAAGAGACAATTTATATTCTTTTATTATTATTGATGAATGATGATGATTATTGATGATATGCTCATTAATTAATGGTCTTTGATGTCGTGGTATGTTGTCACTCATCATCCAAAACTTGTATGACAAAAGATAGATTGAATAGACTAGACTCGTATAACTATATGAATTGTTTACGTGACCTAACTTTAGTATATTAGCACAATATTTACCCAACTTTAAGCAAGTTACCACCAATTTTTACCCATCGGCTAAAACAACTATTTATGTTACTTTAATCTATTTTGATTGACAACTCAAAACTCAAAATTTTGTCTATTCTTAATTATCTAGGGACCTTATTTATCATCTTATAAAAAATAAAAAAATAAAAAATAAAAAATAATAATAAAAATACCACAATTTGACTCCTTAAAAAAGTCTCAACCAATTGACATATTCAATAATTCACAAAAACCAACAAACAATAACTCAATATTTTGGCCTTTTGGGATCTCGATTAACTTTTATACCCTTACCTCACAACCTTCGCGCAACCTTTCTTCAAGGTCATTTTCGTCCATATAAGATCCGTGTTTCCTTTTTCGACATAGCAAAATCTAGCCTCTAATGTACATCTTTCCTTTTTGTTTTGTTTATCTCCATCACAACAAAGCTAATCATAAACAAAACAATCAATTAACGATCAATAAAAAATTAGAGCACAATAAAAGTCTCTAAATTTCATATGATTACAACGTCCCAATTACAATGAACACTTTGAAAATACACACAGTTTTGAGAAGTTTCAATAACTACACTATCTATCAATTAAATATCATCTACACCCATTAAAATCTCTTTTAATTATTTGAAATATAAAATGAACACTTATTTTGGGACAAACGAAAATACGTAGTGAGGTGAATACTTTATATGTGAACGTACAGATTGCAGTAAAAACACTTTAAAATAAGAATGTTTATTAATTACATACTTCATCTATCCTTATTTAAATGCACACCTTATTATTTATTCAGTTTATCTTTCCAAAAAAAATTGTCAACTTGTACAAAATAACTACTGAATATCATTAAACTCCTGATTTTACCCTCATTTATTACTTATAATCATTTATTTATCAAAAACTTTTATTCAATCTTCTTACTTGAATATAAGAGTAAAATTGACTTTATTCAATTTATTTTAAATTCTACATGAAAGTCTAAGTAACATTTAAAAGTGAGACGAAGGTAGTACATAATTAACAAGGACTTAATAATTTACATTTTCAACATAAACATCTACCGTGAAGGATTCATAACGTTAAATATTCCTTCATAACGTTAAATGGTAGGGGTGAGCATGAGGCGGTTAGGTGCGGATAGAGATGAAAACCGCCCCATAACCAAAACTTTGGTTAATCAAAAAATTTAACCGTTCGGTTCGGTTAATAAACGGATTGGTTAATTCGGTTAATTTGGTTAATGCCTATATTGAAAGCGGTTAATTCGGTTAACCATTTGCGACAAAAAAAAAGTTTTTTCAATGCAATACATTTGAATGTAAGAGTAGGTTTTATTCTTAAATTTCTATATCAAAATAAAAGTAGATCAATGAAGTTTTATAACCTCATAGGTTGGCAAGTTAGTGCATTTTTGAAACCTCAAAAGTTAGAAATTAAATATAAATATAATATTTTTAGTATGAAAAATTTAGTACGGGGCGGTGCGGTTAAAACCGATGCGGTTATCTTCTATTTTCATAACCGAACCACAAATTTTGGTTAATCAAAAAATGTTAACCAAACCCGCGGTTATATGTTCGGTTTGGTTAATTCGGTTCGGTTTTGACGATTAATACGGTTATGATTTGGTTAATTCGGTTTTTTGCTCGGCCCTAATTAAATAGACCTAATTACGTAGGAATTGTCACTCTCGACT
This sequence comes from Helichrysum umbraculigerum, assembly GCA_949592205.1. Taxonomy (NCBI): domain Eukaryota; kingdom Viridiplantae; phylum Streptophyta; class Magnoliopsida; order Asterales; family Asteraceae; genus Helichrysum; species Helichrysum umbraculigerum. Next base: position 366,121,271 of record CATIUR010000001.1, read on the forward strand.
TGTTTCATGTGTAGATTAGAGAGAGAAAAACACAGAAACAATGATATCTCACATCGCAGGGGACGCCTGTCAATTTTTGGTAAATCTTCACCGACTCACATACTCAAACCCCCCCTCTTTCTCGTTTCTGTTTTTCCCTAATTTTTTTATTTTTGATAATTCTATATCTACTATTTTCTAGGGTTTATGTTTTGCTCAATTTCATGTTATTAGAACAATCATAGCATCAATTATCAATTCCCAAACCCTAGGTTATTAGATATAGGATGAATATATTAATAATAATTACACATACTGTTTGATTAGATTTTATTGTTGTTATCATTAGATTATTAGATGGCTTATGATCAAAATGCGTTACCTAGTAACAGTTTACGCCCGATTCATATAGCTAGAACAATTGCTGATGAATCACGCATTGTTGCACCTGTAAATCTACCCAATTCCAATCCCTTACCACGTGAAGTAGCCACCGGTAGCCCCGGAACCATTCCCGTTTATTATCCGGCAACCGCCCCGGCTGTTCCGGATGCCGCTTCTGGTTATGTAGGTTTGAATTATGGTAATGTAGTTCCATCAGTGGCTAATTGGTTGCCACGTATGCCACCGCCTGTGACCGCTGCTGGTGTAGGTTTAGTTCCTAGTACTTATGGATATAATAATAACGGCAATAATATTGTTAATAATAATAATGCTAGTTTAGCGCCACGCGGTTATGATCCGAATTTAGGATTGGTTAGTGGGGGTGGTAGTAATGCATCTGATCATGCTAGTGATGAGGGTACCGATGATTCGGCTTCAGGGAGGAAAGTAAAGTTTTTGTGCAGTTCTGGTGGGAAGATATTGCCTAGACCTAGTGATGGGATGCTTAGATATGTTGGTGGGGATACTAGGATTATTAGTGTTAGAAGAGATGTGGGATTTAATGAGTTGATTCAAAAGATGTTTGATTCGTATGGACGAAACGTTGTTATTAAGTATCAGTTACCTGAAGAGGATCTTGATGCACTTGTAACTGTTTCGAGACCGGATGATTTAGAAAATATGATGGATGAGTATGATAAGTTACTCGAGAGGTCTTCTGATGGGTCAGCTAAGTTGAGGGTCTTTTTGTTTACGGATGTTGAATCATCTAGTGTTATTCAGTTTAAAGATTTACAAGATAGTGGGCAGAAATATGTTGAGGCGGTGAACGGACTTGGGGATACTTTTGGTGGTGGCGGTGGTAGTAGCGGCGGCGGTTTAGGCAGGAAGGGGAGTATAGCGAGTGCTTCCTCTACACAGAATTCGGAATTGAGCGCGACTGAAGGGGGTGTTGATAGTGTAGGAATTGATCAAGTGGAGGTGATTGGTGCGGCATCTGGTAGTGTGTTTTCTCCTGGTGGCAGTTCTGCCTCTGGTGTTACTGTTGGTAAATCTGTTACTGTTCCAGCTTCACCCTGTCAATCTGATCATGAGGTGGAAATATTAGAAAGAATGGTTCCTGTTCAGGTACAACAACAACAACAATTTAGGTATGAATTGCAGCCACCAGGAAGCACCGTTCCACCGCCAGGACAACCTTATGTCCAGACTTACGTTGATCCCCGCCATGGGACCTTTAGCCGTACAGAGTACATTCAGGTGCAACCACCACAAATGGGGTACCAATCTCAGATTATGAGCAGCATTGGCCCAGTTTATGGCCAACCACAACCCCATGACAATTTATATGGAATTGGAGTTGCCCCACATCAGTTTATTACTCCTTCATCACATGTCAGTTTCAAACCAAATCCAAATCCAAATCCTGTTCCAGTTCCGGTTCCGGTTGCAGTTCCTGTTCCGGCTCCTGCTGCGGCTCCTCAGTATGTGCAGCAACAAGAGGTTCGAATGGAACATTTCCCAGAGAGGGTTGTTCATCCTTCTAGTGATCAAAGCTACACTACTTACCAACCTCAACTTCAAACTCAGATATCTCCCCCCGTAATGACTGGACCTTATGGTTGGAGTCACGTTCAGTCCCCTGAACAGGTGACTTTTTCTGACACCCGAATACCCACTCAACAGTTGATATACCCTGAGCCAGTGCCTAGATTCGATGGGTGTATTATGTGTCAAAAAGCATTGCCTCACGCGCATTCGGATACTGTGGCACAAGAACGTAAAGAAAGTCCTAGATCAACGACATCTGATGTGAATCCAGTTTATCAGAGTCTTAGAGTGGAGGACGCTAGGAGAATGATGCAAACTAACAGGGTTCCTACAAATGATCATGCAATGGTATCAACTCCTTATGGTGTATTGGTCCATCAAGTTCCTCAATGTAGCCATGAAAGTTCAGTCCAGCAGTCTGCTGTACCGATTCAGTATCAAGCAAGACAGGAGACTGGGGTCGTTAGTGGTATTAGTGGTGATTTGAATCCTGTTGGTGTTCCTTCACCAACTTCAAACACCCCGGTGCATGAGTCTCCAAGGGAGTACCCTGCTAATTTTCCTGTAGTTGTTACAAAAGAAGAGAATGTGGACCCTGGCTTCACATATGATAATCTGAGACAAATTGATGCGAGAATGGAAGATCTGCATTTACGTCCTAATGATGTTCTTGTCAGCAATGATCAGATTAGGTTTCCTGTTGAAAATCTACGAGATGACATCTTGGAAAATAGGCCCATGAATCTTGATAAATCCCAGATAGTTCTTGATGCAAATTACATTACCTCCGAAGTTTCACGGTTGCATGGATTTCAGTCAACGGAGTCCTATGGAGTGAACAATTTGGGTTGTAATGACCCGAGTCCTGCTTTTTCTGGTGTTGATTCAGCCCGTGTGACAGGAGGGAACCTACCTGTTAGTGAATGGAATGTATACTCGTCACAGTTTGAGCCGAAGAGTGAAGTGGATACTGTGCTAATAGACCCCCTCAATCCATTTAATGGGGTCAGTGAAACCCAAGATGGTGCAAATTCACTCTTTAGCAACCAGGATCCTTGGATGTTGGGAAGTGATTCACATTTTCCACCACCTCGACCGAACAAACTTATGGTGAGAAGGGAAGGTGTTGGTGAAAAAGAAGAATCACCTACTGGTGACACACTAATTGACCAGCCAAGTGCTAATTTGGAGTTGAATCTCGGTGTGGAACATGGTCATTCTGACAAAGGTCTGTCTTCTAGTGTTGTTTTTTACCCACTTTTTGTGTCAGATGGATAATCTTAACTTTTATGAATCAACGTACTCATGGTTGTAGGTTCAGCAGAAGAATTGATTAAACAAGAACTTCAGGCGGTTGCCGAGGGTGTGGCTGCTTCGGTTCTTCATTCATCAACTACCTCTGATCATGACTCAAATAGACGTGTCTCGGAAGCCAGCCGAAGTAGTGAAATTCAGAATAGTAATGCTGATGTGCAGCATGGAACTGAAGTTGAGGTCCATTAATGGCATACCCTTTTATTGTTTAATAGGGAAATCACTTGTTACATTTTGGGTAGAGGTAGAGAGATGGACAGGTTGGGTAAGGGGTCAAAACACGTACTATATCAGTCTCAAAGATTATCCGAAGAATTATTATTTCAATAATAATCTGGTTTTGTAATACTTGATTTATACAGGATTTTAGCATTAAAAAGACACTTTGGGTACATTTGACTCGTAGCGCATCAGAGCTAGTACTACAGATTTTACCCGTCCTACCTGTTAAATACAAAACATAACCAGCATTTACTTATCTAGTAGTAAATGGGTCAAATTTGCCACCTCAAATATTTACAGTTCTTTCTATTGTCACATTGTCGTGTTTTACTTCTTACATAATTTTTGCTTTGTTTATGCAGGATACAAAGACAAAAATCCCAGAAAAAACAAATCTTGGGTTTCCAGCTTCGGATGGACTTGGTCGTTTGCAGGTATATAATTCATCCTGATCTGATTTCCACCTTCACGGTGCTAGCAGCTAATGATTTATTATCACTTTGCTTTGTAGATAATTAAGAACATCGATCTTGAAGAGCTTCGTGAACTGGGTTCTGGCACATTTGGAACTGTTTACCATGGGAAGTGGAGAGGATCTGATGTTGCAATCAAACGGATAAATGATAGATGTTTTGCCGGGAAAGCTTCAGAACAAGAACGCATGGTTCGTTGTCGTGTTCAAATCACCTTATGTCTTTTGCATTTTGTTTGTTTGGTTCAACACATACCATACTGATTACTATGTTGTTCTTATAGAGGGAGGACTTCTGGAATGAAGCAATCAAGCTTGCAGATCTTCATCATCCAAATGTTGTGGCTTTTTATGGGGTTGTACTTGATGGTCCTGGTGGCTCAGTTGCTACTGTAACGGAGTACATGGTAAATGGCTCTCTGAGAACTGCTTTGCAAAAAAATGAGAGGTAACATATCTTTTTTTATCTTAGTATTATAATGATTGTGAAGCAAAGATTTCGTATAATAGTTAAATGGTAATTGCTGTGTTCAACATTGGTATTTGGACGATTATTATCAGGAACCTTGATAAGCGGAAGCGTCTGTTAATTGCTATGGATGTTGCCTTTGGGATGGAATACCTTCATGGAAAAAACATTGTACACTTTGATCTGAAAAGTGATAACTTACTTGTCAATCTCCGTGATCCACATCGCCCCATATGCAAGGTTGGTGGTACTTTATAGCTTATCTTACTGGAGTATATGGCTATTATGCGGAAATCCAGTTTTATATTAGTCATTGCAGTAATTATAGGTATTAGAATAATATGACGGGAATGATAGTAATTATACACTTTTTAAGGTGTCAAATTGGATAATACATTTACCTTGCAGTAGTTTACAGATTCATTTATCACAACTTTTATAAGGCTTGTATCGCTGTTTCTGTCATAGTACTTCTGGCGATAGAGAGTACTTGGCTTTTTGAACTGCTGTACTTGCGTTTTCATCACAAATGAACCATTCCTCTTGTGAAAAATGTCATAAAAACTATGATTTGCGAGGAAGAGCGATTTCAGATACATTGTGGAAATATAATTTGTAGGAAAATAATGATAATCAACACTTTATTTAATGAAGTTGCTTATTATTTGAGCAATTTGGATACATTGTGCATGGCATAATATTCTTTTGTATTTTCGGGACAACGGATGGGTTAGACAAGTTAGTTGCTTATTTTCCTGTCTATTTTGTTGCACTTACAACTGTTGGACAGCGTACATGGGTGAGGAGTGAGGACAAAAGGATAAGTATTAACTAATTGTTAATCATTTGACTAAATTATTTATGTGGATTGTGGAGTTTCTTTTATAATGGTGGAGTAGAACTAAAAATTCTAGAACAGAAAACCATATTAAATTAAACTTCCTATGTGAACCTAGAAGTACAATAAAAGCTCCATAGTTCTTTATTTATGCCATATTGCATAGTTTTAGCTGTCTGGTAAGGGTATCATTTAATCTTTTTTCATTAAGACATGTAATGCATCTTTCTTTTCTTGATTTTTACCTTTACCTGGCTTGTGTGAAAAAGGTATCTCTTTCTACCAAACTGGCTAAGAATATTGGTTCCTATAAATTTGATAGATAGTTTGGCGACCTACCACTGTGAAATAACCAAGAAAAATGAAAATTCCAATTGAAATTCAGCATTAAAAAAAACACTTTCGCTAATCTCATTTTAAGGTTGGTATTTGTGTTCTCGGTTCTCACTCACAGTTTCTCTTGTAATTTTTTATCAGGTTGGAGACCTGGGGTTATCGAAAGTAAAACGTCAGACACTAATCTCAGGTGGTGTGCGTGGAACACTTCCATGGATGGCACCTGAACTTCTAAATGGTAGCAGTAGCCTTGTTTCCGAAAAGGTTTCTACAAAATCTCTCTCTGAGCTACCGTGTCTTGGATCTATATATTAATAACTGTTGGTTCTTAATCTTTAGTTTAACTTTTCCGCAAATAAAACAATATAGGTTGATGTATTCTCATTCGGCATTGTCATGTGGGAGCTTCTTACCGGAGACGAACCATATGCAGACTTGCATTATGGGGCTATAATTGGTAATTCACACAAAGACATATTCATAGGTGTATGTATATATATGTGCATATATTATTTTTAACTCCCATCCAATAATTCAGGTGGGATCGTGAGCAACACACTTAGACCTCCAGTGCCAGAATCGTGTGATCTTGAATGGAGATCTTTGATGGAGAGGTGCTGGTCAGCAGAGCCAATAGAGAGACCAAGCTTCACGGAAATAGCCAACCAGTTACGTACCATAACCTCAAAAGTTCCACCAAAAGTACAAGCATGTCAGTAACTTTTCTTCATCAACAGGGCCCTTTGGGTCAAAATACGTAGTGTAGTACTTTCTTGAATTCTCCTCTTATTGGGTATTAATCAATGGTATATCTGTGCAAAGTTGAGACAATAGAATCTGTGTCTATTAAAATAGAAAATAGTTTGCTATTTGCCTTTTGTTTGGATGCACTTTTTAGTCCTTACCAGTCACAACTCACTATGCACGCATAAATGGGCCAACATGCCAAATGCTTGCCACATGTTTTACAAACTCATTATGGTTCAGCGTTATATTGGCTATGTCAATGTGGGTTCGCATTTGGGAATTGCAAGAAAATAAAACCCTTCCCTGTGTTGAGGATTCTCATATGGGATGTCGAGCTTTGGATGGTTTTCAAGTGTTTGGAATAGATTGCAGTTTACAAGTGTGTGTATTTGAACTGAACCAAACCTGAGCTACTTAGTTTATTGGTTAAGCCTGGAAAGCTGAGGCTTGGTTTGGCTCTACTCGTATAGTGTTAGTCTGCTAGATGTATGCACAAACAGTTTACTAGACTTGGTGTGTCAATCTATGAAATGGTCAGCAGAAGTTTTCTGATGCCCATGCTTCATATATTGTTCATTTCGAGGCCATACGGACACACGGTGTTGCAATCTGTTGCCAACTTAGGATTTGCTTCCTCTACCTCTACATTATGAATATAAATTGGTTTGGCTGAAACTGCCGGTTTGGTAAGTGTCAAACTGTTTGACATGAAGCTGATCCATTAGGCGTGTAAATTGTAATTGTAATATTAGGAAAAAAAAATAATAATAATAAAGAAACACGAAATCATCATCATACATAAATGCGTTTATAACTTGGAAGTGTATTAAACTTTCCATCTTTTATTTTATTTATGGGTTTAACTTGGAAACTTTCTAATGTATGTACATCAGTACATGAGTTTCAAAAACATCTATTGTATGCATTTAACTTATTATTAATATTATAGAACTCGCAAGAAAAATATATATCACTTTTGTGTAGTCGCAAGAACATATGATATAGGGTTTTAAAACTTAATTACATTACATACAATAGAAGGCTTCTGAGTTGAATGTATACAACAATAATAACAAATGTAAAGTTTGATACACTTATTAACTGTAAACTCTAAATTTAACTAATGAAACTATCAACTATGTTTAGCATATTAAATACTATTAATTAAATAATAAATTAAAGAAAATGAAATTCAACTACTATTTTGAAATGAAAGCCAGCGTACATTTGCTTTTTGGTTGGACTACGAAAGAGAGTTTTTGTGCGTGTGTTGTTGACATTCGACCGTTAAGAGAAGCAAATAGTCATTAACGACAAAATTAAAAGGTTTACTATTTTGTTATGCGTTTAATTTTAGATTTGTTATTATTGTATGATGTCAACTTTTGTACTATTTTTTATTATTGAATGAGGTTAACATTCTAAAAACTTCTGTTGTATGTTTATTTCTGCTTGTTTTTGATTATATAAATTGACGCTTTTTTTGTAAGTTCTTCACATACAATAAGAGGTTTTATTAATTGTAGATAGTTTACAAGTTGGACGCCTACAAGTTCAAAGTTTAATCTCTTTTAAGATCGATATCCATCGATTATTAATGTTCAATTATTATTTCTAGAAATAAAACAAAATAAAAACTCAACTAAACTTTCTCTGTTCCTCATTTCCTTTGACCTTCATACCCATTTCCTCTCAAATCCTACTCTTCTTTCCTTTAATTTTCATACTTATCCATTCACTCTTTTTCTTGTCAACATTTTTCATTTTTTCTCCATCACAAAACACACAAAATCCACACGCATTTCCACACTATATAAAACACACAACATCTCATATCCCATATATTCCAAACTAACTAGAACCAACAAAATGTCTAAACAACAAGAGCTACAACCCTTAACCACACCATACACAACTCCAATTATCATGGAAACCGATAACGAAGGCAAAGACGTGTCCGGTACCACGTACTACGACGACGAAACGACGTCCTCCAACGCTTGTTTTCGTCTCTTTTGCTGTTTCGACACTCCTCGCGATGGAGAAACCGCAGGGTTCTTATACCATCAATCAGCTGGTGGTGATCTTATCAACCAAGACACGTGGTTTATGAAACGAGCAAAGAGTTTGAAAGAGTATTCGGAGATTGTGGCTGGACCGAAATGGAAAAACTTCATTAGAAAGTTTAGTAAGAGACCCAAAACTAGATCGAATGCGAATACAACTTTTCAGTATGATCCTCAGAGTTATGCGCTAAATTTTAACGATGGTGATGTTCATGAAGATGATGATTTGTTGCCTCGTAGTTTTTCTACACGATTTGCTCCACCTTCGCGATCAACTCAATTATAGTATTTGATTTTATTATTTTTTTTATTTATTTATCAAGATTTGTTTAATTCATTGTATCTTCTTCTTCTCTATTTTCTATCATATTTTTGGATCTTATTTGCGAATTGGTAATATTGAAAAGTTCAAATTGATGAATCCAAATCTTATACTCCATTAAAATTGTTGATTCAATCAATAGTTCTATAAAGTTAATATATTTTATTCTAAATTGTAGGGTTTTTTTTTTTTTTTTTAATGTATATATATATATATATATTTTTTTTTAAGATTGTGGATTAAAATGCATTACTGTAACTGATAATTGGTGAATTAGGAAAAGTAATTTTTTTTAAGAAATTAACCAATTCTATAATTAATTAATTGCTTAAAAGTTGTTTAACAACAAAATTCGAAAAAACTCTATCCACAAAATATAAGATAATAACCTACGAGTAATGCTATATAGGACTACTTACATACACCTACAAGTATACCTAATTTTCTGATTGGCTGAATTTTTTTCTATCTCTTAATCTCATCCAATCAATTTTTTAAACCCACCAATCATATGTTTAGGCCTATATTTAGTGTTACACTTTTAGGTTTACCAATCATTTTCCTAAAACCTATTCATGAATGTGACATTGAGCAAGTTGGATTATATCGCAATCACAATCTCAATAAATAAAATAAAACGATGAAAGATTAACTGGTATATATAGATTTGTAAGGGGAGAGAAAAGGGTTAATACATACAGAGGGGATTAAAGTATCACAAAATGTTTGCTTAGGGGATTAAAGATCATTTTCTAACATTTGCATGAATTAACTATACGGGTTTTTATTTTGGATAAACAAAGTTTAATAAATTGTTCATTCGGAGTAATCTCGTGGCGGACGACCTATTAGTAACCGGGTATTATATACATGTCACCTCCACGTAAGGAAATTAAGCGTCACTTGTCACTTCTTGTGTAACACCCTCAAATTTCGGTTTGCGGAAGCGGTCGGGTCGGGTGTTACCAAATTAAATATCACATCATAAAATACATAATGAACGACCCTAAATGAGACGTTTGAAAATAATTATACATTTGACAAAATAGAACGTTTACAACGTTGCGAGTTTAATAGAAATTTCAAATACATAATTTGAAAATACAAAAGTAAATGCAGAGTAGTCTCAATTGTATGAAAATATGCGACTCGAGCTAGCATAATCTTGTAGCAATCCTAATCCTGCTGGGCACCTGAGAACACATGCTAAAACGAGTCAGCTATAAAGCTGGTGAGTTCATAGGATTGTTAGTTGAAAACATAAAGTATAAAACCTTGTACGTTTTGAAAAGTTGATCAAAATTCACGATTTTGATAAGTATCATGTTAAAGTTGTAACACCAATGTGTATACGTCTATTCGAGGTATTTCATACCTAAACGGTTTGAGTCGCGTACCTAAGTACATATATATGTTTGGCAATCCATGCCTTGATACCTATCAGGTAGTAGTTGTGTCTATAAACGTGAGGCGATACATGCCTATAACTATTGATTAATTGTATGACCACGTCATAAGATAACAAATAATTGTAGTTCCGCAGAACTATGATCGAATGTTTAGTGCGTCCGTATGACCAGTTAGTGTAAGCTAACCCGGACATGTTTGAAAATGTTCGTAGTTCCCCAGAACTATAGTTGAAAACGTTTAATGTGTCCGTTTGACCAGTTAGTGTAAGCTAACCCGGACATGATTGAAAATGTTTGTTATAACACCCCTCATTTCTGTAAACAATTATAATAATAATTGTGATTCGGAAGCGTATATTTCAAACATGTAACCATGCTTTACATTACCCTATAATGTAGATAAACTTTTTCAAACTAAATACATGACATTTCAACAACTAGGTGTTATATAATTTAAAACATGTCTTCGGTTATTAGACCAACATCAGAGTAATCCGTCTGTCAAACATTCCATCATTTCCAAGAACTTCCTGCCCAACCCAATGTCTCCCATCTATTATAACCTGCAGGAAGGACTATAGTGGGGTTAGCATAACGCTAAGTGAGTGAAACTATAATCGACAGTCTAACTTAGCACAACAATCTGTTTACATCAAATAACAATAAACAATCAATCACCATAAGGATCGGTGGTTCTTGAGAAACCATAATACCCGGGTGGTTCTCAAGGAACACTTAGCCATCATCTGTATTGGCCTATACAGAAATTACCGATAACTTATTGTTAATCACACACGACCTAAATCTCTAAACCAACATTTCAAGTTTCAAGATTTCCTGTCGTCTATAATAACAATCAAGTCCAACCATCCATTCAAGTTGACCTCAGAATCTTACATACTAGCTCAAACAGCCAAGTAAGCAAACAACCAAACTAACATGGTAAGTTATCTCAAACGAAAACATTCTATCAAAGTAATACTACAATTACTTGTTGTAACCAAATCATTACAACTAAATCACACTGAGGTTACAGATCCACTCACCGAATACCTCAGTCATCCACTCAGTAGTCTAATATCACTGAGTCATCTCCACATCTGAGAATACAATGGAATAACACAAGTTAGTTAATTGTCTCAAATCTATATAACATTACTCCAATAGATTTACATCCACAATTCCAAACTACTCAATTCATATGAATTAATACAATCATCACAATTATCAATATCAAATCCATACTTACATAAATTCATGTCATGGTTTTTCAACAACATGTTTAGTCAATATAACATGATATTTAACTTCAATATCAACTTTCTTTGAATTAATCATTCTTAACTCATGTCAACAACAAGTATTCATCATATGCCACCAACATGAGCTTGAAACTTTACTAATCATTATAATCATCTATAATCATCATTATTAACATAATCAATTGATACATCATCAATTACACTCTAATAACATAAGCTAACAAGCTTTGATTTTAGCATAATCAACTAAACCCTTAAACTTTATTAATGATCATATCTCAACTTCATCATTTCTAGGTTAAAGCTTAGCTATAATCACGATTACATTATCAACTAACCATTATAACATGATTACAAGCTTTAATTCATGAATAATCAACTAACCCATAACTTAATTCATGATCATCATTCATTTATATCATTTCTAGGTTAGGTTTTCAATTACAAATCATGAATTAGGCTTCAACTAACAATTATTTCATCATTACAAGCTTCAATTTCATATCAATCACCCTAATTCAATCAAATACACAAAACCCCACTTTCTAGGTGTGACAATCCTCCGATTAGGGTATTTACTTAACCTAATTTCATGCATTACCTATAGTAATTCCCTGATTAGTGAATTCAAAACGATTTTTGTGTAAAGTTTTGTGAAATTTACTGTGTTACGTAATATATTTGATTGTAGTTATGTGTATATATAAGTACGTACGAAATAAACATATTAAACTCTACAAGTTGAACACAATAATGTTGGTGATATAAAATAATTAATAATTCGAAAATTATTAATTACAACTATTAGATAAATATATTATTGATATAATATAATAAAGTATACGTTTTATAATAAACGTATTAAACGCGAATAATAACGTTCCAAAATGAACTTCAATATACTTTTGAATAAATTAGGTCGAAATTATTATATAAAAGTATTAGTACAAAAATAAAATGGAAACATTTAGATGACTTTTTGGTACATGTTATACGAACAGAAACAATTTTAAAACGTGCCTAGAGGTTCAAAATAATAAAAGTAGTATTTTGCTAGTTACTGTTTTAATGTGTAGAACATTACCTCAAAATATAAATTTCAAATTTGACTGAAATCTGGCACGCAGTTTAACTGTACAGTACTTTTGCTGTGATCAATTTTATTAATACCTTTAATAAAGTATTACATTTTTATGATTATAAATTACTAAGTTTAAGATATAAAGTAAACTAACGAGTAATTTATTATTACCCGAAGTACCACAAATTATACCCGTACACGAAATTAATGTATTAAAAACTGCCAATAATACACATTGAAAATATCTGGCGACAGATTGATACTCCCACCTTACCTCCCATTTGAAAATTTGGAACCAAAGACTTCTATTATACACTTCCTCTCCATCTCAATAATTCACACATTTCTTCATCTCTTTGTGTGTGTGTGTACTGGAGCAGAGGGAACAACAAGCAGGAGAAGCAACATCATTCCTTTCATCTTCATCTCATCACATTCAAACTTACATACACAAAATCAAACACAAACTAAAATGGTTTCTTGATCATATCATCATCATCATCATCCGTCATCATCATCATCGCCAATTTTCATCATCATTGTGAGGCTCTAAACTTCGAAGTTTTATATATTTCTTGATATTATATATATTGATTACAACTAGTACATAATGTAATAAAACTTGGTTATATTGTGTTAATATATCATTATTGTGGTTGAATGAACTAAAAATGGAACTTTGATGAAGAACCTAAAAATAAGTGCTCTGTACATAATATTTGGTATAAAAATGGGTAAAACCTTATAGATGAAACTTATATTATGTTAGTTAAAAACATTTGTAGAAGTTACAACTCAAAACAATAGCAAAAACTTATGAAAAATCTGGACTGAAATTGGACTACGAAACTGAACACAGAACAGGGATGACGACACCCGAACGGGTGAGAAACGACACCCGAACGGGTGAGAAACCAAACCCGGACGGGTGAGGTAACCCACCCGAATGGGTGAGATGGGTGACCCGGTCGGGTATATTGCATAAATGGGCCGTGGATCTCCTTTTGGGCCGAAACATAGTGGGCTAGCTACTTGGACTTGGGCTTGGGCCGAGTAATGTTGGACTTGGACTAAACTAACCGAAAACAAAAAGGACCCGAACGGGTCACAAGACCCACCCGTACGGGTAGTGTCCTGGACCCGGACGGGTATCCCCTAACCCGAACGGGTGAAGGGATTAATGGGCCGGAAACTTGGGCCGGGTGTTGGGCCGAGATCATTGTGGACCATAGCTATAAATGTGTTAAATAAATAAAATTTGACCGAGCCCAATGAGCCGCATAGTGATTAAAACGTAAACGTGAATCTTATTAATAGTTTAGAACGAGATTTATTTTCGTAGTGTATATACTTATGTTTATGAAACATAAAACGACAAAATTTTATATATATACGTTTATATATATATACACGACATTAACAAATGAAATATATATATGTATATATGACGACGATGATTAATATATACAAGAATATATATATTCAACTAAAAAGTATATTTAAATTTATACTTATACACAACGCATTGTCAAATTTAATTGTCACCAACAACAAAATGTTATAAACATTTTAACTTAACAAATAATCCATATACTTATACGAAATATTATTATTTGCGTCTAGGTATTTGAGGGACGCATTTGGATTGTTTACTAGCTATCTATTTTGCTGAAGACTTGCAAACCGTGAGTTCACAGCCCCTATCTTTTATTGTTTTAAATGCTTTTAAAACCAGGGATGGAAAACATAGAACAATGTGATATAACATGCTATATGCTTTATGTATTGCGCTGCATGCTATTATGTGAAACTGAATAATATGATTTCTTTCACGCTATCAAACTTGAACTGTTTCTATAAAATGTTTTCATATTGATTGAACTTGAATTAATTATATGAAACATTTTCACAACATTTTGGGAATAAGACAGCAGATCTTGGTACGATCCTAGGTTTACGAGAGGTAGTTGTAGTGCACATAAGTCCCAGTGCTTGCAACCTATAACCATTAGCTAGGTGACTCTAGCCACTGAGTATACAGATAGTACTATCGATTTGACAACCCTCCCAGGATATTACTCGTTGGTCATTCCAACCCCATCGACGGTAGTCGTAACGAGGAGTGTATACTTAAGATGTTACTGAGGCAACAACAAAACAACTAGTCGTGGTTTGGTTATAGTACTAGGTGTCGTCACTTTAACTCTAAAGGTTTAGCTCACCTTGGAGGGATTATAGTCTAAATTTCCCACATAACTATACAACTAAGTACAAATTGTTTTGGGAAGGGTATTCCCTGTGATGATTGTTAGGACAGGTGTTCCTACTCGTGACTACTATAGGAAACGTTTGCCTTAATATGGAAAAACTTGGTTTCCCCACAAAACAACTATTGAAATGGAAATGTTTACTTAAATGTTAAACTTGTGTTTCCTGCAACAATTATTTTTGGAACGTTTACCTTATTGTTAAACTTGAGTTCCTGTTAACTATCTGTTGGAAAATGTTTGCTTGACTGCTAAATCTGATTTTCCTTTAACTATTGAAATGGATATGTTTACTTATTTGATAAACCTGTATATCCTGCGACTACTTATTAGGAAATGTTTATGATTAAAATTGTGTTTCCTATTTACATATAAACATTTTGTTTGTGTACATGAATGATTTATACAAAACTTGATTTAATACATTCACACTAAACCTGTGAATTCACTCAACATTCAATATTGACGGTTTACTATATTTTTCAGGGAATTAGGACTCAGGTACATCTGCATGCATAAAGGACGTAGGCTACCCGACTATTTATGATGCCACTTTTGGGACACTTGGATTTCCTTTGTATTATCAATTCCATTGGTTATACTTATGAAATCCCTCTTTTATAAACTTGTATTTTCAAATACTTATGTTGTCTTTGACAACCCTACTTATGTACGACTTTATAAGTCGTATCTTTTGCAATAACTTTGAACTTATGGCATCTTAAATATATATATGTTCTGTATGATCATATGCTCTGACACAGTGAATGCACTATTGAATTTGTCAGCGCCCCCTCTGTTACATTATTATTAAAATGCTTCCGCTAATTAACTAAAAGCTTCCGCTTAACTATCATTAAACGCGATTACCGGTTTTGGGGGTGTGACACTAGGTTTATGAGAATCAAAGAATCATTACTTACAAAGTGTTTATGATGATGATGGAATGATCAAATCACGTTATGGAAGCTTGAATCAATGTTTCATATGCTCAATTTCACTTCAAGACTTGTTTTACTACTCAAGAATGGTTCCTGTGGGTTTTCCAGCTCGTCCAGACACAACCAGGAGGAATAATACTTTTGATTTCTCAAGAACTTCAAGAAACATGATGATTTAGAGCTTAATTAGGGTTTATGATTTTTCTCTCGTACACAATCGACCTTTCTGGAGTATTTGTGAATTCACATACGTATTTACACATATTTTAGTTAATATGTGTACTAGTTTTGTCCCCCGTACTTATCATTGCCTGGAACTTAAAAACCAATTGCGAGGAAACATTATTTTATTTTACCGTCAACTAAATCAATTTAAAACAATCAATAATTTATTAATCACAATAAATTATTCGACTCATTTCCTCATTTATTTTCAAATAACAAATGAAACTATTTTCTGACACATTAATAATAATTCACAGTCAGAAATTATTAAAATACTACTAGACCCAAAGACCGGGTGTTACAAATCTCTCCCCCTTAAAGAGATTTCGCCCTCGAAATCTGATCACGCTTAATCAATCTAGTGAAATATAATCACACATTTCATTTCACTAATACTATACTTTTCATACACTTCTAACCACATAATTATTCATTACTATATGCACACAAGATGTGGTTATAATTTATTTCACTTATGCATATCATCCTTATGCATAACTTTAGTCACGCAACTACCAAAATATACTTATATATATTTAACCACTCATACACTAATTGTGTATACATCTTATCAACTTACACACCACCAGTGTGTACTTTAATTAAATTCACACAAACACATAAGTTGTGCTTTGTTCTATACTTAGTTTATTAACGCAGGATGCAATATTCATCATAATATGCAACATCTTCAACTATTTAATCACAAATACGCACATCAACCATTACTCCCGTGAGTAACTTATAAATATAGATACACGTTTTCAATTCTTTCCACATTCACATATCCAAATGTACATGTTTCTATCCTTTCCCCCTGCACAAATACTGTGCATATATCCTGTCTCTAATATGTTAATCGACCTCTTACATGACCATTCACACTTAGTCGTGTAAACAATTTAAAACACATAATCACTGGTAATAAATGTAGCACATATTCATGTGAACATTCCAACTTTCTTACAATCACAACTAGTGGTAATGAATACCACAACACACATTGGTCATAACAATTTTTAACTCAATTCACAACTAGCAATTTAGCTAATCACCAGGTATTTCTTTAGCTAACTACTTACTAGATTATCTCTACTTTTGCAACTAGTCAACTTCTACTTTACAACTTGTACTTATAAACACAACTAGATTATATGAAACTCTTTGTTCTAAAGGAATCAACATCATATAACCATCAACAGGTACGAATAATCTGTAAGCAATATGTAGAGGTCAAATTTTATGGTAAAACCATTATCACATGATCAATTAGCATCCCATCACATCAACTTGGATGCTAAATCAACACCTGTTAATACCATGCACCATCAGCAAAGGTATTTCAACAACACAAGGTGTCATCATAATTCACATATTCAACAATATCATCACAGTACAATTCACTATCAAATGACCTCTATTTTGCTTAAATCATCTTTTAATTATTACTAGTTGCAAGTTATCACACATACACATCTCTTATACCATAGGTACCACAGTAACAACAAATTTGTGGTTTACTACTCTTTCATTTCAGTCAATCATTGACTATTTCTCAATTACATGTCAACATATCTTACCTGTTATTTCAAAACCACTTAACTTTATCTGGTACTTAGTAACTTCAACAACTCCATGTGAAATGGCATAATATAAATACGTTGGCCAGACGTCATCATATTATGTCAGTCACACTTCATTCTCAAGCCACTTCATACCATTCATCTCCAAAGTTATTACTTTTTACTTTTACATATATCACAACAATGATATCAATCATTTGCATAATTTTAACAACCCATAGTAGCAGATATGTCACCAAATATTAACTTGCTACAATTTTCAACTCATCACTTTAAATGAACAATTAATCACATAATCAGGTAAATATAACTCTTTTTACTATTTCATTATCACTGATGTAATATCCAACACAATTACATCAATCAACACTTTTATTACCTGATTCAATATCAATTACTAGTTACATCTCTTTAACATGGATGTAATATCCAACAATTGCATCCATCAACATCAATTAACACTTTTAGTACATTTAGTTCCAAACCCTTCATCAAAACTATGTGTAATATTCAACACATATTCATCAATTTATTTACCTTTAATTGAATTACAATTGAGCATCTCATGTACAATTAATTCACATTTATGATCCACATAATCCCATTCTCAACATTTACTAACCCTGGTTAGCAACAATCAACTATACCAGTTGCTACCCGATTTTGCATTTAATTTAACTACCTGAGAACAACACACCACAATAACATATGTGAACCTCTTAAACAGGTTCTAAGGTTGCACATATATTTAGGAATGATCCCTGGGCTCAAAGAAACGGAAGCCCAATACAAAACATAAGTCAAAAGTTCCAAATAAAGTCCGAAAAACAATAAAACGCGATTTTCGGGCCCCAAACGACCCCGAATGGCCAAAAACTGCCTAGGCTATAGTATATAGCATTGATCATTGGGCCATTTTTGAGTGACCAAGCGAATTTCAACCCAATCCAAGTTAAAAATTGTGTCACCTATCCGCGACCCTGTTACACGTCAAATTTCACACAATTTTCGTCCCAAAAATGTTCTGATGTCATTTTGTTCTATGTTAGCCGTTCGGATTAATATAGCCGTTCGGCTGGGATCACATAGCCGATCGACTCACTACCTATGGCCGATCTGCTGAGCTTCTAAGCCGAAATTACGTGCAGTTTTCCGAATTTCCAACGAGCATATCTCCTAAACCTTAAAGAGTTAGGGTCTGAAATTTTGCAGACATGTTCATATGATCAAAATGAAACTTTTTCACTTTTACACTTTTTCAAAATTCACGTTTTACGAGAAAACGGACGTATGACTCATTTTGGACCATTTTAACCATTTTCGTTGACACGCCATATTCCAAATGGCTAGGTTTCTGACTTCAACCCTTTGCCAACATGTTCCTATATACATTTTTGACGTGTGGGCATATTCATCACTTTCATATACTTGTTATACATCATTTTAACTAGTCGACCCGTTTAAGGGTCCAAATGGGCATTCTTAACAAAACAACCACATTGATTACCCAAAACACTTTCAACACATAAACCTACTATATGTAGGACTTAAAGTCACTGTTACATTGGTTATAACCAAACCACTACTCATTTTAACCGTTTAACCATCAAGTGACCCATTTGGGCACTTTAACAACCCGTTTGGGTTTCAACCCTTATGATTACTATTCCATTTCCCATTACACATTCCTTTGACTATTCTAAGTCAAACTAAATTATTTTCACTATTGGTGTCACATTTTAACTTTCAAAACACCAATTCACATTAAAATCATCATGTTTATAACAATTACAACAATGTTTCAACTTTAACTTTTTCCAAACTTGTCAACGCATACAAAACCTTGTTGACCACTTTGACTTTCTACTTTACCATTTTTAACATCTAGATCATAATTCAACCACAATTATGATCAAGGCAAAACACATACACATCTAACCACTTTTATCACTTTATAACATAGTCATTGCACAATTTGACTTTGCCAATTTTAACTTTGACTTTTCCTAGTCAAAAGCACACATTCAAATCAATAGACACTTTCTAGATTAAACAACAATATGACTCCAAAACTATTGATTACGATATTTCAATATCTCCTCAATTTCACTATAAGGAGTCACATTCAAATCAATTTATCATGTAGCAATATAATTTCTAGCAAGGATTCATAACTACACCTTGCATTTATCAAATCATAATCACACAATGATTTATACTTTATTTTCACATTGTATACACACTTAAATCCAATTAATGCAACTATTACACTTTATTCAACAAGATGTCTACACAATTCATTTCTAGTTCATTATGAACTACTCATGATGCTAAACATCTCAACTAATATTCCTAGCATCACATTAACAAGTAATAATCACCAAGGACTCGCAACTGGGATTCATATTAGTCTGACTCAATATACTTCACTATTAATCACATTATAGCAAAGTAAACAATTCAAGCTTATTTAAATTCAACAAGCTTATCGAAAAGTACCTGATACACTTTTGCCAACGAATATTGAGGAATCATTGAGAATACCATTCGGTTCCTCATATTCCTCCGTCTCTGCAACCAAAACAACAATCTTGCAACTTGTTATAGGTTAGTACACATTCAATAACCACCTTCTTATACAACCTCTAATCCCAGACCCTGGAATGTTTGACTTGACACAATTCTAAGTTTGGGATTGAACATCCTACAATGTACAATTCATCAAAACTCATGCTATGATACCAACTTATAACACCCCTCATTTCTGTAAACAATTATAATAATAATTGTGATTCGGAAGCGTATATTTCAAACATGTAACCATGCTTTACATTACCCTATAATGTAGATAAACTTTTTCAAACTAAATACATGACATTTCAACAACTAGGTGTTATATAATTTAAAACATGTCTTCGGTTATTATACCAACATCAGAGTAATCCGTCTGTCAAACATTCCATCATTTCCAAGAACTTCCTGCCCAACCCAATGTGTCACATCTATTATAACCTGCAGGAAGGACTATAGTGGGGTTAGCATAACGCTAAGTGAGTGAAACTATAATCGACAGTCCAACTTAGCACAACAATCTGTTTACATCAAATAACAATAAACAATCAATCATCATAAGGATCGGTGGTTCTTGAGAAACCATAATACCCGGGTGGTTCTCAAGGAACACTTAGCCATCATCTGTATTGGCCTATACAGAAATTACCGATAACTTGTTGTTAATCACACACGACCTAAATCTCTAAACCAACATTTCAAGTTTCAAGATTTCCTTTCGTCTATAATAACAATCAAGTCCAACCATCCATTCAAGTTGACCTCAGAATCTTACATACTAGCTCAAACCGCCAAGTAAGCAAACAACCAAACTAACATGGTAAGTTATCTCAAACAAAAACATTCTATCAAAGTAATACTACAATTACTTGTTGTAACCAAATCATTACAACTAAATCACACTGAGGTTACAGATCCACTCACCGAATACCTCAGTCATCCACTCAGTAGTCTAATATCACTGAGTCATCTCCACATCTGAGAATACAATGGAATAACACAAGTTAGTTAATTGTCTCAAATCTATATAACATTACTCCAATAGATTTACATCCACAATTCCAAACTACTCAATTCATATGAATTAATACAATCATCACAATTATCAATATCAAATCCATACTTACATAAATTCATGTCATGGTTTTTCAACAACATGTTTAGTCAATATAACATGATATTTAACTTCAATATCAACTTTCTTTGAATTAATCATTCTTAACTCATGTCAACAACAAGTATTCATCATATGCCACCAACATGAGCTTGAAACTTTACTAATCATTATAATCATCTATAATCATCATTATTAACATAATCAATTGATACATCATCAATTACACTCTAATAACATAAGCTAACAAGCTTTGATTTTAGCATAATCAACTAAACCCTTAAACTTTATTAATGATCATATCTCAACTTCATCATTTCTAGGTTAAAGCTTAGCTATAATCACGATTACATTATCAACTAACCATTATAACATGATTACAAGCTTTAATTCATGAATAATCAACTAACCCATAACTTAATTCATGATCATCATTCATTTATATCATTTCTAGGTTAGGTTTTCAATTACAAATCATGAATTAGGCTTCAACTAACAATTATTTCATCATTACAAGCTTCAATTTCATATCAATCACCCTAATTCAATCAAATACACAAAACCCCACTTTCTAGGTTTATGAGAATCAAAGAATCATTACTTACAAAGTGTTTATGATGATGATGGAATGATCAAATCACGTCATGGAATCTTGAATCAATGTTTCATAAGCTCAATTTCACTTCAAGACTTGTTTTACTACTCAAGAATGGTTCCTGTGGGTTTTCCAGCTCGTCCAGACACAACCAGGAGGAATAATACTTTTGATTTCTCAAGAACTTCAAGAAACATGATGATTTAGAGCTTAATTAGGGTTAATGATTTTTCTCTCGTACACAATCGACCTTTCTGGAGTATTTGTGAATTCACATACGTATTTACACATATTTTAGTTAATATGTGTACTAGTTTTGTTCCCCGTACTTATCATTGCCTGGAACTTAAAAATCAATTGCGGGGAAACATTATTTTATTTTACCGTCAACTAAATTAATTTAAAACAATCAATAATTTATTAATCACAATAAATTATTCGACTCATTTCCTCATTTATTTTCAAATAACAAATGAAACTATTTTCTGACACATTAATAATAATTCATAGTCAGAAATTATTAAAATACTACTAGACCCAGAGACCGGGTGTTACATTTGTTGTGTCCGTTTAACCAGTTAGCATAAGCTAACCCGGACATGAATTGAGCTAACGGCCTCGCGTGGAAACTCCACCGACCCGTTAACTTATTGTGAATCCCGAGTATAACTCGCCCATCCATTGATTGTATTGTACTTGTGCCCACTGCAATACCGTGGCATCGTTTTGTGCCAACTTTACCGTGGCATCGTTTTGAATCACTTTACCGTGATCTCGTTTTGTGCCTAACTGCCATCGATCGAATTGCTCGCGAGCAAAGTTTGAAATTGAGCCGGCTGTACTACATCGAGCCCGACTGGTGAAATGTAGAGCCAGCAGTACTACGACATGCTAGCTAAAGTAATTGAGCCGACAGTATAACGACATGTCCGACTAGGGTAAATGAGAGTCGACAGTACTTGACATGCCCGACTATATTGATTTTATTTGTATGTGTGTACGTAATCTACATACATAGTTAATTGTAGTTGGCACCGAGTGCTCGAGGTGAAGTACAAGCATATATATATTTATAAGTCGAATTAGTAAACACCTTAAATTGGGCATCATGTAGCACATGAAATTGATTAATTGTAGTTAAGTATGTATATACAGTACTTAACTATTTGTTGTATCACAATAAGCCTAGGTATGACCAATCATCACCTAGTTGTTTGTATTAGTATAAGGTTTCTATACTAACGTATGTTACTAATGTATACTCCTAGCCTCAGCCTAGCAAGTATATAGAGATCCTGATTTGTATGGACAGTATTAGTTCCTAAATGGAAGGCTAATCCTGTAAAAGTATGGTCGTTGTTCAGCTATGTAGAACTAACCAGTTCTAGTCCATTAGATAACATTGTCCCGTGACAACATGGTGACAATATGGTCCAAGTATAGTGGTAACTTAATCAAGGTATGTATTGGTAATTGTTTTCCAACACTCTAATGGTGTACGATTGTAACCTATCTAGGTTAAGTATTGATATTGTCCCAAAACAATATCATGGGTGTAATTCCTAAGTATTACACATTTGTATTACATAACAGTAATATAAGTAAGTGTGAATTATAAAAGTTTATTAATATAATTCGAAAACAATAATTGAGCATGTGTTTCACCCCGAAAACAGTAAAACAGTTGAAAGAGTGGGGCTATGAAACTCACATGTGTGTTGTCAGCGATCCTACGATACGCGCGTAGTCTGATGGGTAACCTCCTAGTGTCCTAAACACATGAGGTTATATAAGTATGAGACAAATCAGTTTGTCTAAGCGAGTGGTGTAATTATATATTTGTCGTTCAGGTTTGGAAACTGTGTAAGGGGGTTCGGGGGCAGCGCCCCTGATAGCGGGGTCCAAGGGGTGGCAACCCCTGGCGGGGTCCAAGGGGCAGAGCCCCTGGTTGGGGTCGAGCTGTCAATTTAGTTTGGAAAATTTTTATTTCTACTATGTTGCTTGTGAAAGCGCTTCCGAAATCCAAATTCGGAATAAAATCAAGTGGTAAAATCTGGTTCCGACACTTAGTGAAAATCATAGGTTTTTAAGATTCTGTGATCTGCGACGTTGGGTGCGACGTTGGGGCTTCTGTCGCAGTGCGATTGTACTGCGACGTTGTAGTCTACGTCGCTATATGCGACGTCAGGGTCTAGTGCGATGTAAGGGTCGACGTCGCTATATGCGACGTTCGCAATTGCATGCGACGTTGTGACTGACGTCGCACCAGGCGACGTCATGTTATTTGCGACGTTGAGCTGCGACGTTGGATGCGACGTCGCAGCACTGTTTTTGGTCCCTGCGACATCTCGAACTGTTCGACGATTTTATACCCAAAATCAAGATCTAACCTATTTTCAAGCTAAATCCGGTTGTACAAGGCTAGTAGATAATAATATAGATGATGTAAACATGAAATAACAAAGAAGACGGAGCGATTTCTTACCAAAAGTGGAGATCGAGTGATGATGGTGATGAACACAATGATGAAGATGATGATGAACTTGATGATGTTGAAGATGATAATCGATGATGATGATGATGTTATAATGTTGTTGTTGTTATTGTGATGTTGTTGTTATTGTTAGTTGTTATTGTTGTTGTTTGATGAAAATGGATTAGAGAGAAAGAGATGAGATAGAGAGTGTGTGAAATGGGGAAAGAAAACATAAAAATGGGGAGGGGAAAAAGAGATGGCCGGTTTTTGTGTTTGGTGGGGGACACTGTCTCCCAATTTGCAGTACAAAATACCCGTGTTTTGTACCCGATCGAAATATAAATTTAATATTTTAAATTTCAAAATTTTGTTTATGCTTTTCATAAAATATTTTAAATAAGAATAAAAATATTTCACTTGAGTTACAAAAAAAATGTAACGTGGTTATAATTGTTTATAAAAATACAATTATTCAAAGTTTAAATCTGACGCGAAAATTGACTTTTTGACCGGGTGTTACATTCTCCCCCTGTTATGAAAATTTTGTCCCGAAATTTCATGTGTATTCGTGTTCGCGTGAGCGTCTGGGGAGCAATGTGTGTACGAGAGGTTAGTCGAATAGATTGTAGACATACCATGTCTATGACGGGGTCGAAGAGCAGTCAATTCATGACTGTGTCGAAGTTTTATCATTGTAGTCACGCTCTGACTATGTTGTTTGTTCGAGGTATGATTAAGTCGTGGTTACTAGATAGCCATTTACATTGTAGTCCATCCGGGACTAGGCAGTTGTCACAAAGTGACCGTTTGGTGAGTAGTCCTAGAAGGACTAAATAGTTGGTGAACGTTCGGTCGATCAGTCTGCTGAAAGCAAACTTTGAGTTTTTCGTGGGCCTAGGTTAACTAGCCCTATGATGAACTCGACATTAAGTCGATAAGAGCGATATCAAGGAGTAAAAAGTACACGTTCAGTGTAACCAAAATTGAAGGGTTATGTTTTTGAGGAAGGATGTACCTACGTTATTGTTGGAGATTCGTTCGGTTCACTCGGATCCGATCAGGTGAATTTTGCATTTCTTTGGGCAATCCTTCTTGTAATGACCGGGTTCTTTACATTTGAAGCATATCCTTTGTGAGTCGGGATTGGCAGGAACTTTGCAATCCCATATTTTATGTCCAAATCGTTGGCATCTTTCACAAGGTAAACCACATGAACCATCATGATGACGTTTACAGCCGTGACAAAATGGTTTGTTACCCGTATAGCCTCGTTTTTCGTTGGGTTCTGTGGCGTAGGACCTCAAGGGTTCGGGTTGATTCATTGGATTTTGACTAGAGCTGGAATTTCCATTCCCTTTTTCTTGAAAATTTTCAGTTGTAGGGGTTCCGCGTCGAACCACCTGTGCCATGAGTTTGTGGGCCATGCGAACAGCATCGTCAATAGTGACAGGTTTGGAGGCTGTGACCATTCCCTCAATTTGCATCGGGAGTCCTCTGATGTACCTTTCGATTCGTTGGGGTTCAGGGTTCACCATGGTTGGGCAGAGAAGTGCCAGTTGGTGAAAACGATTGGTGTATGTCATGATGTCGTTGTCCTTTACGGTGAGGTGCCATAGTTCATCCTCGAGTTTGTGTAGTTCCTCACAGGGACAATACTGGTCCCTCATGATTCGTTTCAGTTCATCCCAAGGAAGTTTATGAGCAGTGTCGATTCCTACAGTTTGGGCGTAGAACTTCCACCAGGTATGGGCAGTATCATTGAGGGTGTATGTGGCGTACATGACTTTGCAGTCGTCGGGGCAGTTGCAAATGTGGAATATTGATTCCATTTTCTCGATCCATCGGATTAATCCGACAGCCCCTTCAGTTCCGACGAAGTTTGGTGGCTCGCACATCCGGAAGTCCCTAAAGGTGCAGGGCTTTGCTTGGTTCCGAGTAGCTTGAGCCTCATCTACCATTTGATCCGCGAACTGGTCACGTTCAGCTTGGGTGAAGGTTTGTCGTTTAGGCGGCATGATTCTTAAATAAGAGTGAAACGACAAAGTGTGAGATCTTTATTCAAAGATTTGATTATTGTAGTTGTATACGTAGATCGGTATTACACCGTTGCCCACTGATATAAAAGTGATAATGATCAAGCAACCACTTAAGGTGTCTGTATGAAAGTCCTCGGACTTTGGAATTTATAATGTGTAGTCGTACTAATGACCTAGTTGTGTATTATATGTAGTTCGACCAGAACTATGGTATTGTCGTAGTCTATCAGACTATACTGTAGTACTAAAGTACTATAGATGTAATCCCAATAAATTAGAGTGTATTCATCGAATGAGGCATCACATGCCTGAGTAGTCGTGGTGTGGCACTTCGTGCCCAGTAAGGTAATCGCGTATGCGTATAAGTGTACAAGTGTCTATAGCGAGTGTTCAAATGCAAGGTAATCGAGTGGGACACCTCGTGTCCAGTAGAGTAGTCATATATGTGTATATAAATTGTACATGTAACTATAACAAGTCTACATGCATATTGAGAGTAGCACCTAGTGCTGAAAAGCAGTGCCTAAAGCACCGGAGTGTAGTAACAACGTACTGTAATGCAGTGCTATCAGCACAGTAGTTGAAATACCAATGTATTGTGATTGTAGTACCGAAGTACTATGAAATGCAGCACCACGTGCCGTAATGAAGTGCCCGCGGCACCGTAATTGCAGTACCCATGTACTGTGATTGTAGCACCAATGTGCCAAATGCAGTATAAACATACTGTGTAATTGCAGCACCACGTGCTGTGTGTTGAGGTTATGTGATTTCCCAAATGTAGCACAAAGGCTAGAATGTAAGTGCCAAGGCACTGGGGTATTGAGTTGATTGATCTAAATTATCAAATTGTGATTTTTGATAATTTTTGTGGACTTAGTCATCGCCAATCCAATGGTGACCCTTATAGTCAAGATTGAAAAGTTGTCAGTTTTTTTTAAATTTCGTGGACGTTTAGCATGTGTGGGTTTCCATCCCAATAGATAATGCTTATACCTCCTTCCCGAGGTTCAGCGATAAGCGTGATGTTCTCCTATGAGTACATATAGAGAAAGTGTTGAGTCGCGATGGTGAGGAAGACGACAATGTGCCTCTTCGCGAGTATATGATGGTACAGCGGAATTGTGTTATATATATACTCAGTATATATATATAGATACGTAGAAGTAGTACACATGTAAGGCCTATTCATATATATCTACAGTACATATAATAGCCTAGGGTGTCTAGCACAAAACAATCAGAGTCAACTAGTGCATTCCTTCTCCAATATAACCCCTTTCAGATCTTCCATCATTTTTGTTTAATTGTACATAGTTAGCTACGCTATGTTAAATTAAACTCGTATGATGTAATCTCTGAACCAGTTATACCAAATTGGGAATACTGCCTAACGGTTATAGTCTAGGCCCAATAAATGCAACCTAGTTCACTATAACCTTAGGCTCTGATACCAATCTGTAACACCCTCAAATATCGGTTTGCGGAAGCGGTCGGGTCGGGTGTTACCAAATTAAATATCACAGCATAAGATACATAATGAACGGCTCTAAATGATACGTTTGAAAATAATTATTCATTTGCCAAAATAGAACGTTTACAACGTTGCGAGTTTAATAGAAATTTCAAATACATAATTTGAAAATACAAAAGTAAATGCAGAGTAGTCCCAATTGTTTGAAAATATGCGACTCGAGCTAGCATAATCTTGTAGCAATCCTAATCCTGCTGGGCACCTGAGAACACATGCTAAAACGAGTCAGCTATAAAGCTGGTGAGTTTATAGGATTGTTAGTTGAAAACATAAAGTATAAAACCTTGTATGTTTTGAAAAGTTGATCAAAATCCACGATTTTGATAAGTATCATGTTAAAGTTGTAACACCAATGTGTATACGTCTATTCGAGGTATTTCATACTTAAACGGTTTGAGTCGCGTACCTAAGTATATATATATGTTTGGCAATCCATGCCTTGATACCTATCAGGTAGTAGTTGTGTCTATAAACGTGAGGCGATACATGCCTATAACTATTGATTAATTGTATGACCACGTCATAAGATAACAAATAATTGTAGTTCCACAGAACCATGATCGAATGTTTAGTGCGTCTGTTTGACCAGTTAGTGTAAGCGAACCCAGACATGTTTGAAAATGTTCGTAGTTCCCCAGAACTATAGTTGAAAACGTTTAATGTGTCCGTTTGACCAGTTAGTGTAAGCTAACCCGAACATGATTAAAAATGTTTGTTGTGTCCGTTTAACCAGTTAGCATAAGCTAACCCGGACTTGAATTGAGCTAACGGCCTCGCGTGGAAACTCCACCGACCCGTTAACTTATTGTGAATCCCGAGTATAACTCGCTGATCCATTGATTGATTGTGAGGATCACGAGCATAAGTCCGCCCATCCATTGATTGTATTGTACTTGTGCCCACTGCAATACCGTGGCATCGTTTTGTGCCCACTTTACCGTGGCATCATTTTGAATCACTTTACCGTGATCTCGTTTTGTGCCTAACTGGCATCGATCGAATTGCTCGCGAGCAAAGTTTGAAATTGAGCCGGCTGTACTACGTCGAGCCCGACTGGTGAAATGTAGAGCCAGCAGTACTACGACATGCTAGCTAAAGTAATTGAGCCGACAGTATAACGACATGTCCGACTAGGGTAAATGAGAGTCGACAGTACTACGACATGCCCGACTATATTGATTTTATTTGTATGTGTGTATGTAATCTACATACATAGTTAATTGTAGTTGGCACCGAGTGCTCGAGGTGAAGTACAAACATATATATATACATACATATATATATATATATATATATATACATACATATATATACATATACATATATACATACATATATACATATATATATATATATATATAGATACATATATATATATATATATATATATATACATATATATATATATATATATATATATATATATATATATATACATATATATATATATATATATATATATACATATATATATATATATATACATATATTTATAAGTCGAATTAGTAAACACCTTAAATTGGGCATCATGTAGCACATGAAATTGATTAATTGTAGTTAAGTATGTATATACAGTACTTAACTATTTGTTGTATCACAATAAGCCTAGGTATGACCAATCATCACCTAGTTGTTTGTATTAGTATAAGGTTTCTATACTAACGTATGTTACTAATGTATACTCCTAGCATCAGCCTAGCAAGTATATAGAGATCCTGATTTGTATGGACAGTATTAGTTCCTAAATGGAAGGCTAATCCTGTAAAAGTATGGTCGTTGTTCAGCTATGTAGAACTAACCAGTTCTAGTCCATTAGATAACATTGTCCCGTGACAACATGGTGACAATATGGTCCAAGTATAGTGGTAACTTAATCAAGGTATGTATTGGTAATTGTTTTCCAACACTCTAATGGTGTACGATTGTAACCTATCTAGGTTAAGTATTGATATTGTCCCAAAACAATATGATGGGTGTAATTCCTAAGTATTACACATTTGTATTACATAACAGTAATATAAGTAAGTGTGAATTATAAAAGTTTATTAATATAATTCGAAAACAATAATTGAGCATGTGTTTCACCCCGAAAACAGTAAAACAGTTGAAAGAGTGGGGCTATGAAACTCACCTGTGTGTTGTCAGCGATCCTACGATACGCGCGTAGTCTGATGGGTAACCTCCTAGTGTCCTAAACACGTGAGGTTATATAAGTATGAGACAAATCAGTTTGTCTAAGCGAGTGGTGTAATTATATATTTGTCGTTCAGGTTTGGAAACTGTGTACGGGGGTTCGGGGGCAGCGCCCCTGATAGCGGGGTCCAAGGGGTGGCAACCCCTGGCGGGGTCCAAGGGGCAGAGCCCCTGGTTGGGGTCGAGCTGCCAAGTCAGCTTAGAAAATTTTTATTTCTACTATGTTGCTTGTGAAAGCGCTTCCGAAATCCAAATTCGGAATAAAATCAAGTGGTAAAATCTGGTTCCGACACTTAGTGAAAATCATAGGTTTTTAAGATTCTGTGATTTGCGACATTGGGTGCGACGTTGGGGCTTCTGTCGCAGTGCGATTGTACTGCGACGTTGTAGTCTACGTCGCTATATGCGACGTCAGGGTCTAGTGCGACGTAAGGGTCAACGTCGCTATATGCGACGTTCGCAATTGCATGCGACGTTGTGACTGACGTCGCACCAGGCGACGTCATGGTATTTCGACGTTGAGCTGCGACGTTGGATGCGACGTCGCAGCACTGTTTTTGGTCCCTGCGACATCACGAACTGTTCGACGATTTTATACCCAAAATCAAGATCTAACCTATTTTCGAGCTAAATCCGGTTGTACAAGGCTAGTAGATGATAATATAGATGATAATATAGATGATGTAAACATGAAATAACAAAGAAGATGGAGCGATTTCTTACCAAAAGTGGAGATCGAGTGATGATGGTGATGAACACAATGATGAAGATGATGATGATGTTGAAGATGATAATCGATGATGATGATGATGATGATGTTATAATGTTGTTGTTGTTATTGTGATGTTGTTGTTATTGTTAGTTGTTATTGTTGTTGTTTGATGAAAATGGATTAGAGAGAAAGAGATGAGATAGAGAGTGTGTGAAATGGGGAAAGAAAACATAAAAATGGGGAGGGGAAAAAGAGATGGCCGGTTTTTGTGTTTGGTGGGGGACACTGTCTTCCAATTTGCAGTACAAAATACCCGTGTTTTGTACCCGATCGAAATATAAATTTAATATTTTAAATTTCAAAATTTTGTTTATGCTTTTCGTAAAATATTTTAAATAAGAATAAAAATATTTCACTTGAGTTACAAAAAAAATGTAACGTGGTTATAATTGTTTATAAAAATACAATTATTCAAAGTTTAAATCTTGCGCGAAAATTGACTTTTTGATCGGGTGTTACATCTTGTCCACATCACTAAGTCCACATCATTTTTATTTAAGTAGCTATTCTTTTCTAATTTATTTAATTTTTTCAGCTGCATACTAAAATTTACTTCTTTTTCTTTTTTATATATTCACTATATTAGAAATCTTTTAATGTTTAAAACTGGGTTTAGGTGAACTACAAACACCACTCTCACATCTAACCATCATCATCATCATCATCCTCATATAATCGTTCATCATAAAGCCATAATCACATAATAAAACTTTTGCATCCATCCATTTTAAAAAAGATTAATAACTACCACACCACATCTATACCAATTATATGTTCTGGTTTCATCTTCAAGTCTTCAACCTTCATCATGAATATTCATAGTGTCAAGTGTCAACCACCATTTACAACCATCAACCACCGCTAATAACAACTACACCACATCTATACCACCGCAAGCACAAAAAGTAAAAGTAAATCCCCTAAATCGAAACCTATTTTTCCTATATAATTAGCACGAATAAACATCAGAAATCACATAAAATCACATAAAAATACATATCTGTATATTCACATCTAAAAAACCCAGATCTATAACAAATCACACAATTAAACCTAGAAATAAAGAGGATGAAAGAATCGAGTAAAAGAATCTTGTTCGACTTTCTACGAAGAAAAAATCCACTGGAGGTGTGCGACGGTAGTGACGGACTTGGTGAAAGGAAGTCATCAATGTTTGATACAGCGTAGATGATCACGGACTTGATAAGTCCGGAGGTGGCGAATGGAAGTCGGCCCAAAAAACTAAGTCCGGTGGTGACTATGATAGATCTGAAGAAAACGGCCTCGGTGGCGACGGTCAACAGTTAGCGGAAGTGGTGGATCGCTGATGCAAAGCGGCTATGGATGATAACAGTGGTCGGTTTTTAGATGATAAATGGTGGTGGTGGTTGGATGATAATGGTGATGGTGGGGAACTTAGAGAGAAGGGAAGACTATTGAAGTAGAGAGAGAAAGAGAAATGAAATAATGAGTTAAAAAAGCATAAAAAGTCTTTACATATTTATTGTTTTATTTTTGATTATTTTTTTCAATGTACACATAAGAAACTTAATGCCACATCAGGGTTTTACTGGTGCAACCTGCTAAATTTGAATTCCTACCCGGTTTTCCAAGTTAGTTCATGCAAATGTTAGAAAATGATCTTTAATCCTCTAGGCGGATATTTTGGGATACTTTAATCCCCTCTATGTATATTAACCCGAGAGAAAATTCAATATAAGTGTGCGAATTTGATATCGCCTACTCATTCACTTCGAAATGCAGTTGTCTCACGACATATTTAATTTATAGATTTATAGATATAGATATAGAAAAAATAATTTATAGACGTTGCCTAACTTTTAGTTAAAATAACACACAATATTTAATGTTGAATTATGATTTGAGTGACGTATAATTAAATAATTAATACACCTGTTTCAAAGTTGGATGGCGTGAAGGGAAACTAGCGGGGAACAAAAATCGGTTTTGGGGCATAAAAAGGACAAGTTGCATTATTATTATTTTTTTCCAAATATTTAATTTAATTTTTAATTTATGACACAGATGGGATCAAAGTATTTTAATACGATAATTATCGCGTTGATTGGCTAATATATATATTTTTAATGTTTTATTTGTGGCACCTGATACCCCATATCTGTAAATCTACGAGCGTTATTGAATATGATAATTTTTCAGATTTTTATAAGATAGCTGGTATCAAACTTTAAATAAATTAAAATTAAATTAAAAACCAGACACTTACGCTTAAAATGAATATAAAATGATACGAAATATATTTTGAAAGTCTTTTGTGTTTTAGATATGAAAAAAGATGGTCACTTAATCACATTTGGTTATTGGTTAAGACTTAAGTGTTGAATCCCTTCCATATAACTATAATAATAGATATAGATGATATAAGTTTAGGTGACTTATATGACGGTTGTCCCTCTTTGGCAACTAAGAGCTCTCCCAACGGGAGTGTAACTTGCTCGTCACTTTCCCGTCAGTTTGGTGACACCATTGGCACTTTCCCTCGTCACTTATCCAACGCTTGGTCGGTTTTTTTTTTTGTTTTTTTTTTTGCTTTTCTTTTTGTGTGTGTATAATTAAAAGTAAATTGGTAAATGTGGGTTCAAAATTTAAAGTGACAGGAATCACTGATGGCAGAGGTCCGTCAGTTTCAGTCAGTTTTGTAAAAAGCTTACGTGGCGCAGATGTGACGCGTAGTTTCTGTCACTGTTGGGAATGGTCTAAGCGTTTTTTCCAATATGTCTCACGGGTAAAAAAAAAAAAACTAGTAAATCAACTTCTATCTATAAATGTTACTCCCTCCGTCCCATAATTATAGTCCATGTCTCCTTTTTCGGACGTCCCAAATTAATTGTCCACTTCCAAAAATAGATAGTGAAGTATGGTCGTGGTTACCCTTAAGTGAAATTATTATTACACACTTTCAAGAAAGCAGTAATTAATTGGTTAAGTGTAAAACTGTCGTTCTGCAAAAAGTAAGAAAGGGAAAACAGTAATGATTATGTTTTTATTAAACTGCGTGTTTTTTGTCGAGTGACAATAATTTTAGAACGGAGGAAGTATAATATAGTAATTAAAAATTGAGTAAATTATTTAAATCGTCGCTGTAGTTTTCAATTTGTTCCATAGGTCATCCCTCACTTCCAAAAATTATTTAAATCGTCCATGTGCTTTTCAATTTTGTTCAACGATAGTCCAAAATGGACTACTGGTGAACAAAACTTTCCGAAAATAAAATACTTAAATAGTCCATTTTGGACTATCGTTGAACAAAATTGAAAACCACAGGGACGATTTAAATAATTTTTGAAAGTGAGGAACGACCTATGAAACAAATTGAAAACCAGATGGACGATTTAAATAATTTACTCTTAAAATTTTAATTTAAAATCAAATTCGTAAAAGGTGCAAATACATCAACTAGTATTTGGATAAAGTTATTGATACTTTTTGTTGGGCTTTGGTAATTGGCAAACATGACTTGGCCAATACCAAATTTACATAAAGATGCCAACGGTCTGATTGACAACTTCAAATGGTGGTCCCAATTGTACCATTTATTTATTTAATTTGAGTTTATTTAATTAATATTCGTCATTTTAAATTTGTTATGGATGAGATCAGAGACTATGGAAAAGTGACTCTAAAGTAGGCACCTATACATATGGGCTTCTGTAATGGGCCGTTAAAACCCATCATAGCTAAAGTGCATTCTTTAATAGGTTAATAATCCCCTTTGATGAACATGATTTACATTTTACAATGCAAAAATAAAAACTTAACCAATATGTCTTGCTATTATATACAGAAAAAAGCACTGTTACTATGTCTCATCCGATGCAATAACTTACCTGCTATGCGATTGTGTGGTGTGGACTCGAACCTCGTGGATTTAGTCACCTAAACTTGGACATAATGTTTACTAACAAATATGCCCTCTTTGGCGGATTTCGATTTATAAGACACGTTCTAATGTTCAATTAGTTTCATTTTCAACTTGTTTTGGTTTTATCTGTTTGGCCGATTGAAGATATATAATGCAAACATTATTTTGTTATACAGAGGTGAGAGGTCGAATCAACCCCATTAATATTTTATTTCCTAGTACTGGTTTTTATTTTATTTTATATGCTTACAAAAGGAACGCAAACATATGTATTTGAAAAAGCTTATTTATTTATATATTACTAATATATTATTAACTTGTTGCTAATTAATACTCTATCTTCTTCATTGGATGCTCCATAAACCTGATCATCATCTCTAGTGGCGCAACAGCAAGTGTAATATATGTATTCGATTGCAGTGCATATATGATATTAATTTGCAACAATAGCTTTGGTAATATATTCGTATTAAAGCTAACATATAAATAAAATATCATCACTAGGTAAGTTGAGCTTAATCTTGACGCTAGATATTTTGAGTTTGCAACCTCTTCATCCTGGAGTCCTTTTTAGTTGTTCTTGCGTTATTTATTTATGAGTGTATAACGTAAGATTAAAGATGTCAATTAAGATAGCGATTATAAAAGTTATTACAAGTGGCAAAATGAATGGGTCGGGTCACAGGTCTAGATGGGTTTGGGTCGAAACGGGTCTAGATCTAGATGAGTCATTTAATTAGGAGGATAGTCTTAATGGGTCCGGGTCAAATAGGTCTCAAGTCGAGTCGACCTATCGGGTTTTCACCAAATTCTTTTTATTTGAGTGATAAATGAAAACAAATTAAATGAGGTGTTCAAAAATATTTGCCCGTTATTTAATTGTTATACAATTGAAGGTTATATTAGAGACCTAGACCATCTAAAAAAAAGACTAAAGAGGGAGACCTAACAAATCCATCACCTCATAAATATTACTAGTATTCAACTTGACCTATAAATAATCAACCGATCTAAAATTGACACCTCTAATAAAAGTGATCAGCTAGCATATATACAAAAAAAAATATTTATAGAATGGTAAAAACGTTGTGCAAAGCAATTCTTACGTGATGTTAAGCTAAAACAAGAGACTAAGAATGTAAATATTACATACTAATGGATGATAAGTGTAACCTCTAAAAACATTGGCACTAACAAGTAACAACATATAAAATCTTAATTTAGCAGACTTAACTGCACATATGTTATCCATATTATCATGTAATGTCAACTGATGAAATGTGGATTATGGGTGAAAATAAGATACACCGCGTGCATATAGATTACGATCGATTTACTTTGTCTTAAGATAACGCGGTTTACAGTTAATTAACTTCAAAAGTTCCATTGTGATAAACTTAGTTTTGTGGTCAAGAAGCTAGTTAATGTGATCGGTTCGTTCAAGATTTAATAACTTGGTAAAATATGTAACAATAAAAGTCAAATTTGATCATTTCAGTTACTTGAATTCATGATAACAACGAGATTATACAACGAATTCTTGAAAATCGTATAACAAGAAGAAACAAGTAAGCCAGCATAATGGCGGATAATTAATAACGGATGCACGGTTGATGCAAACATGCTTATTATTGCGTCACACGATATGTTTAAAACATAATGACTCTTCTTCATCTAACAAGCCTCAAAATGGGCCTTGAGGAAGCTCTTGGAGATTCCAGTAGGTGTTTTCATGGTGACCTTCTCACTTGATGGATCTTCGAGGTAGATCTCATTGATTGTGATCCATATCAAGACCTCTTTGGTCTTTACACCGGCCAACTTCTTGATTTTACTCTTCTCGAAGTAGGAAGTGATTTCAGTGGCAAACGACACTTGCTTACCGGCCTTTTCAAACTTGTGTTTGATCTCGCACTTTTGTTTGATCCAAAAGAATCCAGTTTCTTTGACGAAACCAAGTTCCTCAACGTCCTCTACAGGCAATAGGCCATCAGGAAGACAAAATTCTCTTAGCAGAGCTTTAGCCTTTTCCTTGCAAACATCATTTCCGGTATGGATTTCGGCACATGCTCTAATTTCAGGGGTGATTGGAGACATTTTTTTGTATGTTTTTCAATTCGAGCTTTGATTAGTATTTTGAGAATAGGAGAGGTCAGTGGCGGTACTACGGTGGGGGCAGGGTCAGTGACGGATCTAAGAATGTGAGGTTGGGTATACATAAACGCACCAGGTAAAATGGACTTTTTTTAGGTGGAAAGTCAAAGGTGTTTATCGGGTCGGGTTTCGGGTTATTCTATACAAATTCCCGGTTAAATTTTTTTTTAAACTTGTCAATCAAACTTCAACTAGAAAATTGTTTTTAAAGCATAGCTAAGAACATACAAGAGTACAGTTACAAACACATACAAGCATACGACTAAAAACTTAGATACATACAATAGGAATTTTATAACAATAATGGGTTTTAACTTTCGTAAACTTTGAAAATTTAAACCTTAAAACCTGTAGAAATTTTTGTAGTTAGATTTTCTAAAACAAAAGAGAAAATAAAGAGAAAAAGATGATTATTTTGAATAGTTGAATGTTATAGTTAAAAGTTTTATCGAATGGTTAAGTTAAATATTGGGATAGAAGGCAAAAGAACATAGAAAGGAACAAAACGGGGAAGGAAAAGTGAAAAAAAATTACAAAATAAACGAGTCGAAATAAAAAAGACAGCAAGATGTTTCTTTCAAAAACAAAACCCATTAATTAAAAACCACAATTTAGTTGAGTTATCACCAAATAATTTTTGTATTTAGTTGGCTTATTAAAACAATGAAGAACATGGGATGGAAATAAACTAAAGGGTGTACACCACTATTTTAAAGGGTATGCACTTTACATGAACTATACTAAAAATATTTTATAAAAAATTTTTTTTACACTACACATAGAAATCCAAGGGTATGCAAATGCATACCCTTAACAAAGTATACATCCGCCACTGGCAGGGTGGGCAGCCGCGCCCACCAAGTTTTTACGGGTCAAGAAAAATTTCATAGGTTTCGGTTTATTTTGCATATTGACCCCGTAAGTAATAAATAAAAAACAGTTTCAATAAAATAAATGTTAGCTTGTTTACTTTGGTGGTTGGGATGTGGGCTTGGTATTCAAGAGGTTCAAAGTTCAATCCCTTCTTATGGCATTAGTAATAATTTTTTTCCCATTTATGTTTTACTCATTCTTTCTTACGGAGTACTATTTTTTTTCATTGTATATATGTAATACTATTTTATATCAACATAATTGTTAAACTATATATCTTAATGATTACATTTTTTTTCCTTTTCTTCGTAATCTACGTATGATAATGTTTTACACTTTTATTATATAAACATGTTAAACATAAGCATATTCGATTTAGAATTTACTATTAGTTGCTACTTATATAAGTATATATTATATGTTGTCCATGTAATTAAAAATTTGAATTTGATGTTGAACCAAATTCACTTTGGTTCAACTAAAATAGTTTTGGTTAAAGCAAAAAAATCGAGTTGATGATCCAGCTTCAACGTACACTATTAAAGTTTGCCCCCGTTCAAAAAAATTTCTGGTACCGCCTCTGGGGGAGGTGATGAAAATTTATGAGTTTACGTATAGTTTATTTATAGGTACTTGAATACATCTAGGACCTTGATTTATGTTTAATAACCAAATTGCCACTCTCTCGAATCTCATATATCTCAATCAGGTGAGTTTATTCGTTTCAACGATGTAACTATCGTCGTTTAATGAAAATTTTAATTTAATATTAAACATTTTCATCCCATCTTCAGATAAAGAAACATGGTTATAAAATACTGACCATGTTTATATTTTCTATTGAATTAATGTATCTTAAAAGGAAGTATACAGTGAATCTGATCCAATATAATTTTGATAGGGTTTTGTTAATTTAGGGCAGCTTTAAAAAATTGATTAATATCAAAAGTGGATCTCAAAAACTAGGAGCGGACGTAGAGGGGGACACGAGGCAGATTCTCAAATCATATAAAAAGATTTTTTTTAAGGGTATTTATGTTATTTTTTAAATTTTGCTCCTCATAATTGAACAAATAAACAAATTTTTTTTTGCCCCCCAATTAATAAATCTTAAATCCGTCCCTGTCAAAAACTGTAATACCATTATAACTTATAGTTATTGTACAAGACATAATATGAAGATATAGCTCTAAAAATTACAGTGGATATATAAAATATCAATTAGGGAAATTCGAAGTGCATGAACCAAAATGGTCACTGTGAAATCAAGGATGTGAAAAGATAAAGTAGAGTACTTAAAGTAGTTATGTTAGTTTTAGTTGTTAAGTTTTTGAAATTTAGTTTTATACTTTGTATAATATAATATATATTTTTAAGAACGACAATAACTCACACACATCAGCCACAAATATTTAACATTTTTCCACGAATATATACAATCCATTCCTGAATTTGAACCCTCAACCTCTTGGTTGGAGGACCACCATAATATGTCAGGCCAATGGCCCTTTGGTATAATCATTTTGAATATATTCGTATTCATATATATCTCACCAGTTTATTTTCTTTCCAGTACTATACAATCACTAAGGTCACGTTTCGTTTACGTAATTCAACAAAATTGGAATCTTGATTCCATTCCATATGGGTGTTTGGTTCACGAATAAATTGATTTGCAATTTATCAAATTTCTTCACCGAAAGGATCTAAAAGTCCCTAGAATTCCAATTCATTTGAAGAATTCTAATTCAATCAAAAATATTCCGCGAGCCACCATACTGTAATATTATATGAATTACTACACCTTGAAATCAACAACTACTAAGCATGTAACATGATCCTCCTAAATACAATCTATTGAAAAAAAAAAAAAAAACTGTTAGCCGATAAATCCCTATAATGTAGTTAATGATTCTTATCCAAGTAAAAGTTTAGAATAAGTAATGATTATTACACACGTTATGCAAACTTTTCTATAATTTTATACCTCACGTAGAATAAATATATATTAAGAATTAAGAATAAATTTGAAAAAAATCTTAAATATAAATAAACCAAAACCCCATGGAGAAATCTAGACCCTTCAATGAGCTTTTAGAATTTGATCCAACGATGGAGAATTAAATTAAATTAAAAACAATAATATAACACTTTACCACCTCTAAAAAAAAAATACTATTTTAATAAAATTTCAAAACATAATGATAAGATTTACATCAAATTGTATAAAAATTAAATATTCATTAAATTATTATTAGTTAAATGCCATAAAAAAAACCCACGAACCTTCAATGGGTTCTCGGCTAACTTTCAATTCTATTCTCTCATAATTCAGTTATATTTATAATAAATTAATATTACTATCTAATTAATTAGATGATTTATAAATAAATTCTAATTATCTTTTAAAACTCTAATTAAAGTCGTAACACATACAATCAAAGAAACAAACGTATCTTTTTATCTCAAAAAATAAAAAATTTATAAAATAAAATGTTATAGCCCGCGTTGTCGCGGGTATTCACCTAGTATATAAATAAAATACAATATATGAGAGACAACATATGTTATTATAGAAAATGAAATTGAGACATTTAATATTTAATAATAAAATAATTAAATATGAAAGCGTGTGAAAAGCATCCAACTCCGTATGTTTAATAACCTCCTTGTCATTTTCTTAGGTCCAGTCTACCTTAGTTGACTATGGAAAAGTCTTCTACCGAGACAAAGAGATTATATTTAGTTTTTATTTTATATATATATGTAATGTAATGTAATATGTATGTAATCTTATATATAATATAGAAAAACGTTCATAATGTTAGTAAATAAAAATTAAAAACATGATAACATCATAATGTGAGAGAGTATTTTTATTTATTGAATTAGTTTTTATCACCGGCGTCTTTGATTTGGTATTTTTGTTTGACATTTTCGTCATTGATCTGGTATAACTTATTGGAACTTTATACTTAGATTTACATGACTCTTATTCGAGTTTTTGCAAATATTAGACCGTTCCGAACGGAGTGGGTTAGTTTTCGTCGGTTAAAACCGACACCGAGGGCACAGAGCCGTCGGTTCGTCCGTCGGATAAACGACGCTCCATCGGCTTGGGTGTGGGGCCCGCGAGTTGGAATGAACGGTTAGTAAAAAAAAATTTTGAAAACCAATTGCTTTCTAGCCGATTTTTTATTTTTTAAAATTATAAAAAACTACTTTTTCACTGTAAATAAACACCATCTTTTACCCATTATTCACACTACAATTCACTACAATTTTAATATATTTTACACATTCCACATATCACAATCCTCACTACTTTTAACATTTTCATATACCTCTATTTTAAACACAAAAACACTATAATTCATACACTACACCATGTCTAAAAACAACAAATCCAAACCAAATGAAAAACAAAATATTGAAAAAGATAGGTGGCAAAGTTTGTTAAGATAACAAACCAACCCCCACCTACGGGATCGTTCTCCTTTCAATCAAACTACGCCTCCTCGTCTCAACCTACGAGATTTGCACAATTCGCACCCATTGCAAATCCTTACTTCATTTCACCCGACGACCCGCGAAACAACTACCAACATCAAGAGTGGTACCAAATCCCTCAATTTTCGCAAAACCAACAATTTTTCCAAAACCCACATTGGTCACAAAAACCACAATTTTCACATTATTCACCAAACACTAGATTTTCACATTCACCAAACACACCAAACTTGAACTACCAAGTACCAACACACTAACTTCTACGTACCCGAAATACAACAATTAGTAGAAAGTTCGGACGAGGTCGAAGGTGAACCCGAACCCGAACCCGAACACAAACCCAAAATTGAGACCCAAACCGACAAAAAGGGGAAGGGGGTTCAAGTTCGGTGGAATGACGAGGAGGCAAAAATATTGGCGGAACGGTGGATACATTGTTCCGAAAATGGCATTCAAGGAAACTCTCTATCAAATGAGAGTTTTTGGAATAAAGTCCAATCGGATTACAATATCGTTGTGCCCATTAGATGTAACCTTAATTCACTCACGGGAAATGGAATAAAATTTCCCGCGACACAAAAGTATTCCAAGGCATATACAAAAAATTTGTCGAGGTTTGCCTTCAAAGTGGTGCCGGAGACAATGCCGTTTTAGCTGCGACCAGAAAATGTTTAAGCAACAAATGGGCAATCGTAAATTCATTTACGAGAGTTATTGGGATATACTAAAACATTACTCGAAATTCTTTCACGAGCCGGGCGACATGAGTAACAAACGTCAATTCCAATCCGAACTCGAAGCCACCGATCTTCACGCGAACGACTTCCTGATGCCTTCGTCTCTTGAAGCAAATATGAGAACGTTGTTCCAAGACGACCCAATACGTCGTCCACCGGGTCGAAAGTCGGCCAAAAGTTCAGCTTCATCAGTTCATCGGATGCCGGTGCATATTCAAGAAGTAGTATTCATTCCGAAAAACTTGAAACCCTTTCCGCGGTTAAAAATACCGCCTTAATGTCACAAGAAGCAATAACAAA
Source organism: Helichrysum umbraculigerum (assembly GCA_949592205.1). Taxonomy (NCBI): domain Eukaryota; kingdom Viridiplantae; phylum Streptophyta; class Magnoliopsida; order Asterales; family Asteraceae; genus Helichrysum; species Helichrysum umbraculigerum. The sequence goes on from CATIUR010000001.1 coordinate 366,163,508, forward strand.
AATTACCGAGAACAAAATCAAAAAGCGGCCTACAAGGCGTCGAGCTTTCTTTGTAAAAAAAATTCCTAAACGGGCCTAAAAAACGGAACTCAAAATGATCAAAACGGCTCGGAAAGAAGTGGTGCAGAAATATCAAGACAAGTATAGGAAACAAGATTTGGACGAAGACGAGGACGAAGACGCGAACGAACCCGACGAATCAAGCTCGGATTAGACTACTTTTATTTTAATTATAGTGTTTTTATTTAATTATTGTAATATTTTTTAATTTAACTACTGTAATGTTTTTTCTATTTAATTGAAATGTTTTTTATAATGATGAAATGTGTTTTATTTTAAATATTGTGTTTTGTTTATTTAATTTATTAGTTGTAGGTCCCTGAAAAAAAAAACTAACTGACCACTAATGGCAGGGGCCTGTTAATTTGTGTCAGTTTTGTGAAAAAGCTGACGTGACACGTCGATTTCAGTCAGTTCAGTCTTCTATTGGGAAGAGTCTTAAACCTTGTTATATGAAAGGGTATTGGTTTTTGAATTCATAAGTTATTGTTAATTAGTATATTGTAATTTGCAGTGGGGATTCTGGTGACAAGATAATAAAACCGTGAGTAAGAAATTCGAATTCATCGAACAAGGCAGAATATTTATTGTAGTAAGTTTTTACGTCACTTTACTTCCCAAAACTGATGCCGTTGGCACCAAGGCATCAGTTCAACGTCAGTTTTTGAGCCGTCTCCAAACTGACGGTGATAGAGAAAGAGAAGTGGGTCCGCACAAATATTATATATATATATATATATATATATATATATATATATATATATATATATATATATATATATTTGTTTATTTATTTATTGTATAGAATTAAAGGTATATTGGTAAATGTGGGTCCAGAAAAAACTGAAGTGATGTTCACTGTTGGTAGTATAGTGTCACTTTGGAAAAGTGTTGATGTAGCATTGTGATGTAACGTAAAAAGTTACGTTTTTACATACATTATTCCGATCTTCTTAGCCCCAAACTTGATAAAAACACTTGATATCAATGATTATTCACCATAAATCATCAATAAGGCTAAAAATAAGACGTTGCATTAAAACTCAATTAAAATGACCAAATAATGTACAAAATAAAGCGTATACGATACAATCGCGTTCCACGGACTCATTTAATCAAATTACCTTAAAATTATTCTTAGTTTATCTCATTATGATCCTTAGGTAATTACGAGCACGTGGATATAAAAAACGCTGAAAACGAACCCAAAATGAAGAAATTACGGCCAAACGAACTACGACTAGGCGACCAAGACCTACGATCCAGCACACAAGAACACAAGGCAAGCCATACCACCCCAAAGGGACCGTATACCACTCCTTAAGGCTCGTATATGTACCGCCCGTTTGGGGGTATATACCACCTCTTTTGGTGATGTATACCCCATGTTTGGTGCCCGATACCCCCTTTTCCCTGACAAATACAAGTGTTTAGGTGCCGAATTTCGAAATGAGGGGTGGTATTTCAATTTAAATCGCAAGAATCGGGTGTCTAGTTCAAGGTGGAAGCATTGGTGCCCTTTGCCTATAAATACAAGGCTTAACCTCCTCATTTCTCATCAACAAATCCACTCACAACTAAATCACACATCTACTTTCTCTATCTAGTTTCTCACTCTAGGTTACTAGGTTAGTTAGTAGTTAGTTTCTCTTTAACATTTTTAACGAGATTAACGGAGGGGCGCTTTTGTAATATTTGTTGAAGATTTTTGGAGGGGTGCTTTTGTAATATTCGAGGCTCTGCTCGTTGTAATCTTTCAGCTTATATTCAGACTATGCATTTATTACAGTTAGCTCTTTCCTTATCTATTATAATGCATGTTATTGTTATTATGCTAGATTTAGGATTCGTTATCATGATTAGTGAGTAGTTAGCCCTTGTGTTTGTTGTGATATAGTTAGCCGTTATAATGGGGGATGATGTTAATTTAATATATAATTGAAAACTGTGTTCTATTTAAATTTTCATTTATGATTATAAACCTTATTCGAAACTATCACCTTTCCTCCAATAAACGTGGTTAAAACTTTGAAAGACAATGAGTCGCGAACCTTGTTCTGAGAGTAATTAATTATCTGTGCTTTCTATACATCGTCTGATTTTGAAGCTTTGGAAATACTGTAAGAACTTATTGTATAATACAACGTGAATTAATCATGGATTTATTGGGTAATATAAAGTGAAGGTTGGTTTATATCATAGATAGGTAAACCTTAGTACAAAATTAGTTAAAAGAGTCCTGAGTGACCTAAAAGTGCGCAATGTGTGGAATACCATAAAACGTCCTAGTACCTAGTATAGTGCCAGAACCACCTCTGGTGTAGTACAAACGTATGGAAGCTATGGAACGGCCGTCGGTATATATACTCTAAAGCTGCACTAGTGCGCAAGGCATGGAATGCTATAAAATGCCCTAGTACCTAGTATAGCTGGAATCACCTCTGGTGTACTACAAACGCGTGGAAGTTATGGAACGGTCGTTAGTGTATACATTCTAAGCAACAATGGGTCAACCACCAGCTCTGGATTCTACCATGCCATCAATTAAAAGTTATCAGACAAAATCAGGAAGTTAACTCCAAGGAGTCACTTGTCTTCACCAGACAGTGTTGAGGGCTGAGTAGCCTGATTTGATCAGAATCGCGATAACCTAGTACTCAGTGACATACTGTTTGAGGAATCAGACAGTAGGGTAGTGTGTTTACACCATAAGTATCTAAGGCAAGTAGAACACGAATATTTAGGATAGACGTTTTCAAAATTCAAATAAGACATCATCCCAACAAAAAGACTAACGAAACCACAACAAACACTCCTCTCCATACTGATTATCACCTATTGTTTTATTTTACGGTTTATTGAGTCGATCGTCCCGATACTTCTGCTTCACAATACAGTTGACCTTAAGAACGACCCTGAATCATTACTTGCCGCTAACTAACCTTAGCCATAGTAAAACTTAGGTCCCCATCTCTATAAATTTAAGACTCTCCGACAACGCTTCCGCCAAGTTGGGAACGACACCGATCACTAGGGGCACGATCACACCGATTTGGCATAAACGGATGCGTCAATTAACGTCACGGTTGAGAGTGGTCTAATAAGTTTTTATTTTTGGCTCCAATTTAAGACTAGAACAAGTTGGCTCCACATTTACTACTAATTTATTTTGTATACCATAACTTATAAGGTTTGTCCTATACTAACTTCCAAGGTCGGAATTTTACCCGAATCATTTGGACTAAACTTAGAACCTAACCAAAACTGAACCATACTATGCGGTCCGGTCCTCGATTCTTCTTTCTCCATAAATTCGGGTCTCGATTTGGACCGCGTCTGGCCCGGTTCAATCTGGGTCTGGTCATGCATAGTCATAGTCGAACATTTTCTACATAGCCAAAAAGATCAAATAACTACCCAAATGGTACAAACTAATTAAGACATATTTCAAAACTAGTTAATAAATATAGTGTTAAAGCTGTAGATCGGCAATGCACTTTCACTTTTGTACCGAGTTAGCTAATATGTATTACGTGTCATATTACGGTAATGACACGTAAAACAATTTTCGTAATGCCACATAATATATATTACCTTACTATACACAAAATTGGTAAATTCGTTACCTACATTAGTAATAAAATCGGTTCATTACCTAACTATGTAAAAAAGTGAAAATCCATTGCCGATCTGTAGCTTTAAACCATACATATAAAACAAAGATTTTATTAACAAATATTACGTAGTAAAAATAATTACTTATATGTCTGCCCGTGCAAATAGATGGGTCTAAAACTAGAAGACTAATTAACAAAACAAAACAGAAAAAAAAAAATCTTCACCTTAGCAAACTGATGTGAACCTCCAAAAAAAAGAGTTTCACCTGAAAAAAGTGATGTGAATCCGTCAAAATCAGACTTTAAAATATTTACAAAATTGTCACCTCCAATATAAGGTTTTTTGATCAAAAAATGGATGGCTAGGATATATATATATATATATATATATATATATATATATATGAGAACACCTTAAAAATAAGAACAGTTAAGAACGCTTCAAATGCACAATTACTTTTGATAAAATAGTAGATTCACATTCATACATCTCAAATATGCAAACAAAAATAATTGTACACTTCTAAAAATGCACAAAAATTGAAAAAACGATTGATGGACAATTACTTTTGATAAAATAGTTAGATTCACATTCATACATCTCAAATATGCAAACAAAAATAATTGTACACTTCTAAAAATGCACAAAAATTGAAAAAACGATTAATGCATGTTTATCTCTATAACTGTGCATCAATCGTTTTTTCAATTTTTGTGCATTTCTGAAAGTTCGCATCGATTTTTTAACACATATTTAAGATGTATGAATGTGAATCTAATGATTTGGTGGCTATTTGTGCATTGATGAGGTGTTCTTAGCCACTCTTGTTTTTAAAATATTCTCATTGAAACTCTACCATATATACGTATATATATACGTATATATATGTATATATACGTATGTATACATATGTATACATACGTATATATATACATATATATACGTATATATATACGTATATATATACGTATATATATGTATGTAATCCTATATATGTATATATATATATGTATGTGTACATACATATATATACGTATATATATATATGTATATATATATATATATATATGTATATATATATATATATATATATGTATATATATATATATATATATATATATATATATATATATATATATGTATGTAATCCTATATATGTATATATATATATGTATGTGTACATACATATATATATGTATGTGTACATACCCAAATGGTATCGCAACCGCTCGCCGATCTAGGTAGTTTGGTTATGAAATCCATAGTAATTTGCTCCCATTTCCATTGAGGAATTTCAGGTTGTTGGAGCAATCCGGAAGGTCTTTGGTGCTCGGCCTTGACCTTGGAACAAGTTAAGCATTTGCTGACGTACAAAGCAATGTCAGCTTTCATATTCGGCCACCAGTAAAACTCCTTGATGCCGTGATACATTTTGTCGGATCCCGGGTGGATAGAATATTTGGACTTGTGAGCTTCATCCATCACCAAGTCCCGCAGGTTTCCGAAATTAGGCAACCATATTCGGTTAGAGAAATACCTAACTCCGTTGGGTCTGATCTCGAATTGTTTATCCATGCCTCGCAAGGCCTCGTTCTTGAAGTTATCGGGTTTCAGGGCTTCGAGTTGGGCAAGATGTATTTGGGTGGTGAGATCGTTATGAATGGTAATACTGAGTGCCCGGACTCGGAGTGGTTTTGTTCGTTCCTTACGACTGAGAGCATCAGCAACCATGTTTGCTTTGCCCGGATGATATTTGATCTCACAGTCGTAATCGGTGAGTAATTCAACCCATCTACGTTGCCTCATGTTAAGATCTTTCTGGTTGAAAATGTGTTGGAGACTTTTGTGGTCGGTGAATACAGTGCTGCGGGTACCATAAAGATAATGTCTCCAGATTTTTAAGGCGAATACCACGGCCCCTAGCTCGAGGTCGTGAGTTGTGTAGTTTCTCTCGTGAACTTTAAGTTGTCGGGAGGCGTAAGCAATGACCTTGTCTCGTTGCATCAGCACGCAACCAAGACCTTGGTGAGAAGCATCACAGTATACCACGAAGTCATCGGTGCCTTCGGGTAGAGATAGAATGGGTGCACTGCAAAGCTTGAATTTCAACAGCTGAAATGCCGACTCTTGTTTATCGGTCCAATCGAATTTCTTTTCCTTCTGAGTCAGCACGGTGAGGGGTTTGGCAATTGTTGAAAAGTTTTCGATGAAACGGCGATAGTAACCGGCCAATCCCAAGAATTGGCGTACCTCGGTTGGAGTGGTTGGTGCTTTCCAGTTCTTGATTGCCTCGATTTTTGACGGGTCTACATGAATTCCCCGACTGTCGATAACGTGTCCAAGGAATTGAACGGTGTGTATCCAGAACTCACACTTAGAAAATTTGGCATAGAGCTCCTCGTGTCTAAGTAGTTCTAGGATGGTTCTGAGGTGTTGTGCGTGTTCATGTTCGTTTCGCGAATAGATAAGGATGTCATCGATAAAAACAATGACAAACTTGTCGAGGTATGGTTTGCACACCCGATTCATAAGGTCCATGAATACAGCCGGTGCATTGGTTAGGCCAAAGGGCATTACTTGAAATTCGTAGTGCCCGTAACGGGTTCTGAATGCGGTTTTTGGGATGTCAGCATCGCGAACACGCAACTGATGATAACCTGATCGAAGATCAATTTTTGAATAACAGCTTGACCCTTGGATTTGATCGAACAGATCATCGATTCGAGGAAGTGGGTATCGGTTCTTGACGGTTAGTTTGTTCAACTCTCGGTAGTCAATACACATTCGAAATGAACCGTCTTTCTTTTTAACAAACAAGACCGGAGCTCCCCAAGGTGAAGAACTCGGTCTGATGAATCCTCTATCCAGGAGTTCCTGTAACTGCGTGGACAACTCCTGAAGTTCAGATGGAGCTAGGCGGTACGGTGCTCGGGCCACCGGTGCGGCACCCGGCACGAGATCAATCGAGAACTCGACCTGTCTAGGTGGAGGTAAACCAGGTAGTTCTTCTGGAAAGACTTCGGGAAAGTCTCTAACGATTGGCACATCTTCAAGTCGCTTATCCTCCGACTTTTTCTCCGTGATGTGCGCGAGTATTGCTGGGTAACCCTTTCTCAGAAATTTTCGGGTTTTTAAACAGGAGATTAAGTTTAGTCTCGACCCACCGGTCTCCCCCTGTATGACCAAGGTACTACCGGCGGCGAGAGGAATTCAGACGATTTTATCATGGCACACAATTTCGGCCCGGTGCTTGGACAACCAGTCCATACCCACGATGACATCGAAACTTCCCAGTTCAACAGGCATTAGATCGATTGAAAAGATTTCGTCGGCTAAGTTTAAAGTGCAATTAGGTATCACACTATCGGTTTCTATGAGTTTACCATTTGCAAGTTCTACGGTGTACTTAACGTCTAAGGCCGCGGGGGTGATATCAAGTAGTGGGCAAAACTCATCAGATATGAAACTTTTATCAGCACCGGTATCAAATAATACTGAAGCAGTAAGATCGTTGAGAAGAAACGTACCCGTTACAACATTCGGGTCTTCCCTAGCTTCCCCAGCTTTGATGACAAATGCTCTGCTACGAGCAGGGTTGTTGTTCCGTTTGTTGTGGTTGTTGTTGTTGTTGTTGTTTCTCTGCTTAGGGCAATTATTCTGAAAGTGCCCAGGACTTCCGCACCCATAACAAGTCTTTGGGGCACTGGTGTTTCGACAATCTTTGGCCAGATGCCCAAAACGTTTGCAGTTTGTGCAAGGGCAGGAACCGCCATGGTGACGATTGCATTTGGGGCAGTAGGGCTTGCTTCCAATGTACCCTTTCTTTTCTGAAGAGCCGGATGAATAAGCCCTAAGGGGCTCAGGCATTCGGTTGGTGATTTGGTTGGATGAGTTGGGGTTTCCTTCCCACTTTCGTTTGTTGTTTGTAGGTGGGGCTGAGGTTGTGTTACGGCGGACAGCGTTTGCCGTAAGTTCATGGGCCATACGGATGGCGTTCTGGATAGTACCTGGTTTGGATGAAGTCACCAGGTCCTGGAGTTTCTCGGGCAGTCCATCAACATATTTCTCGATCCTCTTGTATTCAGGATCGACCATGGATGGGCACAGAAGTGCCAGTTGGTGGAAACGGTTGGTGTACCCGGTGATATCATCACCTTGCATCTTGTGGTTCCAAAATTCCAGCTCCAGTTGTTTCAGTTCATCTCTGGGGCAATACTCGCCCCTCAACATCTCCTTCAACTCCTCCCATGGGAGTTTGTAAGCATTAGCAACGCCCACAGTTTGGGCATAGGTGTTCCACCAGGTGAGTGCGGTGTCAGTAAAAGTACTAACGGAGAACTTAACCTTGTCCCCCTCCGCACAGTTGCAGATGAGAAATACCGATTCGACTTTCTCGATCCAGCGTATTGGGCCGATCGCTCCCTCAGTACCTGCAAAGTTCAGCGGTTTGCAGTTTTGGAAGTCCTTATATGAACAGGGCTTCGGTTGTGGTCCATTGTTAGCGGTGTCTTCACTACCAGGAGTTGAGGTCCGGGTAGCTAGAGCTTGGGCCACACTACGGGCAATCAGGCCCGCAACTTCGGCTTCAGTGAGAGTGATCTGTCGACGAGGAGGCATGCTGCTGATCACGAAAAGCACAAGGAAAGTGGAATAAGATAATTGCATGAAATTTATGATATATCACAAGTGTATATAATGAGATATACAATAACAGTACGAGGTGATAATCACATTCCATTAGATAAAAGTTGGATACAAAGTACGGGTTTTCAAAAGATTACAGAGTAGTGGTAGTACAAAAGTACTGGGAATTGTTACATCCGGTTGAATTACATAGGTTCTAATTAGATAGTTGACTGGTTACAAATTACAGACTGATCTAATCTTGATGCAGGTTAATCTGCTCCATCAGTGCGACGAGGCGGTCTACCGTTTCTGCTAGTCTGTTGGCTTGTCTGGCGTTGTCTTCGACCAAGGCCAATCGTTGTACTAGTGTTCGAGAGTGCTCCTCAGTCTCCTGTGAACGCTGTTCACATTCCTCTAGTCGGTTCCTTACGAGTTCATCCGCACCTAGTGCGGCGGTCATTGAATCCTGAATTATGCTTACAGAGAGGTTTGTATCCTCTTGTTCTTGCTGGAGTTGGGCTATGTGATCCAGCGCTTGGCGAAGTAGGTAGGTCATCCGGTGTTGTTCCCGTTCGAGATGTTCGAGCCTTTGTTCCTGACGGCGGAGTTGGGTAGTCAACACTGGCACTGTGAGATGTGCCGAGTTCTGAAAGTTATGAACAGGATAGGGGCTGGTTCGAGGTGACCTTGTGTTCCTCCTGGCTACACGTGGGTTTCGTGCCCCATGTGGGTGAGAGTGTGACGGATTAGGTGGTGTGTTTGCCATTCCTGTGGCAGAGTGTAAGTAAGACGAGGCTAATATATATAGGCATATAATATCCAGCCTAAAGTCTAGCACGTAACAAGTAATGGTCCGGTTCTCTCGTGGTCAGAGTCAACTAACGCATTCCTGTTCGACATAACCATTTCAGACCTCACATCATCTTTCCTTAATTGTACATAGTTGATCAGGCTATGTTAAATTAAAGTCGTATGATGTAATTCCTGAACCAATCATGCCTAGTAAGGAAATACTGCCTAATGGTCATAGTCTAGGCCCACTAAATGCAACCTAGTTCACTATAACCTTAGGCTCTGATACCAATCTGTAACACCCCCAAATTTAGTGATTTGCGGAAGCATACTTGGGTGTTACTAATCAATATACAAAGCACAAGATATACAGCAAACGACCTCTAAATGAGACGTTTTGTAAAATAATTACATTTCATAATTAAATCGTTTGAAAACATATAGTTTTCTTTACAAAAATATGTAAGCCTAGAGTCCGCGTATGTGGCGGGAGATTCTATTACATAACCATAGTTACAAAAGATAATGCCAAAGAATCTCCGTTAAATGCAGTTTGGAAATCATGCGACTCTAGCTAGTAATCCTGGAGTGATCCTACTCCGTAAGTGTACCTGAGAATACATGCTAAAAAGGGTCAACCAAAAGGTTGGTGAATCTCACAGGTTTATCAGTAAATAATCAGTTTGAACACAAGATTTCAGCAGTAGTGCCCGCAGGCGTATATCAAGTATTTGCAAATCCAGCAAAAGTAAAGTAATTAAGTTATACCGTTGCCATGAGGCTCATAATCGAAGCTTAACCCGTAAATAATCAGTTGCTCCCGTGACATGCTCGTAATTGAGCAAGCATAAGTAACGAAATAATAGTCACCCGTTTCTACGTGTAATTCAGTACGTGGTAGCGCTACTACCCCGGGCAGGGAGGGTCATTTCCTTAATGGATCCATTAACTACTGTTCGCGCTTAAGTCCATAACTAACGATATATGATGGAGAGACTTCAGTAAGTAGTGAATAACTCATGCAATTCCGTTTGGTATAGAAATCAGTTTAGTACTTGTGTTCAGGAAAAATAAGTAGCATGTATCTCCCCCAATAAGATAAAACAGTAAAAGTGGGGCCGTAAGACTCACCTGAGTCGAGTAGTAAGCGGTAGCAAACAGTAAGTAGTATGTAGGTTCTCCGAACCCGTAACCTTTAAATGCCTAAACATATAAAGTTAAGTAAGTAGATGTCTCGCAAGACCATCTAGGCTAGTTGTCTACACAACTCGTTATGTCCAAGTGTTTGTTTAGTAATCCGTTTGTAGTTTGAAGTCAAGTATGGCCCGTTGGTGACGGTTGGTAATAATGATTCAAAGTGTTATCATTATATGTATCGTTGAATCAGTTTTCGTTATTTGTAAGTGTTCGACACTTAGTGTGAAAAGTATTCACAACATCTAATGACGGGGGTCCGGGGGCAGCGCCCCTGGTTAGCGGGGTCCAAGGGGCGGCAGCCCCTGTCGGGGTCCAAGGGGCAGAGCCCCTGGCTGGGGTCGAGCTGCCAGGTCAGCTTGGAAAATTTTTATTTCTACTATATTGCTTTGGTGAAAAATGCACCTGGGATCTGAATTTGGGTAAAATCGAGTGATAAATTTCGAGTCTCGACACTTAGTAAAAATTTGTGTTTTTGAGGTTCTGGTTTGTGCGACGTTGGGTGCGACGTCGCAGATCCTGACTGCGACGTTGAGCATGACGTCGCTATGTGCGACTTTCGCAATTTAATGCGACGTTGTACGTGGCGTCGCTATATGCGACGCTGTTGATTTCTGCGACGTAAGGGTTTGCGTCGCTAAGTGCGACGTTCGCAAGTCAATGCGACGTTGGGGATGACGTCGCTATATGCGACGTCGTGAGGGTATTGCGACGTTTTTGACTACGTCGCAGAGAGCCCAGCGTCTCTGCGACGTTACGGTCTGATCGGAGGTTGGTGGCCGGAAAATCGGTCGGAAAGCTTCCGTTTGGTCCAAATCTTTTACCCAACCCATTTTTGGACATTTTAAGCATATATAAACTATAAAAACGTAAAAATGAGTAAAAACGGAGAGTTTCGGGTTTTGTCGGAAACTTACGAAATGCCGAAATGAAAATCCGGAAAGATAGGAATGTAGATCGTGATGTCGTGGTCACTTTCCTCCAAACGAGTGGTATGATTCGGCGAGGTTTGATGGTGTTATTTGATGATTTTTGTGATGAAGGTGGTTTGATGATTGAAAGTAAAAAGAAAGAGAGAGAGAGAGATAATGAAAAGTGAAAATGGGGGAAAAAGAAAGAAGGTGGGAGGTTTTAACCTCCCATTTTCTGCCTCCGTCCTCTCGTTCCGTGCGGTGTTCGTTTCCTCCGTTGTTTTACGTTAAATTATTTATTTTTAGACGTTAATTATTCTTTTAAAATACGAAAGTTATTAATTAACTTACTTATAATTATTCTTTTAAATTTGTAGTAGTTGAAATATAATATAGCTTAGATTTAAGTATTTTTGTTTTCCAAATCGTGTAAATTTTAATCGAGCAATACGAGGTAATTACTAATTATTATAAAATAACATTTTGGGCTTAATTGCGTTATTTAGTTTATAAACATTTGTTCACCAACGTCCGTATTAATCGAATAGAATTTCATTCTATTTAAGTTGCGTACGATTTAAGTCAAATCGTAAAGTTGTATATATTTATCAATATATAATCCGATACATAAATTAGCCTAACGCGGCACTAATTACATGTATTAACAGAGAATTAGGCACTAATTCTAGTCCTAATTTGCCGGTTGTTACATGCAACGCAGCATTTTGGAACTATTTTTGGAGTGAGAACGCCCACAACACCTGCAATGGGGGAGTTTTGGAAGGGTGTTGAGTAGCCCAAAACGGGCAAAATTGTAACACCTCAAATTTCAGGAATTTAATTTCGTATGCGAATATAATTTTATTATAAAGTAATATTGTGTAAATAATAAGATATAGTGAAAAACGTAAAACGAATTATCAGTTCCAGACTGCGAAGTTAAAAAGAGAATGGAGTAAAATAGATAAATACGTATGTTACTTCATGTTTATTCCTATTGTTTCTAAAAAGCTCCAAAGTGATAATACGTGAAGAACAAAAACCGACCTAGCTAATTCTCATTCTCAAATCATCAAACTAAGCTCTAATCTTTGAAGAATCAACCTCTAATCATCATCTTCTTCAATCCTTTAGTTCCTGTAAGTGATTTCTCATCTTTTAACCTGGTTCTTGGGGGTTTGAGGGGTTTTATAAAATTAGTGATCTTGAATACGAAATTAGGGTTAGGAATGGTTAGAATTGTTGTTTATTAGTGTTGTTGAGTTAGTTAGTGATTAGATTACAACTTAAAAGTGATTAATTTGTTATAGGTGTTCTTGAATAATCGTGGGGTTATGGCTAAATATGTATGAATTGGTGTTAAAAAGCTAAAAGTATGATTTATGATGTAACTAGAATATGAAATTGATAATAGAACATGATTTAAGTAAAGTTGTTCATAAATGGATTAGGTTAATCAAAGTGGGGGAGGGTTTAAGAGTGGTTATTAGTTTAGAATTATGATTTCCTTGAATTTAAATATGTTGTTATGTGATATGTGTATAGGTACTAAGAAGTTGGAAGTGTTACGTTTGGTTATATATTGTGACTCATCAATTCAAGACTAAGGTGAGTAATATAAGAATTTAATCAAGTAAATGGTTGTATGTGTTTCAGGATTTCTTCCGAGTAAGAGGATCATACAACCATGTGGAAGTTAATTGTGATTTAATTGTTTAATTATTACTTGTGAATTGTTATGACATGAATTGATTGTATGTGTTTCCGGATTGCTTTCGAGTAAGAGGATCATACAATCAAGTGGAAGTTGTTTGTAACTTATTTGTATTGCTTGCATACGATGGGTGTTATATGAATTGTGATTGTACATGTTACCAGATAGCTTCCGAGCTAGAGGTGTGTACAATCATAAGTTAGTGATATGAAGTTTATGATTAGAGTTGCTAGTTTTACTAGCATAGTGTTTATGTAGCCTTGCTATGTATTATTTGGTTAAGTTGCTTATATGCTCACTAAGCAAGAGTGCTTATTGTTTAAGTGTTTTATGTTTTAGGTGGAAGTAGGCAAGGGAAGGGGAAGGCGGTTAAGGAAGATTAGCGTGGATTGCATGATGTGAAGTATGGCAAGTTTTCTCTTTAAAGTATCGTTTGGGTATAACTTGTGTAAAATCGCCCTTTTGAACATGTTTTAAGTTAGTCATGGTGAGCTATGACATATGAAATTTTGGAATTTGTTGACTTTGAAAGTCAATGACACTTGTAAATGATGTATATTATGGTCTTTGAGTTTTAAAGTTAGTGTTTGAATCCGATTAGTGTTTATTGGATGGTTTTATAAATTAGAGTGAATCAATGGTCAAATGTGTTTTCATTCGATATGGAGTATTGACATGTAGTCAAACATTTCATTGGTCAATTATGGGTTGTGATTGGCTAGTGAATGGGTCAAAGTAACTTTTGTGGGCCAACGGGTCAAAAAAGGTCAATTTGGGTCGTAAAATGCACCTACGGTCTAAAACGGGTTGGAAAAGGATTAAGGGTGTGGTAAAGAGTCTTATAACTTTGTTTTGATATATATGGTGTGTGGTCAAAAGATCAATATCTCAGTCTTTATGGTTTGAGATATAGTATGTTCACAAAAATGGTCATTTTAGTGTCGAAATGAGTGAAACGTCCAAATCCCGTGGTATTGTGAAAATTGGAAAAGTGCAAAAAGGGAAGTCTTCATTTTGGTCATATGAATGTGCACGCAAAATATCAGGTCAAACGGACTCCCGAGTCAAAAGTTATGCGTGTCCAAATTTGGTGAATTGTATCCTAAATAGTGCAAGTGCTGAACAGACAGGCCATGGACATGTCCTGTAATTGCCATGGCCATGTCCTTTAACAGTAGCCCCCTTTTCATCAGCACGATGCCATGGCCATGTCCTATGAACGCCATGGCCATGTCCCTTCAGTATACCCGAAAATGATGTTTTAACCTACGTGTGGAGTTTATATGTATAAAATAAAGTTATGGGACATTATAAAGGGTATTTTATGAGTTAAAAAAAATGGTTCTGTTTTCGGGGCGTTTCAAAAATCGGGGCGTTTTTGCGGACCCACTTTCATTTTTTTCTTTTTCTTTTTCTCTTTCAAAGGTTAAATCAAATTAAGTTTAGTTAGTGGGAACCATGGGAAAAAAATAAGCGTTCTGGTGTTACCATTGCTAGTGCTTAAAATGGTGTTATTGTGTTATGCTAACGTGACGCCTGAAAAATGGGTGTTTTGGTGTTACGACTGTGAATGGTCTAAGATGTAAGCTATTTATTACACACTTAGTAGATCAAGTATATATATGATAATATAAACCCCCTTTCTCTCTCACTTCCGCTTCACGCTCCCCCCCTTTATTTCTTTAAACCCTAGATCTAAAATTACTTATTGCCGCCTCCGGCTGCCGGCTACACGCCGGAGGTCCGGAGGGCTCCCCACGACTCTAACCACTTCCAATCGTAGTCTAGTATTTTCGTTTCTCAAAAATCGCACCTTCTTCAACATTCACCATAGACTTCGCACTATATTTCTCCTTCAATCAAAGGCCATTTCTCTGCTTGGAAACCCCACTCCTCGCTGATCCACCACCTAGTTCGGTTTGCGTCGACGTTACCGATCTCGGCTACATCGACTTTCGTCCTCGATTCCCGTCCTTACTCTTGTTAGTGTCCTCTTTTGGCGATTCGGGTGTTCCTTTACGTTAATTTCGGATCTCCGGTAACCTGTTTTATCCTCGAGGTTATTTCGACCTCTTGAGGTTTTCCGGTAGTTGTGGTTTCTGTTGTGATGGTTTCACCGTGTTTTGACCATGAGATGTTCGGGTTTCTTTTTTAGGGTTGTTTCCATATCTCTCCGCTAGGTGTTCGCTCATTTTTTGTGGTTAAGTGTTTGGTGGGTTTAATGAGCAGGATTTGTGGCTTAGGGTGCCGAGGGTATTTTAGTGTGTTCATCATTTGTATCAAGTTTATGTCGCTATTGCAAGTCCGACATCACAAAAGATGATTCACGTCTTAGTGCGTAGAAGTTGGGCGTTTGTGTAATGTTTGTTAAGTTCAGGTTGTTTTATTGTATTTCAACAAGGTTAGGGTCGTGTTCTCAATTGTTGTACACGGGTATGCATTTTGCATTCCCTCAATATGTAATTCAAGTGGATCTTTTCGATCCTATGCAATATTAATTTTATGTTTTAGTAACAGGATCAAAAAAGAAGGAAATTTAGGGAGAGATGGGAGAGATGGATTTTTTTATCACTATGATTCACTATTTTATTGATGTGATTCAATTTTTTATCTAAATACAAAAATTTACCGAATCATAGTAATATACTGAATCTCAGAATAAATATACTGAATCACAGTAATAAAAAAATCCATCTCTCCCATCTCCCTTTAAAAATAACCTCCCTTGATCCCAATCCTATATATATATATATATATGATAATATGTAAGCTATTTATTACACACTAGTACATCGACTACCCGTACAAAGCAGTTGACTCTTATTTCATATAGTTTTATATACATTTAAAGATTTGTATAATATGTTTTTCTAATTCCTCAGTCTATATGATAACAACTTTTTAAATTATAAGTGCCTCTTAAAATTAAGAAGTACTATAAAAAAAAGTTTATAATATGGTACATATTATTTGAACACGTATCTTTTAGTTGTATTAGTAAAGTATATGACATTATTAAGTAAGAAGGTTGGTCTAATGTACATAATTTAAATCAAATCAATTATGGATTACAGTGTTGATTAAGTTTCCGTAAGAATATTGAGTAAGTTTCCATACGGATGGTTTCTATATTTATCTAAGTGACGAAGAAGTAAGTTTCCATGTTAGAATTATGATAAGTATATTAATCTTAAATGATTTGATTCCTCTACTATCAAACATAAATATTACTGAATCATTTTACTATCACAATAACTGTTAGATGAACATATTGGAATCGGTGACGTACCAACATCATTTATAATAAACTACAATTAAATTTTACCGCTTAGACGGGTGTCTTTCTAGTGATTTATAAGATATTTTCTCTAATGTGTTTACTTAGGTGTTGTTTGTTTTTTTAAGAGAATTTTGTCTGAAATCTGAAAACCACTTATTATATTCAGAGTTGGTTTTGACGTTTGAATCTGAATTATTTAAGACTGTTTGTTTTTCAGCTGAATCAAATCTGAAACTTATATGTGTATATATATTTTGATCTAAATAATAGTGGTGTAGTCATAGAAAAATTTATGCAAAATAAACTAATGTAGCTTCCTTAAATGAGTAGCAAAATAAAATTATCAATTACTCCGAAAACTTGAAAGGTAACATGTTTTTAACCTATTACAAAAAATAAAAATAATAAATTTACCCTGGTACAGTGGTACCATATGCTTTCCCAATATATTCTAAATTGACTTTGACTAAAGCCTTTTAAAGTCATTTCTTCCTTCCACTTTAATATACCTACCTGAAAATATATCGACAACTCCGGCCATGAAAGTTTGAAAGACAATAAAAATAATAAGATAAATAAAAGGTGAGTTTTGTTTTCCATTTTTGTTGGCTACGCACCGGAATAAAGGGTTGGGTTTTGTTTTCTGTTAGTTTTCTTGTAACAAAAATGTTTTCAGATGTAATAAGTGATATGTGAACCTCTGACCGAATATGAGGTTTTTAAGAGTTTTCCACCTCTGAATCTGAAAGAAAAACAAACCGTCTGAACACTGAAAACACCTGACCGAATCAGTGTTAAGAGGATTTTCAGGAAAAACAAACAACACCTTATTTGAACATCTGTCTAGGAAATTTTAAGCTATTTGTACTATTGTTTCGTTACGAAAGAAAACGATTAATCATGTTTTAACTAGACATGTTGTTTAAACATGCATGTCAATCATCTACTAAGAATTCAAATTAAAAACCACGTACTAATAACTGTTGATATTTTGATCTAATCTAATTGTTATATTTAATGTTTTCTCCTTTCGAAATTTAACATTCTATTGACTTCCAAAGTTTCAATATTGCAGACTGTTTTAAAACTGTGTAATCATTTCATTATACTTCAATAGAATGTCATGTAGCTTTACGTTTTAAAAGCCTTTTTAAATATTTACAATTAATGAAGTGTATATAAAGGGAAAATAATCCGTAACATTTAACCGTACAATTTAAAAGGTAATGTTGGTGTTAATGTAGGGATCAATCATATAATTATGAAAAAATCGAATGATCAATAATATAACATTATTTATTTTGTAATTGGTTAACATTATAATTGAATTGTAATGTCAACATTACAAATGATATCCCCGTATATAAAACTGCTATATTTATATTTATTATCTATACTAATATATAAAGCATCTCCATATTTTATATTTAGAAACTTTTAAGAGTAAGATTCAACACTTCTATATTTAACATATTTAATTTAATTTCCATCTTTTTATAATTTTATTATTTTCATGACATTTCACTCTTCACTACTATACCGAGTCATCATCACGAATTTTTGTCGATCAATAACAGAATTTGTATTCCGCTGCATTGCGCGGGTGTTACGCTAGTATACTACAATACGTACATATATTGACAAAACAACACCAACGACTATGTGATCGTGATATACTTTGCTTACTAAAATAATGTGGTTAGATATATATATGAGTTATTGAGTTTATACTACTTTTGATCTAGAATATTTTAGATGATGATTACTTTGCATAGATCAAAATCAAATCAGTCTTCTAAATTTATAAGATTAGCTGTATTATGAAATCTTGATAACTTGTTTTGTTTATATGATAATCAATATATCTATCAAATTTTACCATTTAAGCGAAAGAAACACAAGGAAAATAACTCATCAGATTCATAAAAACGATTAAACCACTTACAAACAAGTAATTAAGAGTACGTGCTACATAATATAAAACGAGGCGGGGTATCGATATTGGTTGAGTAACCACTTATTATATTGTATTACACAAATTGATCAAACCATAATCACTCTTCTTCACTTGTTAGCAAGCCTCAAAAGCCGCCTTGGGGAAGGTCTTGGAGATTCCGGTAGGTGTTTTCATGGTGACCTTGTCACTTGATGGGTCTTCGAGGTAGGCCTCATTGATTGTGATCCATATCAAGAGGTAGGTCTTTACACCAGCCAACTTCTTGATTTTACACTTCTCCAGATAGGAAGTGATTTCAGTGGCATATTTCACCTTACCGGCCATTTCAAACTTGTGAATGATCTCGCACTTTTGTTTGATCCAAAAGAATCCAGTTTCTTTGACGAAACCAAGTTCCTCAACGTCCTCTACAGCCAATAGGCCATCAGGAAGACAATATTCTCTTAGCAGAGCTTTAGCCTTTTCCTTGCAAACTTCGTTTCCGGTAACGATTTCGGCACATGCTCTGATTTCGGGGGTGATTGGAGACATTTTTCAAGTGATTGGATTGGATTGGAATAAAATTGGTTGGGAGGTGAAGTCTTTGAATGTGTATGTAAATATATGATTATTTGTGTTGTAGGACAATTGATGTGATAATGCTTGTGATACTATATGGTGTTTATATAGGCCCTTATAATGAATAATGACCTTTAATTCTCATTTAACTACAATAATGCCCCTTACTCCCACTATCTATTTTTTTTTTTCTTGACTTAGTCTTCTCCCCGGTCTTACTTTTTGGTCACATTATTGTGGAATTTTTTAACTAGTTAAAAATGTCTTATTATCCTCCTGTCTTTGAAAAATTGAACACGCTTAAAATGTACATTTGTAAATTTTAAACATGTTGCACGAGTCGTGTTGAAGATTGTGAGTCCAACCCATTAATTTGCCAACGTCAATAACTAAACAGACCGTCACTGCTCACTAATAACTAAAGAAACCGTCTTTGGCTCGATCAGTTGATTCTAAGTTTCTAACCCAACAACGGTTAACCCAAACCCGAAACGAGCTGTGTGGAAGAGATTATTACATTAATATTTATTTAGTTAATATATTTGCATATATTTTTGAGATGATTCGTAGATAATATATACTACTGTAGTAATTAAGTATGTTAAACCTTGTTACTAGAATTTATACGTGACAAATTGTTAGTATTAGCTAGATATTTGAAAATATTCTGTATTCGGTTACATGTATTATTACTATCCGTCATTGTTACGTTATATATGCTATATCACTTCTTTATTAATAGGGCTAAGTGCTTGATAATATAAATAACTATGCGTTGAACTTCATTGTGTGTATGTAAAAAAATTGACCGTCATTGTATATAGGAAACTATTTATTTTTGTACATTATGTATATTTCGATGACGTGTTATCAAATATAAGGTGACGCGTGACATCTTTTCAAGTTGACAAGTCACAAAAAATACACACAATGTACAAGAATAAATGGTTTCGTACATACAATGGCGGTCATTTTTTTTACATACACACAATAAAGGTTAACGTGTAATTATGTACATTTACAAGCGCTTAACCCTTACTATTTTTCTATTATATAATGGGTGGTGATATATCCACCATCCAAATTAATAAATTCACCACTACTATGCATTAACCGGCTGTAGAGTATAATCTGTTAATGCATACTAGTGGTGAATTTATCATTTTGGATAGTAAACTTATCATTTGCCTTGTATGATTGATAATTTTCTAATGAGTAAATTACATTGTCAGTCCCTGTGGTTGTCCCTGTATTACGGAGCCAGTCCCCGGGTCGGGTATTGTGCGGGTCCAGTCCCTTGACCCAGCTATTTGTTTCATTGCCGATCCCTCCTCCATTTAGAGAAAGGGTAAAAAAGTCTTTTCCAAACCTTTTTTTCTTTTTCTTAATTATTTTAAATACAATAAACCAAAGGATCAATATATTGATTTTAAATATATTTTGATTTTTTTCTGCCTTTCAAAAAAAAGAAATATATATATATATATATATATATATATATATATATATATATATATATATATATATATATATATATATATATATTTTGATTTTAATTGCTGCTTAAAAATCAAAGAATTAATGCCCAGCAAAGTAGCAAACCGATCACCATTAACAGACTTCTATGATTCTATCCCCTTAGTCACCATCTCACTAACACTAGCCATCACCAAAACCCACATTTCGATATGAGCACACAAATACAAAACATCAAACATGTGGGAAAGAACACAGTAAACACACACAAACACACTGCCGTCGTTGTGTTCATCAAAAAACAAAACAAAACATTTATTTTCTTTTTTTTTTAAATCTGAGAACAAGTTGTGCGAATTCCGGTCACCACCTCGTAACCGGCGTCTTCGTGTTCATCATCACCAACACCCTCTGTTGTCGCCGCGTGTTCATCACCACCTCGTCGGAAATCACCACCGGTCACCTGCGCAAACTCCGACGAGTATACAAACTCTGACGCAAGATCGGACCATTATGTTGTGCAAACTCCGATGCAAAAAGCATAAAACGGATCTGTCAAGATTCCGACCTGAATCGTACAAGGACGACCGGAAAACTCCTACGATCGCGTGTGGGATTCCGTCACAAACGTTTCTCGTCGTGTGATTATGGTCGTCACGCGATTCACGAGACACGAACGGCGGTGGTCAATGTTGTATTTAGTGGTGGTGGTAACCATAAAAAATCTAAGTTGTGATTTTATAAAGTGTTTGATTTTGTTTATGTTTGTTGTTTTTATCTTCTTTGTATTTCTTCGTTCATGTATAAAAAAAATTAAAGATAAGGAGATGGTATATGTTTTGACGAAAGAAAATTAGAGTTAGGGATTTGTAGAAAAAAGTTGGGTGTTTTGTGTTTAGGAAGAAGGTAAAGGCATTTTCGTCCTTTCATTTGAACTTAGTTGGAGGAAGGACTTGAGATGAAACAAAAAACCGGGTCAAGGGACTGGATCCGCACAATACCCGACTCAAGGACTGGCTCTGTAATATAGGACAACCACATGGACCGGCAATGTAATTTACTCTTTTCTAATTAAAAATAACGAATAGTGGCAATAAACAAAAACGGAAAGGTACATGAAAATGATGGGCGCATCCAGATTCAATTGTGACCATTTGACAGACTTCTATATAACGCCCGTCAACCGTCAAAGTATAATCATTCCACTTCCATTAGAGATAATTAATTACTGAGATGGACGGTCAAAGCACCCATTTTCACTATCTAGACTTTGTCATATTTTTTTTTTTTCATTTTTAATCAGATTTTTTTGGGACGTGGCTCACATTAATTGGTTAAAAGGTCAGGTTCACTATCTAGACTTTGTCATATATATATTTTTTTCATTTTTAATCAGATTTTTTTGGGACGTGGCTCACATTAATTGGTTAAAAGGTCAGGTTCGCCAATAGGGTATTTGATTTTAGGCAAAATATATGACTAGAATTGGAAAAAAAAATCTCATAAAGTCTTGATAGTGAAAATTTGATGCTTTGACTAAGTAATTATCTCACTTCATTATACAATGAAAATGATGAAATAGTCCGTAACTGATCATATTTTTATGGTATATTTTGTTTTAAGATTTTTAATATGTTTGTATTTGTATGTTTTTTTTTTTCTTTTTATCTTGGTGGACTTTCCAAATATTTATGACCATTGACTGAATATTTTAAATTTTAAATATAATATAGAAACCCAATGATGTATTGTCTTTTAAAAGTATAAAACTAAAGTTCAATAAATCAACTATATCATTTTATGTTACTTCAATTTTAAGAAAAAAATTTAGAAATGCACTATCTATCTCACGAATTATATATACAACCACCACGAATATTTACAAATATTTATAAATTGCCTTCCATGTGGCTGAAACTCCTAACCACTAGATTGATAAGTTCCCCACATACCGCTAGACCATAAGCCCTTTGATCTATTATTTGTGACAACCGTCACCAAAACGCAATAGTAGTTTAAATGTTGAAACTCAATTTACGTGTAATCTAATTTCGATTCGTTAAGTTTGAACCTAAATCATGATTCGTTCCGCGTTAAACGCTATTCTCATTTTTGAGAAACTCATATTCTTGTAGAATCGATAAACTCAATGACAATGTATGTTCACTTGATGTAGTGACATAACGAATATAAAATGTTCGCGATATATCTAATTCCCTATGAGTCATGGTCTAAAATGATGTTAACAAAAGTATAAAAGGTTAAATACATAAATAAATTGTAAGAACCAACTAAAACACGTAAGAGTTAGATCGAAAGTTGGATTTATCATAAATGAAGGTCCAACCGCCGGTAGGAAGGTTAGTTCGGTATAGTTTATAAGCGTGTTCGTGGTCCGCAAGCAAAACTGGCCCAACCGCCAGTTGAAAAGCCCAACCGCCGGTTAAGAGTGCTCAGCTGCCGGTTGCACCAATCCAATCGCCGGTTGGATGGCTGCTATATATATTGCACAAATGTTAACCCTAAACGTTTTTCTAAACCCTCAAAAGATTTCCAGCTGTATATACCCCCAATATCAGTTAGATTTGTCATCCAAGTACCTCAATCTAAAGGGTTTTAGTCCCTTAATCCATTATACTAATCGAAATCATTGTGGTTCGCGTTCGGTGGTAAGTTTTCAATGATTATGATACGATTTCTCTTAGGTTTCTTTCGAGAATGTGATTAGATTCTTATAAACTTTATTCTTACAAAATTCTAGAGAGGAGTTTCATCATACGCGCACTTGTTTATCTCTAACTTATTCTTTCGATTTTCTAACGTTTCGTATCGTTATTTGAATTTCCAATCCATTGGATTCGATTCTTGATGAATAAAAATGATGAGTAGGTTTAAGAGTGTTATAAACTGATGATGTACTGAAACTATAACCTTAAATGTCGTTGGTTCCTTGTAAAAGTGTTTTTGGTAATGAAAGGTTTATGTAGTCGAAAGTTGAGGAATCTGGACAGATCCGATAGTTGTCTTTGCAGGATCAAAACATGGTCAAAACTTTATGCTTTTTGACGATTCTTTGGTCTAAAATTAAGTTCAAGAAGTCTACTTTCGTCTCCAATTGGTTTTGTGTCAAAACATTGAGTATTGGTCGGTCAAATGATTATTTCAAGTCAAATCTGATTTCGGTAACAGAATTTTGGGTAAATTTTGGTACTTAATATCTCTTTCAATTTTTTGAGTTATTATGAAATTTATTTTGTTATAAACTTTAAGATGTTAGCTTTTCAGAATAGTAAGGTTCATTGTTAAATGAGTACATTTCAATTTTCAAATAAGGTCAAACTTTATAGTGCGCCATCAGCAACGTAATTCGAACGAGGTAAACAACTAAATTAATATGAGGAGTTAAAAGAGCTACAAATGTTGAAACATTAATAATATGAGGTCGCTCAGTTATGAGATTGAGTTTTGAGAACATCTAATTGAAGTAGTGTATCACCTCTTAAGTCACTTAGAAAGTAACAAATGTAGATTTGTTAAAATGTTGATTAAGTGACAACGCAAATGTGTAAGTCTTATAAGGCACGTCGTATTTGGTCGGAAACTAAGATAACATAATAGGAAGGTCAATCATGGGTCACCGTAATTTATCAACAATAGGATACAATGGAAAGGATAAGGGCTTTGTCTAAATTGTAACCTGTGTTTATATAATTGTAGATCGTCGTACGGACTAACGTGGAACACTAGCTTGTTTGCTTTTGAGGTAAGTTTCGTTGCCCCATTTTCTTATACTTATTTTCACTTGGGGGAAAAGAATGCTCAACTTATTTTCAACTGATTTTCATGTTGTGAACTTAATTACTCGCTTTTGGACATGATGAATGATTTGTGTGACACTATGAATTAATGTGACAAACTATGTGGAATATATTTGGTTATTGATCTATGTCAAACTTACATGCTATCGTTTTGCACATGTGGGTTAAGTTCCACCACTGAGGCAATGACATCACGCATCGAATCTAAGGTGAAATATTAATAGTAATATTGGGCTGCGGCCTCACTCATGAGATGGTTAGCCATCCTTGGGTGAATACGATCCATCAGCGCATGAGACGCTTGAACGATATGAGACTTTTAATACATTAATTTCATCTATGTGCACTTTTCATTTCATTTGTCCTATCATACTTACTATACGCAGCAACTGCTTTTATGTGAGTCATATTAAACATGTGAAATTCACCAAACATTGTGTTGACCTTTCGAGCATTTCTTTTCAGGTCATACTAGCACAACAAGAGATGAGACTATAGGAACTTAATGGACCGCTAGGTTGCATTAAGTTGGGTTACTTGAGATACTTTTAACTATTTGCTTATTGTCACTCTTTATGGAAAGGCGTGTTTGCCTAGACATATTTTAAATAATGTAAACATTTAATATTTGTATGACTATGTCCATTGTAGATGTGTTGTCCACGGCACAAGTCGCCTTTGTATCGAGCGACGTCACCGCGTGGTTGCTTTCATTTAGTAAATTATGTTACACAATGTGTTGTGATCTAGTCGTTCGTCGCACATCATTGTTTCCGCCTTAGACGGGGTGTGACATTATTTCATTTAATAATAAAAATAGAACCTCCTACTTTAATTTTTTGAAACATAATATTTATTACTCTAATATATATTTGTAGATATACACAAGAATCAAATGTAGAATATATATTTTTCATAATATATTTTATATTATATTTAATCAACGGGTAGCCGTGAAAATCATCTAATATAAAAACAACCACTTTAACTTAAATTAAATGGTTACAAATGTTATACATTCATTATCAATCATATATATATATAAACAAAACAAAAAAATAATGGAAAAAAACATATTTTAAGTTGATAAGATGGATAAAAAAAATCATATATAATCATTCATGCATGTTTCTAAAAGAAAGATGTATAAAAATATATTTACTAATAATTATCAAGAAGGGATCAAAGGGGCAGGGCATATATGAAGAGCAGGAGTAGCAACAAAAATTTCATCCGTTCGTTTCATTCATCAAGGGCTCAAATGATGCCATGTCATTTAGGGGATTTGTTTGCAAACTATTTTGGGCGGAGGGACCTATATGCAATTTATATAAAATATTTTGAGGGGTAAAGCTTGACCTATATTTTTTCGCAGCTCATTTTTCTTCATTCATTCTCTCTTCAAACAAATCCTCTATATCCTTTCTTTACACACACATTCACCACCACCTTTCACCACCGTCACCACCACCTTTCACCGCCAACACCTTCACTGCCACCGCCACCACCACCTTCACTGCCACCGTCACCACCTTTCACCTCCGCCACCACCTTTCACCGCCGCCACCACCTTTCACCGTCACCTTCACTGTTACCGTTCACCTTCACCGCAACCGCCACCTTCACCGTCATCTTCTATAACACCCGTCTCGAAATACAAGGACATTTTTTTTTAAACATATCGGAAGCGCATGATTAATAGAAATCAGTAGATTGCATACATACATTTCAAATAGCAATCCACTTACATACAAACCTTTAAAACTAGATTATTCTAATTATTACATACATTAAGTTTAGGTGTTATAGAAATCCCAATGTGTTGTTAAATCATTAACGTATTATCCATTTCAGAGTGAGCTTGTCAAACATTCCATTCCATATGTACTTCTTGCCCACCCACATACAGAAGTAAACCTGCAAGAAGTAATGAGAGGTTAGCACGAAGCTAAGTGAATAGATCCCAAGCTATCAATCTAATTCAGATTAACACATGCCTATAACCAAGCAATGCACAAGCAACATAGAAGGATCGGTGGTCCTTGAGGTACCCTCATGCCGCGGATGGTTCCCCAAGTAACACTTAAAACCAACTGACGGCCAAATCAGAGGTTAAACCGATAGTTTGGTACTATTACTACACACGATGCAATTTCAGTGTCCAACACATGTACAAGGCACTTGCGAAGTCCTAGTAATAGTATCCAAACCCAACACATTAGTTGACCCCCACCAAATCAAATAGTCCACAACTATCATAGCACAATGGACGCCAATAATCAATCAAGGTTTAGCCAACATGCCAATATAATATTAATGCAATCATTGCAATAAACCAAGTTTACCCGTTGTAACCATGTTGTTACAACTAACTTAGACTGAAAGTCCAAGATCCACTCATCGACAATCATAGTCGTCCACTCAGTAGTCTAATGTCACTGAGTCTTCTCCATATCTGAGAATACAATAACACAACACAAGTTAGTCATTTGGCACTTGTCTCAATATTGATATAATATCATACTATTGTAATTACATCAAACAACTTATCACTAACTTGTATTAATTCAACGTTCATCATTTCAAGATTATGAATAATCTTATTAACATCAAAATTCCGTGATCATTAAGATCACATCATCATGTTAAGCTACTTTAATTATCATAAATCAACTTTACGACTATTATGTTCACCTAATCACCTTCATCCATCATAATCATTGTTAACCAATATAATAAAACCATTAACAAGATTAATAACCTTCAACATCAATTATCATCAAAACATCAATATTTGATCCTATGAATACTTAACCAACTAATTTCACACCATCCTCTTTAATAATCAATTAAGTGTTCTTATTAGTAAATCATACTACTTTCTCCATATAACCCATCAAACTCATCATGATCATCATACTTCTCATAAACACTTAATCAATTCACAACTCCTAGCATAATCAATGTAATTCATCATCTTTAATCAACACTTATAAATCATACATCATAATTCTATGCATAGAAGCTCCAATTCTTGAATTATCAACTAAACACATAAACTTTATTAGTGATCATATATCGTTTTCTTCATTTCAAGGTTAGGCTTAGATTTTAATCATCATTTAAACATCAACTAACAATTTTATCATCATTCCAAGCTTCTATTTCATGAACATCCTACCAATTAATCAACTACTCAAAACCCCCAATTTCTAGGGTTATCTCAAACACGAAATTAACACATTTAACATGATTAAGATGATGCTAGAATGATTATTACATGTTATTGAAGCTTAATTAACATCAATTCACACTTTTGAAACCCTAAATTCGGATTTTTACTCAAGAACACCAAAACCTCAATTTCTAGGGTTTATAAAATCAAGAACACATGATCATACCTTGTTTGTGATGATTAAGGAAGCTTGAATTCGTGTTTAGAAGCTCCAATTTGATGATTTCTTCAAGATTTTGTGGATTGATTGTGTTAAATGTGTGTGTGTGTGTATACGTACGTATGTATGTATGTGTGGAGGGAAATAAAAACCGACCCATCCACATAATATACCATATAAGTGTTAGTTTTCATTCCCCGTATTTATTATTGTCTGGATCTTAAAAACCATTTGCGGGGAAATACAATTTTATTTTACCGTCAACTAAATAAATTTAAAACAGTTAATAATTTACTATTCACAAAAAGTCATATAACTGTTTGACCTATTATTTTCAATTATCACAATACATATAACAAATTTAAATCGCATTTAAATTTACAGGAAATACCTATTACTCCTAGGCCCAATTTGAGGATGTTACATCTTCAAAGTCCACCTTCACCACCTCCTTCATCGTCCACCACCTTCACCGTCCACCACCTTCACCGTCACCGTGCACCACCGCCTTCCCCGTCACCGTACACCACCACCTTCACATTCACCATCACCGTACACCACCACCTTCACCATATTCACCATCTAGATCTAAATATGTAGACGTAGATCTACTTTTCAGATCTAGATCTGAAAAAGTAGATCTAGATCTACTTTTACAGATGTAGATCTAAAAAAGTAGATCTGGAAAAAAGTCACTGCATTTTACGTTTCACTTACTGCATTTTACGTTTCGCTTACTGCATTTTAGATCTACTTTTAAAAAAGTAGATCTGGAAAAAAGTCACTGCATTTTACGTTTCGCTTACTGCATTTTAGATCTACTTCTTAAAAAGTAGATCTGAGAATAAATCACTGCATATTATGTTTTATTCTACTGCATTTTATGGTTTATCAACTGCATTTTACAATTTTTCGGCATTTTTATGCATTATACTTTGTTTACTGCATTTTATATGTTTTACAATGCATTTTACGCTTTTTCAGAATTTTTATTCATTTTTTTTGTTTATAACATTTTATTTATGTTTTTCACTGCATTTTACGGGTTTTCACTGCATTTTATTTTTTTCACGGAATCTTGCATATTATCATGTTTTTGAATAAATATTTTTTTTGCAATTTTTTGGATAAAATTCCGGGCAATTTTTCACGCAGGTCCTCAAATTTTTTGAAATTGCAAAATAGCCCCTGATGGAAAAAAGGAGGAACCGCAGGTGACACATGTCACATTTTGATTGGCCAAAAACCTGCCTTTTCTGCTCCCCTTAAAGGGCTTGTTCCTCTGAACCCCACCCATAATTATCTATCTTTATTTGCTAACAAATATAGTTACTTATATATTTCCGTGAGTACACGGATTAAAAGCTAGTCGTGTAATAATATTTGTAGAATTTTGTACATATTGAATTAAGGGGTTGTTAGCTGTTACAATAAAAAAAAATTTAGAAAAAAGCAAAAATATTATATAAATAATTGTTTCTTCTAGAAAGAATTAACCTGGAAAAAGTGTGGATAGTTGTTACAGAATTGACGTTTCTAGAACATTACACTTCATATTACTTTTGATGCAAATATGACGTACACCTATATTATATTTAGGGGAAGGGTTAATACACAAATAGATCATTGTATTTTAAAGTTTAGTAACTCATATGAACATTTTCGTAAAGTATAGTGACCTACTTGTGTATTAATCCTTATATTTACTAGTAGAATACCTGCGCGATGCAACGGGACAAAATTTAAGTTTATTTCAATCTATATGTAGTATGTAAATCATAATTAAAATCTATATACGAC
Source organism: Helichrysum umbraculigerum (assembly GCA_949592205.1). NCBI lineage: Eukaryota > Viridiplantae > Streptophyta > Magnoliopsida > Asterales > Asteraceae > Helichrysum > Helichrysum umbraculigerum. The sequence continues at coordinate 366,192,707 of CATIUR010000001.1, forward strand.
AATACACTACGATATAGTTTTTTTTTTAAAGGAAAAAATCACATTTGTACTCTTTTTTTAATAAAAAAGTTAAAACAAAATACCCAATATATATATATATATATATATATATATATATATATATATATATATATATATATATATATATATATATATATGACCATAATAAAAATAATGAAAAAATAATGAAAATGGAAGTTATTGAAATAATAAGAACATAAAAGATTATAAAAAGATACCTTTGTTTATAATATCTGAATTAATACAGGGACACTTCGATTCTATACAAGGATTGCTTTCTTCTATATAAGATGAACTTGACTGAACTATAGGAGATATACATATATTAAAATCTAGAGTTTTTGAACATTGTGATGTGGATAATTTTACAGAGGGTTTTGGTTTCATAGAAAATTTTTCGATGATCTTTGCTTCTTCAATTCTTCTTTCTTTATAGATAAATTTGCCGGTCATCAATCTTTCTTTAACTGGCATCTTTCGGTAAACTTTGATTGATCCAATCTTCCTTTTCATTTTCTTTTGTCAGCCATAAAACTTGCTTTTATAAAGTTCTTTGTCTTCTTTTCTTTTCTTGAATAATGGAACTAGCTTTCATAAAGTCTTTTGTCTTCTTTCTTCAATAATGTAAACCTTAGTCAAAAGCTTGCTTTTATAAAGTCTCTTTGTCTTCTTTCTTCAATTATATAGAACTTGTCGGAATAAAGATTTCAATCTGCAATAATGTTAGCTAACCTTTTGTCTTGTTCATAAGGATAGAATAATGTATTTCAATAATATATAATTGTATAAACACTTATTCTGGTTAATAATTACACTTTCTTTAATATAAACTCACACTGAGATTTTGTTTTCTTTAATATAGACTCTCATTGGAACTTTTAAAATATAGACAATTTTATAATGTTATGTCTTCATAGGGATCTTGAGCATCTTGATATAAATCTTCACTTGGAGTTGGGGACCCTTTAATCTCATTTATAATTTTCTGCATTTCTTCTTGAGACGAACATTCTTGTAAACGCTTTATAAAGTCTCTGTCTTGAATAGCTGGAGTAACAGGAATAGAGCTGCTTTCTTTGTTAGAAATATACCTTTGATAATAATTGTTGACAGCTTTAATATCTGCCTGACTATCTTCAATCCTTTTCCACCATTTGACACTAAATTGCCGATATAATAATGGAGGAGAAGTATCTTGAGATTCTTGTTTTTTATACGTGAATAGTACAATCCATGGTAACTTGAATATAATAGAAAATTGAAGAGTATATTCAGAAGGAGAAATATGATCTTCCATGAAATAACCTTTATATTTATGAAAACCTTCTAGAACTTTTGGTGTGAAGGTGGCTGGGATATTGCCAAAGTATCTGAACCATTTTATAAACCATCTTGGATAGATGCTTGAGAATTTCTCAGCAAAATAGAAGAACCAGGTGTAACACCCTCAAATTTCGGTTTGCGGAAGCTGTCGGGTCGGGTGTTACTAAATCAAATATCACAGCATAAGATACATAATGAACGACTCTAAATGAGACGTTTGAAAATAATTATACATTTCTCAAAATAGAACGTTTACAATGTTATGAGGTTGACAGTGAATTCCAAATACATAATTTGATAATACAAAAGTAAATGCAGAGTTGTCCCAAACGTTTGAAATCATGCGACTCGAGCTAGCATAATCTTGAAGTAATCCTAATCCTGTTGGGCACCTGAGAACACATGCTAAAACAGGTCAGCTATAAAGCTGGTGAGTTCATACGATTGTAAGTTAAAATCATGATGTAATAAAACCTCGTATGTTTTGAAAAGTAGTTTCAAATTCTGTCATTTTGATGCGTTTTATATTGAAGTTTTGCAACACCAAATGTGTACACGTCAAATCGAGGTATCTCATACCTAAGGGTTCGGGTCATGTACCTAAGTACATATATACATGTATGGCAATTCATGCCTTGATACCTAACAGGTAGTAGTTGTGTCTAAAAACATGAGGCAATACATGCCTATAACCATTGAGTAGTAGTATGACCGCGTCATATGATAACAATTAACTGTAGTTCCGCAGAACTATATAGATTATGTGAAATATGGTGCATACAGCAACCATCTGATTGTAGACCCGCAGATCTATGATTAAAATTGTTTTGAGTATCCGTTTACCCAGTTAGTATACGCTAACCCGGACGTGTTGTATCGAGCTAACGGCCCCGCGTGGAAACTCCACCGACCCGTTCTTCTTGTGAACCCCGAGTATAACTCGCTGATCCATTGATTGTATGTGAGTGTGGATCACGGCGCCTAAGCCCATGCCACATCGAGTGTATCGCTTTACCGCGATATCGTACTTGTGCCCACTTTACCGTGGCATCGTTTTGTGCCCACTTTACCGTGGCATCGTCATGATAGCTAGTCATGAGTGAAAATGTGAGAGTGCCATTCTGGCGTTGTTTTTGCAAATAAGGTTTAAGTCAGCAGTACCACGACTGCCCGACTGAGTATATCGTATGATTGTATGTAGATGTTCATCAGGTGACACCCCCACACGGTTGGATTACATCCTGAGCCGGGGGACCATCCCTGGTTGGATTACATCCTGAGCCAGAGTTGTCACCAGTTGAGTTGTAGTGATATGAGGAATCTGTACTAGCGTGTGGTAATGTTGTATACTCCTAGCCTAAAGCTTAGCAAGTATATATATCGGGGTCTCAGGGAAATGTTCACTTAAGTCAATTTCCCGTTCTAGTGAAAGTGAAGTGTGTCGACAGTTTTAGTTCCTAAAGAATAACTAAAACTAGTAACAATATAGATGTTGTCTAGTGTAAGTAGAACTAACTAGTTCTAATGTACTCAATGATATTGTCCCATGACAATATAGCAAAAGGGTTGTGATAACTACATCAGTTATGTGTTGATATTCGTTTTCCAATAATCTAACAGGGTACGATTGTAACCTATCTAGGTTAAGTATTGATATTGTTCTAAAACAATATTGCGGGTGTAATTCCTAAGTATTACACATTTCGTATTACATACAGTAATATAAATAGTTGTAAGTTATAAACGATTGTTAATATGATTTGAAAACAGTAATTGAGCATGTGTTTCACCCCGAAAATAGTAAAACAGTTGAAAGAGTGGGGCTATGAAACTCACCTGTGAGTTGTTAGCGATACGATGATACGCGCGACGTCCGAATGGTAACCTTCTAGCGTCCTAAACACGTGAGGTTATATAAGTATGAGACAAATCAGTTTGTCTAAGCGAGTTGTTCATGTATGCATTTGTTGTTGAAGTCTGGGAATGGTGTACGGGGGTCCGGGGGCAGCGCCCCTGGTTAGCGGGGTCCAAGGGGCGGCAGCCCCTGGCGGGGTCCAAGGGGCAGAGCCCCTGGCTGGGGTTGAGCTGCCAGATCAGCTTGGAAAATTTTTATTTCTACTATATTGCTTTAAGGAAAAACGCATCTGGACTTGAAATTGGGTGAAATCAAGTGATAAAATTTAGGGTCTCGACACTTAGTGGAAATGTGAGTTTTTAAACTTTCTGTTTTCAGAGACATAACATGCGACACAAAAACGTGTCATGCGACACAAGGGTTGTGTCGCATGGAGTGCGACATAAGAGCTCTGCGACACAGTGGTTGTGTCGCAAAAGCTTGCGATGCTAAATCAATAGCGACATAAGGGTTGTGTCGTATGGAAATATGACACAAGGTGCGACATAGAGTACGACACAATCGTTGTGTCGCATGGGTAGTTTATGCGACATAAGATACGACACAAATGGAATTATGCGACACAACATGCGACACAAGCGTTGTGTCGCATGGATGAACACCAGCCCAGAAACTCGCGGCTGTCGCGTTTTTCCGATCAAAATCGCAAATCTAACGTATTTTCAAGCTGTAAAATCATGTTTTCTTTGTTGTTTAGGTTATAACTAAGTTGTGTAAGCATTATTACACCCAAACATTACACCAAAATGATTAGATCTAAAGATTTAGAAATTTCTTACAATTGCGAATCGAGACCAAACGAGGAAGAAAACGATGATGTTGCCTTTGTAAATGTTGTTCCTCTCGTGATGATGATTCCGAAAATGTAAATTTTCGTGGGTCGATTTGAAGATCCGAAATTGGGTAAAATTTTTAGAGAGAGTTTTAGGTGAGGTGTGTGAAATGAAATGAAAGAAATGAAAGAATGATGGAGGGGTTTGGGGGGTTGGGTGGCTGATCCAAAGAGGTGGGGAGGAGTTTCCCCCCACTTCGTTCCTATTTTGCAGTGTAAAATACCCGTATTTTGTACCCGAATAATATATATAAATTTAATATTTTTAAATTTCTATTTCCGTTCTTCCGGTTAATAATTAATTAAATCAAAATTTGTTTTACTCAATTTAAAATATAACGTGACTTCAATTGGATTTATTTGTGATTATTAAATAATCATTATTCATTATATAAAAATGTAAAGTTTTCGCTCGTTGAGTTATAATTGTATATAATAATACGATTATAAAAAGTTTAAATTGGATGAGGATTTTGACTTTTTGACCAGGTGTTACATTCTCACCCTGTTAAGAAAATTTCGTCCCGAAATTTAAAGTGATGTCGTGGTCGCGTGGAGTCTGGGGAGCAATGCACGTACGAGAGATTTATCGAGTAAATATTAGACATATCATGTCTTATAATGGAGTTGAATAGCAGTCAATCCATGATAGTGTCGCGAATTATCGTTGTAGTCCTATTCTGACTGTATTGTTTGTTTGGAGTATGATTATTTTGCGATTGCTAGGTAACCGTTTACGTCATAGTCCATTCGGGACTAGATAGTTGTCACATAGTGACCATCTTGTAAATTGTTATATCAGGGCTGAGCGATTTATCGTTGGTTCGATTAGTCTATTGAAAGTAAACATTGAGTTTGGTTAGTGAGCGTTCTATCGATTGGTCTGCTGAAAGCAAACTTCGAGTTTTATGTGGGCCTATGTCAACTAGCCCTATGGTGCACCTAGCATTAAATCGAATAAATTGATATCGGAAATGAAAAGTACACATTCAGTGTAAACCAGAATTGAAGGGTTATGATTTGCGAGGGAGGTTGTACTTACATTATTGTTGGAAAGTGGTATGGTTCACTCGGAACCGATTTGTTGAAGCTTACGCTTCCGTTTTGGGCAATCCTGCTTATAGTGTCCAGGTTCCTTGCATTTAAAGCAAACCCTTTGTGAGTCGGGATTTGTGGGGACTCTGCAATCCCAGATTTTGTGTCCAAACTGTTGGCATCTTCCGCAGGGCGGACCGCATGAACCAACATGGTGGCGGTTGCAACCGTGGCAAAATGGCTTATTTCCCGCATAGCCTCGTTTCTCGTTGTGTTCGGAGGCGTAGGTCCTTAAAGGTTCGGGTTGATTTGTTGGGTTATGACTGGTACTGGAATCTCTGTTCCATTTTCCTTGGTTGTTTTCAGCTGCACGTGCTTCGCGTCGAACCACCTGTGCCATGAGTCTGTGGGCCATACATTCGGCCTCTTGTATAGTAGTGGGTTTAGAGGCGGTGACCATTCCCTCGATTGTTGACGGAAGTCCACCGATGTACTTTTCTATTCGTCGGTTCTCAGGGTTTACTATATTTGGGCAAAGGTGTGCTAGTTGATGGAAACGGTTGGTGTATGTTTCGATGTCGTTGTCTTTTACGGTGAGGTACCAAAGTTCGTTCTCGAGTTTGTAAAGTTCCTGAATGGGGCAATACTTGTCCCTCATGATTCGCTTCAGTTCTTCCCACAAGAGTGCATGTGCTGTGTCAGCCCCTACAGCTCGGGTATAGAAATTCCACCAGGTAGAAGCATCATCCTGGAGGGTGGATGTGGCATACATGACCTTGCAGTTGTCGGGACAGTCGCTAACGCGGAATATAGATTCTATTCTCTCGAACCATTGGATTAATCCAACAGCTCCTTCAGTTCCGACGAAGTTTGGTGGTGCGCACTTCAGGAAATCCCTAAAGGTGCAGGGCCTTGTTTGGTTCAGAGTAGCTAGAGCCTCAGCCACTGCTTGATTAATGATTTGGTCACGCTCAGCTTGAGTGAAAGTTTGTTGTCTAGGAGGCATGATTCTTAAACAAGAAGAAAACGACAAAGCGTGAGATTTTTATTCAAAGATGATGATTATTACAATCGACATAAGTAGCTAACTTGAGTTGGAATTTATGATACACGGGATCCTACGATCCTTGACGTTGAAGTTTTTGATATTGTAGGTGGCAGGCGTATCACTGCCCTTCTGTATTGTTGGTACAACAGTTTAAGTAACCGTTGTCTAGTTTTCTTTAGTTAAGTTATCATGAATCTCATGTTTTTCGAGTGTTGTGACCAATTGAGTTGTAGTTTCTAGTTGCGGTCGTACCATGACCGAATTGTGTTTTCTATGTAGTCAATCCAAGACTATGTTGTTGTGAGTAGTCCAATGGACTATATCGTAGTACTAGAATATCGTGCGGCCATTCATGCTTGTGTATGTGACAACTACAGTGTCCTCGATGGTGTTAAAGCGGGGTCCACCAACACAACCCATGTGTGTGGTGACATCGTGTATTTATCGATTGAGACATTATATGCCTAAGTGGTCGTATATACATATATGGTGTACACATAACTATTCAAGTATATGTGCGTAATAAGAGTCAGGTGTGGCACCTCGTGCCCAGTTAAGTAAGTGTATATGTATATACAAATCGTACATGTAACTATAACAAGTATACATGCATATTGATAGTAGCTCATCGAGCCTTGGAGTAGCACAGCGTGCTGAAATGCAGTGCCTAAAGCACTGGAGTGTAGTAACAACGTACTGAAATGCAGTGCTATCAGCACCGTAATTGAAATACCAATGTATTGTGATTGTAATACCGAAGTACTATAAAATGCAGCACCACGTGCCGTAATGAAGTGCCCGCGGCACAGTAATTGCAGTACTCATCTACGGTGAATGTAGCATCAACATGCTATGATTTGTAGTATCGACTACTATGAGGTTTGCACTAACGTGCCCATATTGTGGTATCAACATACCATGTGTTGTGCTTGAAAACATGATGTGACACCACGTGTCATATGTTATTTGATAGTAGCCCGAAGGCCAAAATGCGTTGTAGTTATGTGATTTCCCAATTGTAGCACAAAGGCTAGAATGTGAGTGCCCAAAGCTCTGAGGTGTTGAATCAATTGATCTAAATGATCAAGTTGTGATTGAGATAATTAATTTGTTGTGGACTTAGTCAACACTAATCCAATTGTGACCAGCACGGTCAAAGGTGAAAGATTCGTTTGTTTGTTTTAAAATTCATGGACGTTTAGCATGTGTGGGTTTCCATTCCCATTGATAACGTTTGCACCTCCTTCCCGAGGTTCAGTGATAAAGGTGTCGAGTCGCGATGGTGAGGAAGACGGCGATATGCCTCTACACGGATATATGTTGGTACAGCGGAATTGATTGTATATATATACTCGATATATATATAGGTATGTAATAGTAGTACACGTGTAAGGCCTATTCATATATACCTACATTACATATAATAGCCTAGGGTGTCTAGCACGTAACAAATCAGAGTCAACTACGTATTCCCAATTCAGTATAACCCCTTTCAGATATCGCATCATCTTTATTTAATTGTACATAGTTAGCTACACTATGTTAAATTAAACTCGTATGATGAAATCCCTGAACCGGTCATACCTAACGAGGAATACTGCCTAACAGTCATAGTCTAGGCCCACTAAATGCAACCTAGTTCACTACAACCTTAGGCTCTGATACCAATCTGTAACACCCTCAAATTTCGGTTTGCGGAAGCTGTCGGGTCGGGTGTTACTAAATCAAATATCACAGCATAAGATACATAATGAACGACTCTAAATGAGACGTTTGAAAATAATTATACATTTCTCAAAATAGAACGTTTACAACGTTATGAGTTTGACAGTGAATTCCAAATACATAATTTGATAATACAAAAGTAAATGCAGAGTTGTCCCAAACGTTTGAAATCATGCGACTCGAGCTAGCATAATCTTGAAGTAATCCTAATCCTGTTGGGCACCTGAGAACACATGCTAAAACAGGTCAGCTATAAAGCTGGTGAGTTCATACGATTGTAAGTTAAAATCATGATGTAATAAAACCTCGTATGTTTTGAAAAGTAGTTTCAAATTCTGTCATTTTGATGCGTTTTATATTGAAGTTTTGCAACACCAAATGTGTACACGTCAAATCGAGGTATCTCATACCTAAGGGTTCGGGTCATGTACCTAAGTACATATATACATGTATGGCAATTCATGCCTTGATACCTAACAGGTAGTAGTTGTGTCTAAAAACATGAGGCAATACATGCCTATAACCATTGAGTAGTAGTATGACCGCGTCATATGATAACAATTAACTGTAGTTCCGCAGAACTATATAGATTATGTGAAATATGGTGCATACAGCAACCATCTGATTGTAGACCCGCAGATCTATGATTAAAATTGTTTTGAGTATCCGTTTACCCAGTTAGTATACGCTAACCCGGACGTGTTGTATCGAGCTAACGGCCCCGCGTGGAAACTCTACCGACCCGTTCTTCTTGTGAACCCCGAGTATAACTCGCTGATCCATTGATTGTATGTGAGTGTGGATCACGGCGCCTAAGCCCATGCCACATCGAGTGTATCGCTTTACCGCGATATCGTACTTGTGCCCACTTTACCGTGGCATCGTTTTGTGCCCACTTTACCGTGGCATCGTCATGATAGCTAGTCATGAGTGAAAATGTGAGAGTGCCATTCTGGCGTTGTTTTTGCAAATAAGGTTTAAGTCAGCAGTACCACGACTGCCCGACTGAGTATATCGTATGATTGTATGTAGATGTTCATCAGGTGACACCCCCACACGGTTGGATTACATCCTGAGCCGGGGGACCATCCCTGGTTGGATTACATCCTGAGCCAGAGTCGTCACCAGTTGAGTTGTAGTGATATGAGGAATCTGTACTAGCATGTGGTAATGTTGTATACTCCTAGCCTAAAGCTTAGCAAGTATATATATCGGGGTCTCAGGGAAATGTTCACTTAAGTCAATTTCCCGTTCTAGTGAAAGTGAAGTGTGTCGACAGTTTTAGTTCCTAAAGAATAACTAAAACTAGTAACAATATAGATGTTGTCTAGTGTAAGTAGAACTAACTAGTTCTAATGTACTCAATGATATTGTCCCATGACAATATAGCAAAAGGGTTGTGATAACTACATCAGTTATGTGTTGATATTCGTTTTCCAATAATCTAACAGGGTACGATTGTAACCTATCTAGGTTAAGTATTGATATTGTTCTAAAACAATATTGCGGGTGTAATTCCTAAGTATTACACATTTCGTATTACATACAGTAATATAAATAGTTGTAAGTTATAAACGATTGTTAATATGATTTGAAAACAGTAATTGAGCATGTGTTTCACCCCGAAAATAGTAAAACAGTTGAAAGAGTGGGGCTATGAAACTCACCTGTGAGTTGTTAGCGATACGATGATACGCGCGACGTCCGAATGGTAACCTTCTAGCGTCCTAAACACGTGAGGTTATATAAGTATGAGACAAATCAGTTTGTCTAAGCGAGTTGTTCATGTATGCATTTGTTGTTGAAGTCTGGGAATGGTGTACGGGGGTCCGGGGGCAGCGCCCCTGGTTAGCGGGGTCCAAGGGGCGGCAGCCCCTGGCGGGGTCCAAGGGGCAGAGCCCCTGGCTGGGGTCGAGCTGCCAGATCAGCTTGGAAAATTTTTATTTCTACTATATTGCTTTAAGGAAAAACGCATCTGGACTTGAAATTGGGTGAAATCAAGTGATAAAATTTAGGGTCTCGACACTTAGTGGAAATGTGAGTTTTTAAACTTTCTGTTTTCAGAGACATAACATGCGACACAAAAACGTGTCATGCGACACAAGGGTTGTGTCGCATGGAGTGCGACATAAGAGCTCTGCGACACAGTGGTTGTGTCGCAAAAGCTTGCGATGCTAAATCAATAGCGACATAAGGGTTGTGTCGTATGGAAATACGACACAAGGTGCGACATAGAGTACGACACAATCGTTGTGTCGCATGGGTAGTTTATGCGACATAAGATACGACACAAATGGAATTATGCGACACAACATGCGACACAAGCGTTGTGTCGCATGGATGAACACCAGCCCAGAAACTCGCGGCTGTCGCGTTTTTCCGATCAAAATCGCAAATCTAACGTATTTTCAAGCTGTAAAATCATGTTTTCTTTGTTGTTTAGGTTATAACTAAGTTGTGTAAGCATTATTACACCCAAACATTACACCAAAATGATTAGATCTAAAGATTTAGAAATTTCTTACAATTGCGAATCGAGACCAAACGAGGAAGAAAACGATGATGTTGCCTTTGTAAATGTTGTTCCTCTCGTGATGATGATTCCGAAAATGTAAATTTTCGTGGGTCGATTTGAAGATCCTAAATTGGGTAAAATTTTTAGAGAGAGAGTTTTAGGTGAGGTGTGTGAAATGAAATGAAAGAAATGAAAGAATGATGGAGGGGTTTGGGGGGTTGGGTGGCTGATCCAAAGAGGTGGGGAGGAGTTTCCCCCCACTTCGTTCCTATTTTGCAGTGTAAAATACCCGTATTTTGTACCCGAATAATATATATAAATTTAATATTTTTAAATTTCTATTTCCGTTCTTCCGGTTAATAATTAATTAAATCAAAATTTGTTTTACTCAATTTAAAATATAACGTGACTTCAATTGGATTTATTTGTGATTATTAAATAATCATTATTCATTATATAAAAATGTAAAGTTTTCGCTCGTTGAGTTATAATTGTATATAATAATACGATTATAAAAAGTTTAAATTGGATGAGGATTTTGACTTTTTGACCAGGTGTTACACCAGGTATGGCTAAAGCTTCTTAAAAGAAAGGCGTAGAACCAGGCTTCTTGGTAGTCATAATAATTATAAATTCGATAACTAGGATAGCTAGAAAGAGTTTTGTGATTATAGGGTTTTAGAGACCATTCTTCTGAAGTAATAACTTTTAGAATCTTTACTTTGCTGCAATCAATATAATCTGGGTTTTTCTGGTTTAGAGTATGATCTATAATAACCGATCCACTATCAACAAGAATTGTTTGATTATACTCTCTAGTTTTATAATCATCAACATAAAAATGAGAATTTTTTGGATATAGATATTCAATCAAGGTTTGAAAATTCTGGCTTAACTTTTGTTCTTCAAATGGCTCAAGAATTTTTATAATTTGTTTGTTGGGGTTTATAGAATATTCTGGAGTGATGGATGAAGTAGAAGAATTTCTTGATGGTATAGTTTGTACTAGTTTAGAGGGTGAAAATTGGCTTATAACTGTTTTTGTTGGAATAGATTGTGCAAGAACTGAGTATGGTGGTCTAGGTCTGGGAGCTATAGGACCAAATCTGTTGGGATGTATAGGTAATGCTGGGAAATTTCTTTGATTAGAAGAGGATGATGATGATGATTGGTTGATAGATTGTTTGGTGAGAACGATCTTCCTGTTAGACTCACTCATTTTCCCTGTAAAAATTCTCTTGATAAAAAATCGGGTAAAGAATTGTCTTTTCCTTTTATAAATTCGATTGTAAAATCAAAATTTCCTAAAATAGCTTGCCATCTAGCAAAAACTTGTTTAGAAATTAAATTTTTAACATCCTTTTCTAAAATATATTTAGCAGATAAACAATCAATTCTTAATAAAAAAGGTTTCATATACAAATCATCTTCAAACTTTTTAATATTTAGAACAATACTTAAAATTTCTTTTTTAATAGTAGAATAGTTCTTTTGGGTTTTATTCCAGGAACCAGAATAGAATCTTACTAATTTTTCTTCTTCATTATTTAATTTCTGTTTTAGAATTCCCCCAAATCCTAAGTCACTAGCATCAGTTTCTACAATAAGACTAGCACTAGGGTGAGGAATGTTTAAACATGGAAGAATTTTTACTTTTTCTTTGATTTGTCTTATAATCTTTGTATGTTCTTCAGTCCATGGTTTAGGATTCTTTTTTAATCTGTCATATAAGGGTTTACATATAATTCCTAAATCTTTAAAGAAATCATGAATATAATTTAAACATCCTAAAAATCTTTGCAATTGTGTTTTATCTTTTATTTCATCAGGGAATTTATTGGTAAATTCAAGGCTTCTTTCAATGGGTTTTATAGTTCCTTGAATAATATTATGACCTAGAAATCTTAAATCTGTTTGGAATAATAGCATCTTTGTGGGTGAAACAGCTAATCCATTTTTATAAATAGTATCATAAAATATATTTAAGTGTTTAAAATGTTGATCAATGTTTTTTGAAAATATTAAAACATCATCAATATAAACGATTACAAAATTTCCAATTGGTAAAATAATATCATTCATAATATTTTGAAATTCTGATGGAGCGTTTTTTAATCCAAAGGGCATAACGTTCCATTCAAAGTGTCCAAAAGGGACATTAAATCCTGTTTTATACTTATCTTCTTCTTTTATTTGGATTTGCCAAAATCCATATTTCATGTCAAATTTTGAAAATAGTTTTGAATCATATAACTTTTTTAATAGATCTCTTTTATTAGGTATAGGATATCTAATCCATTCTAATACTTTATTTAAGGTTTATAATTTATAACTAATCTTGGAATTCCTCTTTCAATTTCTGCATTATTAATTACATAAAAGGCTGAACATGACCATGGTGACTTAGATGGTCTAATAAGTCTTTTTTCAAATAATTCTTTGATTTCTTTTTTACAATTCAGTTCTAATTCGATAGACATATGTATGGATTTTGCTTTAGTAGGTATATTATGTTCATTGAATTCTTTAATATAAGGTAATCCTACGGTGTGTTGTTTTCTTTTCCAGAAAGCACTGGGTATAGTTGAACACACATTATTTTTAAATTTTTCTTCAATAAATTTTACTTTATTCTGTATAATTTTGTCTTGTAATTGATTATATATTCTTTTATCATTTATTTCATTAATTAAAAATTCAGCTTGTTTCTTTTTATTTTTAATTAAATGTAATTCATGGGTAACAATAGGTGTAGTAAATTCGAAAATTATTTCTTTATTTAATACTTTCGTGATAATACCTCTTTCTCTACACTTATGGGATATAATTGTATTATAAAGGGTAATCCTAATATAATTTGAGAAGTTAAATTCTTTACTAATATAAGATGAGTTTTAAAACAATAATTTTCTTTACATATATGAACATCGGATAATTTATAACCTATACTAAGTTTAGATCCGCTGGCTGTGGATAATCTCTGAGTAGATTTTTCGAAATATTTAGTTGGAATTAAACCTTCCTGTATACAATTTAAATCTGCTCCAGAGTCAACTAAAGCAATTAAGGTTATTTTAAATTCTCCGTTTATCATTATATTTACTTTTGTATGCCATCTTTGATATTTAGTATATTGGATTTCATTAATTATAGGTTCAATTAAGGGTTTATCTTCTGAGGTTATATTTTGTTCATTTTTATTTTCTTCTATAGTTTTAACCTTTTCTTTTAAAATTCTTATTTCTGTTTTAACTGTATTAAGTTCTTCTTGTAAGTCTTGTATTGTTATAGGTTTGGTTTTATTAAATCTTTTGCATATTTCATTAAAATTATATATGGTATAATCTTCTTCTGCCTTACTTAGATTTTTTAATTTTTCTTCTAATTGTTTTAGATATAGGTCTTTTGTTTCTTTATTATCGACTTTACTTATCATGTCAATTAATAAATGTAATTCATCAGTATTAGTGATAACATTGATTTCTTTATAATTACAGTTACATGTTCCTATACATTCGCAACTTTCAGAATTGCTACTGCTTTTAGAAGAGTCTTCTTTAATTTTATTTAAATCATTTTCACTATAATCAGATATACTTGATTCATTATCTTTGATTAATTCACTAATTTTTTGTCTAAGATTTTCTATATCGATCTCATTAATTTTAGTTTTAGAGTAACAATCTTTTGACATATGTCCGGGTCTGCCACATTTATAACAAATAACAATATCCTTTTGTTTCTTATTTTCTCTTCTATATTTGTTATTATATTTTTTTGTATGATACTTTCTTTTTTCTTTTATAATCTTTATCTTGATAATATTCTTAATTATTTTTTATAGGTTTTTTATTATATCTTTTATATTTTATTTTCTTAGAACTAGAAGGGGGCAATATTAAATGTTCATAACCATATTGTTCACAGAAATTTCCTAGTTCATGTCTTCCACCAATTTCTTCCTTTTTAATTTTTGCTTTTAGTTTTAGATCAGAACATATAGCTAATCCTTCTTTATTAACATAGTTTATTATTTCTCCATAAGTTAATTCTTTATAAGGGATTTCATTATTATAATCATTACTTAATTTAATTCTAATTATTTCAGCAAATAATTTTGGCAATCCGGCAATAAATCTTTCTTTCCAATAGGATTCTCTACAATCTGGTCTAGTCATAACTTTTGCTAAGAAAACATCTTTATACCATCTAAAATCTTGTAATTTTCTACATGTTAAATTTAATAATATAGTTGAATTTCTTTCTTGATATTCTGCTGGGTTTCCTACATAATTTTTTATAATAGCATAAACTAAAGTGTTTAAAGAATCATCAATCTGTGTTTGAACAGTTGATCCATTTTCTGTTTTTATAATTAATTTCTTTGAATTTAATATATGATTTTTTTCATCTTGAGTAACATAACTATCCCACCATCCTTTTAATACTCCTGTAAATCCTGATATTATCATTTGTGTTATTTTATTATCTGGATTTTTATGAGCTTTATATGAGGTTGCTGCCATAGTCATTTCTTGTAATAAGTTTAAAATTTGATACTCTGTTTGACCATCTATATTCCATTCATATATTGAATTACCATCGTATCTAGATTGTACAATTTTATCTCTTTCTTCATATTGTAAATCTGGTGGTGTTGGTCTATAATAATAATTTCTTGTTTCTGGTCGGGGTGTATAAGTTTTATTGGATGTATAAGGATTGTATTTTATTTTTTCTATAGCATGAAATTGTTCTTCTATATCAGAGGTTTCGTCTTCATTTATAACATTTACATTATGATTTGATATAGTAAATCTTTGTAGTTTTTCTTCAATTTCTATTAATAGTTTACTTTGTCCTCCTAGATTTATTGGTGTTTCTATATTGTAGGGTATAAATATAGGGTTTTCTTCTACTTGTATATTAGTTGAAGTACTTGCTTCTTCATTTTTATTTTCTATTCTATCTAATTGTTATCCTATAGTGTTTAACATTTCATTAGTATGATTATTTTGATATACAATATTTTTTAATATTTTATCAGTATCTGGTTTATCAGCTTTAGAAAAGGGGATTCCTATATATTCCTTTTTTTCCTTTTTTATAATTATATCCTTACAAGGTGGCTTAATACTTATAATTTCTTCATTATTTGTTAAATCAGTATATGATCTATTTATATTAGTCGTTGTTTCAATCTTGGCTTTATAAGGAAATTCTATATTTTCTTCTATACAATATAATTCAAACCACGTAAAAAATGGTATATTTTCCTTATTATCTTGCATATAAATAATCCATTTTAATTCATGAAACATCTTTTTATCTTTAAAATTTAAATCATACCATGTAATTTTTTCACTATTATAGTTATTAAGTCTTTCGTTCATTAAATAATCTAAATCTTGTTTATTCATTGTTTTAACAAATTGTTAATCTAGACCTTGTCGTTTTATGTTTATTTGCATTTATTTTTAATAGTATATTTATTGTATCTATATGTTTTGATGTAATATTTTTTATATCTTTTATTTGATTTTCACTTAACCATTTATAATTTGTATATCTTTTTATTCTAAATTCTTCTAACTGTTGAATTAATTGTTTTCGTTCTTCATATAAGAACATTAAATAAACTGATATAAACCTATTATGATCATTATTCATACGTATTTTACTCATAATTGTTCTTCTCTATAATAATCTACTTCAGATTTAGAGGGGTTATAAGAGTTACTAAAATCTTCACTTATATTATCATCTTCATATAGTGGTTTAGGTATAGATCTATCAAAATCAACTCCTTTAACTCTCATAGACTGTGATCTTCTTAATAAAGGTTCACTAGATTTTGAACTAGAGGTTTCGGGAATATATGTAGAATATCTAGGTGGTTCTTTTTCAAAATCTATTTCTATACTTCCGTTAGTATGTTCTGTAATATCTGATATTTTGCTAATAGTTTCTAAAGGTTTGGATGAACTTATATCTTCTAATTTCCAATTTTGGTTTTGAGTAATTTCATTCCATTTTAATCTTTTAGGTATATTAACCCTAGAATTTCTAGTATTAGCTTCAAATATTATAGTTTCATCTTTTGGTGACATTAATTTTGATCTTGGTTCTACAGTAGTGGTCATTGTTTTATATAAAACTCTATATATAACAAGTATAGAGTCAGTTCCTTGTTTAATATCTAAATTTTTTGTTTTAATTGTTAGGGTTAAAGTATCTAATATATTTTTATCGAATAAAGATATAGTGAAATTAGGATAACAATTAAAATATATAGGGCCGTTACATATATTGGATTCTGCCATAGCTAATATAGAATTTCTAAAATTTAAATGTCTAGCATCTCTTAATATAACTAAAGTGGGTACATCTAATCCTATTCTAGCCAAGGGTTTAATAACTATCTGTATTAATCCTATATGTAGAATTTTATAATTTTTCATATGATCTTTAATAGTATTTCTGGAAAAAAGTTGTATATTTTGATTATTTTGTAGAAGAGGTAAAGTTTTTTCTGTTTCCTTTATAGAATATCCCTGGAAATAATCAAAAGAACCAATCTTATAAACATTACTAATCTTTTGTTTAGGTATACTCCAATCTTTCAAATTATTTTCAATGTTTGAAATAGAAACTTCCATAGAATTTGTGTGATCATGTTCTTCTTCGATTTCAGAAGTAGAACTACCTTTTTGATTTGATAGTAATCTTGTGATTCTATTCATATTTAATTATTAACTATTTGATTTAAACTTTGTCTTCTGAAAATCTTAACTTATAATGTTGATTAAACATACCTTCTCCGGGAACACCCCCATATCGTCGTGGTACGGTCGTCTTACTGTTCGTCTGCGACTAATTCCAACCGGCTGATCGACAGGGCTTACCAACGCAGATGTATATTTTCTCAACATATATAAATTAATTTTTTCTTTCAACAATGATGAAATCAAACAATTCATAATTTTCATAAGAATATAATCCATAACTTACATATATTTTTATGGTCCTGTACGCATTTGGTATCAGAGCCATGAGCTCATTTTTTTTTTGAGGTGGTAGTAGTTATGGAAAATTTTTTATTTCTACTAAATTGCTTTGGTGAAAACGCATCTGGACTTGAATTTGGGCGAAATCAAGTGATAAAATTTAGGTCTCGACACTTAGTAAAAAAAAAAGAGAGTTGTAAACATTCCGTTTTTAGCGTCACTTATTGCGACACTCAAGGGTTTAGGTGACACTTCGAAAGTGTCGCATGAAATGACGGATTCTGATCTAATGGCGTCACTTGTGCAAGTGACGCATAGAGGGCGACATTTAAAGAAGTGTCACTAATACAAAATGAGGCTTTGGTCACACATGCTCGAAATCAGATTGTCACACATTCGAACATTTGTGTGACTATAGGTACGAAAATAAAATTCACGTTATTATTTAGTCACACACGTTCGAACATTTATGTGGCGAAAGGGATCTGCTATTTTTTTGCTGATTAGTTAGTCACATATGAATTTTGAATGCGTGACAAATGAAGAGTAAGTTCGATGAATTAGTCACATTATACAAATTAAACGTGACGAATCTTTGTCACACTCTTAAACACTGTGACCAAATGCCACCGTATGGTCACATGAAGCAATTGTTAATGTGACTAAATCATGTAGTCGAGTTTGTCACACATAATACAAGTGTAACCAAAATCAGGAACATATGGTCACATAACTTTTTATGTGACCATATGTGCAGTGTTTGTTAGAATGTGGAAAAACTAGTGGTCACACATATTGCTTTACAATAGCCACACCATTTCACAAATGTGTAACCAAATGATGTTTATGGTCACGTTTAAGTTGATTTTATGTGACGAATATATTCACAACAGTCACTTGTGAAATATTCATGTGGCTATTTTTTAGAGCCAAAATTGACATCAATTATCACTAAGTTTTATATTGGTCACATATAATGTTATTTTGTGTGTCTAAATCATATGCCACTATATGGTCACTTGAAGTAACTGTTTATGTGACTAAATCATGTAGTCGAGTTTGTCACACATGGTTTCAGTGTAGCCAAAACCAGATACATATGGTCACACATATGGCTTTACAATAGCCACACCATTTCACAAATTTGTAACCAAATGATGTTTATGGTCACGTTTAAGTTGATTTTATGTGACGAATATATTCACAATACATTAAACTATTGATAAGGGTATAATAAGGAAGTATAGATGTTTCACATTAATTTATAACATGATCACTTTACACAAAAAAAAAAAAAAAAAAAAGGTAACATGCAAAACTTGAACACGCGACCAGCAGACAACTTTATCCATCACCTTTACCACTAATCTATATGAATCGCTTTTGTTATATTTCGTAAAATAAATATAAAACAATAGAACAAGTTTATTGCTTTTCTTTGGTTTTTTTTTCGAGCCAAATTTTTGGCTGAAAAATTTTAAATTTAAAATTAGCGAAAATTTTTAAATTAGTCGTGACCATTTACCTTCCTAAAAATTCGATAATTACAGTTAATGCCTACAAACCACAACCCAAACACTCATTAATCGGTTTTTACACAATTATTCCGATCTAAATTAATCACTAACCAAAACATTATATCTTACTACTTTCTCCTAAACAACTAAAGATTCATGGATAAAGCAGCCGATATTAATGTTTATCATGGCAACGACGAAGATGAGAGGTATGAATCAAAGGAGTATGATTCATCTTCCGATGAAGAACATGATGCTCGTGAAAACACCGATTCAACAATCAAAATAGTTC
This sequence comes from Helichrysum umbraculigerum, assembly GCA_949592205.1. NCBI lineage: Eukaryota > Viridiplantae > Streptophyta > Magnoliopsida > Asterales > Asteraceae > Helichrysum > Helichrysum umbraculigerum. The sequence goes on from CATIUR010000001.1 coordinate 366,211,937, forward strand.
CTCTAAGGGGCATCACCAGGCTAGCTAAGTTTCGCAACAAGTTTAACAAACCCGGTGCATCAAAACTCAATGTAGCCTTCGATTCAATGGGCAGGCTCACAGGGGATAACAGCGCAGTGTTTGCAAGTTTCTTGGGAGACATGGTGCGTGAGCATATAGGCTTAAAAATTCTTACATGGAAGAAGGTCGATCCAGAATCAAGAGCAAAACTTTGGGATGAAATCACGGCAAGTTTTAAACACTGATCAGATCCCTTTAGTTTCCTTTATAATTTATCAAAAAATTAATACTGAGAATACACTATAGATACATATTATATATGCAAGTACATATATTTAATTAATTTGTTAATGTTAAAAAACCACATTAGATTGCTGTTAAACAGACTCGTTATATATACATCTAGTATTTGTAATCTGTTTGCTATCTAGTATATATATTGATCGTGGTAACCTAATTAGATAAAGAAGTTTTGTTACAATTATAGTTTCAGTTTCTGATCCACTTGAGTATTCTAATGTTGCAGCGATATTCTGTCCTTGAGGAGACATACAAAGGGAAAATAATGTATCATCTAGGTGGGCATCTACGGACTTTCAGAAGTAAATTGAGGGACAAGTACATCCTGCCTAACCTAGACACACATGCAAAACTAAAAGAAGTCCCATTTAAATACAGTTCAATTGTCAAATCCGCGGAATGGGACGCATTCGTAGAGTATACGAGCACGGAAAATTACCAGGTTAGTGATGGTCATCTATATTTAACTCCATACATAATATAGCTTTCATATGCTTTGAGTTTGCAAATTTATGCCTAAATTAAACTAATTAATTATCATTTTGTTCTTCTGTAACTAAGCGCAAGTCACGTGCAGCAAAAGAGGCGCGCTCCAAGTCTCTTTATCCACATACAATGGGACGTGGTGGATACACATATGTGAAAAAGAAAATGGTACGGTACTTACATTTACAAAGCGAATGTTTGTTTCTAATTTACTACATGTATATATAATAAGTCTTAAATGTAATTTGTTTCTGTTTTTTATTGTCTAAGTTAATATATTCCTTGGTTTAACTTTAATTACATGCATGTGTATTTGATGATTATAAGATCGAAGATAAAGTTATTGAACAACATGAAGAACCCCCACGTGCTCTGTTGTGGGTGAAAGGAAGGGTAAACAAACAAGGGGTATTTCGAGACGACACAACCAAAGATAAGGCAAATGCAGTAGTAAGCATTTTGACATGAAGTTTTCCATTTATAAATTCATGTTTATTTTGCATTAAACACATTAATTGCCTGATCAAATCTTTACTGCAGGAAGCCGCTGAGGAGCAGATCAAAGCTGGAACCTTAAAGGTTGACAATGGCGACAGATTGACAGAGGTGCTTGGTCCCGAAAAATCTGGATATGCCAGAGGAGTGGGAGGCGGAGTGACAGTCAAGACGTATTTTAATCTACCCCGAAACAGAAAAGCATACGATGATGCGAGATTCAAAGCACTTGAAGCGGAACTTGCAGCTGAGAAACGTAAAAATGAAGACAAAGATAAATTAGTGTCGACGTTGTCTAGCCAAGTGACAGATACACAGTCAATGGTTATCGAACTTAAGAGTCGGTTGGATGCATTAACACCTACAGTACCAGCATTACAGGAAAGGTTTTCATTATTTTACTTATGCATACATTTTATTCTTTAATAACATAGTTGCTGACAAATGTATTTCTTAATTTATATTGCAGGTGTCGTCTCCTACCGTGGATATAGCTACCCATCCTGATCAGGAGGGCGGAAATACTGCCTTAAGTGATGTTGTTTGTGGGAAGGATGACAGGTCTAGTAAGTCTAATTATGGACTTGCAAGTTTGGAAAAGCCAACAGAATCAAGTGTAAGTGTTAAAACATTAGAGTTAATTTGATTTTAGTAGTTCTCACTGTGGTTTAATAATTTTACATATTACATACTTGATATTTACCGAGTATTATATAGGAAATTTTTTATAAATCTGTTGAGCAGTCAAACAGGCCGCAAGATTCACAAGATGACAACACGTCCCAATGACCAACACAGTCGGAATCTCAAAAGAATCCGCCTCCAACAACACCGCAGGTGGAGGTAATGTAATCCTAAATGTTCATATATTATTCAGTTTAATCAAATTACAATGCATACACACACACACACACATATATATACATACATATATATATATATATATATATATATATATATATATATATATATACACACACGTAATAATTGTTGTTATATCATTTTCTTTAGTTTTACAAGTGTAAATTGTGGCACTAAAAGAAGGCAAACGTCATTGCGTTGGGTACTGTCTGGGTGTCAAATGAAAAAATGAAGCTTCATAACAGAACACTTCCAAACGATTGCTACAAAGTGTCTGTTGATAAATCGTTAGTGGATGCTGCTTTTATTCCGGACAAAGCAAACAATGGTGTCAAAACAGTTAAGGATGTAGAAGGTGGTTATTGTGCGTGGCCAAAGGATCAAGTGATTATTGATGAGGAGGTACATATATAGTACACGTTTTTATATATCTTACTACTGATACATATAGTTCTTCAATTTATTTAGATTTTGATACATATGCGCCGCCTTGTTTCTTGTACAGGTAACACCACCACCTACTTATCTACAAAAGTCAGCTGATCATGATGAGAACATAACTGTACGAGATATATCAAAGAAAAGGCACAAATCTTTTGTGTCTAGTGATTCCATGGTAAAGCAAGCGAAGACCAAACTGATCAAGAGTAAAAAGTCGTTACAACTGTGATGTTAGTAATTAGTCGATTTTGATCATGTACATTCCGATCCAACTTTTACAATATTAATTAATTATGTACATTCCAATTTTTATTTGTGGTGTTATATATACTAATTCAAATTGTTACACATCTATTTGATTTTTTATATGTGACTAAAAGATGCATAAACGTAATATGGTCACACATTGTGACCACTGTTTGTTACATAAGTTGTGTGTGACTGAATAGTGCAAAACGCCACACAAAATACAAATCAGGTGGCCATTGGGTGAGCATATGGTCACACTTATTATCACCTACGACCACTTTTGGTTTAATTTTATGTGACCAAATCCCATAATAAATCACTAATTGTGTGACTAAATGATACAAATCGTCACACAAACATGAAAATAAAGTGGTCATTGGATGGACAATAGTCACACAAAATACAAGTTTACTTTACATTACAGAGCATATGGTCACACTTATTATCACCTACGGCCACTTTTGGTTTAATTTTATGTAACCAAATCCCATAATAAATCACTACTTGTGTGACTAAATGATACAAATCGTCACACAAACATGAAAATAAAGTGGCCATTGGATGTTCAATAGTCACACAAAATACAAGTTTACTTTACATTACAGAGCATATGGTCACACTTATTATCACCTACGGCCACTTTTGGTTTAATTTTATGTGACCAAATCCCATAGTAAATCACTACTTGTGTGACTAAATGATACAAATCGTCACACAAACATGAAAATAAAGTGGCCATTGGATGGACAATAGTCACACAAAATACAAGTTTACTTGACATTACAAAGCATATGGTCACACTTATTATCACCTACGGCCACTTTTGGTTTAATTTTATGTGACCAAATCCCATAATAAATCACTACTTGTGTGACTAAATGATACAAATCGTCCCACAAACATGAAAATAAAGTGGCCATTGGATGGACAATAGTCACACAAAATACAAGTTTACTTGACATTACAGAGCATATGGTCACACTTATTATCACCTACGGCCACTTTTGGTTTAATTTTATGTGACCAAATCCCATAGTAAATCACTACTTGTGTGACTAAATGATACAAATCGTCACACAAACATGAAAATAAAGTGGCCATTGGATGGACAATAGTCACACAAAATACAAGTTTACTTGACATTACAGAGCATATGGTCACACTTATTATCACCTACGGCTACTTTTGGTTTAATTTTATGTGACCAAATCCCATAGTAAATCACTACTTGTGTGACTAAATGATACAAATCGTCACACAAACATGAAAATAAAGTGGCCATTGGATGGACAACAGTCACACAAAATACATGTTTTACTTGATATTAATGAGCATATGGTCACACAAAATACAAGTTTACCTTACTTTAAAGATCATATGGTCACACTTATTAACACTTTTGGTCACATTTGGCTTAAATTTATGTAACCAAATCCCAAAATAAAGAACTCGTTGTGTGACTAAATGTTACAAATGGTCACACAAACATACAACTCAAGTGACCATTGGATGGAAAATAGTCACACAAAATACACTTTCACTTGATTTTAAAGAGCTTATGGTCACACATTTTATGGTTTTGGTTACTCTTTTTAAATGGATACGGCCACTAACAAGCTAGTGTGACCGTATGGACCCCTTTGGTGGCGCGACCTTTAGTCACACACAAGGTGAAAAAACGAGTGTGACCATATGGTTTTAGTCATGCTTTTCTGGTGTGACCAAATCGCAGATCTATACTAGTGTGTCGGTTGTAAGTGTCGGTATAAAGGTCATGAGTCACTAAGGTTAGTGTAACAACCGCCAAATTAGGGCTAGTTATTAGCGCCTAATTCTTTGTAAATACATGTAATTAGTTTTGTGTTAGGCTAATTTATGTATCGGATTATATATTGGTAAATATATACAACTTTACGATTTGACTTAAATCGTACGCAACTTAAATAGAATGAAATACTATTCGATTAAAATGGACGTTGGTGAACAAATGTTTATAAACTAAATAACGCAATTGTGCCCAAAATGCTATCTTCTAATAATTAGTAATTATCTCGTATCACTCAATTAAAGTTTACACGATTTAAAAACAAAAGTACTTAAATTTATTTAAACTATACCATACTTCAAACTATTAAGGATTTAAAGAAATAATACAAGTAAATTATTTAACAAAAGTTTATAATTTTAAAATATATAATTAAACGAGTAAAATATATATTTAACGCCTAAACGACGGAGAAAACGAACACCACACGGGGCACGGAACGGAGACTGGGTGAGGTGAGGCTTTCACCAACACCCCACCACCTCCTTTTCTTTTTCCCATTTCCACTTTTCTTTTTCTCTCTCTCTTCTCTTTTGCTCTCAACACCAAACCACCTCCATCACCAAAAATCGCTAAATAACACCACGAAACATCGCCGGATCATACCACTCCTTTGGAGAAATGTGACCACGACAACACGATCTACATTCCTATCTTTTCGGATTTTTCATCCGACATTTTGTAAGTTCCCGACGAAACCCGAAACTCTCCGTTTTTACCCATTTTTACGTTTTTATGGTTTATATGTGCTTAAAATGTCCAAATATGGGTTGGGTAAAAGATTTAGACCGAACGGAAACCGGAAAACTCGTTTTCGGCACATTTTCCGGCCAACAGACCGCGACGTCGCATTTGGACCCAGATTCATGCGACGTCAGCCTCAACGTCGCACAACCCCTCGTAACGTCGCATGGTGCGACGCCAGTCACAAAGTCGCATTAAGTTGCGACGTCGCGTATAGCGACGCCACATACAACGTCGCATTAAATTGCGAAAGTCGCACATAGCGACGTCATGCTCAACGTCGCAGTCAGGATCTGCGACGTCGCACCCAACGTCGCACAAACCAGAACCTCAAAAACACAGATTTTTACTAAGTGTCGAGACTCGAAATTTATCACTCGATTTTACCCAAATTCAGATCCCAGATGCGTTTTTCACCGAAGCAATATAGTAGAAATAAAAATTTTTCGAGCTGGCCTGGCATCTCGACCCCAGCCAGGGGCCAGCCCCTTGGACCCCGCCAGGGGCGCTGCCCCCGGACCCCCGTGCTTAGATTCCGTAAGCACATTTCTCACCAAGTGTCAAACTTGCACGACTTCGAAACGCTTATATGATACAACTTTTCAAACTTAATGGAATATACTTTTCAAGTATAACACTTCAAAATCAATGTGATAACATCAAGACCATTAATACAAACCGTCACCAACGGGCCAACCATGTTTTCTAAGAACAAACAATAACGAAACAACATTGGACATAACGAGTTGTGTAGACAACTAGACTAGATGGTCTTGCGAGACATCTACTTACTTGACTTTATATGTTTAGGCATTTAAAGGTTACGGGTTCAGAGAACCTACTCACTACTTACTGATTTCCACCGCTTACTACTCGACTCAGGTGAGTCTTACAGCCCCACTTTTACTGTTTTACATACGGGGTGAGATACATTGCTTACTTTTCTTGAACACAAGTACTAAACTGCTTACTATACCAAACGGAATTGCATGAGTTATTTACTACTTACAGAAGTCTCTCCATCATATATCGTTAGTTATAGACTTAAGCGCGAACACTAGTTAATGGATTCATTAGGGAAATGACCCTCCCCGCCCGGGGTAGTAGCGCTACCACGAACCGTTATGTATAAACGGGCGACTATCATTCGTTACTTATGCTTGCTCAGTTACGAGCATGTATCGGGAGCAAACTATTACTTACGGGTTAAGCTTCGATTATGAGCCTCATGGCAAAGGTATAACTTACTTACTTACATTTGCTGGATTTGCAAATACTTGATTTACGCCTGCGGGCACTACTTATGAAATCTTGTGTTCAAAACTGATATTACTTACAAACCTATGAGATTCACCAACATTCGTGTTGACCTTTTAGCATGTATTCTCAGGTACTCATATGGAGTAGGATTCCCCCAGGACATAGCCAGAGTCGCATGAATTCAACTAAACTGCATTTAACGGAGATTCTCAGCATTATCTTTTGTACATGTTGATTATGTAATAGAATCTCCCGCCATACGCGTGGACTCTAGGGAACTATTTTTTTGTATACGAAAACATTAAGTTTTCAAACATATATTTCTATGAAATCATTTTACGACGTCTCATTTAGAGGTCGTTTACTGTATATCTTGTGCTTTGTATATTGATTAGTAACACCCAAGTATGCTTCCGCAAATCATTAAATTTGGGGGTGTTACAGATTGGTATCAGAGCCTAAGGTTATAGTGAACTAGGTTGCATTTAGTGGGCCTAGACTATGACCATTAGACAGTATTCCCTTACTAGGCATGATTGGTTCAGGAATTACAGCATACGACTTTAATTTAACATAGCCTGATCAACTATGTACAATTAAGGAAAGATGATGTGAGGTCTGAAGTGGTTATGTTGAACAGGAATGCATTAGTTGACTCTAACCACGAGAGAACCGGACCATTACTTGATACGTGCTAGACACTAGGCTGGATATTATATACTTATATATATATTAGCCTCGTCTTACTTACACTCTGCCACAGGAATGGCAAACACACCACCCAATTTGTCATGCTCTCATCCACAAGGATCTCGAAACCCACAATTATCTTATCCTTCTTTCCTTGTCCTTTTCTTGTCAGCATCATGCCTCCTCGCCGACAAGTCACCCTCAGTGAAGCCGAAATTGCGGGTCTAATTGCCCGTAGTGTAGCCCAAGCCTTAGCTACCCGAACATCAAACCCTGGTAGCGAAGATACAGCTAACAATGCACCACAACCCAAACCCTGCTCATATAAAGACTTCCAGAACTGCAAACCTCTGAACTTCCATGGTACGGAAGGAGCGATCGGTCTGGTACGCTGGATCGAGAAGATCGAATCTGTATTTCTTATCTGCAACTGTGCGGAGGGGGACAGGGTCAAATTCTCCGTCAGCACTTTCTCTGACACCGCCCTTACCTGGTGGAACACCTATGCCCAGACTGTGGGTATTGCGAATGCTTACAAGCTCCCGTGGGAGGAGCTGAAGGAGATGTTGAGGGGTGAGTATTGCCCTAGGGATGAACTGAAACAACTGGAGTTGGAATTCTGGAACCACAAGATGCAAGGTGATGATATCACCGGGTACACCAACCGTTTCCACCAACTGGCACTCCTGTGCCCATCCATGGTCGATCCCGAGTACAAGAGGATCGAGAAATATGTCGATGGACTTCCCGACAAACTACAAGACCTGGTGACATCATCCAAACCGGGTACTATCCAGAGCGCCATTCGTATGGCCCATGAACTGACGGCAAACTCTGTCCGCCGTGGCACAACCTCAGCCCCATCTGCAAACAACAAACGAAAGTGGGAAGGAAACCCCAAATCATCCAACCAAATCACCAACCGAAAGCCTGAGTCTGTTAAGGCTTATTCATCTGGTACTTCGGAAAAGAAGGGGTACGTCGGGAACAAGCCCTACTGCTCCAAATGCAATCGTCACCACGACGGTTCCTGCCCTTGCACCAACTGCAAACGGTTCGGGCACTTAGCCAAGGATTGCCGAACCAACACTCCCAACCCTAACACAAATACACCAAAGACCTGCTTTGGTTGCGGAAATTCTGGCCATTTCAAGAACAATTGCCCCAATCTGAAAAACAACAACAACAACAAGAACAACAACAGCAACAACAACGTCCGAAGCAGAGCCTTCGTGATCAACTCAGGGGACGCCCGTCAAGACCCGAATGTGGTCTCGGGTATGTTCCTCCTCAACAACTTTTCTACTTCTATTCTATTTGATACTGGTGCTGATAGGAGCTATATTTCTGATGAGTTTTGCCCACTACTTGACATCACTCCCGTGGCCTTAGATGTTAAGTACACCGTAGAACTTCCAAATGGTAAACTCATAGAAACCGATAGTGTGATACCTAATTGCACTTTAAACCTAGCCGACGAAATCTTCTCAATCGATCTTATGCCTGTTGAACTAGGAAGTTTCGACGTCATCGTGGGTATGGACTGGTTGTCCAAGCATCGGGCCGAAATTGTTTGTCATGATAAAATCGTCCGCATCCCTCTCGCCGTCGGTAGAACCTTGATCATACAGGGGGAGACTGGTGGGTCGAGACTAAACATAATCTCCTGTCTGAAAACCCGGAAATTTCTGAGAAAAGGTTACCCAGCAATTCTCGCGCACATCACAGAGAAAAAGTCGGAGGAGAAGCGACTTGAAGATGTGCCAATCGTTAGAGACTTCCCTGAAGTCTTTCCAGAAGAACTACCTGGTCTACCACCACCTAGACAGGTTGAGTTCTCGATTGATCTCGTGCCGGGTGCCGCACCAGTAGCCCGAGCACCGTACCGACTAGCCCCATCCGAACTTCAGGAGCTGTCCACTCAGTTACAGGAACTTCTGGATAGAGGATTCATCAGACCGAGTTCTTCACCTTGGGGAGCTCCGGTCTTATTTGTCAAAAAGAAAGACGGTTCATTTCGAATGTATATTGACTACCGAGAGTTGAACAAACTAACCGTCAAGAACCGATACCCACTTCCTCGAATCGATGATCTGTTCGACTAACTTCAAGGATCAAGCTGTTATTCAAAGATTGATCTTCGATCGGGTTATCACCAATTGCGTGTTCGCGATACCGACATCCCAAAAACCGCATTCAGAACCCGTTATGGGCATTACGAATTTCAAGTGATGCCATTTGGTCTAACCAACGCACTGGCTGTATTCATGGACCTTATGAATCTGGTGTGTAAACCTTATCTTGACAAGTTTGTCATTGTCTTCATCGATGACATCCTTATATACTCACGAAACGAACAAGAACACGCACAACACCTCAGAACCATCCTAGAACTACTTAGACACGAGGAGCTTTACGCCAAATTCTCTAAGTGTGAGTTCTGGATAAAAACCGTTCAATTCATTGGACACGTGATTGATAGTCAGGGAATTCATGTAGACCCATCAAAAATCGAGGCCATCAAGAACTGGCAGGCACCAACCACTCCTACCGAAGTACGCCAATTCTTGGGATTGGCGGGGTATTATCGCCGATTCATTGAAAACTTCTCAAAAATAGCCATACCACTCACGACACTGACTCAGAAAGACAAAAAGTTCGATTGGACTGATAAACAAGAGTCAGCATTTCAGCTGTTGAAACTAAAGCTTTGCAGTGCACCCATTCTATCCTTACCCGAAGGCACCGATGACTTCGTGGTATACTGCGATGCTTCCCACCAAGGTCTCGGTTGCGTGTTGATGCAACGAGACAAGGTCATTGCTTACGCCTCCCGACAACTAAAAGTCCACGAGAAAAACTATACGACCCACGACCTCGAGTTAGGGGCTGTGGTATTCGCCCTCAAAATCTGGAGACATTACCTTTATGGCACCCGAAGTACCGTGTTCACCGATCACAAAAGTCTTCAACACATCTTTGACCAAAAAGATCTTAACATGAGACAACGTAGGTGGGTTGAATTACTCACCGATTACGACTGTGAGATCAAATATCATCCGGGTAAGGCAAACGTGGTTGCCGATGCTCTCAGTCGTAAGGAACGTACAAAACCACTTCGAGTCCGGGCCCTCAGCATGACCATTCACAACGATTTGAATATCCAGATTTTCACCGCTCAACTCGAAGCTCTCAAACCCGATAACGTCAAAAACGAGGCCTTGCGAGGCACGGATAAACAATTCGAAATCAAACCCAACGGAGTTAGGTACTTCTCTAATAGAATCTGGTTGCCTAGTTTCGGGAACCTACGGGACTTGGTGATGGATGAAGCTCACAAGTCCAAATATTCTATCCACCCGGGATCCGATAAAATGTATCACGGGATCAAAGAGTTTTATTGGTGGCTGAACATGAAAGCTGAAATCGCCACGTACGTCAGCAAGTGTCTTACTTGTTCGAAAGTCAAAGCCGAATACCAGAAACCTTCCGGCTTACTTCAACAACCCGACATTCCTGAATGGAAATGGGAACAGATTGCCATGGATTTTATAACCAAACTTCCTAAGTCATCAAGCGGTTGCGATACTATTTGGGTGATCGTCGATCGTCTCACCAAATCAGCTCGTTTCCTGGCAATCAGAGAAACCGATAAAATGGAACGCCTTACACAAATATATGTCAAAGAAATCGTTTGCCAACATGGTGTCCCTATCTCGATTATCTCTGACAGGGATGCTCGTTTCACATCTCGTTTCTGGCAATCACTCCAAAAATCATTGGGTACCCGTCTCGATATGAGTACCGCGTACCACCCTCAGACCGATGGCCAGAGCGAACGAACTATTCAGACACTGGAAAATATGCTACGAGCCTGCGTAGTTGATTTCGGTACCAACTAGGAAAGACACCTACCGTTGTGTGAGTTTTCCTACAATAACAGTTATCACGCCAGCATTAAGGCTGCACCTTTTGAGGCACTGTACGGTCGTAAGTGCCGATCACCGATCTGTTGGACTGAAGCGGGAGATAGTCAACTCACTGGTCCTGAACTCATACACGAAACCACCGAGAAAATTGTTGAAATCCAAAACCGAATCAAAGCCGCACGTGATCGTCAGAAAAGTTACGCTGACGTGAGACGCAAACCACTCGAGTTCCAGGTTGGGGATCGAGTACTCTTAAAAGTATCGCCATGGAAAGGCGTAATCCGATTCGGCAAACGCTGGAAATTAAATCCCAGGTACATTGGACCTTTTGAGATCCTCGAGAGGATAGGTCCAGTGGCATATCGACTGCAGCTGCCCTCTGAACTCAGCAGCGTGCACCCTACCTTTCACATTTCTAACTTAAAGAAATGTCTGTCTGACGAGACACTTATCATACCACTTGAATGATTCGCATCGATGACAAACTTCATTTCGTTGAGGAACCCGCGGAAATCATGGACCGTGAGGTCAAACAACTCAAACAGAGTCGTATTCCCATCGTAAAAGTCAGGTGGAATTCTAGACGTGGTCCTGAATTCACTTGGGAACGGGAAGACCAAATGCGACTCAAGTATCCCCACTTATTCACTGATTCTACCCCGAACGCGACTTCGACTTAAATTTCGGGACGAAATTCTTTTAACAGGAGGAGAATGTAACAACCGCCAAATTAGGGCTAGTTATTAGCGCCTAATTCTTTGTAAATACATGTAATTAGTTTTGTGTTAGGCTAATTTATGTATCGGATTATATATTGGTAAATATATACAACTTTACGATTTGACTTAAATCGTACGCAACTTAAATAGAATGAAATACTATTCGATTAAAATGGACGTTGGTGAACAAATGTTTATAAACTAAATAACGCAATTGTGCCCAAAATGCTATCTTCTAATAATTAGTAATTATCTCGTATCACTCAATTAAAGTTTACACGATTTAAAAACAAAAGTACTTAAATTTATTTAAACTATACCATACTTCAAACTATTAAGGATTTAAAGAAATAATACAAGTAAATTATTTAACAAAAGTTTATAATTTTAAAATATATAATTAAACGAGTAAAATATATATTTAACGCCTAAACGACGGAGAAAACGAACACCACACGGGGCACGGAACGGAGACTGGGTGAGGTGAGGCTTTCACCAACACCCCACCACCTCCTTTTCTTTTTCCCATTTCCACTTTTCTTTTTCTCTCTCTCTTCTCTTTTGCTCTCAACACCAAACCACCTCCATCACCAAAAATCGCTAAATAACACCACGAAACATCGCCGGATCATACCACTCCTTTGGAGAAATGTGACCACGACAACACGATCTACATTCCTATCTTTTCGGATTTTTCATCCGACATTTTGTAAGTTCCCGACGAAACCCGAAACTCTCCGTTTTTACCCATTTTTACGTTTTTATGGTTTATATGTGCTTAAAATGTCCAAATATGGGTTGGGTAAAAGATTTAGACCGAACGGAAACCGGAAAACTCGTTTTCGGCACATTTTCCGGCCAACAGACCGCGACGTCGCATTTGGACCCAGATTCATGCGACGTCAGCCTCAACGTCGCACAACCCCTCGTAACGTCGCATGGTGCGACGCCAGTCACAAAGTCGCATTAAGTTGCGACGTCGCGTATAGCGACGCCACATACAACGTCGCATTAAATTGCGAAAGTCGCACATAGCGACGTCATGCTCAACGTCGCAGTCAGGATCTGCGACGTCGCACCCAACGTCGCACAAACCAGAACCTCAAAAACACAGATTTTTACTAAGTGTCGAGACTCGAAATTTATCACTCGATTTTACCCAAATTCAGATCCCAGATGCGTTTTTCACCAAAGCAATATAGTAGAAATAAAAATTTTTCGAGCTGGCCTGGCATCTCGACCCCAGCCAGGGGCCAGCCCCTTGGACCCCGCCAGGGGCGCTGCCCCCGGACCCCCGTGCTTAGATTCCGTAAGCACATTTCTCACCAAGTGTCAAACTTGCACGACTTCGAAACGCTTATATGATACAACTTTTCAAACTTAATGGAATATACTTTTCAAGTATAACACTTCAAAATCAATGTGATAACATCAAGACCATTAATACAAACCGTCACCAACGGGCCAACCATGTTTTCTAAGAACAAACAATAACGAAACAACATTGGACATAACGAGTTGTGTAGACAACTAGACTAGATGGTCTTGCGAGACATCTACTTACTTGACTTTATATGTTTAGGCATTTAAAGGTTACGGGTTCAGAGAACCTACTCACTACTTACTGATTTCCACCGCTTACTACTCGACTCAGGTGAGTCTTACAGCCCCACTTTTACTGTTTTACATACGGGGTGAGATACATTGCTTACTTTTCTTGAACACAAGTACTAAACTGCTTACTATACCAAACGGAATTGCATGAGTTATTTACTACTTACAGAAGTCTCTCCATCATATATCGTTAGTTATAGACTTAAGCGCGAACACTAGTTAATGGATTCATTAGGGAAATGACCCTCCCCGCCCGGGGTAGTAGCGCTACCACGAACCGTTATGTATAAACGGGCGACTATCATTCGTTACTTATGCTTGCTCAGTTACGAGCATGTCATGGGAGCAAACTATTACTTACGGGTTAAGCTTCGATTATGAGCATCATGGCAAAGGTATAACTTACTTACTTACATTTGCTGGATTTGCAAATACTTGATTTACGCCTGCGGGCACTACTTATGAAATCTTGTGTTCAAAACTGATATTACTTACAAACCTATGAGATTCACCAACATTCGTGTTGACCTTTTAGCATGTATTCTCAGGTACTCATATGGAGTAGGATTCCCCCAGGACATAGCCAGAGTCGCATGAATTCAACTAAACTGCATTTAACGGAGATTCTCAGCATTATCTTTTGTACATGTTGATTATGTAATAGAATCTCCCGCCATACGCGTGGACTCTAGGGAACTATTTTTTTGTATACGAAAACATTAAGTTTTCAAACATATATTTCTATGAAATCATTTTACGACGTCTCATTTAGAGGTCGTTTACTGTATATCTTGTGCTTTGTATATTGATTAGTAACACCCAAGTATGCTTCCGCAAATCATTAAATTTGGGGGTGTTACAGTTAGTGACGGATGAAATCTGTTCTCGATTATAGGCGTCACTTAAACAAGTGACGCTATAAGTGTCGGTTTATAGTGACGGGTATTGAATTTGCGATACTTAGGCAAGTGTCGGGAAAAAGGGGTTTTATGCGACACTTAGGCAAGTGACGCAAAATTAGGGCTTTTAGCGACACTCAATGCGTCACTTAAGTGACGCACGAAGTGACGTTATACTGCAGTCGTCGTTGCGACACTTAAAGCTGTTGATGGATTTTTGAGTCAAAAACGAGTTTTCCGGCCATAGTTTGGTCCGATCCTTTTACCCAACCCATATAAGGACATTTTGAACATAAACAAACCACTTTCATGTAAAAATAGACGAAATCGAAAAGTTTCGGGTTTTTGTCAGAAACTTACGCGGTGTCGAAATGAAATTTCGAAAAGATAGAGTTGTAGATCGTAGCGTGGTGGTTCTTTTTCTCCAAAGGGCTTCGAGATTCGGCGGCGTTTGATGGTGTTAATTGACGATTTAAGGTGGTTGTGGTTTGAGAGTTTTTGAGAGAAAATGGAGGAAGAAAGAGAAAGATGGTGATGAAAATGCGAAAGGGTGTGGGATTCCCCTCCCCTTTGTTGACCGGTTGGGTGGGGCCCACGGGTGTGGCTTCACCCATTTTTCGTTTCCTGCATTCGTGCTCCGCGCGGTGTTTGTTTTCTCGATTATTTAAACGTTTAAATACTTTTATGTGTGTTTAATTATAAGTTTTAAAATACGAATAATTACCCAATATTTTTGTTGAAGTATTTCACCAAATACTTAATCATCGCGTTATAAAAATATAACGTTAACTCGTTTTGTTTGTGTGCGCGTTTAATATTTTAATCGCGTAGCCCTTGATTGTACGATACGAATTGTGTACGAAATATTATTAAATCAAATAATATTTTGAATGTAATGGTGTTATTAAATAACGTTATATTATTTAATTAAATTGTTCACCAACGTCCGTATTTAATTGAACCGAATTACATTCGATTTGAAACTTGTACGATTTAATCAAACCGCATAATTGTATATATTCAATAATATACATATTGATACATTAATTAGCCTAACACAGAACCAATTACATGTATTAAAGCTTGATTAGGCACTAGTCCTAATTTGACGGGTGTCACATAAATAATTGGTCAGCGGGACCCAAAAGATAAAGTGACGGAGCAGGGATGGGAGGGGTCTGTCAGTTTCAGTCAGTTTTCTGAAAAAGCTGACGTGGCGCTGACGTGGCTCTGTCAGTTTCTGTCAGTTTGATTTTGGATTGGGAGGAGTCTAAGGCCGGTCCCAACCCGGCTCGTCGGCTCTCGTCGGATCACAACCGACGAACCGACAGGGATGGCACCGATTCGTCGGTGGCCATTGTCGGTTGATTCAGTCGGTAAACCGAAGGGGGTAGTCGGTTTTCGTGGGGCCCATTTTTTATTTTTATTTTTTTGCTTTGTGACCGTTTAGAATAAAAAAAACAAAAAAAAAAAAAACAAAATTTTTAAAAAAGATCCGTTGGTGGAGCGGGGCATTTTTTAAAACAAAATTTTTTTAAAAAAACTTTCCACTTTCCCCTATAAATATACCTACATACTTACTCAATTTACACAATACTATCTATTCCACCACACTCTTTACCTCAAAACCTTCTATCAAAAAAATGTCCAAAAACAACAAATCAACTTCCAAAAATAAAAAAAAAGGATCAACAAAATATTGCCAAAGATATGTGGCAAAATTTGTTGAATAACCCGTTGCCAAACCCGACTTCACCAAACACTCAAGCTTCCGGATCTTCGTCTCAACCAAACACTCAACCTACCGTGTTTGCCAACCTCCCACCTATTGCAAGCCCGTTCATCCTTGATCCGCACGACCCAAGGAATAATTATGCATTCCAAGGGTGGTACACAAACACACAATCTTCACCACCACAACCACAATTTACACAATGATCACAACCACAGTGGTACCAAAACACACAATGGTCACCACAACAACCACACTTTTCTCCAAGCTCATCCAACCCCAGTCACCAACAAATGAATTTCACCGTACCACAAACTTTGGAAGAAAGCTCCGACGAGGCGAACCCGAACCCGAAACCCAAAATAACAAGAAAAAGGGTAAACGAGTTCAAAAGGGTCAAAGGGCTAAACGGGCTCAAACACGTTGGACGGACGACGAGGCTAGGATTTTAGCGGAGCGGTGGATACATTGTTCCGAAAACGGTGTCCAAGGGAAAAATCAATCAAACGAGTCCTTTTGGACTAAAGTGATGCAAGGTTACAATTCTTGTGTCTCAACAAACCGTAACCTTAATCAACTTTCTGGCAAATGGAACAAGATTTCTCACGACTCAAAAACATTCCAAGCTCTCTACAAACACTACAAAGAAATTCGCCCACAAAGCGGTGCCGACGAAAACCGACGAGTCGAGCTCCGATTAGATTATCTATAATTCTAGTAGTTTTTAAATTATCGTACTTTTAAATTTTTAGGATTTCTTGTAACTTTTATTTTTTTAGGAATGTAGTTTTTTCATTTTTAAGTTTATTGTTCTTTTTATTTTTTAGGAATTGATGTATTTTTATTTTTTAGGAATTGTTGTAATTTTTATTTTTAATGAAATGTGTGTTATTTAAATTATTGTGTTTAATTTAAATAGTTTTGTATTTTATTTGATTAAAAAATCCCAACAGGGCCCCAGAAAAATGAAGTGATGGATCAGGGATGGGAGGGGTCTGTCAGTTTCAGTCAGTTTTCTGAAAAAAATGACGTGGCGCTGACGTGGCTCTGTCAGTTTCAGCAGCAGTTGAGTTTTGGGTTGGGAGTGACCTAAGTATCTTTTTAATTATACCTGTCCACTATTTACACCTTATATACAATTGGTAGACTATATCTTCAAATAATTGTGATATACTATGAGTCATCATCATTTTTTCATAAGAAAATGAGATTTTCACAAAAAAAGCATTTGTGAGATTTTCAAGGCCAATATTGTCATTTCACCTTTTCTATTCCCAACAATAAACAATAGATGTGTATTACCACACGATTATTAAACCTTTTATTATTATGATCATATACTAATTACTAAATTACTTATATGTTGTATATCAAAATAACTCGAGGGTTAAAATTTAAAAGGTATTGCCAAAGGGCCAATGTTCTAACGGTATCGATGTGATCCTTTCAACTATGAGGTTGGGGGTTCAAGTCGTGGTATGAGACAATGATATAATTCGTGGATTGATGCATATATTTGTGGTAGTAATGTGTGTGGATATTTGTTTGTCTTATAAAAAGGTATATATGTGAATGGACACACATGTAATTCAAAGGAGGAAGTAGCAGAGCTAGAATTCATTAATTGAAAGGGTAAATCTTTTGTTTTTAATTTTAGTTATTTGTTCAGTTTTAAAGAGCAAAACTTATAAAATATTGTGTATACTCTTAAAAGATTTTTTTTTTTCTTTACATGATTAGAAAACTCGTAGAGAGTAGTTGCCTAGTGTCCCCTTCTACATCTAACTCTGAAAGGAAGCACATCTCTTGGCTATTGGTTCCACGTTCATCAACTTTTGTTGTAAAAATTTTTTAATTATAAAATTATTAAGCAACTCAAGTATGTATGTGAAAATGTTTTTATCTTCTAAAAGTATACATTTAATCTTTATTTCACACTTAGGGGGCTACTTCGATATTGAGTAGTCTTGAAAAGAGGTTGGCATCATTATAACAATATTATATTTTATGACATTATAATTATAAACTGTATATAGACATTAAATCTCAAAATGATGATATCTACAGTTAACAATTTATAAATGATCTATAAGTGATGATTTTATAATATTAGTCTCATCCCGTCGCAATTGCGACTGCACTTTAAAACTTGTTATCATACAATTTCTTCTTTTTGTTCATTTTTTAAATTTACATACTTATTTACCCTCTTAAAAATTTATTTATTTGTAAAAGTACTATTTTATCTATAAAATCTAATCATGCTACATATATAGTATAAATTCATTATAGTAATATTAACTTATAATAACAATTTATATATCATATATGTATAATTTTAAAACGAATAGCGTATACTTTATAATGTAATAATTAATTAACGAATTAATATAGTCATCCCTCGCAACGCGATGGGCAAGTAACATCTCGTTTTTACTCAATCAATATACATTATGTTTCAATTATTTATTTATTTATTTTATTTTATTTGAAAAGCAAAATTTTATTACCAACAATCCCAACCTAATAGGCTAAGGGATCGAAAGAAGATACAAGAGCAGGGCCGCCAAGACAGAGAACCCAACAAAACTACAAAGCTAACCACCTGAACATTCAAGAAAATAGAGAGGACAACCAATAAAACACCAACTTCTAACCAAAGAAGGATTAGAATCCAAGTTTCCCATGAAAATTTCAACTTCTTGCACCTATTAGATATCCATAATTGATGTGGGCCCTAGTGTGGAGGATCGGACGACCCTCATGTTTTTGGAGGCTAATGATCGAGTGACTAAAAGGGCTTTACGAAAATGGCCAGGGCTATGAGGCTCCGTTTTAGACCCATGAGCTATTGAATCGAAGCTTGCAACGAGGAGTATAGCTTGATAAACAGCCATATGTACTTTACCCAATTTCGATACCACAAAACGTCACCTAGAATAAGTTAGGGCTATTTTATGCTTTTTAAGTTTATTTTGGGTTTTTGTTTTGGGATTTTTGTTTGGCATGTTGCGTCTTTTAGGACCGTTTAAATTTCTGCTTCCTTTTAGAGTTCTAATGTGGTGATGAACGATTTAGTTTTGATTTTTATGAAAGTTGAATTTTCTCTCAAGTTGTATTCATCAAATGAGTTGAATTTATCTTAACCGCGTTATTCTTTTGAATCAACGTGCGTTGTAATAGCTTATCCTGGTATTCTGTGAATCAATAGGTTTAATCTGTGTTTTGTTATTTGTACTCTACATCATAATAGAGCCAAAGACTGAATTTTGGGAAAGATATCTTCAACGAGAAACTGCTGCCTTTTTTCATTCACCTCGTGAATAATTCGGTTTCACCAATTCCATATAGCCCGGAAAGTCACGTAGATACCCCCCTGGATAATTTTCAGCAGCCCCTGTAATTGATTACTCACGAAGAAGCATGATGCCATCTCATCAATTGAATAATCACTAGGAGTCCCAACACCCCCACCATCCAATAATCTTTAACCAGATGGGTTTTATATGATAGCAATTGATTATAACGTGATTACTTGATTCACGAGAATCCCTAAAAAAGGGCAAAGAACCATATAATGTGGGGTTAAAAATGAAGAAATATAAAAAGATAAGCTACTAATTTGAAAATTATATAATATATATATGGAAGTGTTGAGTCTTAGTTCTTAAAAGTTTCCAATTATAAAATAGCAAGATGCATTATATGTAGTAGGTGGAGGTTCATATGAGAACCAACTAAAAGTTGAGAACCTTGAGAACCACTACATTACATGCTTGTTCACATGTAATTTAACTTCATTCACATGTGAACATTGATTTAGGTAAGATTTGTAAAGAAAAAAATCAAAAAAATCTTAAATTATATCGAAAAATACAAAAAACAAATATATGTTCACATTTGATGATAATGTGAACAAATCATGTAAAAAGTGTTTTAAGACGTAATTTTCGAATTTTTTTCTTTACCAATCTAACCTAAATCAATGTTCACATGTGAATGAAGTTAATCACATGTGAACAAGCATGTAATCTAGTGGTTCTCAAGGTTCTCAACTTTTAGTTGGTTCTCATTTGAACCTAACCCATATGTAGTATATATATATATATATAGATAGATATATAGATATATAGATATTAGAGTGACGTTTGATACTGAAATTTTGGTTCGGGTTCAAGAGCCATTCCCACCCATCTTCACCACCTGCTGACAGCGATACATTCACTAGAGCGGAATTTAACTCGTGAAATTCACCTTGAGAATGCCAAACTCCTTTCCATCTTTCATTACAATGAATCCATTTATCCGAGACCCGACAATTTTTACTGCTCTCTAGAGCAAATATCCTAGGAAAACGCTCTTTCAGACTACAAGAAGGGTCAAGCCATCTATAACACCCCTGATTTTAGAACCATTTTTTATTTTTTTACTACACCAGAAGCGTTCGTCCAAATAAACATTAATAATCTACATTATATAATATACATATAAAGTCAAACTATTTTAAAACATAGTTTATTAACTTGGGTGTTATATAATTCAAAAGACAACACTGATTTATCCAATCAGATATCAGAGTAAACGCCAGGTCGTCAAACATTCCATCCAATCCAACTTCTTGCCCGGCCCATTATCTAATCATAACCTGCAAGAAGTATCAATGTGGGGGTTAGCTCAAAGCTAAGTGAATAGACCTGTAACCGACAGTCTAACTTAGCAATAACAAATCTTACAACGAATAAATGTAAACACATAATATCCCTGTTTGTCGCATAAAGCACCGCAAACAGTTTCATAGATGATCGGTGGTCCTTGAGGAACCCTCATGCCACGGTGGCCCCCAAGAACGCTTAACACAATCTGTAATGGCCTATACCGAATAAACCGATAGATTAATGCTATTCCCCACACGACTAAGGTTCCTATCAACGATATGTACAAGGAACCCTCCGCCGTTCAAACAATAGCAACCAAGCCCAACCGCAGTTGACCTCTATACCACATAATGCCCAATGGCTATGTACCAAATAATCACATAATTCATAATCATCATGGCAAACTAAAACAGTAATAATACGCTTACTCGTTGTAACCAAACCTGTTACAACGAAATCACACTGAAGGTATAGATCCACTCACCGATACCTCAGTCGCCCACTCAGAAGTCTAATGTTACTGAGTCTTCTCAAAATCTGAGAATACAAATAAATAATGAGTTAGTATCATGTTCAAAACATATAACTCATTCTAATTTCGAATCATCATAATCACCAAGTTATAAGATAAATCATTACTTCTAAATCAAATTATATTTCAATGCTTAGTATCAAAATACTAATTAGGAACAAGTTATAACAACTCGGGTCAACTCATAGATTAATAATTGTAAACAACTTATTATTCCATATTAAGTTTATATCTTAATTATCTCGAACTTGTAATTACTAAATCGCCTTTATAAACGTCTCAATAAGCATCATTAACATAAGAACAATAATTGAATTATTAGCATCAATCATACTACTAATTCAATTTATATTTTAGATATGATAACCGACTCATTTATCATGCATAATGTATATTTCATTTTAATAATAATATCGTCATTTATAACCAAGTTAACTTATACAAGTAATAGCTTTAGTTATTAATACATTTCATAAATATACCACTCATTACAACATATAGTATCAAGCTAACAACAATTACTAAGTTATAATATCAGTTATAACTATTCATTCCAATTGTAATTCAATACTCAATTATCTAGTGCCAAGTTACCATCATAACATATTTATATAAAAGTTTGATTTTAAGATAACATATACAAAGCGAACACATGACAATCTGTCACGTAAATAGCATCAAACTAACTAATGATAATCATGTTATAATAACAATCATAATTGGTCTAGAAACATATTTACCCAAGTAGGTAGTCCCTGAGGTCTAAGAAAACAAAAGCCCAATTCTGAATTATAATAAAAAAGTCCCGAAACGATATTTAAAAACTGAAAAATGCCATTTTCGACCCCTAGATGACCCCGAAAGGCCAAAAACTGCCTAGGCTCTTTAAAGAGCTATGATCATTGGGTCGTTTTCGAGGGACCATGCGAGTTTCAACCCAATCCGAGTTAATAAAATTTGTCACTTATTCGCTACCCTGAAAACACTTGCGCATTTTCAAAATTTGCCAAAAACACTAAGCAACGCGATCCGAGAAACAGTGGTGGGATCGCGTTCACAAGTACAAACTTACACTGTGACAAATTATAACTACGGAACGCGATCCGGGTGATGGGCTGGGATCGCGTTCACAAGAACAAAATCGACTGTGATTAAATAAAGCTAACGAACGCGATCCGGACTCGAGGATGGGATCGCGTTAGGGTGTTTTACAGCTAAACATCAGACCTGCAACTTTATACACGAACCCTAACTCAAATTTTCAATTCTCAACATCATCAAACTCAGATTCTAAGGTTACAAATAGCTCAATTAACAACAAACATCATCATACAACAACTTAGAACAATCTATCAAGTTTCAATTCATTATGTACATCATTAACTCAATTCATTCAAATCAATTCAAACCAAAACTTGAAGAACATCAAGTAATCTTGTATATTAGCTTCATGCAATCAGTAAAGATCATAACATAATCATCATATAACATTATATAACAACATTCAAGCATAAATTTCACATATAATCACTAATTCCTAACAATTTTAACCATTAACCTAACCAAGTTCATCAAGCAAGTTCATAACAATAAATACAAGAATACTTACACTCAAAATGGTGAAAGTAAGATGATGATGATGATGATAAGGCTGAAGTATTAAATCAAAAATCACAACAATTAATTTTCTCCTAATTTGGTTATGGTTTTAGTGTTCTTGTGAGGTTTCAAGAATGAGAAAGAAATGAAGTTGAGAAAATAAGAAAAAGTTAGGTCGGTTCCTCTTTACTAACCGACCCCAATTTGTTTTAATTTTATTCTCTTTATAAATTTATTGTCTGGAACCTAAAAACCATTTGCGTAACTAACAACTTTTATTTTTCTTACATCTATATTAATTTAAAACAATTAATATTTTATCTGTCACAATTAGTCATTTGGCATTTTTTTCCAATTATTTTCAAATAAAACCAACGAAATCATTTCCTAATATATTAAATAATAGTTTAATTCAGGAAATTAATATAATACTACTAGACCCTAAAAGTGGGTTTTACACCATCGATCTAACCAAGAAAGAGTTTTTTCACCGTTACCAACTTTACGCTTAAATGAGTTGATGAAAGGGGTTCCAATCTAATCAATAACGTTTCTAACATTAATAATATTTTCCCACACACCTCTTTTAAGGCCACTACAAAAATTATGTTAATTGTTCACACTAATTTTTTCACGCTTTTAAAAAGTGTAAAAAATATAATTAAGTTATTCACACTTATTTATGCGTATAATATGTTCGCACTTATAAGCATGAAAAAACATATAAATTCACACCAACTTTGACATATATAAATGTGAAAAAATATTTTAATTAACACTTAAAAGCATGCATAAAAATAAAACTTGTTGACACTTAAAAGTGTGAAAAAAATTGGCCAAAATGTAGTTTGATACCTTGAACTTGGTTAACCGGGTCTCATGGTACCCTGAACTATCAAAGGTGGAAATAGTACCCTGAATTTAAAAAAAATGGTTAATTTACTACCTCGACTCACTTGACTCGGTCACATGCTAAGCATGTGACTTCTTTCCGTTAAAAAATTGACATATAATTTCCTCACGCAAAAGAAGTGTGAAACAATTGAGTGTATGATAATAATTGTCACAATTTTAAGTGTAGAATAATTTGTTACATCTGTTCATACTTAGAAGTGTGAACATCTTTATTCCAATATTATAAATGTGAAAAATATTTTAATCTCCACACTTAAAGATGTTCACATTTTCTATACATTTATAAGTGTGAACAAATTAAACGAAATGTTCACACTTTCGGGAAGTGTGAAGAATAGACATTTTCGTTGTACTGGACCTGGACTAGAACTCGAATTAAGACCTCCATCTTCTCCATAAAATTTCTAATAACGTTGCATCAAAGAGGATTCTTATCAACTCGAAATCTCCACCACCGTATATTTTCCAAGAAGAGCAAGATTTTTGATCTTTAACTTTCAATTCTGTAACATCCTCCCTAAGGGTCTGGTAATTTCTTAATTTTAAATTGATTATTTAAATGTGTTAGAAATAATTTGATATTATTTGTTTGATTTTGAAACTTAAGTAAATAGGTAAAATGACTTATTGTGAATAGTAAAATATTACTTGTTTTAAATTGTTATAGTTGATGGTAAAATAAAATAATAGTTCTCGCGAAATGGTTTTTAGGTTCCAGGTAATAGATTAGAAGGGATGTATTAAAAAAAGAATTATAGGGTCGGTTTGGTTGAGGACCAACCTAATTTCCCCAAACTTCACTCAAACTCAATTCTTCTTACTTCACTTTGAGAAACCATAAAGAAAACTTAAACACTTACAACTATATCAAAGCCGTGATTTGATTTCTATACATCAGATTTGTCATCATCTTCTTGTTCTTCTACCATTGAATTGTAAGTATTATTGCTATTTGAATATGAAATTGGTATATGGTAGAATCATGTAATTTGGTGAAAATATATGAAATTGATAATTGAATGAGATTATTATAGATTATTACTTGTTAGAGAATGATGTATGTGTTGGGTTTTCTATTCCCTAACTAGATTAACATACGCAGCGGAAAATAACAATTAATCTAGATCAACTAGGAAACTAAATCCTAAAGGACCTTGACTTAATAAAGCTATTAACAATAACAAAATAAATAGATAAATGAGAAAATACTAACCTTTGAAAAAACCAATTTCTCATGCGCAGACCACCTTGCAGAACCTTCACGCAGATTCCTTGCTCGACCTTCCATGCTTTGTATGGCAAGTGCCCAAAATAGAACACCTCTAATGTTTCACACCCGTGAACTAAGGGAAACTCCAAATCCTAGGGTCCCAACTCTAAGTTGTAAAAACTCTTACAAGGATTCGGAATGAGAAAGAGAGAAAGAACCAAATTAAATTCGGATCTGGGATGATTGAAAACCTTGGATTAGGCCTCTATTTATAAGGGGAGAGGGAGCCCAGGGTTTTATCCCTTGGCCGATGTGGGACAACTAAATTCGTCCTCCAACCGCCAGTTGGAGCTTCCAACCGCCGGTTGGACTTGATTCCTGCCCAAGTAACAACAAGTGTCACCGACTTACAAAACCCTAGTCTCCAACCGCCGGTTGAACTCGCTTCCAGAATATTCCTTTTAGTTTCTAATTAATATCCAATTAATAAACTAACTAAATATACTTTATAGTTTCTGTTAATTACTTTTAGCTTCTAATTAATTTATCAACTATGATAAATTAACAAACTAAATAATTAACTTACAATATTAATTCTAATTAATATTATCTCTTAATTAGTTTCTCTTACTGTTCATCGAGGGCAACCCAAAAAGGACTCTACCTTTAGAATAGTCTTACCAATTTGTTATGACCTTGGACACTTTTTCCAACAGTCTCCCACTTAGACAAGTCATCAACTACTATTGGTCCGTCTCTACCCTAAGTAGAGGTGCCATCCAATGCATTTGCCGAACTGTGATCATATCCAGTAACAGTCCTTTAGATAAGTGATCATATATTCCTTTGTTTCAGATATCGTATGAAACTGGGACATGGATTTAATCAATCTCCAGATTCAAGATTATGTTTTCTGATTTCTGATCAATTTGACTATATGGGACTACAGAATTGTAAATATCAATTTAGTCATGGCTTGGCCAAGCACTTTATGAGTCAACATTTAATCATCACAGGGCCCATGGATATCGCTTTTCCTCTTAGGCAAAAGGAACAAATAAATTTCGCATACATAGCACTAGTCAACTCATCATGTCATACCTAGCGTATCCTTTATGACTGGCATTTAAGCATAACGTTTGAATAAACTAAAGTATAACAGACTTGAAAACTAGAAACTTATGTATCTCTATTTTATGAATATAAGATATTATCATCTCAGAGTTACTTGTGATTTCAATCCACGAAGTAACTTCCATGAGTGCGGGTTTCTCATATACTTAAATCCCCATTAAGTACCAATGAGTGTTGCAGCAATCTCCATGCAATGTCTAATCTCCATAGACAATCTACTAACACTCCATGACTGTCTTAATTTACCACATACTTCCTATAGTGTGATCGACTGAGGAGGTTTGAGTGAATCTAATTACTCTGGAAGTGGTGTCTGAACATGCTAAACTGAAACACAATGATAAACGATAGTAATTGGTAGAACTCATTCCAATAAATAATCTCCATCATTTATCACCAAGTCTATTCTAGTTCTCATCATTGTTTGTAATGTTTCAAAATCAAACTAACAACTAAAACTTTATCTCGTAAACATATGCTCCTAGCATGTTTACTGATCGTGTGTCCATCACAATCACGTGTCTCTTTTGTACCTTCCTTTGAACAAAATGGTATTTTCTTTTAATGTGCTTTGGGACTTTCCGTTATCACATAATATTTCATTGGGATTCGTTCTATTGGAACACCTCCAAGATCACCATTGAAATTCCTCATCCTAATGACTTCCCTTGAAGTCTCGCAAGTTTCAATACACTCAGATTCTCATATGTTATTGTATCTTGCTTTGAACTTTTCAAACTTATCGTTCCCCCATTTAGTAAGAGTACCCAACCAGACTGTAAAAGACTATCATCTCTGTCTGTTCGTAAACTTACATCTATCTAAACCGTTACTCTAAGTTTCTCTTCTCCACCATAATCTAAGAACCCGTCTTTAGTATTTCTCAAATACTCAAGAATATTCTTTACAGCTGTTTTATGACCTTTACCAGGATTCTGCTGATGTTGACTCACTATGCTTCAAGCAAATGAGACATCGGGTCTTGTATACTTCATGGCATGTATGATCGATCCTATAGCCGAAGCCTATGGGACTCGACTCATTTAGTCTAATCTTATGCAGTATTTGGACACTAATCTTTATGCCATGGTGTAAGGGTAGATTCCCTTTCTTAGAATTCTCCATTTTAAAAACTTTTTAAAATTTCATTCTAAGTACATGTCCTGGTTAAGTCCTTTGAGACGTTTTTAACATATCTCTGTAAATCTTTGTACCAAGAATATATTGTATCTTCCAAATCTTTCACAGCGAAATATTCTCCCAATCAACTCTTTACACTTTGTAGTGTTGGAATTACATTTCCTATGAGTATTATATCATTCACATATAATACCAGGAAGACTACAATACTCCCACTGACTTTGACACATATGTTGGACTCATCTTTGCTTCTAGAAATCTAAACTGTTAGACTTTCTCATGGAAGTAGAGATTCCAGCTACAAGAAGCCTGTTTAAGTCCATAAATGGCCTTCTGAAGCTTACACACTCTATTAGGATACTTTGCATTTTCAAAACCTTCCAGTTGTGCCATGAAAACATCCTCTATCAGTTTCCTGTTAAGGAAAGCGGTTTTGACATTCATCTGCCAAATTTCATAACCATGAAATGCAGCTATTGCAAGCATTATCCTAATTGACTTTATTTCAGCTATTGGTGAGAAGGTTTCCTTATAATCAATCCTGAAGGTTTGAGTATAGCCCTTTACTACCATCCTAGCTTTATAAGTGTGTACTTTCCATCCATGTGGATCTTCCTTTTGAAGATACACCTACAACTCACCGTCTTGAGACTAAGTGTAGTGCCAACCAAATTCCAAACTTGGTTGTCAGACATAGACTGAATCTTGCCTTTCATAGCTTCCTTCCACTTGGCAGCCTCAGGGCCTGCTATCGCTTCCTTCCACTTGGCAGCATCAGGGCCTGCTATCGCTTCCTTTGTAATTAGTAGACTCATCTAATCCAATTAGTGTACTATCACTAATCTTATCCTCTTCTTCTTCTATATGGAAACCATAATATAACTGAGGAGGTTTGCTAACTCTACAACTGCGAGCGGGAAAGGGTATGTCATCAAGTTCAACAGGTGTAACTGTTGGAATAGTGTCCAATATCATAACTAATTGGTGAGACTATCATTAATGGTAAAGTCCTTTTTGGGTTGCCCTCATGAACAGTAAAGAGAAAGATGATGGATAATATTAATAGTATTAATATTATTTTTAATTAGTTGATTTATTAATTTATGGATTAAATTAATTAGAAATTAAAAGTAATTAAATTTGGCGGAAGATTCCAGAATCTGATCCAACCGCCGGTTGGAAGACCCAACCGCCGGTTGGGATTAGGGTTACTGAGGCGGTGGAATTCGCAGACTTGGAATACAAGTCAAACAACTCCAACCGCCGGTTGGAAGGTCCAACCGCCGGTTGGGAGTCAAATTCAGCAAACTTTGGGGTTTCTTCCACAACTATAAATAGGGACAACCTATACCTTCATAATACACGTTTTGAGATACGAATTTTCAAGGATTTCGAAAATTCGACTTTCTTTTGGGTTTTTGGGTGTGAAGCATTAGAGGTATTCTACTTTGGGTACTTGCCTCCAAGTAACGAAGCTCTGCTCGTTGGTCTACGTGTGAGAAATAGGTTTTCTCTGAGGTTAGTGTTTTCCTTATATTCTCTTTGTTCAATTTATTCATTGTACTATGTTGTTAAAGTTAAAGATCCCTTAGGGTTTTAGTTTCCTAATTGCCTTAGATTATTTAAAGTTTTGTTATTCCGCTGAATATATAATAATCTAGTTAGGGAATAGAAAACCCAACAGTGGTATCAGAGCCATAGCTTAACAAATAGTAGCATGCAATTATCTGCAATAGTATGTAGGTAAAGATAAATTGGAAAGAGAATTATCTAAATAGGTAATAGGTATTTACAGTTTAGATATTGATAATTTTAAATTGTTTAAAATAGACCACTAATTTTAAAAGGTTTAAAATAGAACCCTAAACTTCAAGAGAGATTATATGTATAATATGATTTATATATATGTATAATTAAAGTCTAAATACATCGTCAGTCAATTGATAAATCGGCTCACCCATGAGGAACAAACTATAAGAGAGGTATAAGGC
This sequence comes from Helichrysum umbraculigerum, assembly GCA_949592205.1. Lineage (NCBI taxonomy): Eukaryota > Viridiplantae > Streptophyta > Magnoliopsida > Asterales > Asteraceae > Helichrysum > Helichrysum umbraculigerum. Next base: position 366,241,357 of record CATIUR010000001.1, read on the forward strand.
GGGTCGCTCTGCTTCCCTAAAGAAGTAAGGTTTTTAATAAGCTTCGCGCTGACCTACTTCTCCGCTTCTTTGTGCGTTCGATGGAGCTACCGAGGACTTTTGATAGGATGATGTCAAGATTAAAAGTAGACTTAAAAAATAGTAAAACAAAATCCCGTTTTAGCTACAGGAAATAATGAATAGTATGCTAACCCATGAACTCCGCACATCTATCGTATGAACTGTTAATGTAGCGTGTGTGGTTTACTGGCACTTTAATATGAGGACATAATGAGAGGTGATTGAGACTCGCAATTCTCGAGCGTACTCGAGCCGGGGATCACGCGGGGTTTGCATGGTTAATTCACCATCTTGTTCATGATCCTCGGCATACCAGTCATGAATAGTTGATGTAAATAGATAATGGTATTTTAGTTATATGATTACGGCGACCCTTTTCATAAAACTGAAAATATGGATCCTAGCCTTAATTTAGAAAATTGGGTAAATAATTAAGGAATATTCAAACTAACTAAAACTGTTTTATCTCATAGATGGCTAATTTAAATGGTGCAAATCCTCCCATCCCCAATCCCGTACATAACTCGAACTTCTCACTACTCTCAGTTCTTGGGAGGGAAAGACTGACCGGTCCAAATTATATGGACTGGATGCGTAACCTAAGGTTTACCTTGAGGTACGAGAACAAGGAATATGTTCTCGATGAGCAGATTCCCATAATTGATGAAGAATCAACCCAAGAAGAGATTGAGGCACACCGGAAATATTATGATGACGCGAATAAAGTGTCTTGTATCATGGCATCTTCCATGAGCCCTGAACTGCAAAAAACATTTGAAAACACATGGGCTTATGAAATGAACCAACAGCTGAAAGAAATGTTTCAGGCTAAGGCAAGCAAAGAACGCCTTGATGTGGTGAAATCCCTCATGGCTTGCAAGCCCAAACCTGGAGCATGTATCTGTGCTTTCGTCTTGGAGATGAAAGGGTACTTTGATAGGTTGGAATCATTGAATATGATGTTTGACACAGAGTTTTCCATTGCCATAATTTTGTACAGTCTGCCAGCTGTCTACAATCAATTTGTAATGTCATATCAGATGAATATGAATGAGAGAGAAGACTCAATAATGGAACTCCATAATTTACTACAAACCGCTGAGCAAGGAATCAAAAAGGATGATGTGTCTTCTAGCTCAGCAGCTCCTGTGTTGGCAATTGGTCAAACTGCAAAGAAAAGAAAGAGGTCAAATTGGAAAGCAAAGACTGCGAGTGGAAAGTCCAATCGTGGGTCCAAAAGAAAGACTGATTCTGATATTGCACCAGTGAATGATCCGAAGGAAGCAGTGTGCTTTTACTGCAACACCAAGGGACATTGGAAACGTAGCTGCCCTAAGTACCTGAAAGACCTTGAAGATGGCAAGGTTGAAAAGAGTGTTCAATCAGGTATGTTCATGATCGAACTCCATAATACTACAACTTCTAATTCGTGGGTTCTGGATACAGGGTGTGGTACTCACATTTGCAATGTATTGCAGGGTCTAAAGGAAAGTAGGAAGTTGAAGCATGGGGAGCTTAATCTAGTCATGGGAAACAGAGGAATCACGCATGTTACCGAGATTGGAAAGTATGAGCTCGTGCTGAACTCTGGAGTTAGGATAGATTTGAATAATTGCTGTTATTCGTCAGAAATGACTAGAAACATTATTTCATTTTATGTTTTGTTTAAGGATGGTTATCGGTTTTTATTTGACAATGAGAATGGTGATATTTTGGTTTATTTAAATGGTTGTTTTATATTTAAAGCTTCTCCTTACAATGGCATATATGAAAATGTTGAATGTGTTAGCAATTTGATTTTAAATGTTGATTCGTCTAATGAGCTTGATAAATCAAAATTGTGGCATTATCGTCTTGGGCACGTCAACAAGAAACGTATTGGCCAACTCCAAAAGGATGGAGTGTTGGAATCATTTGACCTCAAATCAGATGATGTATGCGAATCTTGTTTATTGGGCAAGATAACTAAATCACCATTCACCGGGTCGTGTGAAAGAGGTGAAGGACTGTTGGACTTGGTACACACAGATGTTTGTGGACCATTCCGATGTGCCACGAAAGATGGAAATCGATACTATGTTACATTTACTAATGATTACAGTAGATTTGGACATGTCTATCTGATTAAGCATAAGTCGGATACTTTTGAGATATTCAAAAGATATCAAAGCGAAGTAGAGAATCAACTGGGCAGAAAGATAAAGGTTCTCCGATCCGATAGGGGAGGAGAATACCTTAGTATCGAGTTTCTCGATCATCTTAGAGATTGTGGAATAGTTTCACAATTAACTCCTCCTAGAATGCCACAGCTTAATGGTGTTGCTGAGAGGAGAAATAGAACCTTGTTAGACATGGTTCGGTCTATGATGAGTCGGGCTACACTTCCGATAAGTTTTTGGGGTTATGCATTAGAAACAGCCGCTCGCATCTTAAATCTTTTACCCACCAAGAAGGTTTCAAAGACACCTTATGAGATGTGGAAGGGAAGACGTCCTTCTCTTGGTCACATCAAAATCTGGGGTTGTGAAGTTTTCGTTAGACGAGAAACTCAGGACAAACTAGACTCCAGATCCGAAAAGTGTCTTTATCCACAAGAGTCATTTGGATATCTGTTCTACAGACCCGCTGATAATGTGGTCTTTGTAGCTCGAAGAGGAGTGTTCCTTGAGAGAGAAATGATATCTAAAGAGGACAGTGGGAGTAAGATAGATCTTGAAGAAATTCAAGAGTCGGTCGATGAAGAACCTACAGTAAACACTGACGTTCGATAAGAGGTGGAAACACCTGTTGAACCTGAAGACATATCCTAACCCGTTCGCAGATCAAGTAGAGTTAGCAAGCCTCCTAAGTTCTATTATGGTTTCCATATAGAAGAATTGGATAAAATTAGTGATGGTACACTAAATGACTTAAATGAGCCTGCTAACTACAAGGAAGCGATGGCAGGCCCTGAGGCTGCTAAGTGGAAGGAAGCTATGAAAAGCAAAATTCAGTCTATGTATGACAACCAAGTTTGGAATTTGGTTGACGCTGCACCCGGTCTTAAGACGGTGGGCTGTAAGTGGATCTTCAAGAAGAAGACAGACATGGATGGGAAAGTACACACTTATAAAGCTAGGTTGGTAGCGAAGAGCTATACTCAAACCCACGAGATTGATTATGAGGAAACCTTCTCACCAGTAGCTAAGATTAAGTCAATTAGGATTATGCTAGCCATAGCTGTATTTCATGATTATGAAATTTGGCAGATGGATGTCAAAACCGCTTTCCTTAACGGGAAACTGACAGAGGATGTGTTCATGGCACAACCAGAGGGTTTTGAAAGTGCAAAGTATCCTAATAGAGTGTGTAAGCTTCAAAAGGCTATTTATGGACTTAAACAAGCCTCTCGTAGCTGGAATCTCTGCTTCCATGAGAAAGTCACAGAGTTTGGATTTTCTAGAAGCGAAGATGAGTCCTGTATATATGTCAAGTTCAGTGGGAGTGTTGTAGTCTTCCTAGTATTATATGTGGATGATATACTACTCATAGGAAACGATATCCCAACTTTGCAAGGTGTAAAGGATTGGTTGGGAAAATGTTTCGCTATGAAAGATGTAACACCCCCAAATTTGTTGATTTGCGGAAGCTTGATTTGGGTGTTACTAATCAATAACAAAGCACAAAGATAAATAGCAAACGACTCTATATGCGTCGTTTTAACAAAATACATTGATAACTGAAATGTTTACAACATTTGAAGCTTTACATAGCTCGAGTTAAATAAAATGATATTTCAGTACATAAGTACTTATACAAAATATACTAATGCAAGAAAATCTCAATCGTCTGTATGCTGACTCGAGCTAAATCCTGAAGCAGAAACATCCTACTGCTGGGTACCTGCGATATATGCTAAAAGGTCAGCTATAAAGCTGGTGAGCTCACAGGTTTGAAATCAAGTAATATCGTAGGAACCGCAAGATTTAAATAGTGAATTGCATCCAGCAATTAAATAATGAATTGCATCCAGCAATTAAATGATAATCATCGTGTATACAGCCATGAGCACATAGTTGAGCTTAACTCGAGGGCCGGGTCCCCTATAGAGAATTCCGGGCGAGGTGCCTCCACGAATGCCTAATCAACATTCGTCTTCCCAAATATTAGTACGTCCGTTTACCCGGTTAGTGCTTGCTAACCCGGACGAGGTGGGTCAATCCTATATGGTACCATATACTAATATTCACGCTACAACGTATTAACAACTATGCTGACGGAGGACTTTAAAATGATTAGTTTCGAAAAACTCATGTAGTATATGAAAAGTTGGTACTTGCGTTCACATGTTAAAAGTTGAGCAGTATATCACACCCCTGAGTAAAACAGTAAAAAGAGGGGCTATGAGACTCACCTGAGCCTGAATGCGTTTAAACAAACGTAAGTTGATTAGCGAGAAATGAAGTCCAACGACTTGTAACCTGAGGGTGTCCACGACACGCGATGGTTATAATCATGATTGGGTATCTCAAAAGATCACCCTTGTAGTTGTTACACAACTATATATATATGTCCAAATTACTACGATTTGGTTGATTTGTTAAGTGTTTGAAAACATGTACGGCCCGTTGGTGATGGGTTTGGAATAATAAACTTTAAGTATTATTATTTTGTAATAGGCGTTTTGCACTTAAAAGTGTGTCCCAAAGTGTTTTATAAGTCGTATCGTATAAGGGTTTGAGGTTATATAATTCCGACACTTAGTGAAATTGAGATTTGAAAACCTGCTGTTTTATGCGACACAATCATGCGACATTAACTGGGTTATGCGACACAAGGGCTGTGTCGCATAGAAGTGCGACACAAAGTCCATACGACACAAGGGTTGTGTCGCATGGATGCGAAATGCTGATTCAACAGCGACATAGTGATTGTGTCGTATGAGGATATGCGACATAGTGGTTGTGTCGCAGGACTTGCGACACTAAATATCAAGTACGACATAAGGTACGACACAAGGGAGTTTATGCGACACAAAAGATAAAATACGACACAACATGCGACACAATGCTTGTGTCGCATGGATGAACACCAGCCCAGAAAGTCCGGCTGTTCAACATTTTCCGGCCAAAAATCCGTTTTTAACCCGTTTTCAAGCTGTAATTTCGTGTTCTATACATTGTAATGGACATATACTAGTTATAATAACAACCACAAATGAAAAATACAAAGAATCGAGTGATTTCGGGATTTTGTCGGAAACTTACAATTTGCCGAAATGAAAATCCGGAAAGGTAGCGTTGTAGATCGTCGCGAGGTGGTCGTGAATCTCTAAAAATATTGGTGATCCGGTTGCGTTTGGTAGTAGTATTGTGCGATTTAGGTGGATGGTGGTGATTTTGATTAGTAGAGAGAAAATAGGAGAGAGAGAGAGATAAGAAAGGTGATAAAGTGAAGAAAGAAAGATGGGAGGTGGGGTTTATCCCCACTTTTCCAGTTTTCGCCCCGCGTTCCGTGTGGTGTTCGTTTGCTCCGTCGTTTAACGTTAAACGATTATTTACATTTTAATTATGAGTTTTAAAATACGATTTATTACGCGATATATTGTTTGAATATTTTACAAAATATTTATATTTGTGTTATAAAACGTAAATTAGTTTATTTAGTTTGCGCGTTTTAAATATTTTACATTATGTAAGTTTTGGGTTGTACGATACGAATGAATACGAAATATTATCATAATAATATTTTTGACATAAAAGTGTTATTTAATAAAATGAGTCACCAACGTCCGTATTAAATTGAATCGAAATACATTCGATTTAAACTGCGTACGATTTAATCAAATCGCATTTTCGTATATATTCAACAATATATATATAATTCGATACATTAATTAGCCTAACCAGGAACTAATTACATGTATTAACATATGATTAGGCACTAATTACTAGTCCTAATTTGGCGGGTGTTACAAAAGACTTGGGAGATGCATCATATATTCTTGGTATAAAGATTTATAGGGATAGGTCGAGACGTCTCATAGGACTTAGCCAGGATACTTACTTAGATAAAAATTTGAAAAGATTCAAAATGGAGAACTCTAAGAAAGGGAATCTACCCTTACATCATGGCATAAAGATTAGTAAGGATCTTTGTCCGAAATCTAAGGAAGAATCGGATAGAATGAGTCGAGTCTCATATGCTTCGGCTATAGGATCGATCATGTATGCCATGACGGGTACGAGGCCTGATGTCTCATTTGCTTTGAGCTTAGTGAGTCGACATCAGCTGAATCCTGGTGAAGGTCATTGGACAGCTGTAAAGAATATTCTAAAGTATTTGAGAAATACTAAAGACAGGTTCTTAGTTTATGGTAGAGAAGAGGAACTTAGAGTAACGGGTTATAGTGACGCAAGTTTCCAAACAGATAGAGATGATAGCCGTTCACAGTCTGGTTGGGTATTCTTACTGAATGGGGGAGCGGTGACATGGAAAAGTTCCAAGCAAGATACGGTGGCAGACTCAATGTGCTAGTCTGAGTACATAGCGGCTTGCGATGCTTCAAAGGAAGTCATCTGGATTGAGAAATTTCATTGGAGATCTTGGAGTTGTTCCAACGATACAAGATCCTATTGCTATTAACTTTGATAATGAAAGTGCAATTGCCTTGAGTAGAGAACTCAAGGATCACGGAAAGTCAAAGCACATTGAAAGGAAATACCATTTTGTTCGAAAGAAAGTCAAAGAAGGACATGTAATTGTGAACAGCATAAGATCAGAGGATAATCCAGCTGATCCGTTTACAAAGCCACTAGGAAAGTCCAAACATGATGAAGATGCTAGGAGCATAGGTTTAAGAGATAATGTAAAGTTTAGTTGTTAGTTTGAATTTGAAACGTTATAAACAATGATGGAAACTGTAATAGACTTGGTGATTAATAAATGGAGATTTTTTAATGGGAAGGAGTTCTACCATTCACAATTGTTTGTCGTTGTGTTTCAGTTTTGCATGTTTAGACAACACTTCTAGAGTAATAAGTTCTTACTCAAACCTCCACAGTCGATCACACTATAGGAAGTATGTGGTGAATTAAGACTATCATGAAGTGTTAGTAGATGTCTATGGAGATAGACATGGCATGGAGATTGCTGCAACACTCGTGGGTACTTAGTGGGATTTAAGTATAGGAGAAACCCATACTTAAAGAGGTCACTTCATGGATTAAATCACGAGTGATTTTAAGATGATAATATCTTCTATTCTTAAAATGGAGATACATGAGTATCTAGTTCTTCGAGTCTGTTATACTTTAGTCTATTCAAACGCTGTACGTAAATGCCAGTTATAAAGGGTATGCTAGGTATGATATGATGAGTTGACTAGTGCTGTGTAGTCGATATTTATTTGTTCCTTTTGCCTAAAATGGAAAAGAGATATCATGGGCCCTCTGATGATTAAAGATTGACTCTAAAGTGCTAGGCCTGGCCGAGACTAAGTTGATAGTTCAATAGTCTCATAAAGTCAATGTAATCGGAAATCAGAAAACTAATTATGAATCTTGAGATTGATTAAAATCCATGTCTCGATTCATATGATATCAGTAAAACAAAGGAATGGTTGATCACTTATCTAAAGGACTAACTCAAAGATGAGATCAGAGTTCGGCAGTTGGTTGGATGCACACTTTACATAGTTAATGTGAAATAGCCTTGAGACCAATAGTAGTTGATGAATTGTCCAAGTGGGAGACTGTTGGAATAGTGTCCAATATCGTAACTAATTGGTGAGATTATCATTAATGGTAAAGTCCTTTTTGGGTTGCCCTCATGAACCGTCAAGAGAAAGATGAAGGATAATATTAATAGTATTAATATTATATTTAATTAGTTGATTTATTAATTTATGGATTAAATTAATTAGAAATTAAAAGTAATTAAATTTGGCGGAAGATTCCAGAATCTGATCCAACCGCCGGTTGGAAGACCCAACCGCCGGTTGGGATTAGGGTTACTGAGGCGGTGGAATTCGCAGACTTGGAATACAAGTCAAACAACTCCAACCGCCGGTTGGAAGGTCCAACCGCCGGTTGGGAGTCGAATTCAGCAAACTTTGGGGTTTCTTCCACAACTATAAATAGGGACAGCCTATACCTTCATAATACACGTTTTGAGATACGAATTTTCAAGGATTTCAAAAATTCGAATTTCTCTTAGGTTTTTGGGTGTGAAGCATTAGAGGTATTCTACTTTGGGTACTTGCCTCCAAGTAACGAAGCTCTGCTCGTTGGTCTACGCGTGAGAAATAGGTTTTTTCTAAGGTTAGTGTTTTCCTTATATTCTCTTTGTTCAATTTATTCATTGTACTATGTTGTTAAAGTTAAAGATCCTTAGGGTTTTAGTTTCCTAATTGCCTTAGATTATTTAAAGTTTTGTTATTCCGCTGCGTATATAATAATCTAGTTAGGGAATAGAAAACCCAACAGTTACCACCTCTTGTTGAGTGTCAGTGTTTACCACAGTTTTGTCATCGGTCGATCCTTGAATCATTTCAAGATCAATTGTACTCCCACTGTCCTCTTTAGATATTATTTCTCTCTCAAGAAACACTCCCTTTTGAGCAACAAATATCTAAATAACTTCTGTGGATAACCAATGAAAAGATACTTTTCAGATCTAGCTTCTAGTCTGTGCTAAGTTTCTCATCTAATGATAACTTCACAACTCCAGATCTTGATGTGCCACTTTTTCCCTTCCACATCATCTTTCTTGGTGAGTATTAGATTTAAGATATGTGTAATTGTGTATAATGCCTAACTCTATAAGCTTATTAGAAGTGTTGCCCGACTCATCATAGATTGAACCATGTCTAACAAGATTCTTTTCTTCCTCTCAATTACTCCATTCAGCTATGGTGTTCTAGGATGAGTCAACTGTGAAACCATTCCACAGTGTCTAAGATGATCAAGACCCTTGATACTAAGGTATTCTATTCCCCTATCGGATAGGAGTACCTTTATCTTTCTGCCCATTTGGTTCTCTATATTACGTCCTAACACCTTTTTGAACTTTCAAAAGTGTCTGACTTATGTTTAATCAGATAAACATATCCATGTGTACTGAAGTAATCAGCAACATAGTAGCTATTTCCATCTTTTATGGCGCATTGGAATGGTCGACATACATCTATGTATACCAAGTTGAACAATCCATCACTTCTTTCATATAACATATGAATAGTGATTTAATCATCTTGCTCAATAAACTAGATTTTCATACATCATCCGATTTAAGGTCGAATGATTCCAACACTCCATACTTTTGGAGTTTGGGCAATATTCTTCCTTGTTTACGTGCCTTAGACGATATTGCCATAATTTGGATTTGTCAAGCTCTTTAGACGATCCATCATTTGAATTCCTTTGCTGACATATTCAACATTTTCTTATATGCCTTTGCAAGGAAGCGCTTTATCACCATTTTCATTATCCAATGAAAACTGATAATTATCCTTAAACAAGCATGAATGAAACTATGTTTCTTGTCATTTCTGACGAATAACAGCAATTATTTAAATGTATCCTAACTCCGGATTTTAGCATGAGCTCAACTTTCCAATGGGCATGACTCTTTTGTTTCCCATGACTAAGTTGAGCTCTCCATGCCTCAGACTTTTACTTTCCTTTAGACCTTGAAATATAGTGCAAATGTGAGTACCACACCCTATATAAAAGACCTACGAATTATAAGTCGTATTGTGGAGTTCGATTATTTATATACCTGAATCATTTTCAATCTTACAGTCTTTAAGGTCCTTCAGATATTTTGGGCAGCAACGCTTCTAGTGCTCCTCTGTGTTGCAGTATAATACACTGATTCCTTTGGATCATTGCTGGTGCAATTTCAGAATCAATCTTTCTCTTAGCCTCACGATTGGACTTTCCATTCGTAGCTTTTTCAGATCTCTTCCTTTCCTTTGCATCATGACCAATTGACAACACATGAGCTGCTGAGCCAAAAGGCACATCAATCTTCTTGATCCTTTGCTAAGTAATTTTGGAGTTCCATTATTCAGGTCTCTTTCTCATTCAAAACCTTTTGACATGAGGTTACAAATTGTTTGTAGACAGCTGACTGACCGGACAGATATTATGTTGACCAAAACTTAGTATCGAACATCATAATATTTCCGGTGAGCTTCAATCTCTTTTCGTGGGCTAATTCATTATCAATAGTGGGAATTTACTTATCGAGAATAAACTCCTTATTCTCGTCGGGAACATATTCCTTGTTCTCGTACCTACGGTTTCACAGCTCATCGAGAACATACTCCTTGTTCCTTAGAGTGAACCTAGGGTTACATCACCCGTCCATACAGTTTGAACTGGTAAGTCTTTCCCTCCCAAGAACTGAGAGTGGTGAGAAGTTTAGGTTATTTACGGAATTGGAAACGAGATGATTATTACCATTTTCAACAGATATTTTTGAGATAAAACTATTTTAGTTAGTCTGACTATTTCTTAATGAATTACCCAATATTTAATTAAGGCTAGGATCTATATTTTTAGTTTTATGAAAAGGGTCGCTGTAATTATATAACAAAATACTTTTGTCTATTTCATTTCTATGAAACTCCTAGATCTTTGAGATTCATTGATACCTATCAATGGCATGTTAATCTCGGTTATGCTCATCTACCATTCATGACTGGTATGCCGAGGATCATGAACTAGATGGTGAACTAACCATGCAAACCCCGCGTGGTGCCCGGCTCGATTACGCTCGAGAATCGCAAGTCCACATCACCTCTCAATATGTCCTCATATTAATGTGCCGGTTAACCACACACGCTCCGTTAACAGTCCATACGAGAAATGTGCGGTTCTCATGGGTTAGCATACTATTCACATTTTTTCTATAGCTAAAACGGGATTTTGTTTTACTATTTTAAGCCTAATTTTAATCTTAACAGCATCCTATCAAAAGTCCTAGGTAACTCCGTTGAACGCACTAAGAAGCGGAGAAGCAGGTCAGCACGAAGCTTATTAAAAACCTACTTCTTTAGGGAAGCAAAGCGACCCGCCTTATACCTCTCTTATAGTTTGTTCACTATGGGTGAGCCGATTTATCGATTGACTGACGATGTATTTAGACTTAAATGATACATATATATAAATCATATTATATATAAGGTCTCTCTTAAACATTTAAGGTTCAGGGTTCTCTTTTTAAAACATTTTAAAATTGAGCATACACTACAACAAAACTGATTTTATAGGACGCCCATAAGTGTCCTTAAAGATAACTTTATAGGACCTTTTTTCTAATAGGACTAATACCTTAAGCGTCCTATATAAAGGTGTTGTAATAAGTATAGATGTCCTAATATACATTATGAAACACTTTTATTAGGCGTCCTAATATACATTATGCAACATTTAAATTAGTCCCATAAAATACTTAATACAACACAGGTGGCGTCCTAAAAGGAACACAAAATAGGACGCTTTTTGATGTTCTAAATTCTAATACACAGTTACCTACTATTGCATCTTGAGACACATACGAACGTCCTAAAATCTCTAATAGGACATAATCATATGTTCCATTATATTAGTATCAAGACCAAAAAAATGGTTCTGATTAAATATTTTTGTTATGACCAATTTTTGTTGTACTAAAATTGATTCTCCTATATATACAATGGACAATCCCAAACTTCATGTAATAAATAATAGGAACATCATTCAATTATATTCAAACATGCCATTCCATAACAAAACTGTTTAACTCAACAAAGTAATAACATTGAAATAATGTATTCAAACATATACAAAATAATTCAAGAATAGCAAGGAAAAAAACTGGAAACATATAAGCTGAAAACCATGCATCTTCCTTGGACACCACCTACAATCAAATAACTTGTATATAAGTATACCATTAATACTCAATTTTGAGATTACAAAATTAGAAAGAGAGGCTAACAAACTTGACATACGGAATGAATGGACAAGGTCACACGATACTTGTGCCAATAGTATCTTCAATTGGTAAATGACCCGTTATACCTCGAAACAGACCAATTACACCAAGTAGCGCATCCAATACAACCCGACCCGTTGTCACCTACAAGAAAACATGCAAGTATAGAAACTCTCTACTTTAAAATGAAGTAAAATGAAGTATAAGAAATACAATTAAAATTAAGTAGATATTACTCTTACTCTCAGAGCAGCAACGAAGTCTGGACAATCATCACAATTATATAATCAAACAACTTCAAATCAAAGAATCTATCTCAAAAGTATTCTTATGTCCTTTTGGTTTACATTGGATACACATCTTTCAATGATATGTGAGTTGCATATATTGAATAGCACCTGCAAAAACTAATATTCAAAATTCTAAAATTAACACATACTAGCAAGTTTCTGTATACATCAAACTAACTACCAAGATATTATAGCCAACGAAGAATATTAATGATTCAATAATTGATTAAGCAGCAATATCTGCAAAATCATAAGGAGTTGAGTGTTTATTGGAACTAATTTGAACGTAGCAGTTACAAAAAACGAACTAATAACTAATAAATAAAAGAAAAACAGTACCAATCCAAACAAGTATGATAGCAACACAAGTTTCACCTACAAAGCAATAAACATAGGACATTTAGTTCTAAAGGAATAACTCACCTTTCATTTTGTGTCTATTAGAGCCTTCTTAGAATTCCAAGTACGGAACAAAAAGATAGAACAAGGACTCCAAGCTTGCCATCACTGAGATAAATAAAATCGCCAGATTGAAAGTTAAACTCAATGACAATGTTACAGCTTGTATACAAAACTTGTTGGGGGGCACTTGAACATGAAATATGATAAGTAATATCCAAGTCACGAAAGAAATGCTCAGACTGGCATGAAGTATTTCTGGAGCAACATCAATATTGTTTGATGGAAGTAGACAATAATGTATTAAAGTAACTGAACTATGCCAAGAAAATAATGATTGGAGATAGGATAAAGGCATATAAATGTTAAAATCAGCATCTAGAAACAGTAAGCCTATGTTAGGGACATCACAAGGTACAATTGTTAATGGTTTCATTTCAAGAGCTAGAATGCAAAAAGAAAGGTAAACAAGCAATATGGCTTGATGCATTATATAGAAAGCTAATATTCTATTGTAGACTCATGCTCAAGACCACATATTTAACATAAATTATTACTATTGAATTTCCTTTGAAAAGGCAATGTTCTCAAAATAGATGAATACCAAAATGATCACCTAACATTAACAAGCAGTTTTCACATTCACACAGCGTGAGCTTCATTCTAAACATATGAGTAAACAAAACCATGTCATTTTCTCATTCATTTATACATTGCTCGTTCTTTCGCCTCCAAACTAAATAAACACTTATAAATAATACAATTCTAAGTCAAGGATGAGCATGAATCAAAATCAATTATCAGGTAGTAATATAATCTCTTAATCCATTACCAATATATATTTAGTAAGATGCTCAATTTATGGATACATGTACATATGCAAGATACCTATTTGCTCTTGATATTGAGTTTTAAACTTAACTTTGCTACCAATCAAACACTGAAATGAATTCGTACGGCATGTGAGATCAATACGCCAAAAAGAGCTTCAAAATATCCTAATTCGGTTCATTCAATCATAATTAAAACAAATAATATATCTAACTGACCAATAATTTGAGCAAGATAGATAAAAGAGATAATACGTAGAGACATAGCCGAAGATATCTGTGCAGGCTGCGGCGCGATCGCAGTGACGGTGGTTATACAGTGACGGTGCAGATGGCTTTCCGACGAATGTTGCGGTTAGAAATTACGGAAACCTAAAGTCAAGAGAAATAAAAAATACAAGAGGAACCAAATTAGAAGATTAGTGTTCGACTCTTTCAAATGGATAATCGTCTAAGAGAATGAAAGGGATTTTTGGAGGAACAATCATTTTGTTTGATTTTGGTTGAAATCGATTGGCGGTGGATTTTGGAGGAACATTGGTTTTATTTTGAATTTAGGGAAAATTAAAGAGTCCACATTATCAAAAATAGTGTTGAAATATCATTAGCCAATAGCCAATGCTAAATGACCGTGGGTAGGGATAATTGGATTGTTTCATTTAATTATTTATTATTTTATTTTTTTAATTTGTTTGGAGCTTATACCTCTAGAAAAAATTACAACAAGATTCATAAACTTAATTAGTTACTTAAATGTTTAAATTTTGTGTATAAAGGGACCATTTAACTCATTGAAAAATTTCATTCTTTCTATTTCATTTACAACTTTTTAACCACGAGGATCGGGCCATTACAAAATATAAGAATTGATTAGAAACCAATCATTTTGAACTACAAATCTAATCTAATCTAAAAATAAATATTTAAATGTAAAGTCAATCGATAGTACAATAATTAATATTATGGTAAATATATTTTGTAACTACTTTTGACCCGCGATAAGCAACGTACCAATTTTATTAATTAATAATATATGCAATAAACTAGCAAAGTTGTAACATCCTCGAAATGGACCTAGTTGTTTATATATTATTTCTTGATTTAAATATGTATTTAAATGTGTTTGGAAATAATATTGTTTGAAATAGTTGAAATAATTGGAATAGGAGTCGAATATTCCAATGTGATAAGTAAATTATTAATTGTTGTAAATTAATATAGTTGACGGTACAATAAAATGTTTGGACTCGTAAATGGTTTTCGGGTTCCAGGCAATAGATTGAGATGGGGTATTAAATTATACCTGTATAATAGAAGGTCGGTTGAGGAACCGACTTAAGTTTCTATTTATATAACTTTCCTTTTTAGGAAGTTATTCATTTTCATTCCAAAAACTCACAGAAACTCTCTGAAAACCTCCAAATCAATCCAGAAATCAAATCAGGAAGTTGTGATTCTCGTGAATCTTCATAATCATCAGATTACCATCGTTAGATTCTTCAATCAGTAAGTATTCTTGAGTATTTAAGAATTTGATTTCGATTGAAATTTGGGAATTTGATGATTTGAGTGAATTTGGTGTTAAAAATCATGTTATAACTAGTACATGATGTTTATGTGATGTTATAAACTGTTTAAAGCTGTTGCAAACTGAGTTTTGAGGATTTGGGTATTAAATCCGTGAGTTAGGGTTTGAACAGTTCGTGCAGGTCTGGAACGAAGAAAGAAGCCGGCGGCTTCTTATTCAAGCCGGCGGCTTGTAGTTAGTCTATGGAAGCCGGCGGCTTCATAGCCGAAGCCGGCGGCTTGTGTGGGGTAGTATGAAACCGGCGGGTTTATACATGGACCCGGCGGTTGGTATAGGCTTTAAAATGTGGTTTTATTCTGTTACCACATTTAGTAATTTACCCGGTGGTTAGAGTGGTGAAGCCGGTGGGTGGAGTCCAGAAGCCGGCGGCTTCTAAGAGGAAGCCGGCGGCTTGAAGGGCTGGTGTAACATTTCTTGTTTGTTTGTTAATAAGTAAATTGATATATGATAATGATTATGTTGTAAATCATTAGTGCATAATTAGGAACTAGTAATCTTGATGTAGATTATGTTAAGTTCTTAATGTAAATGGTTGATATAAGTTCAGTATATTGATATTGATTACTAACTTATATTTGATTGATTGATTCACAGATATGGAGAAGACTCAGTGATATTAGACTACTGAGTGGAGGCCTGAGGTAGTCGGTGAGTGGATCTGTAACCTCAGTGTGATTTAGTTGTAATGATTTGATTTACAACGAGTAATTTATAGTATTACTTTGATATGATGCATCTGTGGAGATATCTTGCCATGATAGATTAACTAGTTGCTTACTTGGCTGATTGTGCTAGTATGTAAGATTCTGAGGTCAACTTGACTTGACAGTTGGACTTGGTTGTTATTGTAGACGACAGGAGATCTTGAAACTTGAAATGTTGGTTTGGAGATCTAGGTCGTGTGTGATTAACAACTGGTTATCGGTAATTTTGTATAGGCCAATACAGATGATTGATAAGAGTTCCTTGAGTACCAAACCGGTATTAGGGTATCTCAGGAGCCACCGATCCTCATGACGATTGATAATGATTGATTGGTGTAGCTTGACATTGATTGGATGTCGAGTGAATGATTGATTTTCTGTTTATTGTTATTTGATGTAAACAGATTGTTATGCTAGGTTGTACTGTTACTTATAGTTTCATTCACTTAGCTTTATGCTAACCCCATCACAGTTCTTCCTGCAGGTTAAAATAGAGGGGACATATTGGGCAGGGCAGGAAGTGTTTGGAATTGATGGAATGTTTGACAGGCTGTTACTCTGATTTAATTTTGATAATCCAAGAAATGTTTTGAATTATATAACACCGAGTTTGTTGAAATGTCATGTGTAATAAGTTTGAAAAAGTTTAGTGACATTTTAAGTAATGTAAAACATTGATAGTATGTTTTGAAATATACGCTTCCGAGTCGCAATTATTATATGATTGTTTATAATTAAACGAGGGGTGTTTTAAGCTGGTATCAGAGCAATAGTTTGGGTGAATTGGACTTGATAGAATGTTCAATCCTAAACTTTGATGAGTTGAGTCAAACATTCCAGTGGGTGTGGGTTTAGTTGATTAGTGAATGTGTGAGAAAGTGATTAGTTGAATATGTATTAACCCTTAACAAGTTGTGAAGTTGTTGTTTGATTGCAGAGACGGAGGAACATGAGTATCTGATTGGTATATTTCATGTTTCCTCAATACTCGTTGGCTTAAGATTGCCAGGTAATCTTCGATAAGCCTATGTTAATTTAAATTAACTTGAATTGTTTACTCTGTTATGTTGAGTAAGCTTTGTTGTGAAGTTAATTTAGTCAGACTGATATGATTCCCCAGTTTTGAGTCAACTAATGATTGTTATAGGTTGACATGAGGATAGAGGTATTGAATGGGATACTCATTGTGGTGGTTATTTCTGATTGAATTGAAAATGCATAAATGTGATTAAATGAGTAGATAAAGAGTTGATTAAGGTTTAACATGATTGATGTTGGAACCTAAGGAGTGTCTTTATTGGTGAGACAAAATAATTGATAGTATTATATTAGTAGATTGATCACAATGTGTGATTTGAATCCTGTTTAAGGATAGTGGTGTCATTTGATTTGAGAATGACTGCTATTTGAGAAAATATGTGTTTATGTGGCTATATGATGTGTTAGGATTATAGCTAAACACTTGATATAAACCAACAAAATGATAGGTTTATGAGAAATATAGCTTATGATAAAGCTAAATTGATTGAGAAAGTGATAGGTCTTTCTGGTTAATTGTAAATTAATAGATGAAATATTTAAAAGTAACATGATTGAGTAGGCTTGTTGTGACAGTGATGCTTGATATGATAGCATAGGTCAAAGTGATAATAATAATTAAGTAAGAAGTGTCCTGAATTTTGGATGTAAATAGGGACATTGATTAGTGTAAGTAATGAAACAATGATGATGAGTTATCATGTGTTTGAGGTTTCAGATAAGTGATATACTGAGTAATTCAGTTGTTGAAAATTAAAACATTGTGTGTATGTGAGATGGCTTACATATGTAAGGTTGAATATGTAAGTAGTAAGCTGATTTTGAGTATGTGTCAGCTGTTAGGAATTATTTAAAAGGATTTTGATTGATTTGAAATCATAAGAATAAATCACATTGATAATTATAATGTAGAGTAGCCTGAGAATGGATTGTGAAGAACATAATCTTGCAACGCCTGATCACCGTTGTTATATTATGTTGTGCCACATGAACTTGTTGAGGCTACTTGGTATAAAATAAATGTAATGTGATTTTGAATAAATGGAGCATGATAGTATGTTAAGTTGTTTAATAATTGTTTTGATAAGAAAACAATCAGTTGATAGAGCTATGATATTTGGACTGTAAAGATGCCAGTGTAAATGATAATTGTCATTGATAGATGTTTTAATGATAAACATAGATGACTAATATGATTTTGTTGAAAATGTAATTGTAACTGATTGTGTTAAATTGACCTTAGGTGAATTTGATAGTGTTTAAATGAATCACTATTTTGTATCTGGCTTGTATGAAGCCAAGGTTGATACATGTTAGTATTGTTTGGCTTAAGGAATTCCTAGTAATTATTGAATGTAATAATTAGAAGTCAATGTTTGAAAGTAAACATACAATATGAAATGGCTTGTATGGAGCTAAAATTGATGTAGGTTGACTTTGTCCTTGTGAAGGATTGATAAGATTATTGAAAGTAATAATTTGAAATATATGTTTGAAAGTGAACATATAAGATGAAATGGTTTGTTGTGAGTTAACTTGATAGTATGTTAACTTTGAAAGTCAAACCATGAATAGAAAATGGTGTATAAAATTAATTGCTTGTGATTGATTTGAGTTTGGGTCAAACTTGAGAAAAGCAATTAGAGAATTTTATTGATTGGTTGGTTGAAACCAGAGTTGACATGTAGTCAACTGTGTGTGTGAAATAGTATAACATAGATTGTAATGTTATGATTGTGTGGAATATGATTGAATTCCTAAATTGTATTAAGTTGTGAAAACTTGAGTAATTACTTAAAGCTAGTATTAAGTAATTGAAATAGTGTTAAGTATAATTGAGTATTCAGTTAGGAAATATATGATATTTGAACTGAATATGTGTTAGAAAATTTTACAGATATGAAGTCATTGAATGATATGACAGTTGTAAATTGTTGAAAGGTGCAAATTAAGTCACATTGATTAGAATTGTGATAAGAAAATCTTACCAGTGTATGAAGCTTGTGATGATAGCTTTGATTGGATAAGAATGTGAGATAAGAAATAATTGAAAGTTATTATTAATGGTTGCCTAGATTGACTGGTACCTCATGGTGAATTACTTAGGTATGGAAAGAATTGAATGGATTCTTTTGTTATTTGTTGATAGTATACAAATGAAATAAGTGATAAAGTGGTAAATTGGGATTAGATCCAAATAAGGTATGATATGAAAGTATATCTGGAGTTGGATGGTGTTAAAGATTTAGTTGATCTTTGTTTGATAAATTGAGGAAATATGAATTGAATGATTGTTCATATTTTAAGAAATTGTATGTGTTAGAGGGTAAGGGAAACCTTGAAATTGATAGGTGATAATTGTATTCACCAAGCTTTTCTTGTAAGTTTAAGTTAAATTGTTTAAGTTATATACGAGTTGGTAAGTATATAAGTGAAACATAGAGTTGTTGATTGGTAATTGTTCCATGTCCTGTGGTATGGATATGTGATGACTAATAGTACTGAGAAGGCTTGATAAAGACTTTACCCGTCTGAATGGCCTAGTATATAGAATGAAATGGAATTGTTGTGTATGTGTCCATTTTAGAGAATATCTGAAATTGTGTAAGTATATATGTGTAGTATACATGATAATAAATGGCATGATAAGTTTTAATAGATTGAATTAAAATGTGCCATAAGATATGTGGAGGTTAGTTAATTGTGATTAACTTGATGTAGATTTTGTTGGAAATGTGTTGGAAAGTAGCACATTTTGATAATGTGATATTGTGATGCTTGACCTGTAGTATCATAATATGTGGATTAAGACTGACTTAGTTGCTAGATTGACGGGATCTAGTGTTGAATGATTGGGTGGTTAAAGTTGTATAAATTCTAATTGCTTGTGATTAGTAGTTTAAGATTGTAAAGTTGAATTGAAATAACTGGTTGCTAAGAGAATATTATTGATGTCTTACCAGTTTAAGTAATAAATAAGTTTTAACTTGATGGTTAGTTAGACTTTGGAGATACATAGTAAGTATTGATGGGTATACTGTAGTGTATAATCATTAGTGTTGTGATTATTGGTTGTGTAAATTGTTGTTGTTGACAATTGATAGATTGTAATGAAAGGAGTTACAAGCAGAAATAAGTCAATGTAGAGGTTGGTTGAATGTAGGTAATATTTGATTGTGGTACTATTGTTGATTGAGCAAAGTACTTGTTGATTGTAGTTTTACCTACTGAGTGTGACCTCTGCTTTACTTATTTAGGTGATATGAATCTGGAGTACTTTTAAGTAAAAGATTTCATATGATTGTAGTGATATGTGAATATGATTGGTTATTCACAAGAGTATAGGTATGAAACTTTTGGATGAAAAGTTGACCTAGATTTGAATTTTAAATCTTTGATAGTAGAGATTTGAAATTGTTATCTGTTATTAGACTGATTGTAAGTCGTGAGTTGAATTTTATTTCAATATTGCTAGGAACATTGTGGTTTGATAACCACTGTTGTGATAATGTGATTGCTGTTGTATTTATAACAGGGATGAACAGTGATAATAGGTTAAAGATTTTAGCATGTTGCTAATTTCTGATTGCATAGACCTATTAAGTGATTGTAGGTTTCACTTGTTGAAGTAAGTGTTTGTCTATAATATATATCTGATTGATGATATTGATTAGACGCACTGTATGTGTAAGTAGGAAAAGATAGAAGCATGTACATTTGGATATGTGCATGTGGAAAGAATTCAAACAGTCTAATTATAGTTGTAAGTTGCTATTGAGGACAAATGTATATTAAGATATATGTGATTATATCACAATAGTTAGATTGATTGAGGTTAGATTTCGGGGACGAAATCTCTTTAAGGGGGGGAGAGTTGTAACATCCTCGAAATGGACCTAGTTGTTTATATATTATTTCTTGATTTAAATATGTATTTAAATGTGTTTGGAAATAATATTGTTTGAAATAGTTGAAATAATTGGAATAGGAGTCGAATATTCCAATATGATAAGTAAATTATTAATTGTTGTAAATTAATATAGTTGACGGTGCAATAAAATGTTTGGACTCGTAAATGGTTTTCGGGTTCCAGGCAATAAATTGAGATGGGGTATTAAATTATACCCGTATAATAGAAGGTCGGTTGAGGAACCGACTTAAGTTTCTATTTATATAACTTTCCTTTTTAGGAAGTTATTCATTTTCATTCCAAAAACTCACAGAAACTCTCTGAAAACCTCCAAATCAATCCAGAAATCAAATCAGGAAGTTGTGATTCTCGTGAATCTTCATAATCATCATATTACCATCGTTAGATTCTTCAATCAGTAAGTATTCTTGAGTATTTAAGAATTTGATTTCGATTGAAATTTGGGAATTTGATGATTTGAGTGAATTTGGTGTTAAAAATCATGTTATAACTAGTACATGATGTTTATGTGATGTTATAAACTGTTTAAAGCTGTTGCAAACTGAGTTTTGAGGATTTGGGTATTAAATCCGTGAGTTAGGGTTTGAACAGTTCGTGCAGGTCTGGAACGAAGAAAGAAGCCGGCGGCTTCTTATTCAAGCCGGCGGCTTGTAGTTAGTCTATGGAAGCCGGCGGCTTCATAGCCGAAGCTGGCGGCTTGTGTGGGGTAGTATGAAACCGGCGGGTTTATACATGGACCCGGCGGTTGGTATAGGCTTTAAAATGTGGTTTTATTCTGTTACCACATTTAGTAATTTACCCGGTGGTTAGAGTGGTGAAGCCGGCGGGTGGAGTCCAGAAGCCGGCGGCTTGAAGGGCTGGTGTAACATTTCTTGTTTGTTTGTTAATAAGTAAATTGATATATGATAATGATTATGTTGTAAATCATTAGTGCATAATTAGGAACTAGTAATCTTGATGTAGATTATGTTAAGTTCTTAATGTAAATGGTTGATATAAGTTCAGTATATTGATATTGATTACTAACTTATATTTGATTGATTGATTCACAGATATGGAGAAGACTCAGTGATATTAGACTACTGAGTGGAGGCCTGAGGTAGTCGGTGAGTGGATCTGTAACCTCAGTGTGATTTAGTTGTAATGATTTGATTTACAACGAGTAATTTATAGTATTACTTTGATATGATGCATCTGTGGAGATATCTTGCCATGATAGATTAACTAGTTGCTTACTTGGCTGATTGTGCTAGTATGTAAGATTCTGAGGTCAACTTGACTTGACAGTTGGACTTGGTTGTTATTGTAGACGATAGGAGATCTTGAAACTTGAAATGTTGGTTTGGAGATCTAGGTCGTGTGTGATTAACAACTGGTTATCGGTAATTCTGTATAGGCCAATACAGATGATTGATAAGAGTTCCTTGAGTACCAAACCGGTATTAGGGTATCTCAGGAGCCACCGATCCTCATGACGATTGATAATGATTGATTGGTGTAGCTTGACATTGATTGGATGTCGAGTGAATGATTGATTTTCTGTTTATTGTTATTTGATGTAAACAGATTGTTATGCTAGGTTGTACTGTTACTTATAGTTTCATTCACTTAGCTTTATTCTAACCCCACCATAGTTCTTCCTGCAGGTTAAAATAGAGGGGACATATTGGGCAGGGCAGGAAGTGTTTGGAATTGATGGAATGTTTGACAGGCTGTTACTCTGATTTAATTTTGATAATCCAAGAAATGTTTTGAATTATATAACACCGAGTTTGTTGAAATGTCATGTGTAATAAGTTTGAAAAAGTTTAGTGACATTTTAAGTAATGTAAAACATTGATAGTATGTTTTGAAATATACGCTTCCGAGTCGCAATTATTATATGATTGTTTATAATTAAACGAGGGGTGTTTTAAAAGTTCTTGTCGAGGTAGGTTATTTTGATAATCAGTAACCGGGACAACCGGTAAATATGATTATTCATCATTATATATTTATTAATATTGCTTGTTTGCCCACCTTCTTTTCTTGTATGACAAATTTTTGAATAATTTTCGTTTTTCTTAGTTGGCGTAATGCTCGTTATTGTATCTTAACACATTGCCTTCAAGCATGTGAATCCAACTAAGGCCGAACTAGAAAAGGCTCAAGCTTAGCTCAACTAATGTAAAGTTTTAGTTTGACTCTGTCTCTCGACAAGCTTTCACGATACATAAAGTTCATGTTGAAAATTATTCAAGATAGCTCGAGTTCGGCTCGAAAAGCTCCAAGTTTTACATGAAATTAATTTGGAATTTCTAAAAGTTAATTCATATACATTAAAAAATCAAACATGTTAGCTACATATAAAATTACAACATAAAGTGAAACTAGTTAACAACTTTGTAAATTAATATAAAATGTTAGAATCCAATAAGAATATTACGAAAAATCAAAAGTAAGTACATATCTTAATAAATATTAAATATAGTATATGAAGCACCCTGATGATGTCATCGAAAATTTAATTGGCCAATAGAATTATTTGATTTTGTAAAATTAACTAAAAATTTAGGACTCTATGACATCATAATTCATGATATAAAAAAAATTAAACGAAAGCTTTTATTATATTCAATTTAATATATATATATATATATATATATATATATATATATATATATATATATATATATATATATATATATATATATTTTTTATTTATGTGTCAATCGTAGATTTTTTAGATAATTGTAACATATATAAATCCTTATTAGATAAGAAGCTTATTAATTTAATGCTTATTTTAATGAATTAAATGATCCGTGTGTATACACGGGTTTAAACACTATTATTTATATAAATACCAGGTGAGGACCCACGACAATGCGGGCTACTAAATCAAAATTGTTATAGATTTGAAGTTTTATTTTTAAATTTGATAAATTAGTATAAATGTTTATGTGTTAAATGTAAAATCTTATAATTCGTATATGTATAGCTTTAAGACCCACGACATGGGGTAAAGTGTAACATTATTATTTTATAATATAATTTATTTATATATAGTTGGATTAAATTAAAAAACTCCATCGAAGGGTCCAGATTCCTCCATGGTATTTTGGTTTAATTATATTTTATATTTATATTATATTTTAGATTTAGATTAGATTTTAGATTTAGATTTTAGATTTAGATTAGATTTAGATTTTAGATTTTAAATTAGATATACATATTACCAAAATCTTGAAAAGTTCGATATTATTTTATCTCATGTTAATAGTTCGGCTCAAAAATCAGACCCAAATGTAGGCCAATGCAGGCTGCACAACCAAAAAAGCCTTTCCAATTTTAACGGCAGAATTTATGAATTACTCCGTATATACTTTTTATTTGGAGCATGACGTAAAACTTATACTAGTCCTACTGATAATGGAACTGTGATTAAGACCTGTTGGTGGTGGTTCGAATCTTTTTGTTGATTTATTTTATTCGCTTACGATTTAGATCTCTTTCCTTATTCTATGTTCTAGCAGAGTATAAATTTGCAAAATAAAAGTATGTAAATACTTTGTTCATTTATTTATTTATTTATTAAAAGATAAAACTTATATATCAAATGTTGTATTAGGCTCGAGAATACTCTATCGAATAAGTATCCTGTAAACTTACTATAATAAGACTCAAATATCATGCGTTATATTGTGATTTACAGTGATAAGACCAAAATAAATAAGCGTCCTATAAAATTTGAAGTAATAAGACTCATTTTTAAAAGTGTCCTATTAGACTCTACATAATATGACATCTTAGAAATAACATAGACTCTACATAATACGACATCTTAGAAATAACATCCTATAAAACTTAAGTAATAGGACTAACAACATGGTGTCCTATTAGATACTACAATATAATGAATTAAAAATTTTAGTGTCCTAATAAATATGTTTTTAGGACACCTCTTCAAAGCGTCCCACGAAAAAAAGTCCTAAAAAGTCATTTTTGTTGTAGTGATATATTTTAAACCATTAAAATACTAAGGTCTGATTAGTAAATAAATTAACTGTATACATATATAAATCTATTATACATATATATTTAATTTAGTTATTTGGACAAAATAAAAGACAGTTTTATTTCCAAATAATATAATTTATCTACATTTTGTATTGCTAACCTTATTAAGCCTACGCTCTGATACCACTGTTGGGTTTTCTATTCCCTAACTAGATTAACATACGCAGCGGAAAATAACAATTAATCTAGATCAACTAGGAAACTAAACCCTAAAGGACCTTGACTTAATAAAGCTATTAACAATAATAAAATAAATAGATAAATGAGAAAATACTAACCTTTGAGAAAACCAATTTCTCATGCGCAGACAACCTTGCAGAACCTGCACGCAGATTCCTTGCTCGACCTTCCATGCTTTGGATGGCAAGTGCCCAAAATAGAACACCTCTAATGTTTCACACCCGTGAACTAAGAGAAACTCCAAATCCTAGGGTCCCAACTCTAAGTTGTAAAAACTCTTACAAGGATTCGGAATGAGAAAGAGAGAAAGAACCAAATTAAATTCGGATCTGGGATGATTGGAAACCTTGGATTAGGCCTCTATTTATAACGGGAGAGGGAGCCCAGGGTTTTATCCCTTGGCTGATGTGGGACAACTGAATTCGTCCTCCAACCGCCGGTTGGAGCTTCCAACCGCCGGTTGGACTTGATTCCTGCCCAAGTAACAACCCGTGTCACTGACTTACAAAACCCTAGCCTCCAACCGCCGGTTGAACCTTCCAACCGCCAGTTGAACTCGCTTCCAGAATATTCCTTTTAGTTTCTAATTAATATCCAATTAATAAACTAACTAAATATTCTTTATAGTTTCTGTTAATTACTTTTAGCTTCTAATTAATTTATCAACTATGATAAATTAACAAACTAAATAATTAACTTACAATATTAATTCTAATTAATATTATCTCTCAATTAGTTTCTCTTACTGTTCATCGAGGGCAACCCAAAAAGGACTCTACATTTAGAATAGTCTTACCAATTAGTTATGACCTTTGACACTATTTTCAACAGTACGATGATTTCTAGTAGTAGTAAATCAAGTTGCTGATTGTTCTTCAATTTGAGTTTGGGTATGGTTATTTGGTAATTGATTGGTATAGAAATTGAAGTAAAAACAAGTTGTTGATACTAATTTGATGTTAGGTGATGATAGTTGTTGAATTTTGAGGTTAGAAAGTCGAATATGTAACTGAGCTTGTAGTTATTTGAGTTAATGTTCTTATCTGTGATGTGTATCAGCAAAGAACTTTAGGTTGTTGGACTGCAGGTAGAACCCGGCTGTTTCTTTGAGAACCCGGCTGCTTGTTTGCCAAGCCGGCTGCTTCCACACACTTTAAAACGAGACATGGTTCTGTTACCACATCTTTTAATTCACCCAACTGTTACTATAACAAGCCGGTTGCTTGTTCAAGGAACCCGGCGGGTCCCAGACCCTAGCCGGCGAGTTCTTTGGCTTGAGACAGCAAACCAGTTTCACTTTTTAATTTCATTTTTAATTGTTTTGTTATATGTTATAACATTAATAAACAAGTAAAATGGTATGATAATAAGTGAAATTATGAAATGATATGTATATGTTAAAGTGTAACAAATGTAATTGTCATTGTTGATTTGTATGATACACTTTTACTTTGGGTATTGATATTTGGAATGGGTTACTAATTTGAGCAATTCTGTTGTGTTCTCGGATAAACAGAAGACTCAATAATATAAGACTTTTGAGTTGGAGACTGTGACAGACAGGTGAGTGGATCTGAAACTCACAATCTGATTTAGTTGTGACTGTTTGGTTACAACAAGTAAACGTAGATATGATTGTTAGATTGTTTAGTCTGAATTGTTAATTACGAATCTACGTGCTATCTGGCCTTCGGGCATCAGTTGTTATTGAGGTCAACATGTTGTTGGGCTAGTTGTTATTGTGTGTTTAACACAGGGACTTTGTACATGTGTTGTGTGTAGAACCTGTGTTTGATGATAATAACAATTAGCTATCGGTCTCTTCTGTATTGGTCATACAGATGGACGGTAAGTGTTCTTTGAGGGCCACCGCGGTAGTAGGGTTCCTCAAGAACCACCGATCCTCATTGATTATTAATGTGTGTTTACGGTTATTTGATGTAAACTGATAGTTATGCTAAGTTGAATTGTTTGTGACATATTCATTCACTTATCTTCGTGCTAATCCCACTATATTACTTCCTGCAGGTCATGTTTTGAGATAAAGGCGTGCAGGAAGCTGATGCTTTTGCAAGGAATGTTTGACAAACCATGAACTCTGATATATTTTTGTGATAAATCAAACATGTTAAAATTATATAACACCTCGTTTGTTGTATTATGGTTTAAGAAATTCTAAACTATTGTGTGTCAAGTTGTGAATCAAGTTTATGTACATTTTATATAATGTATAGTAATGAAATATGTTTTAAATTCTACGCTTCCAAGTTAAATACATTAAATTAATGGTTTACAATGTGAGGGGTGTTATAAGTTGGTATCAGAGCATAAGTTTGGGCGAATTGAACATGGTAAGTGTTCAATCCCAAATCTTGTTTGTGTTAAGTCAAACATTCCTGGGTATGGGATTTAGCATTGTATGTGAAACGGTTAGTAGGTAGGTACTAACGATTAATGAGTGGTGAGCTGTTGTTGTGAATACAGATATGGCAGATAACGAGCAACCGACCATTACCCCTAATGATGCCTCCAGGACTGATGTTCCTCCTGAGACTCTTGATAATAGGAATGGGCATACTGGTACTTCATTTTCTGGTGAAGAAGTAGATAGAGATGAGTATGTTCTTCAACTAGAGGATGAATTACAAGCACTCAGGAAGTATAAACAACTGATGAAGATTGGATCATCTCAGCCTCATTCACAGCCATAGCAGCCTGTATTTAGTACTATTCCTCCATTGGTATCATCCTCCCAGATATTTACATCTTTACCATTCTCATCTCAGCCGCAGTATACTTTTGATACATCACAATAGACTTCAGTTCCGTTTTCTTCTTCTGGGCCATTTGATTTTCGGATTCCTATGTTTCCACCACCCCAAAAGAATAAGGTGTGTTCTTTTAAGACTTTCATGGCTAGTAAACCGTTTGAATATCAGGGTGATTCAAATCCTTCTGTGACTATAGATTGGTTGAGGGATATTGAAAGAAAATTTGAGGTTTATCGCGGTGAGGAATAAGTTAAAGTTCCGTATGTTGTTCAACTTCTGAAAGGACAAGCCATGACTTGGTGAGATTCAATTACTGCAGCCTTGACACCGCAGCAAAAAGAATCTATTCGATGGTCAGATTTTTATAACGAGGTTTGTAAACAGTATTGTTCTGACTTCGACATGTCTTGTATTAGACGAGATTTTATGGAATTGCATATGACAGATAGAATGTCTATTGATGAGCTGATTTTGCAGTTTTCTGAGAAACTAAGGTTTGTTCAACAGTGGGTTCCGGATGATAGAACCAGGATAGAACATTTTGTTGGTACTTTACCACCCACTTACCGGACCACAGTGAGATTAGCTGGTTCTCTTTCACAGGCTTTCAATCTTGCTCGATCAGTAGATAGTGATTTGAGAGCTCAGGATGATCAGAACAAGGATAAGTCCTTGCAGAAATCTAGAGGTGATTCCTCTAGCAAAGGTAAACAAAGATGGCAGAGTTATAAACAGAACCAGAGGTCTAGTGATAAAAGTGATACATCTGACAGATCTACTTGGTGTAGCACTTGTAAATCTAAGCATACTAGACCATGTACTGCACAGACATATAAGTGTATTAAATGTGGTGAGCTTGGGTATGAGTTTAAAGATTGTAAGTATCCGAATTATGTTTGTTGTAACTGTAAGAAAGAAGGTCGTCGAGCTGGTTTTTGTCCTGAGGCGAAAAGACAGGGTTATGTTTCTGTCGGGAGTTCGTCATCTTCCGGTCAGAAGCGGAAGAATCCGCCACCAGCAGCGAGTAGGGCATTTCAAATGACAGTTGATGAAGTTGTCCACACAGATGATGTTATTACAGGTACTTTTCTTATAAACTTTTTACCAGCACGTGTCTTATTTGATTCAGGAGCAAACTGTTCCTTTATATCTTTGAGTTTCTGTGATAAACTGAATTTGATCCCTACTGCGATTATCAAACCTGTTGAGGTAGAAATAGCTAGTGGCAAATTGGTTCCTGTTATCACATAGGTGACTGAAGCTAGTATTATGATAGAGGGCCAGACTTTTCCTGTTTCATTTTTGTTGATGCCAATTCCTAGTTTTGATGTGGTTATTGGTATGGATTGGTTAAGTCATAATAAGGCGAGTATAGAATGCCATAAGAAGTTGATAAAAATCCCTATTTATGACGAGTCATATGTCATGGCTCGAGGAGAAAGGGAAAATGGGTATATTCCTTTAATTTCTATGATGAAAGCTAGGAAATCTTTGTCTAAAGGTTGTGAGTCTTACCTAGCTTATGTTATTGATGCCAAACTGGAAAAGAAATTTGTCTCTGATGTCCGGGTAGTTTCTGAATATCCGGAGGTATTTCCTGATGAATTGCCTGGTCTGTCCCCTATTAGAGAAGTTGAATATCAGATTGACCTTATTCCTGGCTCGACACCTGTAGCTAAAGCTCCGTATAGATTAGCTCCTTCAGAAATTCGTGAAATGATGAATCAGATTCAGGAATTATTAGATAAGGGGTTTATTAAACCGAGTTCTTCCTCGTGGGGTGCACCAGTTCTGTTTGTTAAAAAGAAAGATGGTACTTTTAGAATGTGCATTGATTATCGTGAATTGAATAAACGAACAATAAAGAATAAGTATCCTCTGCCCAGAATAGATGAATTGTTTGATCACTTGCAGGGATCGTCTTTTTATTCTAAAATTGACTTGAGGTCGGGTTATCACCAGGTTCGTGAAGAAGATATTCCTAAGACTGTTTTTCGTACCAGGTATGGTCACTATGAGTTTTTGGTGTAAGTCCCTAGTTCTTAGGATCGATAACTTCGTTATCTATAGTATTAAGGTGCGGAAACCCTCAATACGTTGTTATCTTACTATAACAAATAAGTTCGCGTTTATGTGATTAATAACTAATATGCTTTGCTTTAATCTTTAGATAATCAAATCCTAGCCGTTAGTCGTTAGGTTTTTCTCTGGAAACTGAAATCGCAGAAGGTCTGATCGCCAAAAGTATTATGCCAAAGTTATGTTTTTCACGAGTTGAAAACATATATATATTCTTCATCTCAACTCGCAGCCGCTGGGCCTGCGAGTTGACTCGACTCGCCACAAGCCCAAGCCCAGTTTGACTTTGGCTCGCTATGCTTATTGCGGATCCAGATCTCATCTCGCAAGACCAATCCTGCGACTTGAGATCTTGTCTCGCCAAACTTAGTTATTTCATTTTCGATATTCGTCTAACACTTTAACACATTTAATATATTTAACGAATATTAATAACAAAACAAATATTCATTTACAAATCTAAACCAATTGTACAAACATGATAACAATTACACCAGTCCTATTTCAAGCTAGATCTGTTTTCACAAACTATGTTTCAACATACTCCCCCTTGACAATAACTCTAGCGTCTTTATCTTCATATTGTCTTTGGTCTTCAAGAGTAAATCTTACTTCCTGCAAAAATCTTAAGCTTGATGCATGTTTTAACCATCCTATGATAATCTTGTGCTAAATCACCCCATGCAATAGTAGATACGATCTTGTTCTTGTACAACATAATCAGATCTGCCTTTGACAAATTCATCAGGTGTCGGTGATCATAAACAAGAAGAATCTCCTTTTCTCCATCAGGATAATCATCATCAGCTTCAATCATAAAGGCTTTACCTGTCGCAGCATCTACCCCCCAATATTTCAGTTGTCCCAAAATATTCTGAGGCATGGTCTTCATAGGTATTTGCTTAATACACTTGACCGCTGGATATACCTTCTTTCTTCTTCTTCTTCTTCTTCTTCTTCTTCTTCTTCCAGTCCTCTGACTTTTCTCTTTCAATTTAATCGTTGTTCCTTTCCTTGGCTTAATCTTTGAAAACTTCATAGATAATCCCTCAATCCTGATAATACGCTCAACATACTTAGAATAGTCATCATTACTTGGATTTATCATATCTAATCTAGCCAAGTCTCGAATCTCATATCGAGGCAACGAACTAAACACTGCAAGCTTCTTCTCAAAATATTGAACCCCGTAAACCTTTTGATCGCGAAGAGCTTCAGGTCAGAGTCATAATACCATCCAATAATGCCAGATTTGAGTACACGCATTCCAGTAATATCAACTTCTTTCAAAATGCGTGGCTTCTTTTCGTTTGTCTTCTTAAGCATTTCTTGGATAACATAGGATTACCAACCAAATGTTTGTATTTATCCTCAATTTCTTCAACTTTAGTATCTGAATCTTCATAAGCATTTTAAAAGCTTCTAAATCAATAACCGATTCTCCTTGTTCATTCACAAAAACAAATTCAGTCGTTGACGGATTCACAACATGTTCATCTACATTTGCATCCAGATCAACACCTTCATCTATCTCATATTCAAATACCGCAGTCCAGTCTTCTGGAAGTTTGAACTCTCCTTCTTCAATATTATAATCAATTTCTTCATCTATCTCATCCAAAAGATCATCTTCTGAATCTGATAGATCAAGCATTTCCAATTCTAGAGAAAAACATAAATACAAATATATTAATAATTCAAATTCTTTATTGATTTCCCTGAACCAATCTAAAAATTCCTTTATTAATCCTTTTTATTATTAAACCATAATATAAACGCATTCTATATAACTTTTAAATCTTTTATTGATTACCCTGAATCAAACTAAGATTTCTAAAGTCTTATGTCAAACACTTAGTAAATATTAATTAACTTTAAACTCTAATGTCTTGTGAACAATCACCAAACATTCATGTTTACTATTAATTAACTTATATAATTTCCAAGACTTAATTGAACTTTTACATTATCCAAAAACTTAACTTTCAATTATATCTTTAAATTATATATCATTTACCTAGTTATCTCATTTTTAACTTGTCAGTTATACAAACTCTCAAGCCTAAAATGCATATGTTATATAAAAATTTTGACCACCGATATTAATCGGAACACGCCGCTCGACTACTCAATGAGTCGGAAGTCTTTCGATCACTATTTTATCTTAACATATAATTATATAAACTTAAATTACATAAAACATATTTTACTTAAAATAATAATAATCTTAAGCTGAATATATTTACACAATAATATTAAGTTCACATTTGTTCAGTACAAATTATTACAAATACTACAATACTATCCTAATACTAAGCTATCTTATTTGCTTCAGTATCAACCGGTACGGTCTTATCTGCACTTGTACCTTCTCCTGAACCACTAGCTTCAGCACCAGACTCCCCCTGAATTGTAGTTTGCTCACCAGTCTTAGAAGGACCGATCTGCTCACCACCTTTCGGTGCATTGGGATCATCTTCCTTGTCAGAGTCTTTCTTCCTTCTCAGCTCATCCTGCTTGCACGACTCTAAGTATACCAATATCTCCCCCTGAGCAGACTGTCCTGAATTAACTCGCAACACTAATCGTTCCAAGTTATCAAACTTCAGTCGCGGTGTGTTGAAATCATCAAGCAACGTATTATGAGTCTGCAGCAGTGTCTTGTAAGACAGACTCTTTTGAAGCAACTGCTGGCCAAGAGTAAGATTGTTTACAACCAACTCTGGAATCCTCGAGGCAACCTTCTCAAGCTCCTTAACTCTCGACTCTAAGGATGTAATCCTTTCAGCATCAGTCGTAGGAGTAACTGGAATGGTCGTCAGTCCAGGTGGTGTCAGCGAAGCAACATGTGACTCAAATGTATGCGGTGGAAGTGGTTGAGTCAAAACTGTCGTAAGAAGATCAGCTGCAAATGTGCTTGCTGTAGTAGTCGGAAGCGACTCCGAACGTACTAAGTCAACAATCTCCTATAAATATTAGACAAAAATTAAATAAGTAATTGTTACAGATTACTCTGTCTCAATCTCTAATTAATTATGTAATATTTGTAGTACTAAACTTATATCTCTTACCTCAGCAGGTACAGACGACGGTTCAGACTCTACCGATATTACCGTCTCTACTTGCGGTATATCCCGGGCAACTATCACAGAATTAACTGTCTCAGTTTAACTCCTGATAAACAACAAGTTAAGATTATCTAACTTTATATAATACTAACCTTCTCATATGGTCAAGGTCCTCGAACGTTTCCTCAAAGGAGTTTCAATCTCCTCAGGACCTTCCTCCAAGATATCCTTACCCTTCCTCTTCTTCACCTTAACAGAAATAGGCATCTCCCTGGAGCCATATCTAACAGTAGAAGTAAACGGAGGAGGAGAAGGTGTATTATCATAATCATCATCTGAAGCCGTCTCACCATCACGACCTCCAGATGAACCAACAGGGTCCTAAATTTTAAATATGTTAAACATTTATGATTAGCATAAAGATCTATCATACAAGTTCTATATATTTAAAATTAACCATATATAATACCTTATCAGGTACAACCTCTGATCTATCTTGCTGTCTCTGCTCACCCTCAGGTCTTGCAACCTCTGGGTCTGCAGTAACAACTTCAGCTTCCTGTTTTAAATAATGATATTTATATTCTATAATCAGAATTATTATCCAATCAACTAAATATCTATAGCATTATCTTTATATAATAATATTATACAATAATATTGAATAATTACATCGAACATCTAGATATCTATATTACTATATAATTGAAATAATACCTGTTCAGGTGCAACCGCAATAAACCGATCTATTTCCCTCAGATCGGGATTTTGTGCATCGTCATTCTGACCGAGCACCTCCTCACTTGTGCAGCAATCTCAGCATCAACCTGTTGACCTGGCTGATCTACCTGTATCAAGACATCTTCAATTAGTGCCTGTGGCTCAGGTTGTAGAACCACAGCAGCAGCAGCAACAGGCTCAGGTATATCAACATCAGTAGCAGCAACATCAAGCCAACCATTGTTCGCTGGCGTAATGTAAGCAGGATCAACAAGATAGCCAAAAAAGATCACGGATCTCCGGCTTGACATATTCCTCCCGTCGAATAGTCTGCTGAAACATCGCATTATATCCTCTGAGCGCGATAGTATCAACACGCAAATGCGGCTCAGGGATATCAATATCCGGAAGACGAGCACGGATAATCATCATACAAAACCTCGGGTAGATCATAAAACGTGATCTGACAGAACCCGAAATCTGTCGGACCAGCTCACCAAAAATAAAATCGCAAAAACTGTATGGTTTATTGTAAACCAGTGACAGTACCGCCGATACAAGAGCGGGGCTCAACTCATCATAACCGCCCTTCTTCGGTCCAAAAACAGTGACAATAACATGCCACAAGAATCTCCATTGCCCAATAACCAGGGCCTTGAGGAATCGACGTCCTCTCCTCTCACCAGTGTATTCCATCCGTCCTAATGCACCCGCAATAAAATCACCAGAGTACTCAGTCGGACCATCTTTTTGGTCAACTGTACCCAGATGTAAAATCTGACGAAGGTCAGAAGCAGTAAAAACTATCGGTTGCTGGTTCACCGATGCGCGTATAACTGGTGGACTAACTGTCTGATCATACTGAATATCCGTCCAAAAATCATTCAGTATCGTCTCAGAGATCGGTGGAGACTCTGTAAGTACGTATCTAATGCGAGAACATGCAAAGAACGTCAGCACTTGAGCTACTCTATTTGCTCCACGTGCCGACATATCAAGATCCACAAGAATATTGTGACCCTTGTCGAATTGTCTCGCCATATCTGTAAAAGAAACACAAATGACAAAAACAATTAATGCACGTTAGTAAGTTATAAACTATAATGTTTATGAATCAAAACGATCATCTAACATCTTAGTTCTTAACATATTAAACACATATACAACTTATAACTAATAAGGTCATAAGGTCAATATGTAATTTTCGTTAGTTACTTGTATATTTAAAATTCTCAAGTCGTTAACGTTTTATAAAGCAAAATTTTTTTTCTTATACCGCTAACTTAAAATTAGGACACGCCACTCGATTACTTTTTGAATCGGTAGACTTTCGATATAAATATATATTTCAATACAAGTCCAATATATACAAGTTATTACTCAAAAGTCTTAACATTTATATATTAACTTTTAAAACAGAAATTTTCTAAGTTCTGGACTCGCAGAGAAGTGACATGCGAATTGAGTAATACTCGATTCGCCAGTCAACTCATAACTGAATCCGCAGCCTATTGAACTTGCTAATCAAGTCAATCCGCAGGTCAACTCGCCAGTCGATCCGCAAATCAACTCGATCCGCTAATCAATTCGATCCGCTAATCAATCATAGAAACTCGGCTCGCTGCGAGTTGAATCTGGAAGTCAACTCGCTAGATGAACTGCCGCAGTTAGGGTTATTCAAAATTCAAAGATTTTGTTGATTTTAACACAATCAATCGATGTAACAATGTTTAATAAGGTTCGATTAACATTAACCCTTAAGATTCTTGTTAAATAACACCCTTAATCTACATGAATCGTTTAAAATATTAACCTAAACCCTAGTTTTATCAAAACTTTGATTTCTCGTTAAATACACGGTGAAATCTGTTGTCTTATACCTCAAAATGTTCGCAATGTCAAGATGTATAAAACCCACGGAGTGAAAAACTCGTTCCCGTATACGTAAAAACTAAAGCAAGCGAAAAGTGAAAATCGCTTTAATCGCCAAGTGGATTCGCCGAGATGAAGTGAACTCGCGAAGTATGTGGGTTCGGTGGGTTGACTGGTCGATCCGCAATCCCTTTATACTTTTGACTCGATTCGCGAAACTTAAAGTCGATTCGCAGGTTTGACTGGTCAAACTTGCAGAATTAAATAAAAACGCGAATTAAATGCTAAGTATAAAATAAAAACTCATCATTTGTACAAGTCGAAAATAAAATTATTTTTCATTTGTATTTATTACGATTGTTCAACACAAAATAGAAAGTATTCAGTATAATTTAATTCCAAAGGGTAAGCAAATATTAAAACAAAAACTTTATTAATACGTAAAGCTAAAAATAAAATAAAGTAAAAACACAATCAAATGTAAACAGTGGTATCAAGTACCCTTTTATTAAACACTTGAACAAAACAAAATTTTAAAAAATACATAAATCAACTGAGTAAGAGTTTATCTGCTTAGGGATCATATTAGAAAGAACAAGCTATTGTAAATTTATTTAAGAAGTATAAGCAGATTGTTAGTATACATACCTCATGAAATTCAAATAAATTACAATATAATCACAACTTATTTTATCATTAATCTACTCATATTTATAAAATTATATCTTAAATACCTTTATCCACATATCATAATTGAAAAATACATTATTCACTTAAAGTGAAAATATTTTAAAATAGACAGTTCAAGACGATTACCGGTATTATGATCCACATAAACAAATTACACTCATATTTCTAAGCAACACCTTTATTGTTAGTATAAATATTATCAAGTGGTCTCTAATATATGATATACTTGAAGAATTCTAGTAAAACACATAACACTGATCTTTAAGACAAGGTAGTGATTACATAATGTAACATACACTTGAATTTGAGTTTAGACAAATATCAAACATACCTTGAAGATACTAGTGGTCGCAGATCTGTACATAGTACAACAAAGAAACCCTTAGTATAAACAAAATATACTTGAGAATATTATCTTAACTAATGGCTCCAGGTCTGTACATAGTACAACCAAGTTACCTTTAGTTAAGCTAATTCCCATATTATAACTATTTGTCCTTTTTATAGCTTTATAATCACAGTGTACGTGAATACTATCATTCAACAATTTAAGACTTAGGTCATACACCATATAATAGATACACTATATAATAATCAAATAAATTATTACTTCTTAACACTTAGAAATGATTGTATAGCTTGCCTACCAGTATATCATATGATGAATCTGTCTAGTCATTTAAAACGGACAAATTATAACTTGTGGAAAGAGGTGTATAATCAAATAAATAAAAATACATACCTGATAAAACAGCTGCAGTTTTAATGTAGCTTTAGTTGAACCTACTAACACATCATACTTAGGACTTAAGCTTATTATTGTGAAGCTTATACTCCTAATGTACTATCATTTTCCATAGTTTTTGCAGATAAAAACTTAAAAAGTTTTAAAGAATATTATATTTATATTCTTTAATGAAGGCGATTCCCCTTAGGTAACAAGCAAATGAATACCAAACGCCCCCACTTTTTTTTTAAAATAATACATAAAAGTACTAACTATTACACAAATACCCTTGGAAGACTAATCACTCTGGATTTCTCATTCCGTTTAGTTGAACCAACGTCTCAAATCTTGCTCTGTCGAACGCCTTTGTGTATAAGTCTGCTAAGTTATCCAATGATGGAACCTTAACTAACTTTATCAACTTCTTCTCAGCACAGTCTCTAATAAAATGATGTCGAATATCAATGTGCTTAGTTTTACTGTGCTTCACTGGATTGTTGGTGATCGACATAGTTGATTCATTATCAATCATCATAGGAGTATTGGTTATATTTAACCCGTAATCCCGCAGTTGCTGTTGAATCCAAAGTACTTGAGAGCAACAGCTGCCGGCTGCAACGTACTCAGCTTCACATGTAGAAATGGCTACCGAGGTTTGCTTCTTGCACTGCCAGGATACTAATCTACCTCCTAGGAATTGACATCCTCCGGTTGTAGATTTCCTATTATGATTGCATCCTCCATAATCCGAATTAGTATAAGCTACGAGATCTAAGTCTCCGTCAGTCGGATACCAAAGTCCCAACTTAGGTTTCCCTTTGAGGTAACGAAAGATTCATTTAACAGCTTGCATGTGTGACTCATTCGGATCAGCCTGATATCTTGCGCATATACAAACAGCAAACATTATGTCAGGCCTAGAGGCAGTTAGATATATTAGTGATCCGATCATGGCTCTATAAAGAGTTGGATCCACATCGCTATCACTCGATGTATCTGGACCTAGTCCATGATTGACTGGAATTGGAGTATTGTAGACCTTACTTTCATCCATCTTAAAGCGTTCCAATAGCTCATGTGTATATTTAGATTGATGAATAAAGAATCCGTCCTTCTTTTGGTCAACTTGTAACCCTAAGAAGAAATTCAACTCTCCCATTGCAGACATTTCAAACCTTTTTCTCATGACTTGCTCGAATTCTTGACACATCTTTTCATCAGATGATTTAAAGATAATGTCATCAACATAAACTTGCACGAGAAGAAATTCTTTCTTCTTCCACTTTACAAAAAGTGTACTATCAATCGATCCTCTTGTAAATCCATTCTCAAGTAGATACATTGATAGTGTTCCATACCACATCCTTGGTGCTTGATGTAATTCATATAGAGCCTTATTCAAACGATATACTCTATCTGGATACTCAGGATCAGCAAACCCTGGCGGTTGTGAAACATACACTAATTCTTCCACTTTGTCATATAAGAAGGCACTTTTAACATCCAACTGATAAACCTTTATACCATAAAATGATGCGAATGCTAAGAACACCCTAATTGCTTCTAGCCTAGCAACTGGTATAAACACTTCGTTGTAATCTATACCCTCTTGTTGATTAAAACCTTGAACCACTAGACGAGCTTTATTGCGAGTAACGATTCCCTTATCATCTCTCTTACACTTAAATACCCATCTAGTTCCAATTGGATATTCTCCCTTTGGTAAGTAAACCAACTCCCATACTTGTAGTTTAGAGAACTGAGATAGTTCTTCTTGCATTGCTTCAACCCACGAACTTTCTTTTAGAGCCATTTGCACATTTTTCGGCTCAACTTGTGAGATAAAGCATGAATGTAGACATTGATTAGGAATCCCTATCTCTTTCAATGCAGTATACAAGCTTTGGTATTCTAAGTTTTCAGACGTACTAGCTTTTGATTGAGTCCTTGTTTGAACCGGAGTATTAATATCACCGATGATGTTTTCAACGGGATGATTCTTACTCGTTCTAGTTGAAGCAACAGGTTCAACTGGAATCTCATCTCCTAAGTTAGTACCAAATTCCTCATAGACACTATGTTGTTCAGTAGTGTCTTCCAAATCCGGTACACCCTCTCTAGATAGCTGTGAGTTATCAATACCCATAGATATCCTTAACTCTTTCAGTGGAGTGAGGATTGCTTCCACTAATTTTTCAGTCAGCTCTCCTTCATTTAGAGGTATATCTACTTTGGATTTTGAGATCCACTAGTAGATGGTTGATTTGGATCAACAACTGTCTTGATTCCAGAATTCGGAACACTCGATGTTGAAGTATGGCCAGTATCCACATCTTCAGAAAATAAATGTTCATCTATCTCTGAATCACTGACATAGTCACTAATAGGAACATTATACGACGCAAAAATATCAGAATAATCAAATTGTCAATCTAAGCCCTTATGAACATCAGGTGAGTAGCTCGTAACTTCAATGTTATAAACTACTTCCAAACGTCCTGTGACTTTATTAAAGACTCTCTTGTTTGGCGAATTGGGCATATAACCTAGGAAAAATCCTTCGTCAGCCTTCTCACCAAATTTAGCTTGATGTCTGGTCTTTAATATGGTGCATGAAACTCCAAAGGGTTCAAACCCTTTTAAGTTTGGTTTCTAATTGTTCAAAAGCTCATAACAAGTCTTCATCTGCTTTTTAACCGTAAGAACTCTATTTAGAACGTAACATGCTGTGTTCACTGCTTCTGCCCAAAAGATAACAGGAAGCTTTGAATCAGCAAGCATTGTTCTAGCAGCTTCAATCAACGTTCTATTCTTCCTTTCAGCTACACCATTCTGTTGAGGTTCATAAGGTGCACTGAATTGATGAATTATCCCTTTGCTTAAGCAATAGATATTAAACGTTGAATTTTTGAATTCCGTTCCGTTGTCACTACGAATACGCTTCACTCTCTTTTTATAGACATTCTCTACCAGATCAAAGAACTCAATTACAATTCCTGGAGTTTCATCCTTAGATCCCAAAAAGAACACCCACGAGAATCTAGAATAATCATCTGTGACAACCAAACAGTAGCATTTGCCACCTAGACTTCTCTTGCTTATAGGGCCGAAGAGGTCCATGTGTAGCAACTCAAATAGTGAGGAGATAGATTTTTCAGTCTTAGATATGTGTGGTTTCTTGTGCTACTTTCCTTTCATGCAAGGAACACACTTATCTTCAGACTCGAAACATTTTTGTGGTACACCTAGAACCAACCCATTGTTGGTTATGTATTTCATTTTTCTCCAGTTCAGGTGTGCCATTCTCCTATGCCATAATAAAGCATCTGCTTCTGAAGCCTTGGATAATAAACATGTAGACACCATTGAAGAACTAGGAACACCCATGTTTATTGCATAAATGTCCTTCTTCCTTGGTGCTCTCATCAATATCCAATCATCAGGTATTTTAACTCCTGGCTTCAGGACTAAGGCTTCCTTTTCATTAACAAGAACTGGATGACCTTTATCGCAGACTTGGGAAACACTTACTAGGTTGTGAGTTAGTTCTTCAACATAGTTCACATCCTCCAAAGTCAAAGTTCCATTTGAAACATTTCCTTTCCAAGTAATTACTCCTCCTTTGTCTCCAGCAAAGTTAACTCTTTGCTTCAGACTCTCTTTGAAGTCCTTCAGTAGACTTCTCTCTCATGTCATGTGCCTTGAGCATCCACTGTCTACATACCACTAACTGTCCTTATTCACAGTCTGCTCCTGCACATAACAAGTTGTACACAATTAGTTTTCAAGAGGGACCCAAGCCATTACGGTCTTGGTTTGTCCCTTATCATCAACAATCTGAACTTCCTTGAAATAACCATAACTGTTCTCATCAGGAGTCTTGGTTACTTTCACAGGAGTTTGAGGCTGCTGATGATCAGAAGTCTTTTGCCTATGAGGAGAGTGAGTAGAAAACCTCCTAGGCACATAACTTTGTCCTTGTGCACGTGAAGTAGAACCACTTTCAAACTGACTGTGGTTTCTACTTGGGGTCCTAAATCTCGACGGTGTCTTATCTCTAAATCTATTTAAAACATTATCAGATTGAGAATAAGGCCGTTTAGGTTTAGGTGGAGAGACACTATGAGTACCATCTCTTTTCAGAACATTTACAGGTTTACTACCTAATCTCGGTTTGGTACCTAACCTGTCCATAACTGAACTAGAATTGGTCTGTGTCTGGTCATTAATCACTAACTTATGTGATGCTTTCGGCTTTTTGTTTGGACAACACGAAGCTACATGTCCCTTTTGGTGACATTTGAAGCAAGACATCTGTTTACGTGATTTACTAACGTTTGCTTTTTTATTTGGAGTCTTAGGCACTAAAGGATCACTAGTTTTAACACAAGGTTGTACTTTATCAACTTTGTCATTAGTCTTAGTATAATCAACCATTCCACCCGATATAAACTGTATTTTGGTGAGTGGTGAAACCTTACTATTATCTGATGACAAATTCTTAACAAATTCTTCTGTGCCTCAGATTTATCAGACTTATTAGCTTCCGTAACCTCAGGATTAGCATCAGACATTTCAGAATCTTCAGGAATCGGAGTGTAATTGGCATTAAAAGGAGGAGATACATCATTGTATCCTATCCCAGTCTTGTCCTTTACACTACATTGAGCATTAAGTATTTCATCCAATTGAGATGTTCTAAAAGTCTCAAGCTTACGATTTTGCTCAACTAACTTCAAATTAAGATTTACTATCTCCCGATCCTTACTAGCAATTGTTTCATTTAAGTCTTTAATGTTCATGTAGAGACCATCTATGATAACTGATTTTCCATTAATGGTATCTCTAAGAGCTATTCTATCAGAAGTATCAGACTTATTTTTATCTTTTAAGGCCTGTTTATCATCACTTAACTTATGCACATCCATGAGAGCTTGGTCAAGTTCAGATCTAACTGTCTTATAAGATTCTTTATCTACATTCAATTGGGATGACAAATTGCTATTTGACACAGTTAAAACACTAATCTGAGATTGTAAATCAGTAACTAAATAACAAACATCAGCAAGAGTAAGAATATCCAAACATACCCTTTTCTTGTCAGTTTGTACCTCAGCCATACGTGCTACAAAGTCATATGGACTCATATCAGCAATTGAATCCATGTACAGCACGTCATCATCACTTGTTTTAACTTCATACTCAGGCACCTCTACTCGTTGTTCTACATCAGTAGGCATGTAGGACATAGATTCAGCAGTTCCCTCTTGGTCTTCAATTTCAGCCATCAAAGCTTTTTCAGACTGAGCTTTCCATTCATAAGATCCATCTAACTGCTTTACTACCAAGGCTTTGGAAGCAAGAGTACTTCCCGAACTTTGTTTTCCACTACCAGCTTCTACCTTAGGTCTTTGGCATTCACAAGCAAAGTGTCCAACACCATGACAGTTGAAACACTTGATCTTGGTTTTATCAAACCCTGATCGGTTGCCAACTACCTTTCTACCATTCTTCTTTAAGAAATTTTTCACTCTCCTTGATAACATAGCCAGTTGATCCTGGAGATCTATTTCTTCAAGATAGTCAGAGTCGATTTGATCATAATCTTCATCAAAAAGAATCGGATCATTGATTTTACTCTGAATGTAGTTCTCATATGAAGCAACAAAGGAAGCAAGAACAGACAGTTGCTGTTCAGCAGATTTCACACTCATAGGCATCTTCTGATGCTCTTGAGGTGACTTCTCAGTACCTTTTCCTTTTGGTTCACTACCAGATGAGGAAAGAAAACACATATCCTCAGTTATCATTTCACCATTTTCACCAATATCACCAACTAACAAAGCAGTGGTCGAACTGGAGGAGGAAGTCGAAAGAGTTGTTTTACCATGATATAGCCCAGGATTCTGAACCTGATCAGAATCAATATCTCTTGACTTTTTGGAGAAATCATAACCTCTGAGCTTATCAATAACCTGCTCTAAGGTCATGGTAGCATATCTTGTTTCATTATCCTTGAGCATAACACCATGAATTTCCCACTTAGAAGGCAAACCCTCAATGAACTTGTCGGTTTTCTCCACTTCTTCTATAGTAATCTCATGGTTCTCAAGCTCACTCAGTAAATGGTAGAAACGAGTAACATATGCATCAAGATCTTCTCCTTTCAAAGCTTTAAACACAGTAAACTGCTTCTTGAGAAGATTTCTCTTACCAGCTTTCACTTGTGGACTACCCTCACCTCTTTTCTCAAAAGCTTCCCAGAGCTCTCTAGCAGTATGAAAAGATTTCAGCTGATGATTGATCTCTTTAGGAAGACACATCTTAATACAAGAATGAGCCTTGTTCTCAGTTTTAAAGTCCTCCTTTTGTTGATCATTCATGTTCTGATAGGTGATGACCACAGTCGCATTTTGAACAGTTTGAGTAGGTGCAGTGTATCCAGTTTTGATACACATCCAGATTGAGAGATCATGGAATCTACAGTAAGATTCAAATCTATCTATCCAACTGTAATAGTCTTCAAGTCTTAACAATTTAGGCGGAACATTAGATTTTCCAACTTCGTGGTCCATCTCAATCATTTTACTTAGATCAGACATCGTAAATTAAAAATTCAAATTGTCTTCGCAAATTCTGAAAACTCGATTCGCAGGAACTCAATTCAACTCGCAATCTCAGCTCGATTCGCAAACTTCAGTTCGCCAATCTCAGTTCGGATCGCAAGTGATCTCGATTCGCAGGAGATCTCGGTTCGAAACTCGGTTCGACTCGCAAAACTTAGTTCGATTCGCAAGTTCAACTCGGTTCGCAGACGTAGTTGAAACCCTAATCTCAACTCGCGAAACGGCTGAAAAACCTGAAAACGAAAGTTTTAGGTATTTTTACGTTAAAATCTGTAGATTTCGACTGTAAACAAACCTAAAAACGTCCAGAGAATGATTTTGATTGTTTTTACACACTTATGCACGTCAAAACAACCCTAAATCACGCGATATAAACCCGAAAACCTCGAACTTACTCGTATTTAGCCCGAAAGCTCTGATACCAGATGTAAGTCCCTAGTTCTTAGGATCGATAACTTCGTTATCTATAGTATTAAGGTGCGAAAACCCTCAATACGTCGTTATCTTACTATAACGAATAAGTTCGCGTTTATGTGATTAATAACTAATATGCTTTGCTTTAATCTTTAGATAATCAAAGCCTAGCCGTTAGTCGTTAGGTTTTTCTCTGGAAACTGAAATCGCAGAAGGTCTGATCGCCAAAAGTATTATGCCAAAGTTATGTTTTTC
The DNA here is from genome assembly GCA_949592205.1 of Helichrysum umbraculigerum. Classification (NCBI taxonomy): domain Eukaryota; kingdom Viridiplantae; phylum Streptophyta; class Magnoliopsida; order Asterales; family Asteraceae; genus Helichrysum; species Helichrysum umbraculigerum. The sequence continues at coordinate 366,285,622 of CATIUR010000001.1, forward strand.
ACGAGTTGAAAACATATATATTCTTCGTCTCAACTCACAGCCACTGGGCCTTCGAGTTGACTCGACTCGCCACAAGCCCAAGCCCAGTTTGACTTCGGCTCGCTATGCTTATTGCGGATCCAGATCTCATCTCGCAAGACCAATCCTGCGACTTGAGATCTTATCTCGCCAAATTTATTTATTTCATTTTCGATATTCGTCTAACACTTTAACACATTTAATATATTTAACGAATATTAATAACAAAACAAATATTCATTTACAAATCTAAACCAATTGTACAAACATGATAACAATTACACCAGTCCTATTTCAAGCTAGATCTGTCGTCACAAACTATGTTTCAACATTTGGTCATGCCGTTTGGGTTGACAAATGCTCCTGCAGTTTTTATGAATTTGATGAACCGTGTGTGTTGGCCTTTTCTTGATAAATTTGTTATTGTCTTCATTGATGATATTTTGGTTTATTCGAAATCCGAGTCTGAACATGAAATGCATTTGAGATTAGTTTTGGAAACTTTGAAAAGATAACGCTTGTATGCTAAGTTTTCGAAATGTGAATTCTGAATTCGAGAGGTACAGTTTTTGGGTCATATTATCTGTAATGATGGGGTTAAAGTTGATCCGTCTAAAGTTGAGGCTGTTATGAATTGGAATGCACCTAAAACGCCTTCAGAGATTAAGAGTTTCCTTGGGTTAGCAGGTTATTACCGGAAGTTTATTAAAGATTTTTCTAAAATTGCTGGCCCGTTGACTAAATTAACTAGAAAGGATGTAAAGTTTCAGTTGGATGAACAACAGGAGATAGCTTTTCAGACTTTGAAACAGTTGTTGTGTCAGGCTCCTGTGTTAGCATTGCCCGATGGGTCTGATGATTTTGTTGTATTCTTTGATGCATCTTACGCTGGGTTGTGTGGTGTTCTGATGCAGCGGGATAGAGTTATTGCTTATGTTTCTCGGCAGCTTAAACTGCATGAAAGAAATTATCATACCCATGATTTGGAACTTGCAGCTGTTGTATTTGCTTTGAAAATCTGGAGACCTTATTTGTATGGCACGAAATGTGTTATCAGTACGGATCACAAGAGTCTTCAGTATATGTTTTCGCAGAAAGAGTTGAATATTTGTCAGCGACGATGGTTAAAATTAATCAAAGATTATGATTGTGAAATCAGATATCATCCAGGGAAATCAAATGTGGTTGCAGACGCTTTGAGTCGTAAAGAAACTTCTGACAGAATTTATTTTATGAGATTGGAGGTTTCCTCTGATTTGGTGGATCAAATAAAAGTTGCACAGTTGGAAGCTTTGATGGATCATAATTTGAAGTATGAAGTTAGAGCACACGGAGTGATGACGGCCTAAATACAGTGTTCTGGGTGAGAATCTTGTGGTGAGGATTTTGTGGAGTGGTAACAGTGTTCTGGACAGTGTTCTGCAATTTTTTATTATTTGTTTGATTTATTTTTTAATGATGATAATTGTATAATTTAACATATAAAAAACAAATAAATTAAATAGACAACATTTAATTTAAGTAATTCATTAAAATGAAATAAAAATATTACAAGTCCTAAAAATACAATAGTAAATTTAAACACACAATTTTAAAAGTCCTAAAAATTTAAACACACCATTTAAAAAGTCTTAAAAATTAAAACACACAATTTAAAAAGTAAATAAATCCTAGTTTCCCGATCCCGAGCCACCAGCTCCACCTGTTGCTCCCGTTGAGTATGGCCAACCCATTTGCTCGCAAATCTTCATTTTCTCCATTTCCAATATGAACCTCGCTTGGTCGGGTAAATTCTCGGATGGCATGGCCAAGATTCGAAGTTTGGTCTCGAGATCCTTTGTTTGGTAGTAGCCTTGTTTGTCGCTTCGGATACCCTCGAATGTTGTTGCGAGTGATTCATCAAACAAAGCACGAGAGGAAGCGGCCGAACCTGAAGATGTTTTTTGGGACTTTGGTTTCCTTGACTTTCCTTGCGGACGTGGATGCGGATCGGGACCAAATAAACCCTCGTTTGGGTTTATTTCCGTTTCTTGCTCATGTTGGAAATCAAAGTCCAAGTCTTCCAGACTGGCCGTCTCGCGGCGTTTGGGGACATTTCGTCGGCCGACGACAAACGGATCGGGATGGAGCCATTTTTCTTTATCCTTTAAAAAGTTCCATGCCATCAAATTTGAGAAGTCTTTTTCATCATTTTCCACCTTGTATTGGTGGTGACAACGGATCAACAAGTTAGCCGCGTCTTCGCCACTCTTTTTTTGGTCGTTTAGCCTTTTCCATATGCCTTGAAACTTGTTGCAGTCCGCGTTGAGTTTGTTCCATTTTGACGAGAGTGCGTCTTTTCCTCGCACAAATGGTGGATTGCGTGCGTTGTATGAATCCATGACTAGATACCAAAAAGAAGAACCTTGTTGGTCGATTCCACGGTTGGAATTTTCAGAAACCGAAATTCAACTTTCTGCCAACCGAAGCTCGTCCTCTTGTGTCCAAATGTTACGGTTTGGAACCGTTTTCTTGGTTTTTGACGGTGAGTCTTTTTTGGACTTTTTTCCTCTTGATTTTTTTGATGATTGGGGTGTCGGGTTTGTTTCTTCCACGGATTGGTCGTCGGGTTGTTGTTGACTTTGACGCCACATTTGAAATTGTGTTTAGTCTTCCGATGACACTTGAGGTGGTGGTTGAGGTGGTGGTAGCATGGGGCGTGGTGGTTGGTTGTACACGTACGGCGCGAAACCTTGGGGTTGTGGGTTGAAAGATGGTTGAGAAGTTTGCCATTCGGATGTGAACGGGCTCCATGTTGAATGTAAATTGTACGGATTGTTCGGGTTGTTTTGGTTGTTTGCCATGTTGAGTTGTATGAATTATGAACGACGGTTGAAAGATGTATGAATTGTGTGAAACTAAAGTGACATTCATTTGAAGTGTATTATGTGAGTTCTTTCTAGCGTATATATAATAAAATGGTGACTTCAACATCCGTGACCATGCAAAGAAAGGCAAAAAAAACAAAGGAAAAAAAAACAAACCCAAAAAGTTGGCGAACTTCAACATCCGTGACCATGAAAAGAAACAAATTCACTAGATACCAAAAAAGGGAAATAGAAATTACAAATAAGTTAAAGTAAACAAGTACTCATCTTTTGTGATAACTTTTGCCAAGATGCCTGACCATAAAAAACAAGTTAAAGTAAACTGCATATTGGCCATGAAAAAAGACTCATAATTTAAAATAACATTTTACAAAATACAAGTCCTAAAATTGCATAATTTAAACCAACAACATTTTTCAAATTACAAATTCTAAAAATTAAAATGCATAATTTAAACAAACAACATTTTACAAATTACAAGTCCTAAAAATTAAAATACAGTACATATAAAATCATTCATCTTCATCCTCATCCACCATTCCCGAGCCCGATGCGTGCGCTTCATTCCGTCTTTGTTCACGATACACCCAAAGATGCTCCACAAGGTCGGCCCGAAGTCCCTCGTGCGCCTCCCGATCACGTAATTCCTTTGTTTTCCTCTGATACGTGTTACACCTCTCGTGCCAAGTACTTTGCATGTTCCCCACAGGTACATAATAGTTCATTCTCGGCAATGTTAAAACCGTTGTCTTTAATTATCATGTTATGCAGTATAATACAAGCATACATGATTCGTTTTATAGCATTTTGACTATAACATCTCGCAGGTTGTTGTAGTATATGCCATCTTCCTTGTAAAACACCAAAAGTTCGCTCAACATCTTTTCGGGCGGCCGATTGTTTCCTGCTGAAATAAACCCTTTTCGGATCAATCTCGCTTGAAAATCCCTTCACGAACGCTGCCCATGATGGGTATATCCCATCAGCAAGATAGTATCCTCTAGCATAATCCATATCGGCCACTGTGTATGGAACTTGGGGAGCGGTGTCATTTAGCAAATTCCTAAACAACGGAGATGCATTAAGAACATTTAAGTCGTTGTTGGAACCCGCAACCCCAAAGTAAGCATGCCATATCCACATATCGTAAGAGGCAACGGCTTCAAGCATAATCGTCGGATACCCATGATCGCCTCAGGTGTATTGCCCTTTCCATGCATTTGGACATTGTGTCCAAGCCCAATGCATACAATCTATGCTACCTAGCATGCCGGGAAAACCATGAAGCTCGTGATGTTTATCATATAAACGATGTATGTCTTCATTTGTTGGTTCTCGCATGTAGACATTTGAATATAAATCGATGATGCACTTTGTGAAATTTTGTAGAGTTTCACGAGAAGTTCTTTCGGACATTTGCAGGTATTCATCAAAGGCATCCGGACATGTACCGTACGCCAATTGACGAATTGCGGAAGTGACTTTTTGAAGACAACTGAAACCCGGTACGCCACGGCAATCGTTTCTTTGACGAAACGACAAAAAATGGTCGGGAAGTGGTGAAACGGAGTAAGAGCCAATGTCCCCACAAATTTTGAGGAATAAATAACGACTCATCCGAAATCGACGTTTGAAATATTCATGGGGATATTTTGCATTTTCAACAAAATAATCATTAAGTAACGTTTGTTCCGCGGTTAGTCGGTCACGTTGAATGAAACGACGTGAACTAGCGGTGGAACTTTCGGCAACTTCTTGATGTTCACGATATTTATCAAGTGCCAAAAGAAGTTTGTACGTAGTTTCGTCGGAGGAGGATGAATCGGATGACATTTTATTGAATTGTTGAAAGTATAAAAATGGGATAGAATTATAGTGAATATTTGAGTGAACAATAGGATGGAATTATGTATAATTTTTCGATAGTTCAAGTTAATTGTAAAGTTGATTGTGAAGTATATGCCATATATATAGGAAAGAAAAAAACATGGTTTCATATATATAGGAAAGATTCACGGTTTTTTTAGATTTCACAAAAAATGTATTTATTTCCCTTTCTACACCCGTGACTACGAACACTGTGAAGGAAAAAAAACAAAATAAATAAAAACAAAACAAGATCGCAAATCTTCATTTTGCTTTTCCCTTGGTACACCCGTGAACCATGAATCAACAAAAGTCTATACACATTAAAATACAAATAAAGTAAAAACAAACAATCATGTCAAAAGGCATCCGAACAAAAACAAAAAAAGAAGAAGAAAAAGTTAAAAAAATAATAAAAAAAAGAAAGATTTTGTCGTTGATCAGCGTCGGAACAAGGATTATGTGCCATGAACGCCGTCCAGAACACCGTCGGGAACGGCGTCGCGGACTGGCTGAACGCTGTCCCACGACGTTCTAGGACGAAAACGCCGATAATAATTAATCCACTCCGTTTGCTCTTATGTTGAAAATAAATGAATGCAGTTAAGCGTATATGAATGTTTGAAAAAAATAAATTAACATATGAATGTTTATATCTAATTCATTATTGTCCTTACTTGAAATCACTATTCAGTGATTACTAATAACTATTACTAAGAGCGCTCCTTATGGCATCGGTTGGGCGGCGTCGCCGGCAACCGACGGGACCGACGCCATAGGCACGGCCCGTCGGTGGGTGTGCGTCGGTTGGGCACGTCGGGGAAGCGACGGAAGAGAGAGAGAGGGCGTGGGGTCCGTTTGAGCCGAGAAAAAAAAATTAAAAAATTTTTAAAAACACCCCAAACGGTCAAAAAAAAAATTAATTTTAAATTTTTTTTCCTTTTTCACACACTATAAATTCCAACCAAATCCAACCAATTTTTCACAACATTCACACTCCAACTTCCAAATATTTCACAACTTTATACAATTTTACTTTCAAATTTACCACTTTCAACCTATTTTCCACTACATTCACACCTTAACTTTCAAATATTCCACAACTTCTACAATTTCTACAACTTTAATATTATTTTCATTTCATTTCTTTTACCCATTTTTTCACCTCTTTTATACCAAATTCATCTACAAAAAAATACCATTTAGTTAACATGTCTGGATCCGATTCCGATCGAGACGATTTAAATGCCGTCCTAGCTGTATACAATCCGATCGCCAACCGCATACAACAAGATACGTCATCCGATTCGGACGAGGAGACCGAAGTTACAACACGTGTTCCACGCCGGAGACGTTATTTTCAAAGAGATCGTTATGGCGCCGGTGAACGTTTATATCAAGACTACTTTGCCGAGGACCCGACATTTCCGCTTGATTTCTTTCGTCGTCGCTTTCGGATGAGTCGGCCATTGTTTATACATTTATGCCAAGGTATCTTATCGTACTCTCACCTTCCGATACCCCCTTACTTTTCTTTTTTCCATCAAGGTCAAGACGCAACCGGAAGGCCCGGATTTAATGTTTTCCAAAAAGTCACGTCGGCCTTACGGCAAATGGCATACGGTTGTGCCGCCGACGCATTCGATGAGTACTTATATATGGGCCAACAAACATCATACGATTGTTTGGACAACTTTTGCAAATGTATTTTTCATTTGTATTCACGTGAATATTTAAGAAAACCAACACTCCATGATGTGCAACGATTGCATCAACGTCATGCGGAACTACACGGTTTTCCGGGTATGCTTGGAAGTATTGATTGTATGCACTGGGCTTGGAGAAATTGCCCATTCGCATGGCAAGGTCAATACACTCGGGGTGATCACGGCTATCCAACAATCATGCTTGAAGCCGTTGCCTCCTATGATTTGTGGATTTGGCACGCTTTCTTTGGTCCTGCCGGATCGAACAACCACATCAACGTTCTCAATGAATCTGATTTATTCCAAGACTTACTACAAGATCGAGCTCCTCAAGTCAACTTCACTATTGCCGGTCAACAATTCAACAAAGGGTATTATCTCGGCGATGGAATATATCCGGAATGGTCGACGATTGTGAAGTCGTTCAAGTATCCGTTGACAGAAGCCGAGTCAAGGTTCAAGAGGTACCAAGAATCGGCAAGGAAAGATGTGGAACGGGCATTCGGGGTACTTCAAGGCCGTTGGCAAATCTTGAAAAACCCCGCTAGACCATATAGCGTCAACAAAATACGGCGAATCATGTATTGTTGTGTAGTTTTACACAACATGATAATCGAAGACAATGGACGCAATATGTGTACACACGAGGAAGAGTATTGGACAAACCCGGAAAATCTACCTCAACGAACGTGGGAAGAAAGGGTAGCGGTGCAACTACGTATGGATAAAGAATTGCGTGACCGTGTCGTGCATCATCGTCTTCGCGATGCCCTCATCGAACACATTTCGAGCCTCCCACCAAATTTTCGAGGGCGTTAGCTAATTTTAATTTCTTATTAATAAATGTATTTTTTTTTAGGATTTGTAATATTTTTAATTTCTTTTTAATTAATGTAATTTTTTTTTTTAGGATTTGTAATATTTTATTTTGAATTAATGTAATGTTTTTAGTTTTAATTTAAATGTGTTATTTAAGTTTTGTATTAAATAAATAGATAAAATAGTGTGTGGGGCCCTGAAAATAAGGGAAGTGATGTTGCTGTTGGCAGTGGAGTGTCAGTTTGTGTCAGTTTGTATCAGTCAGTGGAAAAGCTGACGTGGCGCTGAGCTGGCAGGCAACTGACGCGTCAGTTCGCGTCACCATTGGGAGGAGTCTAATGATATATATAAATCGGAAGCCAATTATATATCGCAAAAAAGTATGGATAATATGTGCATCACAATTCACAAATAACTATCAATACACATAGTAGAGTTCAAATGAGTACATCAATTTTGAGTGAGAATAGGGGAATCAATCTCAACCACCCATTTTCATCAAATACTCATTTCCCCCACATTTTTGAAACTCAAATATCTCACAAACGGTAAGTCGAAAAATCATGAAAATTGCACCATAAAATTCAGCGTTTTCTCCTCTTCGATTTGCCGTCCCTCAAGACATAATTTTGACAACTTTTTTTTTCGTCATTTTTTTGTGGGTTTTACAAATTAGTAACACATGTGTTAGTGATTGGTTGTACATTTGATTTGTGGTTAGGGTTAGGGCTTAAGGCTAGGGTTTAGGGTTTAGGATTTAAGGTTAGGGTTTAGCAGGGTTTAGGGTTAGGGTTTAGCAGGGTTTAGGGTTTAGTATGAATTAGGGTTTAGATTTTTGCAAAGCGTTTAGAGTTTGGGGGTTTAGGGTTTGGGGGTTTAGGGTTTGGGGTTTCCCTCATTCTCACACAAATTCCTATTCTCATTTTAATCGCACCCTCAATACACATTATAAATTATTAGCTTATATACATGATGATGATGATTATCATATGACATGATGGTATCCAAATAAAAGCTTAAATATATGGTTAAAAACTGCTAGGAACCACTTACGTTTTCGATTTTGAACAAAATGCTAATAAAAATAAAATAAAATAAAATTAAATGAAATAAAAAAACCTTATCAATTGCTTAAATGCATTCGTATGATTGTTGAATTATTTACGAAACCAATGACTACCTTAAAACGATTTTCATAATTTGACGATTTTCATAATTTGGTACTTAAAAATAAGATATCTTTATGATCTTTCAGCGAATTGACCAGTCAAGTACTCAACTTTACATACTCCGTATTTCTTAGTTCATTGCCGACATCCCCATTAATTTTATTGATTATACAAGTTATATTATGAAATAATATAATCAAGAGTAATCGCACATATCACGTTTAACATGTGAATAAAATATTCTTTAAATCCTTTATCATTTACTACATTTTCTCCAGCATTTTTCGTTTCGCTATCTTAACATATGTTTTTTTTACTAGTATAGAATGAAAGTTAACAATACTAGTAAAAATTAGTTACTGGGATTAATTAACTCTCTTTTATAAATCGTTCAAATTTACGAATTTTCTTTTTAAAAAGACAATTGAACTTACACATCTCACACGAATATCACGATTGTTCCACGAATATATATATATATAGTGGAATGATTAAAAGGGAAGTGCATCTTTTGGGGAAGGGGGAAGCGTTAGTATTCATCAAGAAGCATATTACCTTCACCCATACAAATCTCAAAAAAGCAAACTGAAATTTAGTAAATCTTAATCAGAATCGATGCTATGAATGTTAAGCTTCTTTGATAAATTCTTTCTGCAAGTTATAACATCGATTTATGAATATTAGACCCAAATCCGTTAATATTCATCGCATATTAACATTAATCAAGATGAATGTTTAGAATAAAAATATTTTTTAAATAATGTGAATTTTAACATTCATCGTAATGAATGTTAGTTAACATTCATCACGGTGAATGTTAACAATTTATTAAATAAAAATTCATCAACTAATGTTATGACTTAAAAATATAATTAATTCGTTACAATATTCTTTATAGCATCGATTTTGATTATTATTTACCGGTAAAAATAATTTTTTGTTAACGTTTTGATTGATAAGTGTAAGATGTTTCATGATGAATAATAACGCTTCCCCCTTCCCCCAAAAAGGCATTTCCCTCTTGATCACTACCCCATATATATATATATATATATATATATATATATATATATATATATATATATATATATATACACTTGGTATCCTGTGAGAACACATTGATTCTGTGAGAACAAATCTCAACCCTTAATTTCATTAAAACTAAAAAATGGTGGTGGCAATTTCGTAATAGAATTGAAATTCTGATGCAGTTCTGACGCGGTGACATTTTTGTAAATAATGTGAACTTCAATTTTCATTCATTACTTTTATTGTTAAGTTTTGCTATTTTTTTTGCTTCACACAAGTTCCTGTAGTGTTAATATTTATTTATTTTGGTTAACATCTAATTTGAAGGTGTTAACATTTACATTTTATTTTGCGGTAGCATTTTCGTAAATAATGTGAACTTCAATTTTCATTCACAGATTACTTTTATTGTTAAGTACTGCTATTTTTTTTTTGTTTCACACAAATTTCAAATCAGATAATTAATTTTTTTTGCGAACTTCAATTTTCAAATTTCAAATTATTTTTTTTGCTTCATTTTAAATGTGGGGAAAGGCACCCGAATTTCAAGTAACTAAGGGCGGAGTTAAGTTAGAGACTCGAACAAAAACTAGCGCTTCTCGGGAGGCAATCCGTGTTGTTAATTTTTCTGTTTTCAGTATTTTTAATTTGTAGGTAGATTTTTAGTTTTAGTTTTTTTTTATCATATTTAATCTTATCTGTGGAAAGCCGATTAGCAGCTGAAAGTCAACTAATACAGACCCAGAACTCAACCGAGCAATGCTTCAAGCATTTTTCTCAGGGGAGTTATCTGTTTACTTCTTTTCTCTTTCTCACTTTAATTTTTCTTTGTTTTGTACATTGAGGGTATTGCCAACTTAAGTTTGGGGAGGGGGTCGAAAAGAAGTTTACTTGTCCTTAGTATTTTGCACTACCCTTATTCGTAAAAAAAATTTGTAGATTTTGTAGTGCTTTTGACTTGTAGATTTTAGAACTTTACATTTTATATTGCTTTGAACCACTAGGATAAGTAGCTAAGAGGCAAGAACTAGGTTATAGCCCTTGTAAATTTGACCTTTTCTTTTCGTTTTGCCCTTGTAACACTTAGTTTTAGTGTTAGAACGTTTAGATACCTTTTTCGCTATACCTATTTCTTTCACTCACCCATTTATATATTCCATAATCTTTGAGCTTAAATTAGTTGAATATTTACTAATCCAAATATTTCTATTAAAAAATTGTTTTCTTATAAAATTTAAACATTAGCTAGGATAAGACTTTTGCACACTTAAATCTAGAACTAAGCATTAGTAATAGATAGCTTCATCATATGATGTATTGATAGGCAATCTATACGAAAGTTTCTGAGATTTTAGTAAGTAAAAATAAAACATGTATATTATTTTATGGTAAACACACTATGACGTATGATTTTATGTCTTAATTCCTAAATTTAGCACTTCTATATTTTAGGTCTTTATATGAAACCATTTGGGGGTATACTGATCGTTTACTCTGTTGTACGAAAGTACAGACCTGGACTCAGTCAGTATACTTAACAAATAAGCAAAAGTAATTGCAAATCTTTAAATCTTAAGATTCTTAATCTAGTCAAACTATGTCGCTCTGTTGTACGAAAATACAGACCTGTCACCAACGGTTTGATTAAAACTGATTTTTGCTTAACCTGAGTCAAGTTAAGTCACTTTGCTGCATGAAAATGCAGACCTGTCACCAATAGCTTGATTTTTATTATAAATGAATTTCTTATACATATCTTTAATATTGAAATGATGTGCATGACTAGATTTTAGGGGTATATCATAGGTGGAGATCACGAGTAATATTCATACTAACAATAAATAGGTTTCTCGGAATTTCGAGTGTAGAATTTTTAAGTGGATAACAATATTAGTAATCATCTTGGACTATTTGTTACACTAATAATAAACAAAGGGATTTCAATTTCCTTGTGTGCAAGACGGTTCTCCTCGCTATTTGATTGTATCTTGATTTTAAATTTTAAAAGCTAAACGATTTTTAATTTAAATATTTGGATTCTTAAATTTTGACTTATTCCGATATAAAAGAGATCATGTCACCATAACATCATTCGTTGTTCCATTTGTATATTCACTATCATCCATTATGTTGACCATTAAGTCCTCTATTAAAATCAATGGGGCTTTGCCTCAGTGGTACCGCCGCCGCAAACCCCCACGCCCCACCCGGGTTCAAGCCTCTGGGAGTACAAAAAATCCTATGCTCCGTGTGTGGGGTCACTGGGGCCAGGTGTTTAGCCGGACAGGTTGCCTCTTGCGGGTGGGGCTCCGTGGATCTACGGATCCGGGGTTAAAGGTTCCCTCCAATAACCTTTTTTTTTTTTTTAAGTCCTCTATTAAGCTATTTAGGTTAGTGGTGGAAAAGTGTATCATTTGTATAGTTCTAATATGATAGTCTACTTGAGGACAAGTAGGATTCAAGTGTGGGGATATTTGATAGCATCAAATACGACTACATTTATTTAATAACAATTCCCTGTTTTTATTCATTTCTATTGCATTTATGTGATTTTAGATACTTATTTTGTTTATATTTGCAAAAAGGAATTTAAAATGGAGCATGAATCAAAAGGAACGGAAAACGGTTGGAAAACGAGGAATTTGGAGCAAAATTGGAAATTTTGCAAAAAGTTGAATTCTTGAGCCCAACCGCCGGATGGGGGTTTAATGAAGAACGGGCACGGCAAGCGCTGGGCCAACCACCGGTTGAGCATCTCAACCGCCGGTTTGAAGGTCGGCCAAGAAAAAGGCAAAAGCTGGGTATTATGCGAGGCTTCACGGTTCGGGCCATAACTTTCTCATCCGGACTCCAAATGACATGAATTCAAAGCTCACGATCTCTAAATTCATTGGGCTACACCATATCCAAAATTCAGCCCATTTGGACAATTTTTGGTCTAACTGGTGGTTCGATTATCCAACCGGCGGCTGGAGGTCGGCAGAATGATATTTAAGGAGAATTAAACCCCATATTCGACTAGACTTTTTGGCAAAAACCTAATTCGACTGAGAGCAAGTTTTTTGAGGTTTTAGGAACGACATAGAGGCGCGGGATCAAGGGATTTGAGGCCATTCAAGTTTCTTTCACGCGGTACGCGATTCGGTTTGCGTAATATCATTCCGTATTCAGTTATAACATGTCGTTTACTTTGACACTGGTTCTGATTTTGTGTAATCTAGTCATGAACTAAAGCTTTTGTGTATTTGCTTAGATAAAAATACCTAGATGATGGTTTAGTTATTTGTTTACGTTTGGATTATTAAATTCTATAAAGTTTATTATGTTTATCCGTGGATCCATGTTTGTTTGTGATTGATAGTTATCTACTTAACGTGATTAATTGAATTAAGCTATAACGGACGTTTGTTTAGTTCAATTAGTTATTTGTGGTTATTTAACTTGTTAGATAATCATGGCTTGAGACTGTGACCGGAGATAGGTTAAGACAACTAGCAATTATAATGAGCATGATAATTATCACTGAAATAATAGGGTAATTATTAGACCATCGTTGACTCGAAGTTGATAGGATAAATCATAATAAACAATGAGGTTCTTAATAAGTAAATTGAGGATGACAATGTGTAGGAGGACTCCTAGCATATTCAATATAATTTTATGTCTTTCGGAATGTTTACAAAATTAGTTAACCTTGACAGGAGACTAATCCACATAAGCTTTATTCACCATAGAATTGATCCAAACGAGCAAATAGATAAATAGGAGAACCGGAATCTAGTAAAAATAGTCTAAGTGAATACATGTTTATCTCTAATTGTTTACAAAGCTAAGTTATTTGTTTTCTATTTAATTAGTTAAAATTAATTTTCTTAAATACGTTCGTACTGAACTAAAGCGCTCCCATTCTTTTACTGTTTTTATCTAGTTTAACTATAATTTCCTTTTTAATTAAAATAAAACACCGTTCCCTGAGTTTGACACTCGGACTTACCTAAGCTATACTATTGTATGATCGGGTATTCTTGCCTGGTTTGTGTGATAATCATAATTGTAGTAATATCCACTTTTCATTATTATTTAAACACGTGTCACACGACATCAAGTTTTTGGCGCCACTGCCGGTGAATGGTTTAGTTTTTAATTGTAAATTTAGAAATTTTAGTTATTCGATCCTCTCGAGAAGATTTATCTTTTTGAGAGTTACTGTTTTGGTAGATTTAGCTGTTAAATTAGTATAATTATTTGTTTTTAGTTATTAGTTAGTTTAATTATTTATTAAAAAAACCAGAAAAACTCAAAAATATTTGTTTGTTGGAATCCAACCGGCGGCTGAGTTGTTTCAACCGGCGGTTGGAAGCTGTTACTCGCACGGGTTTCTCTTTCAACTGGCGGCCGGACATCTCCAACCGGCGGTTGGATCGCTGTGTCAAGATTTTTGTTTTCTTTTTGTTTCTATATAGTTTTTATTTTGTTTTCTTTTTCTACTGTTTTATTTTTCTGTTTATTTTGTAGGTTCATAACCATGAGTATGGTTCCGGATATCTTTCGAAACGCGAAAAATGATCCCACCTACTATATGACGCTTGAGGAGTATATGAGCCAAACTCGTGATGACATTGTTACGAGTTTTTCCCGACCATCGGTTACTAGAGGTATTGAGTTCGAGCTTAATGAGCAACATCGACAAGAACCACTATTACCCAAGAATAAGGTGAACTTGGAGGAGATGATGAGTTAGATGTTGACTACAGCTACGCAATTCATGGAAACTTCAAGTAAGCGAATGGAAGAAACCGAAACGATTGTACGAAGTCAAGGAGCTTTCATTCAGCGACTTGAGGGGATGATTCATCAAATCGATAAATTTCTTCAAGTATAGATGGTTTAAATGATGGATCAAAGATGGCGAGTATCAATATTTGTAAATTTAGAAAGAGATAGGAAGGGTTATCTCTAATTATTTTATTTAACATATTTATTTGTATTTATTTAATTTTTTAAATCAAGTAATCCTATTGAATAATGGTTTAGGTTGTTTTTGTTAAATTTGAGAAATTTACAGGGTCTTAATTCAAAAGTTAAGTGAAATTAAGGGACTAAATTGATTTACTGGATACTATTAATTGATAACATCGTAAAAATGTTTCTTATTAAGATGATGATGATGATGATGATTATTATTATTATTATTATTATTATTATTATTATTATTATTATTATTATTATTATTATTATTATTTTTCGTAATGTTGAACTGCATGGTTTGAAATGTAATGTTAGTGTTAATATAAGGGTCATTTATATAAATATAAAAAAGTTGAAAATTTTAAAATTTAAAATATTTGTTTTGTGATTGGCTAACATATGTCAACATTACAAATGATATCCTATTATTATTATTGTTGTTGTTGTTGTTGGGTTTGGCTAACTTAAGTTTTACTTCATTGAATGAACTAAAACCTTCAAATATATCACAAAATTACTTTATTAAACTCACCAATTTCTGTTATACATATATATTGTTTATGATTAATATTTATGGAAAATATAACTTTTTTAAATGACCCTTGACCTTAACCTCTGCACTTAGGGCACAAGTTAGATATTTTCTTACTGTTAATTACCAATTGTGTATAGTTCAAGTGGTATCGCCACCGTGAACACACAGACTCTACATGTGTGACCGACAGGTCAGCGGTTCGAATCCGTTCATCAGCACATATGGTTGATTTGTGGACAGATGATTTGTCCGACGTTAATGCTTTTTGCGGATGGGATGGACGCGTACCAATATCATATGGTACGGGGTCAGGCCAAATTACCCTTTATTATTATTACTAGACCTTAAACCCGTGTATACACACGGGTCATTGATTTTTAATATTAAATTTCGTATTTAGTATCTTATTTCAAACAATAAAGTGTATAACTTAATATGTATATCAAATATTTTGTTGGATTAATTATAATATTACTTTATGTAAATGAATTTATATTAGTAGAGATTAAAAAAATTAAACATTTTTGAAATCAAGTTAGTGAAAAAGATTCATTATTTTAAGTCTATATTAATATTTTCAAGCAATTTAAGTCCTACTCAGTAAATTGAAAATAAAACATTACACATAAGTTATGTTTTGTTATTTACGCTAGCAATATCGGTACGATGATGATATATATTGTTTCTTAATTCTCTTCAAAGTTGGCATCGATCTGTAATTAATTAATAAGGTGCTTATTGTTTCTTAATTCTCGTTGAAGTTGACGACATATATTGTTTTTGGATAATATGTAATTAGTTAATAATTAATAACTATAACTAATAACTAATAATAATATAATAATAGTGGTATTGTATTAGGATAATATCTTTTACATTTAAATATATAATAAAAAGTTCTTTCACGGAGGTTATCCAAAATCGATTTTAATATAAATTTAAATATAAGTTGTTTTTATTAAATTAAAATTTATGATGTCAGCGTTTCCTTAATTTTAGTTAATTTAACAAAATTAAGCAATTCTATTGGGCAATTGAAATTTTGATTATATCATCAACTGTTTCTTATATATAATTTAAGATTATATATTGTGATGATTCGTACACCACCAAAAATTCTCCGTATAATACCAACTGTGCTTTACAGTGTTATATTGAACAATATCATAAAGCACAATGAGTGATGTACGAAGAATTTTTGATGGTGTACGAATCAGTCACCAATTTCGTATTCTAGAACATTCATTTGTGTATTTTTCATATATTCCAGAACAACACTACATCACTACGTCATACTCCGTGTTGGATAAAGATAAAGAAAGTCAATCTTATTTGGGTCAATGAGAAAAGGTCAAAGCTATTACTTAACGATCTCAAATTCTCAATACTACCGAGCCTGGTTTTAGACCGTTTTCAGATTAGACTAAAAACTGGCTCAAATTACAAACCGATCAGTTAATCTCAAAAAGTGACGATTTATAATTTATAATATCACTAGCTTTTTATATATACAAAAATAAACATATATATATATATATATATATATATATATATATATATATATATATATATATATATATATATAACGGTAGACAAATTTTATTAGAAAACTAGCCAGAAGTATAGAGAATACAAAATACAAAAACACCTGAGAAAACAAGAGCCAAAAGAAAAACACACCAATTTAAACAAACCTGATACAATTCCTCAATAGCCAAAACCCACAAATGTCCCTAAAAAAGACACTGAGCAAACATAAGACCTAATCGAACAACACGAACCTAGTAGATAACGTTTATTTCCCATTACGAACCTACAACACCACTTTAAGGGTTTATGATAAAGATTACGTTTCATGAGATACCCAAATGAGATTGTACAATTCAATATTTGCTTATTTATGAATACAAATTAATGATAACAACCTGAAACTCGGACATTGCAGTTTTTAGTGTATATAATGACGCATTATATAAGATTATACTTTTAATTTGGATATACATATGCTTTTTTTACATTACATGATTCATGATTGTTTTACGTTATGTTCGGGCTCATCCTTGTCGTAGATCGGCCCGGACCCTTTTAGGGTGTCTTGCGTTACCATTATACTTTGTATCTATCATATGATATATCGAATCGTTCACGGGATTTTCATTATTCAACACGTGTTTCACTTTTATTAATTGAGCAAAATGCATGAAATACATGGGTTACAAGGTATGATACATGATGGGCTAGACTACAGTGATATCATCCAAAGTTCCAAACTATTTTAGTACTCTGTAGTTAATCATACATCATACATTATTATTATTTACTATTTATTATTATTATTATAAAGTATACTCCATATTAGTTTTTTGTCGGTTGAATATTTCCATGCCAGCTTGAGTTTTTGTGCGTCATGATGTTAGGAAGCTGGTAAGTTTTTGAATAACTTCTTAACAAAATAGATGCTAAAAGTTTTTTGGACCGCTCAAGCCCACTTAACAAGTATTTGACCGTGCTGGCTAAACGAGCCCAACTTGGGTATCACATTTTTATTCTCTCATAAAACGCAAATTACTCACGCAAACCTATCAAGACTTAAACCCTCAACTTCATTGTTAAAAAATTATACTTAGATACCACTAGGCCAATAACCCTTTAGTAGTTTCACTTTTTTATTTTTTTTTAAGGGGTTTCACTTAATATAACTTTCACGAATTGCGTCTTCTTGTAAAAAGAAAGAAAGGGTGTTGAACATCTTTATCACGGTATATATATTTATCAAACCTATGTATACCTAGATTACTCTTCTCAAAAAGGAAAAATGTTTAAGGGTGTGTTTGGCACACAAGCTTATTGAAATTTATGGGAGCTTAAACTTATTTTTTTCATAAGCTCAAGTTTCTAGTCTTATTTGGTAAACAAAACTTGAGGAGCTTATTAAAATGAAAAATTACATAAATACACTTATATCATTATATAACATATAATTATTGTCTTTTTATGTCGATTTACATCTATAAGCTCTAAGTAGTTTTACCAAATACTTATAAAAAATAAGTTTCAGCTTCTAACTTAAAATGTAATAAGCTTTAGCTATCAGCTCCAGCTATCAGTTAGTTTTGCCAAACACATCCTAAGTTGACACCTAACTTATTAGAAAAAGTTTAATTACATAAAATCTATATCTAAAACTCTAACGTGAACATGGATCAAAACTCATTCCATCAATTCCTTAACGGTGACATACGTTGAATAGTTGACCATTCACGAACTCCCTCCGTCCCATTTCAATTGTCTCCATTGTTATTTTAGGATGTCCCAAATAAGTGTTCACTTTCATTTTACACCCAATCAAAAGAAAGTTTAGTGGGTGGGGATGTTATTTGATTGAAGAAATGTGTAGTTAGTGGAGAATTCTAAAACTGCATGCATAGTCAAAGTGGACACTTTGAGTGGGACGGAAGGAGTATTTAATTTCCCATATATGGACAAAAGAAAAGAAGTTGAGACTTAGTCGTATGAAGCCGAAGAAATACATGGAACATGTGATGTAAATGGTCCTTGATTTGGTGGCCTATCTAAGCATTATTAATACAAATTTAACACTAATTGAGAACATGTGATGTAGCTAGATTATATTTAAACAGTTACTGTAACACTAATTACGTACCTTCGTACAGTAAATTAACAACAAATTAAGATTCTCACAAATGCCCATCTAAGTAGCCTTCAAGGAACTACACTTTTTAGTTGCGACCATAAAATAGTCCATTCATATGTTAGTTGGGATTGTAATTTACACGTTGAAAGTTGAAACCATGTTCCTGGTCCAACAATAATTCATAAATCAACATGATTCTCACAACCTCCCGGTTAATTGACTTCTCTCATATCGCTATTCGCTAAGTCAAAGATCCTTCATTTTTTAAAACGAGTTTCATTATATGTGCCACGCTTAATTAACAAGTACAACTGTACAAGTACCTTCTTATTTTTATTTTTTTTTTTATAAAAAATTGAAACACGTGTAGAGCGTTTCAAAATAGTTAACTTTATTTTGATAATCTGTTCATAATTAATAAACACGTTACAAATTAAAAAAAAAAAAAAAAGATCCAAGAATAGTTCAATTATTGCGTCAAGTGGCCTCTGTAACGTTATGTTAATTAGTATTTGAGAAAATTATCAATCAAGTTATGAGGTTGAGTTTGTTAATTTGGAGGCAATGTATATGATATGTCGTGGATATTTCTCAATAAATAAAACGGTTTTGCTAACGTGTGCCCCCGTGGCACACGTTAAGCCGTATTTAATGAAGCCCAAATTTTCTTAAATATTATCATTTGCATTTAATACTCATAAATTCAATCTAATATTTATCCTTTTTATACACATATTAATTAATTACAAATTCTGATATTTAAGAAAATTTAGGCTTCATTAAATGCGGTTTAACGTGTGCCACGGGGGTACACGTTAGCAAAACCCTAAATAAAAATAAAAATAAACATAAATAAAACTTTTTATACCGTTTATCTAAAGTTTCGATTTAGGGGAAACATTATGTACTATCAGTAGCGGATCTAGAAATTCAAGTGACCCGTAGCACAAATTTGGTCATAATATTAAATATATAAGTTTTTCATGAACATATACGATTTCAATAGAAATTAGTAGTTTTTAGAGTAAATAACATACAAAATGGACTAATTGTGTAACAAACTAGTAGCAAAACTTGTTTGAACACGTAGCAATAACAATAAAATCAATTATATCTAAAAAAATTACATTTCACATGACGAACGGACCCGTAGCAAATGCTACCCCTAACTTCTATCTGGCTCCGCCCATGTGTACTATATACATTACATAAGTTTTGTAACGTGCACCAACGAAAATTCAAATAAACTTTTCATATTTTTACCCATCAACTTTCACATGTATACATATTCAGTCCCTCTTTTTACACTTACATACCTAAAGTTTGGTACTGTTGGAAAAAGTTGTTGAGCAATATTACTTATGGTCTTGTGGTCTTCTTATATATGGACAAATATAAGCAGGTTGAGAAGGAATAGAAAGTACCAAGTAGAGTCTGAAAGTGGCATTTTGGTAAGTTCATATGAAAAACCAAGATCATTTATCTATCCATCCAATTATCTATATATATAACCATCTAGTAGCACAATGTATTCCACAACACATACAAAATTACAAACCACATAGCTTTTAAAAGTTAAGCATTGTTACTTACTCAACTTTCACCACCTGAAAAAAATGTCTCCAATCACCCCTGAAACTAGAGCAAGTGCAGAAATCTGTACCGGTAACGAAGTTTGCAAGGAAAAGGCAAAATCGCTACTCAGAGAATATGGGCTACCTGATGGCCTGTTGCCTATAGAGGACGTTGAGGAACTTGGTTACGTCAAAGAGACGGGATTTATGTGGGTCAAACAAAAAAATGAGATTGACCACAAGTTCGAGAAGGTTGGGAAGCACGTGTCTTATGCCACGGAGATCACTTCGTACATGGAGAAATGCAGGATCAAGAAGTTGACCGGTGTCAAGACCAAAGAATTGTTGATTTGGATCTCACTTGTTGAGATTTTCGTCGATGATCCACCAACGGAAAAAATTACCATGAAAACACCCACCGGGATTTACAGGACATTCCCGAAGGAGGCGTTTGCGGCTTAAGAGATGGTGAAGAATGATAAGGCTTTTTCGATTAATTTTAAAACGAAAAATAAATAAGCATGTTCAATTCGTGACAAGCAGTTATGATGTGTACGTATTTATATTTTGTGCCTCTATACGTTACGTTATTTGAGTGGTATGTATCTAGTTATTTTGATGACCGAGTTATATGCATGTCGCTTTTGCCATTATTCTAAGTTAATGAACTGGTCACGGTTGATCTATGTACTTGAATCATATCTTTGTCATTCAAAAAAATTATCTTAATTTCGTCCTCTTAATTAAATTATTTTCGTAATTCTTATTCTTACGTAAATTATAAAAGATCGAGGTGTGTAAACAGTGGCGGATCCGGGATTTTGAATTACCCTTAGCACAAATAAGAAATGCAATTAAAAATGCTAATTTTCAATAAAAATTACACTGCATATTAAGAATGAACTCGTAGCAACTGCTACCCCTACTTTCTAATGGCTCCGCCCCTGTGTGTAAAAGGGTGACAGCCACATTCAATTTAATTAGTTGACAGTTTTGACCATTTGTTTTGCCCCTCAAGGTGCAAACATATTATACCTTTTGTTGTCTTTTAAAATACTTACACACAGATTATTTGATTTTAAATAAAGGAATATTCTTTTCAAGTTCTATGTTATATTGTTATGTTATACAGATTATTTGACCATTCGTTCTACCGAAAGTTCAGGCCTAGCTTCAGGGGGATTATACATATATGGGTATTATATTATCATTTATCAACACTCTATTATATTATGTTTACAATATTTCAATTAATGAGTCAAACTTTGATTACTAAAATCTATTTTATTATACTACAAGACTTAATCGATAAGAAGATAATAGAAATGTTTATATTAAATATAGATTAGCAATCACGTTTTGATTGAACCAATGACTAAATAGCCTAGTGGTAAGGGCAGCCCATGACTTCCTAGAGGTCATGGGTTCGAATCCTGCCATTGGTATTATTTATCATAAAGGTACCTACCATCAATGAAGCGCATGACCCACAACGTTAAGGCTTAATCGGTGCGAGTTTCGGCTTGGACGTTGTGTGGTATATGTGATGGAGGTGATTTGCATGGTGATGTTGGACCTTGTGGGGGGTTCGGTCGTGCTCCATTAAAATATCATACGCGGTTTCGGTGGGTGGCCTAAATACCCATTTTTTATTGATTGAGATAAAAAGGGTGTAATTTTCGAACCACTTTTGTATAACTTAATCTGATTTATATTTAGGTAAATCCACTTTTATAACACCCCTCATATTATAGTTATTTAAAAACAATGTATCGGAAGCGTCTGTCCAAATTAAAACTTTAATCAATCAACACATAAAAGTTCAACTAATTTAAAACACAATTTATCCATTTGGGTGTTATATGAAAACACGAATAACACTGATTTATAAAATTAAATATCAGAGTAACACTTGGTAGTCAAACATTCTTCAGTCCAGTCCAATCATCTCAAAACCTGCAATAAGTAAATGGTGGGATTAGCACGAAGCTAAGTGAGTCAACATGTCACTATCAGCACAACTCAGTATAACAATACTGATTATCACAAATCTCACTTAACACTGACACAACATCACTTAACACTATATCACTTGACACAATATCACTTGACACTATATCACCACACACAACATCACCTGACACAACATCACTTGACACAACATCACCTGACACAACATCACTTGACACAACATCACCTGACACAACATCACCAAGATGATCGGTGGCCCTTGTGACACCGCTCAGACCCGGGAGGTGCACCAAGCGACACTTACAACCAATCTGCAGGCCAATACAGTGGTATTACCGATAACTGTCTGCTACCTTTAACCAACATAAGCTCCATTCACAACACATGTTCACAATTCCTATGTTGGCTAACCTGTAGCAACCCAGTCCAACAATCATTGACCTCCGAATCACAGAATGCCCGAAGGCGACACATCACTTATTACACGTGTATTTCACCAGTCAACAGTCACCAATCACAATCAACAATCACAATAACACTATGTTCACCTGTTGTAACCAAATATGTTACAACCAAATCACACTGAGAGTACGAGTCCACTCACCAATACCTCAGCTGCATGCTCAGAGATCTAATGTTACTGAGCCTTCTCTTCATCTGAGGATCACAACAAAATACACAAATCAGTAACTTGGCATCAATAACGAACTCGTTATAATAAGCAACACATGTTATAATCATATAACATATCACATTATCTCAATACACAATATATCATATCAATCATGATAATTAACACTTATGTCATCGCAATTATATTACAACTTATCTCGATTGTAACATCACACAATTATGTTATCTAGTTATAATATTTATTAAGTCACTTCACTCACTAATCACCGCTAAAACACGAAGAAACATTTGAAATAATGTTTGTAACTAAATTAATGTTTCTGCGTTGGGCCATTTAGCCGCCGGCTAAAGGTTTTGACCGTCGGCTACCCTAAAGCGGTCCACTGACCGCCGGCCAAAGGGCTTGACCGCCGGCCACGCCTACTGACCGCCGGCCACCGGTCTTGACCGACGGCCATAGGCCAAAGTTCATCCCTGTTCTTCCTGTTCTTCCTAACAGTTCGAATTCTAAACTCACAGTTCCGAAAACTCATGTTCTAATCGATTGTACAACTAACAAGAAGTATATAACATCTTATATCATCATTTAAATCATCAACTTCAATTAACAATTCAATAACCCTAATGATTCAACTAAATTCTTAAACAAACCATATAAATACTTACCATCAAGAAAGAATTAGGATTATAGTGATGATGGTGTTGGTGAATCAGTGTGTTAATCAGAGTTTTGGATTTGGTTTTGCTTGGTTTCTTGGCTCAATATTACTTCACAGGGACGATTCAAGTGTTTACTCTTTTATTTTTCAAATGAAAGAAAGAAACAAACAAATAATAAAAGGAGGAGGTCGGCTCCTCAAACCGACCTTCAATTATACGGGTATAATTTAATACCCCTTCTCAACCTATTGTCTGGAGCCCGAAAACCATTTACGAGTCCAAACTTTTATTGTTCCGTCAACTATATTAATTTAAATCACTTAATATTTTACTAACCACAATAAGTCCTGAAACTTATTTCCTATTTATTCGCAATTAATTCAAACAATATTATTTCCAAACACGTTAATATTATTTTAAAATCACCTGTAACGCCCCAAAAATTTGTAAGTTTTTAATAATGTACTATGTGTTTAATTGCTAAGTTGTAAATATATATATATAATGTGTTATGTGTTTACATATTATTAGAAGTTAAGAAATAGTTAGAAAGGACTAACAATGTAAGAATAATTGTACTGGTAGGACTTATAATGTAAGAAGAAAGTTGTTATCAGGGTAACTTGCGTCAATTGTGAAAGATGAGGGTTATAAATGAAAATAATTAAATTAAAAATCTGATTTTAATATAATTAGAAAACTCTGGAGAGAAACATACGTACCAAAATCTTCAAGTGAGAGTGTGTGTGTGGCGGTTTGAAAGAACAAGGAAGAAAAACATCAAATTGAAGCTAGGGTTTGCTTGTTTTGAGTTTCTAACATCTAATTCTACTTGCTTAAGGTATAATCTATCTTCTTATACGCTTAATTTTTGTGAATTAAAGCAAGTTACATAAACCCTAGTCATGGGGTTTTGATTAAACTTGGAAGATAATGATGAATTGAGTAAAGTAAGGATATATAGGTGATGTTAAAGTGATTATTGAAGTTAAAATGTTAAAGTTCTATTACAATCAAATCTACGCTTATAATTATTGTCATTTTAGTAAGTTGTAATGAGAATTGATATGAAAGTGATGAAGCTTAGGAAGTAAGGAAACAAGAATCAAGTTAATTGGGTAAAGAAGTGTTAATGAATCAACACTTATGTTGAAAGTCAAGAAATTATATGTGATTAAGTGATTTATGTGAATTATGTGCCTATGTGTTTAGGTGATCAAAGTGCTCAAGTTGGACCAAGTGTTTCTTTTAATCTCAAGCAAGGTAAGTAATGGGATTTTGTTGAAGTAGTGATTTCTATGTCATTTGTTTGATGTTAATCAAAGAATGACATTAGGGTCACTTGTGGAAGTAGTTAATCCTTGTGATTAACTTTGTGGAAGTGGTTAAGGATCCTTAATTGTTTAAGTGTTTAAGTTATTATTGAAGTATCCCTTACTTACTAAGCGTTGTGCTTATTGTTTTAAGTTTATCATTTTTAGGTGAATCAAGTGGTAAACGTGAAGGTTTGGGCAAGGGACCGGCTTAAAGGTTATGGTGAAGCTTGTGTACTAGTCGGTAACAAGCTATCTCTTAACATCATGCTCTTGATACAAGTCACCCCTTTTGTTGTAAAATGACGTTTTGTCACTTAAAGCTAGTTTATATCATGTATAGTTAAGTATGTAAATGTTGAAAGTTGAAGTTTAGTGATAATGGTACTTTGGTTTGACTTGGAATAGTCAATGTGATGAAGTTCAAATGTTAGATAAGTGGTTATATAGGTAAAGATTTAAATGGGTCAAGAAAGTGTCTAAATGGGCACCGATTGAGTTAAAGAGTTAAAATGAGTTATGGTGTAAGTATGGAAATGGTAGTCATTGCTTTAAGTCTCATTTATATAGTTAATGCATGTGTCAAAGTTTGAGAATCTGTTTTGAAATGGTTTGCAAATTTGTATGTCAAGAAAATGAGTAAAAATGGTCGTTTTTGTGTCATAAGTCCAAATCCCGAATAAATGTGAAATCTTGAAAAGTGAAAATTAGGAAGTGTTTGGAATGTCATTTTATAAGTGTCTGCAAAATTTCATATTCTAACGATTTGTCATTTTCGAGTTATGATCATTTGAAGTTAGGTATTTGGTTTGTAAGAAAACAAGTCAGGATCTGCTGGAATACAGGACTACCCGGCGGGTAAGTCCTGTACCCGGCGGGTAAACCAAATTTAAGAACAAACCGGCGGGCTAATCCCTGACCCGGCGGCTGCTAAAACCTTTAAACGAAAGAAAATCTCTGTTGTCGAAAAGGTTAATTCACCCGGCGGTCAATGAAAGGAACCCGGCGGCTAAGCATGGGTACCCGGCGGGTAACCCTGCTACCCGGCGGGTAAAGGCTGATTTCAGCAAAATTTTGTTTAAAGTTTTAAAAATAATACAGATCATGATAATAGTGTACAATTATGATAATATCAATAAGGGGACCAATAGAAGTATATTACAGTGTAAAAAAAAAAAAAAAAAAAACGACTCAAAATTTTCGGGGTGTTTCAAGTTGGTATCAGAGCACGGTTTAAGGGATTTGGGTATTCACCATTAGTGGGTACTTGATCTTAAACCATTGTTATTACTGTTGAGCATGATATATAATTAAGTTGTGATATTGTTGTATTTCTGACTGAAGCACTAATATTTCTGTATTGAGATGTCACGTGTGGACCATGATAACGTATGTGATAATGTGATAATTAATGTGCCTGGCCAACACAGTAATTATCATATGACTCGGTACGGTGTTATGAAAAGCACGAGATGTTGAGAGAATGAAATCTTAGTGGTGTTTGCTTATGTGTGGTAACAAGTTAAGATTAAATAAGTTTGTTAATTGTGAAAGTAAGTGTGTATTAAGTATTTTGTATCTATTTCAGTGAAAGATGGACGAAAGGGACATTGATTTAAATCTTGGGCTAAACCCTCAAGGTGGAGCCCAATATAGGGAAGCAGGAGGTGGAGGTGAAAGACCGAGATCTCCTGCTAATGAAGCTAGGTTATCCCTTCCTGAATTAAGAACCCTGATTTCTCAAGAGGTGGCTCACGCTCAAGAGGCGTCACTACCTCTATTACTTAGTCGGATTTCAGAAACTATCACAGATGAATTCTATAGACGAGAAGAGGAAGCAAATATTTTTAGTAATGTACCCCGTATTGAACCTCCTGTAGTACAAGCTCCAGAAGAGAAGAAGTTTAGTTATCGGGATTTTTCTGCTTGTAATCCACCCTCGTACGATGGGGACATGGATCCTATTAAGGCACAAAGATGGGTTTCTGAAGTTGAAGGAGCGTTCTCTACTACCGAATGTCCTGATAGATTACAGGTAAGATACGCAGCTAATCTTCTTAAAGCTCGAGCTAAAGGATGGTGGGAAGTCCAATGTCGTACCAAGGGCGCTGAAGCAATTAAAAATCTAACTTGGAACGAATTTAAAGAAATGTTTCACCAAGCTTATTCGCAAGAAGCTGATTTGATGGAAATTCGTCGCAAGTTTATAGCTATGGAGCAAACCACTGAATCAATAAATGAAATCGTTGGAGTTTTTCTAGACAGAGCTCATCTCTGTCCAGAATATATGGAGAATCCTAAACGACTCATGGAGCATTTCCATCATATTTTGAAGCCAGAGATCCGTCAATTTGTTAATCCCAAGCGTTGTCACACTCTTGAAGAAATGATAGATGAAGCTCGGTACCAAGAGCTTGAGTGGAGTCGTCGAGTAGCGAAAAGAAAAGCTGAACAATCTTCTTATGCGGCTAAGAAAGCTAGGCCTGCTGAGAGTTCTAAGGGAGATGAGAAGAAAGGGGAAAGAAGGGAAGTTCCTGAATGTAAGACTTGTCATAAAAGACATTACGGTGAATGTCGGGTAGGAACTAACGCATGTAATCAATGTGGGAGAGTGGGTCATATAGCTCGTGACTGCCCTAACCCAATTAGGGTATGTTATAACTGTTATAAACCGGGCCACATCAAATCTGAATGCCCTGATTTAAGATCTCAATCTGCTCCCCTTCCACCTCGTCGTCAATCTGAAAGAAAGCCTGAAGAACCTGCTAAGACTAAAAGTCGATCTTTTCAAATTACTGCTGAAGAAGCTAAGAGGGCCCCGGACGTTATGACAGGTACCTTCCTTATAAATCAAAAACCTGCTTACGTGTTATTCGATTCGGGTGCCTCAAGATCCTTCGTATCTGAAAAGTTTTGTTATGATTTTTCAATTCCCTTATCTGCTTTAGATACTCCCTTAGATGTTGAAGTTGCTGACGATAGGGTTGTTTTTGTAACCAATGTATATCGTGGGTGTCAATTGGAGATAGATAACGAAATTTTCCTTATAAACCTTATCCCGATGAAAATGGGTGAATTTGATGCCGTGGTAGGCATGGATTGGTTAGGAAAATATAATGCTCTTATTCAGTGTGAAATGAAAATAATTCGGGTCACTTCGCCAAGTGGGGGAGTTATTGATATTTATGGGGAAAAGCGAAAAGTTCCACTGTCTGTTTGTACTTTTGCTCGTGCTAAACGTTATTTACTGCATGGTTGCCAATCTTTTCTGGCGCATGTAGTGGATATTCAAAAATCTGTTCCTAAGATTGAAGAACTTTCAGTAGTTAAAGAATTCCCTGATGTATTTCCTGATGAGTTACCGGGTATTCCTCCCGATAGACAAGTTGAATTTCGTATTGAATTGGTACCTGGAGCTATACCTATAGCCAAAACTCCATATAGGCTTGCCCCATCGGAAATGCAAGAAATGATGAAGCAATTGCAGGAATTACTTGATAAGGGATTCATACGCCCGAGTAGTTCACCATGGGGAGCTCCGGTACTTTTTGTTAAAAAGAAAGATGGTACAATGAGGATGTGCATTGATTATAGGGAACTAAATAAAGTGACCATCAAGAATAGGTATCCATTGCCTAGAATTGATGATCTCTTTGATCAACTTCAAGGTGCAAGTTTCTTTTCTAAAATTGATCTGCGTTCTGGATATCATCAATTGAAAGTTCGGGAAGAAGATGTGTCTAAAACCGCCTTCAGAACAAGGTATGGCCATTATGAATTCGTGGTTATGCCTTTTGGTCTGACAAATGCACCTGCAGCCTTCATGGATCTCATGAATCGAGTATGTCGCCCTATGCTTGATAAGTTCGTGATCGTGTTTATAGATGATATTCTCATTTACTCTAAATCTGTTGGTGATCACGAAGTTCATTTGAGGCAAGTATTACAAACATTGAGAGATGAAAAGCTTTATGCTAAATTTTCAAAGTGTGAATTCTGGCTTCGTGAGGTTCAATTTTTAGGGCACGTTGTTAATAATCAAGGGATTAAAGTTGATCCAGTTAAAGTTGAAGCTGTTTTGAAATGGGAGCCTCCAACAAATCCCACAGAAGTTCGGAGTTTTCTAGGATTAGCCGGTTATTATCGACGGTTCATCCAAGATTTCTCTAAAATTGCTACTCCTCTTACAAAGCTTACTCGAAAGAACATAAAGTTTGAATGGAATGATCAAGCTGAACAAGCTTTCCGAACCCTAAAACAACAACTTAGCCAAGCCCCTGTCTTGGTACTTCCAGATGGTACTGAAGATATGGTGGTGTATTGTGATGCTTCTCACAATGGGCTAGGCTGTGTACTAATGCAACGTGGCAAGGTGATTTCTTATGCTTCTAGACAATTAAAGGAGAATGAAAAAGGTTACCCCACTCATGATTTGGAGTTAGCAGCGGTGGTTTTTGCCTTAAAAATTTGGAGGCATTATCTTTATGGTGTTAAGTGTACCATTTACACTGACCATAAGAGTCTCAAGTATTTCTTCGATCAACGTGATCTTAATATGAGGCAAAGGCGTTGGCTTGATTTAGTGAAGGATTATGATTGTGAAATTTTATATCATCCTGGAAAAGCTAACGAGGTAGCTGACGCCTTGAGCAGAAAAGCTATGCATCATTCTCTAGTTGTCAAATCCCTTCGAATTACTATTCTTCCAAATTTGTTGGATCAAATTAAGGAAGCTCAAATGAAAGCTTGGCAAGAAAATGATATTAGAGCAGAACGTATAAAAGGTCAAGTCAATGATTTTGTTGAAGATTCCCGAGGAATTAAGACTCGATATGGAAGAATCTGGATTCCAAACTCTCCTGAGCTGAAAAAGTTAATACTTGATGAAGCTCATAAATCTCGATATTCAATCCATCCTGGTGCAACCAAAATGTACCATGATTTGAAGTCTGACTATTGGTGGCCAGGTATGAAGCGTGAAGTTGTTAAGTATGTAGAACAATGTTTAACTTGTTTACAGGTTAAGGCCGAACATCAAAAGCCGTATGGCAAAATGCAGCCTTTAGATATACCTGTTTGGAAATGGGAACATATTACAATGGATCTTATTACTAAATTGCCTAAAACTCAACGCCAATATGATGCAATTTGGGTAATAGTAGATCGTCTGACAAAGAGTGCTCTATTTCTACCGATCAAAGAAACTATGTCCACTGAAGCTCTTGCTGATTTGTACGTAAAAGAGGTTGTTGCTCGACATGGTATGCCGTTATCTATTGTCTCAGACAGAGATAGTAGATTCACTTCTCGTTTTTGGAACAAATTCCAAGAAGATATAGGTACACGTGTTAATCTAAGTACAGCTTATCATCCACAAACGGATGGTCAAAGTGAAAGAACTATTCAAACTTTAGAAGATATGCTAAGAGCATGTGCTATTGACTTTAGTGGTAGCTGGGATACTCATTTACCTCTTGCTGAGTTTTCTTATAATAACAGTTACCACTCGAGTATAAAGATGGCGCCTTATGAAATGTTGTATGGTAGGAAGTGTAGAACTCCGGTATGTTGGGGTGAAATCGGGCAAAGAGAGTTGGGAAGCACTGACATTGTTCAAAGGACTACAGAAAAGATAAATCAGATTAGAGAACGATTGAAAGCGGCACAAGACAGACAGAAATCTTATGCTGATAAAAGAAGGCGTTTGATAGAGTTTCAAGAAGGAGATTTAGTTATGTTGAAGGTATCTCCTTGGAAGGGTATAATCCGTTTTAGAAAACGAGGAAAGTTGAGTCCTCGATTTATTGGTCCATTCAAAATCGTTGCAAGAGTTGGAAAGTTGGCATATCGTCTTGAATTGCCTAATGAATTGGCGGGAATACATGATACTTTTCACGTATCCTATCTTAGAAAGTGTTTGGTTGATGAAGCGGCTTACGTGCCTTTGGAAGAGATTGAAGTTAAC
Source organism: Helichrysum umbraculigerum (assembly GCA_949592205.1). Taxonomy (NCBI): domain Eukaryota; kingdom Viridiplantae; phylum Streptophyta; class Magnoliopsida; order Asterales; family Asteraceae; genus Helichrysum; species Helichrysum umbraculigerum. Next base: position 366,316,370 of record CATIUR010000001.1, read on the forward strand.
GACCAATTGAATTACATAGAACAACCTATTGCAATCCTTGACGAAAAGATTAAAAAGCTAAGAAACAAAGAAATCAAATTGTTCAAGGTGCAATGGAAGCATAGGAAAGGATCCGAGTTTACTTGGGAGTCGGAGGAGGAGATGATTAAGTACTATCCGGCTCTACTTCAAGAATGGATTGTGAGGACACAATCCTAAATAAGTGGGGGAGAGTTGTAACGCCCCAAAAATTTGTAAGTTTTTAATAATGTACTATGTGTTTAATTGCTAAGTTGTAAATATATATATATAATGTGTTATGTGTTTACATATTATTAGAAGTTAAGAAATAGTTAGAAAGGACTAACAATGTAAGAATAATTGTACTGGTAGGACTTATAATGTAAGAAGAAAGTTGTTATCAGGGTAACTTGCGTCAATTGTGAAAGATGAGGGTTATAAATGAAAATAATTAAATTAAAAATCTGATTTTAATATAATTAGAAAACTCTGGAGAGAAACATACGTACCAAAATCTTCAAGTGAGAGTGTGTGTGTGGCGGTTTGAAAGAACAAGGAAGAAAAACATCAAATTGAAGCTAGGGTTTGCTTGTTTTGAGTTTCTAACATCTAATTCTACTTGCTTAAGGTATAATCTATCTTCTTATACGCTTAATTTTTGTGAATTAAAGCAAGTTACATAAACCCTAGTCATGGGGTTTTGATTAAACTTGGAAGATAATGATGAATTGAGTAAAGTAAGGATATATAGGTGATGTTAAAGTGATTATTGAAGTTAAAATGTTAAAGTTCTATTACAATCAAATCTACGCTTATAATTATTGTCATTTTAGTAAGTTGTAATGAGAATTGATATGAAAGTGATGAAGCTTAGGAAGTAAGGAAACAAGAATCAAGTTAATTGGGTAAAGAAGTGTTAATGAATCAACACTTATGTTGAAAGTCAAGAAATTATATGTGATTAAGTGATTTATGTGAATTATGTGCCTATGTGTTTAGGTGATCAAAGTGCTCAAGTTGGACCAAGTGTTTCTTTTAATCTCAAGCAAGGTAAGTAATGGGATTTTGTTGAAGTAGTGATTTCTATGTCATTTGTTTGATGTTAATCAAAGAATGACATTAGGGTCACTTGTGGAAGTAGTTAATCCTTGTGATTAACTTTGTGGAAGTGGTTAAGGATCCTTAATTGTTTAAGTGTTTAAGTTATTATTGAAGTATCCCTTACTTACTAAGCGTTGTGCTTATTGTTTTAAGTTTATCATTTTTAGGTGAATCAAGTGGTAAACGTGAAGGTTTGGGCAAGGGACCGGCTTAAAGGTTATGGTGAAGCTTGTGTACTAGTCGGTAACAAGCTATCTCTTAACATCATGCTCTTGATACAAGTCACCCCTTTTGTTGTAAAATGACGTTTTGTCACTTAAAGCTAGTTTATATCATGTATAGTTAAGTATGTAAATGTTGAAAGTTGAAGTTTAGTGATAATGGTACTTTGGTTTGACTTGGAATAGTCAATGTGATGAAGTTCAAATGTTAGATAAGTGGTTATATAGGTAAAGATTTAAATGGGTCAAGAAAGTGTCTAAATGGGCACCGATTGAGTTAAAGAGTTAAAATGAGTTATGGTGTAAGTATGGAAATGGTAGTCATTGCTTTAAGTCTCATTTATATAGTTAATGCATGTGTCAAAGTTTGAGAATCTGTTTTGAAATGGTTTGCAAATTTGTATGTCAAGAAAATGAGTAAAAATGGTCGTTTTTGTGTCATAAGTCCAAATCCCGAATAAATGTGAAATCTTGAAAAGTGAAAATTAGGAAGTGTTTGGAATGTCATTTTATAAGTGTCTGCAAAATTTCATATTCTAACGATTTGTCATTTTCGAGTTATGATCATTTGAAGTTAGGTATTTGGTTTGTAAGAAAACAAGTCAGGATCTGCTGGAATACAGGACTACCCGGCGGGTAAGTCCTGTACCCGGCGGGTAAACCAAATTTAAGAACAAACCGGCGGGCTAATCCCTGACCCGGCGGCTGCTAAAACCTTTAAACGAAAGAAAATCTCTGTTGTCGAAAAGGTTAATTCACCCGGCGGTCAATGAAAGGAACCCGGCGGCTAAGCATGGGTACCCGGCGGGTAACCCTGCTACCCGGCGGGTAAAGGCTGATTTCAGCAAAATTTTGTTTAAAGTTTTAAAAATAATACAGATCATGATAATAGTGTACAATTATGATAATATCAATAAGGGGACCAATAGAAGTATATTACAGTGTAAAAAAAAAAAAAAAAAAAAACGACTCAAAATTTTCGGGGTGTTTCATCACCAAATAATATAAAACAGCTAGGTCTGATTTACGGATGTTACAAATCTCTCCCTCTTAAAAGATTTCGTCCTCAAAATCTGATCACACTCAGCTCGTCTAATATAACATACTCACCTACATCTTATCATACATTAATCCTCAAGAGCAACTTATACTATATTTATCTTGTTTCAATTCTTTCTACATTCACGTGTCCCCATGGACATGCTTCTGTCTTTTCCCACGTACATATACTGTGCTTTCATCCAATATTTTCCCATGAACAAGCATATTTCTGAATTCTTTATCATTAACACACAATCACTTTAACAAATGGACGCTAAATCAAATACAACCAAAACTAATAACGTACATTGCTCCCCTTGAGCAACTTATAACAATAATTTATTTATTTGAATTCTTTCCACATGCACATATCCCAATGTACATGTTTCTATCTTTCACCCCTGTATATATATTGTACATTCATCCAACAATTTCTATACAACAATCATTTACCTGAATCCTCTATCATCAATCAGATATATGTCTAAATTACACAATTACTTTAACAACTATAACAACCATAAACAAGAACAGCTAACATTAGTGGTTATAAAATCCACAATACACTTAACAACACTGAAAATTTATTTCAGTTCATAACCAACAATCAACAAATATTCACATATCACTTCAACTATATGAAATCCTTTACCTAAAGTAATCCGGATTCATATCACTTTAATAAGCAAAAATAGAGGTCACACACAGTAGGTAAAACATCATCAAGAAGTACATTGTTAAATTAACACATGTACTGTCACACCGTAGTACCTACATTCAACCGACCTCTACATTAACTTATTTCACCTTAAATCACAATTTATTCTATTAGCAAAATACACATTTCTGCAATAAATGGAAATATAATCATCATTTCCAAAATTTCAACTATTACTTTCACAACATATCACCTTTTATCAACTATATATATTTTATATATATTTATACACTTTTCTCAATTAATGGTATAATATTTCCAATTTCTTAATTTAACCATTAATATTATATTATCACATTCACCTCAATATGATTATCATCTATTTAGTTCTCTCCCCCTTAGGGTTCATTTTATCACTCTACTGCATCAACACCGATTACAAGGCATCACGATCACCCAGCATCGTTCTACACTTATCTTAAGTCAGCTAGTGATCTTATATAGATCACATTACAACTACATATCATTACAAACTGTCTACACAGTTTCAACGTTCACAAGTTGCACACACAATTTTTTTTTTTTTTTAGCTAATATCATTCACAAATACCCACCTGATTTAGAGGTGTACTCAATTACTCCCTGAGAACTTATATCACAATTCATACCCTTTGATATCTCCTTTCACTTATTTGAGTTATAAATCACCTATTTGAGAATTTCAATACTGTTAACTATTTGTCAACTTCAACTTAATCAATAAATCAACAAATCACCCCTTTGGTCACTTTTATCAATCTTAATTTAATCAACAAGTCAACAACTAGTTTGACCACTTTTCTCAATTTTTAACTCACAACAAAATCAATCATATTCTTATAATTTCCTATCATACACTAATCTCTTTATTCATAGTTGACTTTTAAAATCAACGTATCACATTTTAACATATAAATACTATGTTTAACTTCAAACATAAATTTTCCATAATTACCTTCAACAACAGTGGCCCACTCAACCAAAATGGAACCACTACACCTTTCTCTGGTCAATTTTCATTCATTGACATTCTAATAACTTATTTAGCACACAATATGAGGTATTTACTTCTGTCACTTATCACTTATACATATCAGCTGATAATTTATCTCAAGTTTTAGATTTAACCCAATCACAAAATTCAAAACATTGCTCTCACTAAGTTAACAACTCAATCACCATACAGAGCCAGTAACTCAACTCGGCTTAATATAAGCCATACACATACTAGTAATTCGTTAGGATACTATATGACTCACTAATAGGTAGTCCACACCCATTAGTTACACAATCACATTTCACAAATTTAAACAATTGCAAGTACCATACACACTTGCAAGTTTCACTTACTGATTATCATAATTTTCACTAATTAGTTTATCACAACTTTATATTATATCTCTCTTAATCACATTCACTTTCTCAGATAATTGGTAACCTCAACAAGTTCATGTGATACAGCATAATGTAACAACGGTGATCAAGCGTTGCTTGATTATGTTCTTCACATTTCCTTCTCAGGTTACTTCATATCATCAATCACAATGTGATTTACTTCACTTACACATATTACTTAAACCTTTGTTTTAAACAATTCTGATCATTCTACATGTCTCCTAACCACATATATATATACCAAATCATCTTTTGGTATGTATTTATTCACACCTATTTCAATTATTTTCAACTTTTATATATATATATATATATATATATATATATATATATATATATATATATATATATATATTCACTTCACAACTGATTTATTCAGTATTTCAACTTATTTAAAACTCCAAACACCTGATAACCTACCCTCATCAATTTAACACATAACACTTTGTCAAATAATAATCACATAATAATATCACGTGTAATTCCAAACACGTATTTCACGACAATTACTTGATTATAATATCAACTAAATCAATTTGCTCCAAAACCCACCATTCTCTAGGAGCATGTAATACCACATAATCAATTTATCACATTTCTTTAGTAATTCTCTTTACATCTGTTCTTATAACAGCTGACCACCTTTAATATCTATCATTTTCAACATATGATACAATATCAATTTAAACCCTAACGCCCCATAATTCCACGTATAATATCAACTACATACATTTAATATCAACAATCAATATAAAGTACAACTTCAGGCACTAAGTACTTTATCACATTACTTGACATCACCTCATGCCTCTAGTCACATAACAACTATTCTCCTATTAATAACATTTGTTATTAATTCAACATATCCAAATCATTTACTAGTTTACACTTCTTTGACTATTTAACTCACACACAACTAATTTCACTATTAGTGTTCTATTATAATCTTAAAACACTAATTTCTCAATAACATCATCCTATTTATATCACTTTCAACAAGTATTTAGCAAATAATTCTCACAACCTGTTCCACATATATAAAGGTTTGTCAACTACCTTTATTTTCTTACTACATTACTATATCACTTTTTATACATACATATCCCAATTCAACCAACTATAACAATCACTATCACACAACAACATCTAGTCACTTTTATCACTTTATAGCATAACTATTACCCAAGTTAGATGCTATCACTTTCAACTCTAACTTTGCCTAATCCAGACACACATTACACAACTATACACCTTTTCCATCTAGACAACAAAATGACTCTCAACTTATTAATTGAGATATATCACATCTCATTAATTTCACTATCTGGTGTCACATCTATTCAGTTTATCACAAAACAGCAACTTCTCTAGCAAGGTTTCCTAATCACACCTTGCATTTATCACAGAAAATCACACAGCTGGTTATATTTTTATTTCTACATAGTAGACACATTCAGATTCAATAGTTTCACTATTAACAACTTGATCAACACCGTGTCTACACAACTTAACACATATTTCACAATTCAAAATTCAGTCAGAACTACTCTTATCACTGAGTGATTCATCTAATGCTTATATCATCATAATAACAAGCATCACTCATTACTGACTCATTACTGGGGAATCATATTAGTCTGACTCAATCACTTTATCACTAATCACGTCACAGCAATTTATCAATTCAAGCTTATTTAAATTCAACAAGCTTATCGAAAAGTACCTGTCACACTATGCCTACGAAGATCGAGGAACCATTGAGAATACCAGTCAATTACTCATGTTCCTCCGTCTCTACAATCAAAACAACAACCTTGCATCTTGTTATAGGTTAGTACACTTTATATAATCACTTTCTCATACAACTACTAATCCCACACTTCAGAATGTTTGACTTAACACAAAATAGATTTGGGATTGAACACTTACCAATGTCCAATTCACCCAAACCTATGCTCTAATACCAACTTATAACACCCCTCATATTATAGTTATTTAAAAACAATGTATCGGAAACGTCTATCCAAATTAAAACTTTAATCAATCAACACATAAAAGTTCAACTAATTTAAAACACAATTTATCCATTTGGGTGTTATATGAAAACACGAATAACACTGATTTATAAAATTAAATATCAGAGTAACACTTGGTAGTCAAACATTCTTCAGTCCAGTCCAATCATCTCAAAACCTGCAATAAGTAAATGGTGGGATTAGCACGAAGCTAAGTGAGTCAACATGTCACTATCAGCACAACTCAGTATAACAATACTGATTATCACAAATGTCACTTAACACTGACACAACATCACTTAACACTATATCACTTGACACAATATCACTTGACACTATATCACCACACACAACATCACCTGACACAACATCACCTGACACAACATCACTTGACACAACATCACCTGACACAACATCACCAAGAGGATCGGTGGCCCTTGTGACACCGCTCAGACCCGGGAGGTGCACCAAGCGACACTTACAACCAATCTGCAGGCCAATACAGTGGTATTACCGATAACTGTCTGCTACCTTTAACCAACATAAGCTCCATTCACAACACATGTTCACAATTCCTATGTTGGCTAACCTGTAGCAACCCAGTCCAACAATCGTTGACCTCCGAATCACAGAATGTCCGAAGGCGACACATCACTTATTACACGTGTATTTCACCAGTCAACAGTCACCAATCACAATCAACAATCACAATAACACTATGTTCACCTGTTGTAACCAAATATGTTACAACCAAATCACACTGAGAGTACGAGTCCACTCACCAATACCTCAGCTGCATGCTCAGAGATCTAATATTACTGAGCCTTCTCTTCATCTGAGGATCACAACAAAATACACAAATCAGTAACTTGGCATCAATAACGAACTCGTTATAATAAGCAACACATGTTATAATCATATAACATATCACATTATCTCAATACACAATATATCATATCAATCATGATAATTAACACTTATGTCATCGCAATTATATTACAACTTATCTCGATTGTAACATCACACAATTATGTTATCTAGTTATAATATTTATTAAGTCACTTCACTCACTAATCACCGCTAAAACACGAAGAAACATTTGAAATAATGTTTGTAACTAAATTAATGTTTCTGCGTTGGGCCATTTAGCCGCCGGCTAAAGGTTTTGACCGTCGGCTACCCTAAAGCGGTCCACTGACCACCGGCCAAAGGGCTTGACCGCCGGCCACGCCTACTGACCGCCGGCCACCGGTCTTGACCGCCGGCCATAGGCCAAAGTTCATCCCTGTTCTTCCTGTTCTTCCTAACAGTTCGAATTCTAAACTCACAGTTCCGAAAACTCATGTTCTAATCGATTGTACAACTAACAAGAAGTATATAACATCTTATATCATCATTTAAATCATCAACTTCAATTAACAATTCAGTAACCCTAATGATTCAACTAAATTCTTAAACAAACCATATAAATACTTACCATCAAGAAAGAATTAGGATTATAGTGATGATGGTGTTGGTGAATCAGTGTGTTAATCAGAGTTTTGGATTTGGTTTTGCTTGGTTTCTTGGCTCAATATTAATTCACAGGGACGATTCAAGTGTTTACTCTTTTATTTTTCAAATGAAAGAAAGAAACAAACAAATAATAAAAGGAGGAGGTCGGCTCCTCAAACCGACCTTCAATTATACGGGTATAATTTAATACCCCTTCTCAACCTATTGTCTGGAACCCGAAAACCATTTACGAGTCCAAACTTTTATTGTTCCGTCAACTATATTAATTTAAATCACTTAATATTTTACTAACCACAATAAGTCCTGAAACTTATTTCCTATTTATTCGCAATTAATTCAAACAATATTATTTCCAAACACGTTAATATTATTTTAAAATCACCAAATAATATAAAACAGCTATGTCTGATTTACGGATGTTACAACTTTGTTCATGGGTGGGTTCAATAGAAAATGCTATATATGTTGGAGTCAACTCGTATAGCTTCGCATTTGTTATGGCTTGGCCCTTTTATGGCATATATTGGGGCATAGACTCCTTTCTTCTAACAATATTACTCGTAATTTAAAGAATAGAGGAACCAATATGATTGATCAATTTCATTTAAAAACTCACTTTCACTCAAAATTTAAAATTACATATCTCACGAACGGTATGTCAATATATTATAAAAATTACATATTTGAAAGCAATGTATTTTTATCTTTAATTAGAAATCTCAAATGCTATGTATATATTTTTTTCATTTTCATGCTAGATGCGCACTTTAATTAGTGTTCATTACGATTGGGCTTTTGGATCAGATCATCCATAATCCAGCTATATGTTAGCTATATAGGATCTCATTCTCTAAATAAGAAGTGAATATGAAATGTAATGACTGTAGACTTACTTTCCAACTTCACAAACAGTTCAAAACAATGAGTTACCTAAGAGATTACACAAGGCCTGCCAATAAGTTGATATTGGATTGGACTGAATCAAATTGGCTATGGTCTGATCATCCATGATTCAACTATATAGATCGTGATCAGGTCCATTAGCTAATGGATGACGATCCTACCAATGACTCGGCTAATATAATGTACCTCTAGCTATAATCACATACCACTTGCACACCCACACAGGTGGTGGGAGTTGTGGTGGTGATGACAATATATGTAGCGGCAAGTACGGTGGTAAAGATAGTGGTGACAACAACTAGACCTGCAGCGAATGTAAATAGTATTGGTATGAGTGATAGTGATGGTGGCAGCGATAGTGGTGGTACATTTTTCATAATAGTTCAAAAAATGAAGATGCAGTTGATCTAATGGATCATGGATATTGACCCACATATTGATTAGCCTAAATTATGGATCATTCACTTTATTAATGATTTGTTGGGCATATAAATGGATCGGATCGGAATAGACTTTAGATCGATCCACTGACAAACCCAAACTTGCAATCATATTTAGCCTAAAACAAGCGATATTTCAAATTTGCAGACAATTATGTGTAGAGAGATTATCATATGTCCTCTCAACCCAACAACACACACAATAACCGTCCAAAAAACTTTCCCGACGACGTCTAATCGTCACAACAATAGAAAATGATGCTCCTGGATCGAAAACATGAATAGAAAGTATGCCCCACACACAAATTACACGGTAAAAACATGTTGGCCGACCTGATGGTATTATCAAGCTAGACCATTGTTTACTATACATACAAAACCTATAACGATTCTACCCCTACCCCGCCTCCTTCAAAGATGAAAAGCAATCAAAAGATGGTACAAAACGATGTATCAAAACCAAATATTACATTTCTACTGAATGAAATTTAAATTACTAGAACTCAAAAACGTGGTAATAGCTATTGTATGTATCGGCATCCTTTAAGATTAACAATCACTTGTAGCTTTGAATCTTTTGGTTGAAGCACCTCATTTACTTCTGTACCAAGCAATAGCAAACAGGTTCACATCCACCAATTTCTCTCTCAAAGCAATGACCGATTCTTGACTGCATATGTTTGTGTCATATTCACACAACACGTTTTAATTTCCGTTTCACCTGGCATTACTTTTAACTACAAGGATTAGCTTTCCTACATTTTTATTTTGTCGGATAGAGAGACTTGAGCAAGTAAGCTAGTAACTCACCTCTTGCGTTTACTCTTAACAGTGGTAGAGGATGAAGGATTACTGTGCCAGTTCCTTTTTCTCTGGTTGATGAACCAGTTGTTAATCTGCTTTAACTGTAATCCTGTTTCTTGAACCAATCTTGCTTTGTCTTCCTCCTGAATAAACATGTATTCAACAAGGTAAGCTTTGATGTTTCCCAATGGAAAGAGATAAAACCCGATGCTTTGACTTTTGACAATCAACCATAAGCAGGTCGAAGAGAATACAATGCTTACAGTAGGGTAAGGCCACTTGGAATGGGACTGCCACCACGCTTTCAGGAGAGAGGTTGTATCTCCTGGCAGTTTTCCAGCTCTACGTTTTCTTAGAATTTCCTCTCTGATGTCCACGATTTTCTCTTTATAGCCCTATCAATTAGAAGCATTCAATTAGATCTATTAAGGTGGAAAGAAGCCATTCAGAATGCGATCAATCTATCTCTATACCTGCTTCAGCTCGTGCTTCAGCTCTTGCCTAACACGTTCCATTAAAGAACGTTCGCTTTCAGTTGGAAGACCAAATCCCATGCTGTCTGAAACATCTAGCCCTCCATCAAACAAGTTGGCATCGCTGTCTACTTGTTCTTCATCATCGTCAGACATTGTTGCACCTGTGCCCTCACCAGGTGCTACACCTGTACATACACCATATATTAATGAGATTTACTAGCGTTTTAGTTAGATGTATTTGACATAGATAATTTAAGTTTCAGTTAAATATAGAGAAAGAAACATAAAGAAGTGGTTACCGGTTAAGCTTTGTAAAGATTGTTCTAGCTCCCAACATGCCATGACTGCTTCCATTGCATGGACACGAACATGTTGCTGTAATTGTTCTTTAAATGAAGATAGCAGTACAACATAATGTGCCTACACAGAAATGACAAAGTATAAGCATATAGGACATAGGGATGCCACTGAAGATTCATGAAATCTAGTCTAAAACATCAAGACAAAAAATAAATGACAGACATGGATTCCAAAACAAGACAAAAGTAAAAACAAAATACTATATATTATGCCCTCATTCTGAGTGGAAATATAGCTTTGGAGGGGACTCCACAAAAACTTATGACTCCTTTGGAATATTAGTATCACATCAATTAAAGGTGTAAGTGAAACATATGCCTATCATAGAGTACCCAGACTAAAGTTCACAATTAATCCCCATTGCCCACAAAGGGCCACTTTAGCCCACTAAATAAAGAAAGAGATTTACAACAAACTTAATGTCAATCCTTAAAGCAACAGAACCCTTTTACCCCCACGGCTATTACTATTAGAAGAACTAATGATTATCTTCACTGATAAGATTTATTCAAGAGGAAACTTGTAAAGTGTATTGTAATGATTTCAGTCAATGATCAATCTATTATTAAAACTATTTCGAATAAACACATCGTCAAGAAGCATTAAATGCATATATCATAGCTTAGAAACATTTAATCAGGTTGTGGTAAGAATAAAGTTTGAAAACTGCATTTTAACTACAAATGTTCCCCAAATCAGCCAATCTGCTCATAGCATCTTACAAACAGCAATACGTCATTTTAAATAAAATAATAACAATGCAACATAATGAAGACAAAATGAGATTGAACGGATCAAAATGATTATAAAACACATATTGCTCATTCCACTCTTCAATATATGATACGATGTGTCAAAAAGAAATTCAGATCTCAAAGCTTTTTTTTTAATTGTGACACTTGCAAAGACTTTACAGTTTATTGGAACATCCCCAACATATAAAATAGACCATCATGGAAACAGATTCTGAAAACACAATAACAAATTTATATTATTAAATCTACTGAAAAAACAATTCCTGTCTTCGAACATTCTGATTCACATAGAAAATCAAATCATACCATGAACACCTATTGAAGTATCCAAAACCACATGTATTCACAAAACCAACAAATAATACTTCAACAGGTCTCTTCCTCTCTATGTCTCTCCAAAACACGCACTACATATATCATTAAATCCAATTAAAAAACACATATCTTGGGAACTATGCATCTACAAATTCCTAACATAAAATAAGCAGAAATTTATTTTACTCCTCTCATCAGTCAAAGAAGCAGTAGATGATAGTACCAATAGATTCACAGAATAGAGCACCATAAGTCATAACTGATCAAAAACTGCAGGACATCCATAAGTACATACATACATAGCTGACAGCCTGACATATGTACTTAATTCATAACTTCAATTCTTTACTCTGTATATGTATATTAAATTGTCTGCAGCTGAATCTCTCATGGAGCCACCAAAACTTTAAAATAAACACAGTTTCATCTATATATAATCAATCTATAGCACCCAGTATCATGCCAACAACTCCCAATACAAATAAATGCATATGCACATATGACATATATAGAAAAATCCCCAACAGAGGAATTGAATTTTTTTTTGGAGAAACGATTTAATTCTAGCCTATATATTCATTTATATTTAATTCAGTAGATGATATATGTGCTTCACAAACATGCTTCCTCGTGATCCTTCCCCTAATTGTATAAGATAGAATCACACGGAAATGATTTTTTTGTTTATATTTTCGTTGACGAATTCACGGATACTATTTTGTTACTCAATTTTCACTTGATGAAATTTTTGTTTGATATTCAAATAGATAATATTACAGGTTAAAAAATTGCTTTGGAGCTTCTCCAGAAAAGCATGTTTATCGTGATCCTCCCATATTTGTGTATAGACAGATATAGTTAACAATAAACACAGTTTCATCAATAATAATCAATCTATGGAGCTAGAATTGTGCCAACAGCTGACTGTAAATACATATATGCACATATATAGATACATAAATATGTATGTACAGAGATAGAAAGGTGAAAGTGGAGAATTACCATAAATTGATTGAGATCCTTATCATCAAGAGGCTGATTATGATTTCCGAAAACAGAGTACTTAGCAATAACTTGCTGAGATTGAGCTAATTGCGCATCGATTCTTGGTAATTGATCAACAGGAGTCGCAATTCTCAAACACGAAACATGCGCAGATAATAACTGATCGTACATCGGATGTGATAATATATCCGCTTTACACTTTGCAAATTCCCAATCCCTTTCATTTCCGTTACCGTTAACGTTACCGTTACCGTTATCACTGTCACTCTGTTGCTGCCGTTGACTCAATTTCATAACATTATTATTCTCATCGATATTACTGTTATTATTCTCGGTAACGAACATCGATTCACGGTTCCGGTCATCGTCGTCGTTGTTATCCATAGGTCTGTTATGAGGAGACAGCCAGTGGTTGTTCGAATTCGATGAGTCAGAGTTTGTAGTTTGCAAGTGAAGGAAGCTTCCGCCGGTACCGTCGTAGTGGTGGTGGTGGTTGTGTTGCCGGAGAATTGCGTTGTTGAGCCACGTAGGCGGAGGAGATTGTGAGGTGGTTTTGTTAGGGTTGACGTCAGGTAGAATTGACCTCAGAACGTCGTCGTTTTCGGATAAGTGTTGCTGTTGTTGCTGCTGATTTGTGTAGTGTTGAAGAGCGATTTCGTGCGAGATGTTATCGTGAAATGCCATGGTGGTTGGGTGGTTGCAGGGTTTTAGAGAGAGAAAGCGAAGGGGAGAGGGGGAAGAAAAGAAGGCATAGATTGTTCTAATTATATTTTTGTTCACACGTAGATGAAGACAACAATGCTACAAACAAAAGCGATATTATCTAAGGATATTAATTTTATATTACAAAAATAAACAATTATTTATTTCTTATTGTTGGTATATTATTATTAATTTTTAAATGGTTGTTTTAGATGACACTCCAAAGAGTTTTTATGAGTTAAATATTACATAATTTTGATTTAAATCACCCTTTAATTTAATGGTACTTGGTTTGGGATTTATATGTTTACTGTAACAAGATACATGCATTTTTGTGTTTGGTGAAAAATGGTGTGTCCAATTAGGTTATGGTCATTTGGTAATTAATCTAACAACTTGATAAGTAGACGTGTTGACGTGGTTATTTATGTGTAATCTTTTAATGTCCTAGGGTTATCTGATGGGTAGTGATTGGTATACTATCACTTTTTTATCTATATAATATTGAATATGTTTTATGTTGTTGTAGTCATAGTTGTTAACTCGTGACTCGACTTGTGATTCGAAATGTTGATTTTAACTCGTGACACATTACTCGACTCGACTCGTAAAAGTCATAATTTTACAATAAATATATATACTAATATCTATATGTATATTATTGTTAAGATTTATATTCTTATAGTGAAGTAAAACACGATGAAAATCATTAATTAACACAAATGCTTAACTTAAAGTTGATTATTAGTCATTTCTTATCCTATTTTGTCATTTTATGTTTTTATTATATTATATTAAAAGTGTGTCCGATTTCTGACTCGTAAGAGTCGCCCAATACTCTGAAGAGTCATACCCGACTCGGAAGAGTCAATAAACGACTCGTAACAATCAAAGTCATTTAAGAGTCGGGGTTCGAATCGCCTCGTTTTTTGAATTTCTGAGTAGACTCGTGAATCGTAAGAGTTTAACAACTATGACTGTAGTGTACAATAAAATAAAAATATGTTTGATGATGTATAGTAAAAATTTGTAATAAATCATCACTCTTTAACTGTAATAGACGTAATTATATCACAAACACGGTGAAGTTGTTAGTTATATATGAGGATTATCTCTATACGTACAATGATAATATACCCTTTATCCATCAATGACAATAATGTTATTGTTATACTTTTTAGTTGTATGATTTGGGACATAATCAAGTGAAGAGTAATCAAAAGTAAACGTTTACCCATTGATGTTAAATTAGTTGGTAGTCGAAGCTGATATCATAGAATTGTAACTATAGATTATTTATGGATAGCTACTTGAAAATGCTTTTGTATCCAAAAGTTCTAAAAGAAAATAATATGTTTTCTATAACTCCATTTATTATTTTATTGCCTAAAGGGTCTTATTCAATAATAAGGTTTGAACTAGGCAATATTTGATGATTAGCACGAAACTTAGATGGATTTAACTGTAGTGTGAATGTAGGAAGGGTACAAATGTTGGTTTCCATACGTCGTTAGCTTGTAGCCATTTAATTACCGGCAATAACCGGTGACAACGCGGCATAATCCGGGACCGCTTCAACTAAAATTTATAAAATGTAATGCTTGACTTTTAATAGTATACCTACAATATTAATGACTCATTATGTTCTATTAAATACTACACTTTCTCAATTAATATATAACTTTTGTTTTAATGAAAATACTAAAAGTGAAACGTAAGGCAATTTAGTATGTACAAAAGTTTACAGAGAATCGTAAAAAAAAAAAAAGATGGTTTATACGAGTTGTACATACGATTTCGAATAAAACAGATCGATGTTACAATTGGTTTTAAGATTGACGACAAGAGTAAAATCGACTCTCTAGCCATTTTTGAAATAAAATAGACGACACAATGTTTAGTTAAAAGAGTTTGTTAGTAAGAAGTTACCGGTTGATAAGTATTTCAAGGTATAAAGCAAATGTCAAATAGTGAACCATAAAAATATTAATCATGGCAGAAAATAATACGAGTAGCTAGTTTTATCTCATTAATTGGAAAATATAAGCCGAATAGTTTATGCGTGACGTGCATATATATGTACTCCAAACTAAACAAAGGTGACAAAGCATATGATAACGACATATATATTAAAAAAGTTACGGAGTAGGTTAGATTTTAGAGCGGGGTGTGAGGAAGCTGCTTTCACAAACGATTTTGTGATTAGAGTTTTTGATTTTTGATTTTTTTAAAGACAATTAATTAAATAAAATAATTTTTAAAAACAAATAAATTAAATAAAATAACATTTAATTCATTAAAACAAATAAAAAAAATTACAACTCCTAAAAATTAAAATGCATAATTTAAAGACATAACAACAATTAAATTAAACTATTCGGCTATGTTCGCTTCATTCCACCTTTGTTCACGATTCCTCCAAATATATATGGTCCACTAGGTCGGCTCGAAGTCCCTCGTACGTCTCCCGATCACGTAGTTCCTTTGTTTTCCTCTCGTATGTATCACACTTCTCGATCCAAGAACCTTGTATGTTCCCAACAGGTACATAATATTCTTCATTTTCGGCAATGTTGAAACCGTTGTCTTCAATTATCATGTTATGCGGTATGATATAAGCCTACATGATTCATTTTATAGCGTTTAGACTATAAGATTTTGTCGGTTGTTGTAATATATGCCACATGCCTTGTAAAACACCAAAATTGCGCTCAACATCCTTCGGGCAGAAGCTTATTTCTTACTTATATAAAGCCTCTTTTAATCAACCTCGCTTGAAAAGCCCTTAACGAACGATGCCCATGACGGGTATATCCCGTCAACAAGATAGTACCCTCTATCGTAATCCATATAGGCCACTGTATACGGAACTTGAGGAGCGGAGTCATTGTAACACCCAGTTCTCGGGTCTAGTAGTATTTTAATATTTTCTGACTTGAGTTATTATTTAATGTGTTAGGAAATATTTTGTGTAAGTTTACTTGAAAATAAATGAGGAAAAGAGTCGAATAATTTATTGTGATTAATAAATTATTAACTGTTTTAAGTTAATTCAGTTGACGGTATAATAAAATAGTTTTTCCTCGCAAATGATTTTCCAGTTCCAGAAAATGATAAGTACGGGGAATGAAAATTAAACACTTAGAGTATATCCCCACAGAATTAAGTCGGTTTGTTCTTTTATATTTTATATACATACCGTACATACAATATATTCATACATATATCCATGAAACCCTAATCAAACCTAAATCATCAATAATTTTGAGAAATTAAAGTTTCCTTCCTCCTGTTCTTCACCTGGACGACCCGTACACACCACAGGGATGATTCAAAATTTGTGAAATAGACTTTGAAGTTAAATTGAGTTTATAGAACTTTGATTCAAGCTTCAATAACATGAAGTTATCATCCATTGATTCTTCTAATCACTTTGTAAGTCCTAATTCATTAATTTTTATAAACCTAGAAATGGGTTTTTGTGTATTTGATGAAACTAGGGTGATTAACTTGAAATTGAAGCTTGTAGTGATTATATTATTGTTAGTTGATAGTTAATCCATGATTATAGGTAAAGCCCTAACATAGAAATGAAGAATTTGATATATGTTCATGAAGAAAGTTAGGGGTTTGAGTGATTATTCATGAATTATGGTTTTAAATGGTGGTCATAATGATCTATACATTGATAAGTGTTGATTAATGGTGATGTGTAACACCCCGCAAATTTAAACGCGATTATTAACGTTAATCACTTGCATTATTATGCTAATTCCCTACTTGAGTGAATTCACAACACATTTTAGAGGTAAGTCTAGCGAAGCCCAACTAGATAATACGCGTAGTATTACGTATTCGTAATTAGTTGTAATTACATACTGAACAATCTGAAAACAAGCGCGACAAAAATATACGACTGTTGGTGAACAAAATTTTTTAATAAAAGGAATTATTAAATAACGTCGTAAACAATTAAATATTATGTCGATAATATTTACATATCATTTTATAACGCAAAACGTTAACTTGTATAATTAAAATAAAACAAAGTTTGAAATTTATAAAATTAATTAATTTGGTTTCATAAAAAGATCCTAGTTAAAAATATAATGAAATGTGTCATTAAAAATATATTAGTTAAAATAAAGTAACATTTAACGATCGGGTAAACAAACACGGAGACGGGAAATGGAGAACAAAACCCACCTCCCCACCTCCACCACCCTCATTCTCCATCTTTCTTTTCTCTCTCTATCTCTCACTATCTCCATCTTTTTCTCACTCTAAAACCCACCACCAAAATCACACAAAAACCACAAAAACTACCACAAAAACGTCACGAATCACCGAGCTTCTTTAGGAAAAAGTGATCACGACACCACGATCTATCTTTCCATGTTTTCGGATTTCAAATCCGACACCCGTAAGTTTCCGACAAATTCCGCAAATCTTTAGATTTCGAAGTTTTCGTGTTTATAATACTTAATATACCATGTATTAGTGTTACATTAACTTATTATGTCCAAAAACATCATTAAAAACGCTTTAAAAGTCGAAATTTGCATAAAAATCGCTGAACAGCCAGTTTCGCGAGCCGAGATCCAAATCTGACGAATTTCGCGAGTCGAGATTTGGACTTGCGAGTCGACTTGACTTGCGAGTCGACTTGAATTGCGGGTCGACTTGACTTGCGGGTTGACTTGACTTGCGGGTCCACTTGACTTGCGGGTCCACTTGACTTGCGAGTCCACTTGCGAGTTGACTTTTTGACTGCGAGTTGACTTTTCGAAAAAGTGCATTTTTGATCCTAAACGATGAATTTTGACACATTCGGACATATGTACACATATATATGTATACTTTCGGATAAAATAACTATAAATTTAAGGATACTTTCACGCTAATCATTAAACATCTTCAAGAACCAAACCTTTATGATATAACTCGCACATGAAACACATATACTTTGGGTAGTATACAATACGATAAATATAATAATAATACTTTGAATTATTATTACGAAAACTCATCAACGAGCCGTACATATTTTTCCAAAAACACAAACGTATAAACCAACACTTTGGACATAACTTAGTTGTACAAACACTAGCATGGATGATTAGTTTAGACATCCACATACTTATTAAATCTCATACGTTTAGGACGTTAGGAGATTTCGGACTATACTTGGGCTTAGGTTTGCTAGCACTCGCACAACAACTTAACTCACCGGGTGAGTTCACAGCCCCTACTTTTACTGTTTTAACTGCGTTGGACAGGGGTGGAAAACATAGTCAAACACTTTTATACAAACATGGTTGTATACTATTTTACTTAAACAAGTGGAATACATTGAACTGGTAAACTGATAAACATACTGACGATTACAACATAATATGTAACACTGCCCGCACGTGGTCCAGGTACGGGTCTTATGGGGGTGTTACATAATACTTTCATACTACCAACGCTGTAAACACATAAACATGTTTTGAGAACGCTGGAGGATAACCAGCAACACTTTATATAACGGATTGGGTAACTGAAAAGTCCCTACCTGACATGGGCAACACTATTGAAAAGTCCCTACCTGACATGGGCAACACTATTGAAAAGTCCCTACCTTACATGGGCAACACTATTGAAAAGTCCCTACCTGACATGGGCAACACTATTGAAAAGTCCCTACTTGACATGGGCAACACTATTGAAAAGTCCCTACTTGACATGGGCAACACTATTGAAAAGTCCCTACCTGACATGGGCACAAAACTACTGAAAAGTCCCTTCTGACATGGGCACAAACTGATGAAAAGTCCCTACCTGACATGGGCACTGGGTTTCCTACTAACATGGACCCACCAAACGATTAGAATACTCAGCTCAATAGTAACACTGCCCGCACGTGGCCCAGGTACGGGTCTTATGGGGGTGTTACACTTACGATCAAATAATAGGATACCTACATTCCTACTATAACTAGAACTACACCTTTGGGCAACACCCCAACGAAACATATCTACGATTAGGATACGTATAATCCTACAGAACATACTTGAAAATAGGATACTGCTTTCCTACAACTAATAGGATACGAACATTCCTACAAACAACTATTTGGAAACATATTTGGTTTTACGAACAATACTTTTGGGTGACATCCCCACGATACGTTATAAACAACAGTGGTTTATCAAAACTGAACTTGTAAACATAAAACCTGTGAATTCACTCAACCTAGTTGTTGACTTTTACTATATTTTTCAGGGAATTAGCTGCGCATATAAGAATCGCCAACACACATGGAGAATTAGGCGACCCGTGAAGTTTAAAATGCCAACTTTTGGAAACACATGGATTTCTTTAGTATAACTGAAATGTTTTAGTCATATTTCAAAAATCTACTTTTGTAAACTTATTACTTTTAACTTGTACGATTCGATGAATCGTAAACTTTGTAATTAATACTTTTGGCATCTTAATATATTATGTTCTGTTGTAATCATAAGCTCTGATACGTATGCATGCTTTGTTATTGTGGCACCCCCGTACTCAAACTAAATGCTTCCGCTAAACAAAAACAAACAAATTTGGGGGTGTTACATGATGATAAGCATAATTCAAGTTAAAAGTTATAAATTGATTAAAGTGTTCTTGAGAATTATAGTGATTATGACGATATTCATGAGTTATATGAGAATTTCGGTATGGGTTATGATTTAGAATACTTGATTGATAATCAACGAGTAAAGTTAGAACTTATCTGGTTAAGTATTCATGAAACCTAGTATTGAGTTTTTGATTAATTAGTGATATTTGAAGTTAATGATCTTGTAATGGTTTGATCATGTTACTTGGTGATAAGTAAAGTGATTAAAGTGATGTTGTGATCATAACTTGATAAATGATCATGATTGGTTAACTATGAAGTTTATAATTACTAAATGTGTTGAATATTGATAATGAGTTTGAAACAGAGACATTGATATGATATAATGATTAGAGTGATAACTCATTGAGATTTGGATTATGAACCATGTGATATAATAATTAACATGAGTTGATGATTATGAATTGTAACATCCGTAAATCGGACCTAGATTTTTTATATTATTCCCGATTTTAAATTGATATTTAATGTGTTTGTAAATAATATTGTTTGGATTATTTGAAAATAGATAGGAAATAAGTTTCAGGACTTATTGTGGTTAGTGAAATATTAATTGTTTTAAATTAATATAATTGATGGAACAATTAAAGTTTGGACTCGCAAATGGTTTTCGGGTTCCAGAAAATAGGTTGAGAAGGGGTATTAAATTACACCCGTATAATTAAAGTCGGTTAGGAAGAGCCGACCTTTGTTCTATTTCTTTCCCCAAATTCTTTTATTTATTTTTTTAGAAACCTAAGACTAAAAACCCCAAATTAGTAAACATCAAAACTAGACTTTGAATCAAATTATGGTGTTCTTGAATTCGAAATTATCATCATCAGATTATCATCACCATCATAATATTGTTCAGCATCAGATTGTAAGTGTTCTAAGTGTTCTTATTGAGTATTTGAGAACTTTAATTTGAATCCTTAAGATTAGTGAGTTGTAAGTGAAATTGGAGTTATGAATGATGATATATGATGTTATATGTTAATAATTCGCTGTTATAAGTGATTAGAAACTTAAGTTGATGATTTTGAAATTAGATACGTGGGTTAGGGTTTGAACAGGAAGAACAGGTATGGGAACGAAGAGAATCGCGACGCGATTCTGTATATTTCGCGACGCGAAATAGGATAAATAGCGACGCTATTTTTAGTTTATAACGCGACGCGATTGGGGAGGGTTGGCGACGCGATTCCATGTTAAAAGCGACGCGATTGTAAAGTTTTTGAGTTTTGCAAATTTCAAAAGTGCATAAGTGTGTAGGTGTGTTTTTAGCGACGAAAATTTGATAGACTTTTTATTAAACTCGGATTGGGCTGAAATTCGCATGGTCACTCGAAAACAGCCCAATGATCAAAGCTCTATTCTAATAGCTTAGGCAGTTTTAGGCCATTCGGGGTCGTTTAAGGGTCGAAAATGGCATTTTTCAGTTTTTGGACCTTGTTTCGGGACTTCCTGGTTACATTTCGGATTGGACTTTTGTTTCCTTAGACCTCGGAGATTACCTGCTTAGGTAAATATGTTATGATAATGATTTAGAACTAAGTAATGAAGTTATTGATTTATATAACTTGACTTAGTGAGAATGAACAATTGTAAACTGGTATGATTGATATTACAACTTGGTTATTATTGTGAGTTGATACCATACTGTTGAGATATGTTATTTAATTACGAAATGAACTATATGTTATGGGACGAGTTACTGACTTGTGTATTTTGTTGTGATTCTCAGATTGAGAGAAGGCTCAGTAATATTAGATCTCTGAGCGTGCAGCTGAGGTATCGGTGAGTGGACTAGTACTCTCAGTGTGATTTGGTTGTAACATCATTGGTTACAACAAGTGAACATAGTTTGTTACTGTTGATTGTTGATTGTGATTGTTGACTGTTGATTGGTGAAATACACGTGTAAATAAGTGATGTGTTGCCTTTGAGCATTCTGTGATTCGGAGGTCAACTTGACTGATTAGTTGGACTGAGTTGCTACAGGTTAGTCAATGTGAGATTTGTGATCATGTGTTGAGAATGGAACACATATTGACTAAATGTAGCAAACAGTTATCGGTAATACCACTGTATTGGCCTGCAGTTGGTTATAAGTGTTGCTTGGTGCGTCTCCCGGGTCTATGCGACACTGCGACGTCACAAGGACCACCGATCCTCTTGGTGATGTTGTGTTAGTGTCTAGGTGATATTTGTGATAATCAGTATTGTTATGCTGAGTTGTACTGATAGTGACAGGTTGACTCACTTAGCTTTGTGCTAATCCCACTATTTACCCTTGCAGGTTTTGAGATGATTTGAACTAGGCAGGAAATGGACTGAAGAATGTTTGACTACCAAGTTTTACTCTGATATCTGATTTTATAAATTAGTGTTATTCTTGTTTTCATATAACATCCAGATTGATTAACTGAGTTTTAAATTAGATGAACTTTTATGTTTTGATTGATTAAAGTTTTAAGTTGGACAGACGCTTCCGATATATTGTATTTAAATAACTATAATAGGAGGGGTGTTATATGAATTAGTTACTAACTCATTTTGTTAAATTGTATTCTCAGATATGGAGAAGACTCAATGACATTAGACTACTGAGTGGACTACTGAGGTATTCGGTGAGTGAATCTATAACCTCAGTGTGATTTAGTTGTAACAGGTTTGGTTACAACGGGTAACGTATTATTACTGTTTTAGTTTTGCCATGATGATTATGGTTGTTAGTAATAATACTGTTGATAGACTGTTTAGTCTAATATGTTGACCTGATTGAAAATGTGAATATGTGATCACTTAATATTTGGCCTTCGGGCATAATGGTATTGAGGTCAACGTGTTAGTTGGGTTTGGTTACTATTGTAAGACGACAGGAATTTCTTTGTACTAATCGTTAATAGGAAATTAGGTCGTATGATATTAGTACCAAACTATCGGTCTCGTCCGTTATGGCCATACAGATTTGTACGGTAAGTGTTCTTGTAGAATCCCCGGGTATTATGATATCTCAAGAACCACCGATCCTCATTGAATGAGATGTTATCTCTCATGGAAATTAGTTGTGTGTTCTTGGCTGAAAGTTTCCCCAAGAACCCTAGATACTCTGTGATATTGTGTGTTTACGATGTTTGATGTAGACAAAGTTGTTATGCTAAGTTGGGCTGTTGTTTATTTATTCACTCACTTAGCGTTATGCTAATCCCCCACAGTCTACTTCCTGCAGGTTATGATTGTATGAGAATATTGTGGGTGGGCATGAAGCTTTGGAATGGGATGGAATGTTTGACAGGCTAATTACTCTGATGTGGCTTGGATAACTAATGACATGTTTTGAGTTAAATAACACCTGTGTTGCAGTATTTTAGTTTGATGAGAACTAAACTGTTGTATAATGCATGTGTAATGCATTTGGAAAAAGTTTATAGACATTTTAAAGTATTGTATGTTTAAATATACGCTTCCGAGACAAAATCATTATTATAATGGTTCAGTAAAAGCTGGGTGTTATAGTCATTTAGCAAATTCCTAAACAAATGAGACGTATTAATAACATTTAAGTCATTATTGGACCCCGCTATGCATGCCAAATCCACATGTTGTACGAGCCGAAGACTTCAAGCATAATCGTCGGATACCCATGATCGACTCATGTGTATTGCCCTTTCCATGGATTTGGGCATTGTGTCCAAGCCCAACGTATAGAATTTATGCTACCAAGCATGCCGAGAAAACCATGAAGCTCGTGATGTTTATCATACAAACGATGTATGTCTTTGTTTGTTGGTTCTCTCATGGACACATTTGAATAAAATCAATAACACACTTTGTGAAATTTTGTAAAATCTCATGAGAAAATCTTTCCGACATTTGTAAGTATTCATCAAAGGCATCGGAGTTGTACCATATGCTAATTGACGAAGGGCGGAAGTGACTTTTTGAAGTGTAGTAAAACCGGGCATGCTACGTGCATCGACTCGCTGACGAAAGCACAAAAAATAATCGGGAAGAGGTTCGATAAAGTAAGAACTAATATCCTCACAAATTTGGAGGAATAAACGACGACTCATTCAAAACCGACGTTTGAAATATTCATGCGGATATTTCGCATTTTCGACAAAGTAATCGTTCAATAAGTTTTGTTCCGCCGTTGCTCTGTCACGAGGTATGAAACGACGTGAACAAGCCGTGGAACTTTCGGCATCTTCTTGATTAATTAAAACTTCGTTACGATAATTATGAGCAAGAATGAGAAGTTTTATCGTGGTTTCGTCATCGGAAGAGAATCGAATGACATTTTTAGTGTAAAATGTATGTGAAATTTGTATTGAATTATAGAGAAAAAGATGAGATTGAGATGTGAATTATATTGTAAATTGTGTATGTAAATATAGAGATGTGAAAAGATTTGAAACATATATATATATATATATATATATATATATATATATATATATATATATATATATATATATATATTTATTTAATAAACATGAACTAGCCGTTCAACGGCTCAATTTAAAAAAAATGTTTTTTTTTATATTAACGTTGGAACAAAAAAAACTTTAAAAAAACTCGCTCGCTTGTCGTTCTGTTTCGGACGCCATCGGAAACGCCGTTCCAGTAAGACAGAACGCCGTCTGACGACGTTCTCGTTTGGTTATTTCCTTTCTATGTACAATGAAACACCTTTTGTTTTGCATTATTTCTTTCAAAAAATTATCGTATCATCAATCCTCTTCCCTGTAAAGACAAGTTTATCTCCGTATTATTTTTTTTGTTACTCCCTACTTATCAAAAAAAGTGTCCACAATCAGTTTCACATAGTTTAAGAAATTACATTGTCTGGTAGTAAAGATAACACTTTCACCTATGCTTTTTACACAACCCCTAGGTATCAGTTTTCAGAAAAGTGTATCGAAAGTTAAATGGTAAAGTTTATGTCACTTTTGGAAGTGGACACTTTTTTGGAGCAAACTAAAATAGTAATGTGAACACTTATTGTGGAATAGAGGGAGTATAAGATATGAGAAGGGATCATGAGAGTACAAGAATTTTAGAAAGAATGGAAGTACCAATGGGAGGGTGCCATGTGTACAAAGAGAATACAAAACCCACTTACCCCCTAACTTAAATATCTCACAAACGACAAATCGAAAAATTATGAAAATTGCACCATTAGATTCAGCGTTTGATCCTCTTCGATTTGCCGTCCATTAAGACATACTTTCGACGAAATTTTTTTTCACGTTTTTTGGTGGGTTTTACAATTTACTAACACATGTGTTAAAGTGTTGCGTTTAGGGTTTAAGGTTTGGGGTTTAGGGGTTAGGGTTTAGGGTTTGGGTTTTGGGGTTTCTCCCGAAACCCCAAAACCCAAACCCTAAACCCTAACCCTAAACCCCAAACACTCTTTACCCAAAAAAACCCCCAAACCCTAAACCCTAAACGCTTTATATAACTCTAAACCCTAAAACTTTCTAAACCCTAAAGCCTAATAAACCCTAAACCCTAATAAACCCTAAACCCTAATCCCTAAACCCTATACTTAAATTAAATGTTTAACCAAATATTAACACATGTGTTAGCAATTAGTAAAACTCCCAAAAAACGTGAAAAAAAAAAATTCGTCGAAAGTATGCCTTAATGGACGGCAAATCGAAGATGATTAAATGCTGAATCTAATGGTGCAATTTTCACAATTTTTCGATTTGTCGTTTGTGAGATATTCAAGTTAGGGGGTAAATTTGTTTTTTACATGTGGGTATTCTCTTTGTACACATGACACACTCCTATTTGTATTTCTATATTTTATAAAAATCATGTACTTCCTTGATCTTTTTTCTATAAGATATTGCTAATATTAAATTTATAAAAAAATGGCAACAACAACCTTAAATATTAACTCGTACTGCATTGATATAAGATAATAAATTTAAGCTCCGTATAACTCCAAGATACTGATGTATTATTATTATTATTATTATTCGATCATAGTTTTTAGTTGAACTTGAAAAATACTCGAATACATTGCTTTCTGTTTACAAACTTTGAATCCCCTTGCTATTTGCTGAGGTACAATTATTTAATGATATATGAACATAATAAATAAATCACAACTAAAGCTATCATTTACAAAATTCTTATTATTTACAATCTTGCAAGTATTTTCTTAATTTTGTATCCAAAAGGGTCATTAACAAATTTACTTAAAAATTTAAAATTATATATTTATATTTTTCAAAAAATGATAATGTAACCAAGTGGGAAGAGTGTGTTTTGGACTGGTTTTAACGTATGACGTTGGGCGTGAAGTACACCGACACATGTCCTCGTATAGTTTCTTGGACCACAAGGCGTGACCCCACCTAAGCACGCCTCTTCATCCTCTTTTCCACATGTCATATTTCGGACCAACAATATTTGACTTTTACTAATTAAACCAATTTTTTTGTACCTTCTCCTTTTTATAATTCTTTTTCCTACACTAAAAAACAATAAATAAATAAAAAATTATTTTCGTGAGGAGCCAATAGAATCTTTAACAAAAGTCTCATTTATGTCATCTCTCTTTTAAAATTTGTAATAATCGGTATAATTTACATCAAACATTAATCAAATTGACCTAAAGTGACGAAATACTTCATATATTTACATGTTTAAAGAGAGAGTTGCGTATTTTCACACTCTAAACTTCATACACATCATATTATTCTCAAAATACAGGTTTCATAATACATATGAAATGAGTTATTTAAAGAAAAATTTAGTCTCTTGTTAAAGATTATTATAAAATAATCTCTTCTACTTGAAAATATTAAAGTGCAAATGTTATTCAAAGTAAACGTCAATAATAGTTTTCCCTTTTAGGCTTATTTCTTGGGGTCTATTTAGTGAAATTGATAGTATAATTGTATACATTAACAGTAGTTTGCCTTTGGACATAAATGTGGCTTTGGTAAAAATAAAATAAAATGTATGACCTCTTTAGGAAATTTCCCCTTTTTTTTTCGTTTTCTCACAAAGAGTACGGAGTATACTTTTGATTTTATGTTCTTTTGAGATTCTTTTCCTTAATTAAAATATATCATAGTACAAACAAATCCAACGATGGTACTAAACATGTCGTTGAGTACAAACTTATTAATGTATGCATTATTTTAGTGCATCAAATTACACTATTTTAGTGTAAAAAGAGCATTTTTTCACTATATGTTTCACTAAAAAAAAAAGTTACTCCAACGTGTTGCACTAAATCTTTACACTAAACCTTTTTAATTGATTTAAAATACACAATTTAATATTATAATATTACATTTTTTATATAACGTTAAATTATCATAAGAGATATAATAACAATCATTTATTTGAAAATATAAATGAAAATTTTATAAAAATATGAAATTTATTTGATAAATATGATAGCAAACATTATATTTAGTAATTATAAATATATTAATCTCAAATTTATAATTAGTACATCATATAAATATACTTTAGTTATTATACATATTATTATTATTTTTTTGAATAGTTTAGTGCAGTGTTTAGTGTTGTACTAAATTTGGTGCTGCACTAAATACTAATTGTCATTGCACTAAAATAGTGCAGTGTTTAGTGCTAACATTGGAGCACATTTTTTGCACTTTTGCACTATTTTAGTGTAAAAAGACACTTTTAGTGTTCACATTGAAAATGCTATAGAGGTTTCGAATTTGAATGCAATATATAGAGTCATAAGAGGTTTCAAATTTGAATACAAATCTATTGCACAACATTATCCTTGAATGATAATTATCAAAGTGCCATATGGATTTCTAATTTGAATGCATACGATACTAAAAAATGTAGAGCTTAATTCCTTCACAAATTATAAACCCTAAAATATACAAGTAAGTGATTTTTGTTTTTTTAACAGGTGCATAAAAAGAAATATATATAGCTTTCATTTCATAGGTTTTACATTTTCGATAAATATGAAAATAGAAAAGCTAGCCTTGAATACCAACCATAGAACATTGTAGACTGTCTGCTCTAAAAGTCACCGGCTACAACTTTTGTTCATGTCTTATCGATGTGTCGTCTGAGAAACGCCGGCGGCAGCATTTTACGCGGCTGAACTATCTCTTTCCACCTTCACGAGCTTCACGTTTTATGTCTTTTACTCTTTTATGATCCCCACAATTTTATTTAAGTTTATATTATACTCCCTCCGTCCCAATTTTATTGCCCCAGACAAAAAACACGCACTTTAAGAAAAACATCACCATCTCTCTTACTTTTTGATAACAAGACAATTTTACCCTTTCTTTTTACATACATTTTTGTCTTACATATATAAATTAGAGGCATAAATGAAATTTATCTCATTATTCTTTTCCATTTATGGAAGTGGACAATTAAATTGGGACATTCCAAAAAGGAATAGTGAACAATAGATATGGGACGGAGGGAGTATATTTTAGTTTTTGTTAATTTACTCGTGCACTACATGCATCTAAATTATATATGTCATTACGTCTATATAGAGTATAGATGATTTGGGGGGGGGGGGTGTGTCACGAAATTCTGGAAGGGGCGAAAATTTTGAACTTTTATTTCTTTTATAGTTTTGTGTGGGTGGAAATTTTAAAATGTTATTAATATCTTAGAAAATTTTCTTTTTTACATAATTTAAAAATTATTGTGAGGGTGACTGCTTACGCTGCCCCCGTCCTGTCTTCGTCTCTGCTTGACATAACAAAAATGTGAACAATCCAATGTATTATGGTTGTAGTATAGACATGCATAATTTTAAAGGGTCCATGTAAAGCTACCCCTTTTTTAGCTTTTTCTCATCTTATACCCCCTCCTGCCCATCTAATCAATCACATCATTTTTTTTTTACTTTCTGGGTATACCCCCTCTTTTTCTAATTACTACCCCTGGTTAGTCTAAAACTGAAACTGATTCTGTACTGAACTGGAACCGATCCTAGATAAAACTGAACTGGACTGGGCCTGAAATTTTGGAGGTGGCTTTATAATTTCCCTTTTTAAATGTATCAAATAACAACACTTTTTAAATGTAAATAAATGCTCTCTTGATCTGAAATTAAGAATCTACGGTATTTGATTTTTGTGCATTTATAAGATGAATACAAATTTATATTTCTACACATATAATAAGATGTATGTGATCTTCCGATTATGTGGATTATGTGTGTGTATCAGGGGCAAAACTATATCGAACTGCCACAAATATTTTGTAGCATTCGTTCTCATATCCCTCAATAGTGGGAGATCTTAGCTTAGGGTGTGTTGTCAAAACTAGCTGGAAATGAAGATGGAGTTAGAGACGAAGATTGAAAGCTGAAGATGAAGTTTTTATTTGAGGCTCAAATTAGAAATTTTATTTACTTTTAAGTTTTAACCCCCAAAGAACTTATGATGATTATTAAAATAAATAAAATAACGATCAAAATGTTTACGAGAATCTATATAGTTGATAAACACTGGCTTCTGGGCTCCTTTGGTTGGATGGTCCCCTACCTACTTATCTAGAGTATACCAAACACTATCATCCAATTATATATGTTTCTATTTTACTTTTTTGTAATATCGTATACGATATTAAAATATCAGTTCTGGTATGCATTCATTATATTCTAGGACTAGATATTTCGATGACCGGCCATATCTACCGTATCAAATGATGCTTGCGTTTAGGAATCAGCTAGTTTGGTTTTGAACTTTTAGTGGATATGGATCTCGGTAATTATTTTTTAAAAAAACTGGTCTTCTTATAATATTGAAGGGTTATCTCGATACATGTAGGTTACTAGCCTTTTATTGATATCAGTTTTACGTAATAGAGGGTTTATTTCAAGAAATTCAGACCCGTAGTTTTGAGTGGACGAGAACAAGATTGAAGAAGGATAAGTTAGAATGGTCTAGATAGGTGAATGATCCGAGGTCGGTGGGAGCTGAGGTGCTGCTGCAGATCAGAATATCAGATGATGCGTTCTCTAATGTGATGGATTGGTGCTGTGTTCATTAGCTTGTCCAAATATAGCTACTGTTCGTGAGCCTTGTGAATTTAGATTTATTTGTATGGTATTTGTGAGTCATAGTGTTCATAGCTGAATTGTTGGGTAGTGTTGGTGTACAGAGTTATTTGTAATCCAAAGCATGTATGGAATGTTTAGTGGATAGGTGTTATACTGTTATGTTTGATCATACATGCTCTTTTGTATATGTTGAAGTGTTAGTAACAAATCTTTCGCCTTTTTCAAAAAGTTTTACTTAATAGAGTTAAAACCTTCATTATTGGATTGGAAAATGAGGGTAATATACAATTTCGATACGATTGGTCCATTAACTCTATATTTAGTGAAGTAATTGTACTATTCCAACAAAGGGCTCTCAGCCTAGCGGTATCCGTAAGTTGTAAATATTCGTGATGGTTGTACATAATCGTGTGTTAGATTGTGTGTTTGCTATTCTAAAAAAAAAAAAAAATTGTACTTTTAATCGTGTACCATAGTTATTGGGCCTACCAATAACAAATCAGGAAGGGGCTATCGAGCCCGTAACACTTGTACAATGGCCCAATTATCGGCAACCCAAGCCCAACACAGTAAGCAGCCCAATCAAGCTAGGGTTCATGTCCCCTTGATACGGACCACCTAGTACGGATGCACTACCAACGGTAGTGGCGGTCTCTCGGGGGAGACAATGGTTTAAACCACGCTCATTTATTGGTCCACGTCAGCATAGGGGACCTACGCGCAAAGGCAAATAGCCGCATCCATCCATTGGCATCACTAGATGATGCCACGTGGCAAAACTTGCCCATCAAATTGATCCAAGCATTACTATACAAGGGTGTATGCACTATTCATCTCCAAACACCTCCAAATACACCTTTATCCATAGACCCTAAAAACCCTAATTCTCAAGGAAAGATAACAAGCTTATCTTTTCCAAGCCGATTCACGCCACCCTTAGCACTCGTTCAATACAGGCTAACGGGTTAACCACGTAGATCGGAGAGCAACGAATCGATCCAACCCACCTGCACTCAAGCCTAGTTTTTATGCTTGATTAGTACTCTTCTTCATTTTGGTTTATTTATGTTTAGCTACTTCGTTACACTTACGGCCCCCGTAATTTATACCATTCGCTTCATTTTTCCTTATTACAACTTATGAAATATACCAATTTTGCAAAAGGGTATAATTGCTAAAATCTGGTATTTGATTTCAGAGTGACTCTATTATATTTATATCTTTTTAATTGGGTTATCATTATATATTTCGCTTTCAAGGATACTACTCCGTACTACGAGTACCTTTTTTAAAACAGGAAAAATCACAAATTTGATCCTTTGACCAAACTCATTTAACAAGATAATCCATTAACTTTGTTTTTTAACAAACTAATCTACCATTTCGCGCTACACCAAGCGAGAACGGCGCGAAACATTAAATTAAGGCAATTAAATCGATTAATTAACAAAAAGTCATAGTTTTATTATAGTTTAAGCCAAACAGTCAAAACCACGTCCCAATTTACGTGAAAAACATGTGGGACCGGCGCGACACAGGGTGGGACCGGCGCGACCGTCGGAAACCATCCATCCGATACCAGCCACGTGTCCAAACCCTGCAAACAGAAAAAAATTATGTGGGACCGGCGCGACACAGGGTGGGACCGGCGCGTTTTATTTAATAAGGTTACTTTGACAGCAGGAAATTTAATAAAGTTACTTTGACCGGCGCCTTTTCGCGCTCTTGTTATATCATACGCGCCATTTGAGCTTAAAATTTATGTAATTTATTATTTGAATTGATTAATTTATTATTTTTCAAACGTTAGATGCCTAAATTTAATTATTGTTGATTTGACCATTTCTATTTGATTCTTGTTTTATTAATTGTGAGCGCCCTTAGATTCTATTTATATTAATCGTGATCGCTGTTAGATTCTATTTATATCAATCGTGCGCGCCTTATCTCATCGGATTCTTATTTTATAGACGGTAAGGAGTGTAAAAAATATCTAAAAAAGTAATTATTACCATTATTATTATTATTATTATTATTATAAAAGAATGGTGTTTGTCTATTTTTTTTTCTATCCGTCTTTCAAAAACACTCTTACCCTTAAAAAAAATGAGTTCAGAAACTAATTGCGTTAGCATTCTTCTGTGCTGGGGGGAGTTCGTGTGTCGCACCCCCAAATTTGATGTTTAGCGGAAGCAATTATCGGGCGCGACTAATCAAGTAATCAAGCACATAAGGATACAGTGAACGACTCTATATGAGACGTCCGAAAAGTAGTAATTACATTAGTATTTCAAAAGTATACATCAGCTCGGAGTTTGAGTAAAATCCTAGAGATTCTAATACATAACAGTTAACACAAAAGTAATGTATAAAAATCTCCGAGCGTGTAAATGCATGCGACTCGAGCTAGTAAGCAAATCCTGCTGGGCAACCCTACTGTTGCTGTGTACCTGAGAATGCATCACTAAAAGTGTCAACCAAAAGGTTGGTGAATCTCACAGGTTTGTAGTAAATAATCTGTCGAACATAGGGATGGCACCCGCGGGTCGTGGGTACAAATATGTCAAACCCATCACCCGCCCGCGATGGGTTTTTTGACCCGTAAACCCACGAACACCCGCTAGCGGGTTTATTTTTACACCCATACCCGTGACCCACGAGTACCCATGGGTAGCGGGTAACCCGCGGGTTTTAAATAATATAAACATTTTATCAAAATATCAAATGATTTTATATAATTTACATGTATAAAAATGTTTTAAAACATGTTCAAATAAATGGATCGTGATTTTAACGAATTAAATTGTTAAAATTTTAGAAATGTAGACTAATAGTTCGATAACTATCCATTTATTTGATAATTTTTTCTTGATCATTTGATAAGTTTGCTATTCGAAACATGAAAACTATATTTTTTAATCTCTATAGGAATAATTTTATTATATATAATTCAAATTAACCATCGTGTATACATATATATGCAATAAATTATACAAATTCATTTGTAGGTATCTATAATGTGTTTTGTAGGTTCGCGGGTCGGGTTTACCCGTGGGTATAAGTTCATACCCATCACCCGCCCGCGACCCGCCAACGGGTAGAAGTTCATACCCATAACCCACCCATGGGTAAAAATTTCACGGATTTACCCACCCATGATGGGCGGGTACCCACGGGTCACGGGTTTTTTCTCGCCCATTGCCATCCCTAGTTGAACACATCATGTAGTAAAAGAGATTGCACAATTGCAATAATGTAGTAAATAATGATTGCACGAATTCAATAGTGTTGATATACATTGCCATGAGTATCATAGTAGAAGCTTAACAAGTCTGTAAGGTACAACTAAGTACCAGGTAATATGCCCCCGTGAGTGCTAATCCAAAAACACTCATGTGTAACGAGTAAGAAACGCCCGTTTATACGATTACGGTTCGTGGTAGTACGTGCTACCCCGGGCGGGGATTGTCAGTCCCAAATGGATCCATTTACTAAAACTCACGCTTATCCTATAATTAACAACCATGATTCAGAGGACTTAATTGGATTAAAACGTAACCCATGCAATCTGTATATCAGTAAGTCTGTAAGTCTGTAAGTCGGTAAAACAGTACATGTGTTCAAGTAAAAACAAGTAATGCATCTCACCCCTGAGTAAAAACAGTAAAAATAGGGGCTGTGAGACTCACCTGAGTCTAGCAGTATGATAGCAGAAATCAAGCAATGTGGTTCTCCGAACCAGTGACCTCTAGCGTCCTAAACGCATAAGGTTAAGTAAGTAAATGGATATCTTAAAGATTATCCATGCTAGTTGTCCACTCAACTTGTTAATGTCCAAAGTTTGTTTGTATGTTTGTAATCGTATGTATTTGTAATCGTTTACGTCTGTAGTTTGTAAATGTGTGTACGGCCCATTGGTGACGGCGTGTAATAATAATTCAAGTATTATTATTATGTAGTTCATTGTGTTGTATACTTGTAAAGTATATTCGTATGTCTGTCATTTGTATCGCGATGTGAAAGTGTTGTTCGAATGTAAGTTCGAGCGAGTGTAAACTCGTGCGACTGTAAGCTCGTATATATAGTCAATGTGTGCGAGTGTAAAAACGTAGTAGTTCGAGTGTAAACTCATATTAGAGTGAGTGTAAGCTCATACGTATTCAAGTGGTAGTGTTTACTTATAAAGCATTTGTTCTTCATGTATGAGTATTGTGACACCCGGTCAAAAATGACCCAAAATTTGGTCAAAATTTAAACTTTTATATCAAGTATTATATACTCAAACTACTGAAGTGTACAAGTATTATATATATAAATATATATAATAACGTTAAACGATTATTTAATAATCGTGTATATGCGAATCTGACACAACAAAGAAACTTAAAATGGAAGTTGGTGAAACTATTATTAAATGATATGGAAATATTTAATAAGGTCAATTATTACTTTATATTATGTTCATAATATAACGAACACGTACGTTTTGCTTAAAACGTAACCGAACGCGACGAAAACGCACGAAACGCGCCCGACCGACGAAATAAACCAAAGTTATATTTTTATAACTTAAAACTAATTATTTTGATAAAATACTTCAAGTAAAAATAACGCGATAACACACATATAATTATAACGTTTAAAAACGTTACACGATTCAAATAAACACACTATTCGCAACCGACGATCAAACGAAAACCCAAACATTATTTTAGTAACTCAAAATATAATATCTTGGGTGAAAACAACATTTAAATATATCGAGTTTTAAAACGATATCGAAATGTATTATATATAACGTTTAACGTATAAACGAACGATGAAACGACCGGGTAAACGAACACAGCACGGAGCGCAAACTTGGGGAACAATTTAACACACCCACATGAGGGTGGGACCCACTGAAAACAGCTGAGAATCAGCCACAAAACACACCCCATGATTTTAGGATCTTGTTTTATTTCTTGTTGACTTAAGTCATCCAACACCATTCCATGTTTCATCACTTTTTCACCATCATTTTTCTCTCTAATCTCCCTCCCTCTCTCCTTCACACGGTTCTCTACCTCTCTCTCTACAAACTACCATCAACCAACTCCAATTCTTGAAGGGTATTGAAGGAGAAACAAGAAGAAGAGGAAAGGAAACGAAAACCGAGTTTCATTTCGGCTCTAGATCGTCAACCCTTTGGTATGAGACCCTTCCCCTTAGCTAGATATCCTTGGTTTACATATATTGACATGTTAGTATGCTTACTCAACTAAAAAAAAAATGTCCAAGAACAAAGCATAAAATCGTTCTACATATATATATATATATATATATATATATATATATATATATATATATATATATACACTTAAACAGTTTCCTGCCCAGAAAATACTCTCACTTCAACGATTTTTATAAAAATCATTTCTCCATAAAATGATTCGTTTCTTGAGTCTAAAATGAAATACAAGAAGTAACCTTTCTAATAAAATTTGTTTCATAATGATTCGTTTCCGTTTAGTACCCGAGAATAATTTTCTTCGGCGACATATACTTTCTGTCTTTTGGAGACAGAAAGTTGCACCTCCTTCTCGGAGCCATAACTTGAGTTCTAGGTTGAATAAATGCATGAATCTTACACCGAAATCTCCGAATGGATGTTATCTACAGAAAGTTGTTGTTTGGCTCATTCCAGAAATACACCCATTTTTCCAGAAAATTAGATTTGTGATCAAAGGTTTAAATTCGGACTAAACAGATCCATGATCCTTTGAGAATTTTTATAAAATAACAAACGACCTCCAAAACTCATGAAAAAATACAGTAAGTACATAAGATATGTGGGAACGTCGTGTAAAAATTTCGGAACGTTTCGTTAAAGTTTGCTATTTTAAATAAAAATCACAAATTCGGACTGAATTGCACTCCGAACTTTGACTTTCGTTGACTTTCGGATTAACATGCTAAATTCGGATTTTTGACTCCGAAAGTCAACTTTCGGAGTTCACTTTCGGATGAACAGTGTTTTGGCCCAAAACCTTAAATATTTACACTTTCGGACTCCAAATTCGGACTAACTAAACTTCGGATACCATAATTTAGGACTTAGACATACTTTCGGATATATATACTTATATATATAAATACTTTCGGACAAGGGTATACATTCGGACACATATATAGATATATACTTTCGGACACATATATATATATATATATATATATATATGTATAATTGCGGATAGAAAATACATATACTTTAATAAGTATACACGAACTATTATACATACGATACAACAAATGAACTTTACTCGACACTACTTATACATGAAAACACTTATACTTCGGGAAGTATACATTACAAAATGAATATACATATGAGATCACACTCACACTTATACGAGCTTACACTCGAACTACTACGAGCTTACACTCGCACACATTGACTAAATATACGAGCTTACACTCGCACGAGTTTACACTCACTCGAACTTACATTCGAACAACATTATCGCGATGCGATAAAAACAACAGACTATTGAATATACTTTACAAATATACAACGAAATGAAATACATAATAATAATAATTGAATTATTATTACACACCGTCACCAACGGGCCATATATACACAACGACAGTTTGCAAATACAAACAAATACAAATAACAAACATTGGACATTTACTAGTTGAGTAGACAACTATCATGGATAATCTTTAAGATATCCATTTACTTACTTAACCTTACGCGTTTAGGACGCTAGAGGTTACTGGTTCGGAGAACCGCACTACTTGACTACTGCTTTACTCTGCTAGACTCGGGTGAGTCTCACGGCCCCATTTTTATAACACCCCACGATTTAAGACATATTTTTTTTTTTTTTTTTTATTTGTTTTGGAAGCGTAAATCCCATTCATACCAAGATAGATATAACATTATATATACGACATTCAGTCATACCAAAACATTACATATGTTCTAAAATTTAGATATAGTTACAAACGATAATTATCGACTGGGTGTTATTTAATAAAACAAAGTAATAGCAAAACGATCAGAGTTCGACTTGGCAAACATTTCTTCAAACCATCAACACGTCCCAAACAACCCAAAAGTTAACCTGCAAAAGTATTGTGGGGAATTAGCACGAAGCTAAGTGAGTAAACCAAGTCTAACAATCTAACTTAGTATAACAATCAATTCACAACAATCATCTAAATAACAATCAAACAGAGGATCGGTGGTTCTTGAGATACCCTCAGTCCGCGGTGGCACTCCAAGAACACTTAATAATCGACTGCAGGCCAATACAGAGATTTTTACCGATAGTTTATTGCTATCTTTAATCAATATGGATTAATTCACAACAAATGTTCATCCGACCCATAATGATTAACCTATAGCAATTAAACCCAAAATTGACCTCTATCATTCCAACCTATCATGGAATTATTCACTAGCAAACAATCAATCTATCAAACCACAACTTTAAATCAACAATCCTATCATTATCGAAATGATAAATCAGTCAATACAAGCAACTTAAAAATTGATGCAACTAACTGTTAACACCAAGATTAAATTGTGAGAACCAGTCCACTCACCTGTCAGTTTCAGTCTCTAACTCAAAAGTCTTATTTTATTGAGTCTTCGGTGTCTCTGTAAACAAAATAAAAACACAAGTTAATAACTTGCCTCAAAATTCAAATTATATCTATTTTTAAATACTTACATCAATAATCAAGAAATATCAATGGATAAATGATATAAGTATTGAATTCTAACAATTTCACAAAACATCAAATTCGTCAAGATAACAAAGACAAACGCGATCCAGCTAAAGGTAGTGGGATCGCGTTCCCAAGAAGAAAACTTTCGGTTACCAAATAACACTGAGCAACGCGATCCGGGTCAGGGGTTCGGGATCGCGTTTCCCTTCACAAAATTTTCTGTTACCAAAAACCACAGAGGAACGCGATCCGGGTTAAGGGTCAGGATCGCGTTTACATGACCAAAACACGAAGGATCCAGTTTAGAACTAATGAACGCGATCCAGGTCAAGTTGTGGGATCGCGTTTCAAAGCGTTTCAGCTCCAAACAGACCTGCAACTTACAACTACGAACTACAAATTCAAAATCGATCAAGTTCAGTTATGTACTCAAACTTTTACCCATATTTGACCACAATATCATCTATGAACATAATGTAACAATAAACAATAACATCTAACATAAAAATCCATACATGCATCATCATTTTACCCAAATTTCAACCAAACCCACATTCATTCAAATATAGTATGAAACACAAGAAATTTAACCTAATAAATCAAGAATTCAGTTTATAATCACTACACAAAACATATTCAAGTATAACTTACTCCATTCCATCATTAATTTGACCTAATTCAACATTTCAAGCTTATGTATGAAAATGAGCATTATACACTTACAATTCTTTGATGATGAAGAAGATGAAGAACACTATGGATTCAAGATCATAGTCTTGAATTGAAGAAATCAGATGTATTGTTTGATATCAAAAATTTCTTTGAAAGGAGAAGAATGACAATATGGAAGAAATGGGGAGTTAATACCCTGAAGCCACAGGTGTCGACCTGTGGTTATGACTCAGCAATCTTTGGGTATAAATTATACCCGTGTTAAATCTATTGTCTGGAACCTTGATTTCAAATGCGAGAAAATTATTTTATTTTACCGTTACCTAAAATTATCTAAAACAAATAATATTTCACTAGTCACAATATTTCCTGAGGCTCACTTACATATTAAATTTACAATCAAACTCAGGTAATTATTTAAATGGCATAAATAATTTAGAGAAAATACCTTTTTCTCCTAGGCCCGATTTGGGGATGTTACAAATCACCCCTCCTTAGAAAGATTTCGTCCCGAAATCTAACTAGACACAAATAAATTAGGATATCTACTCCGCATACTCTCCTCCGTTTCCCAAGTGAGATCCGCACCCAAACTATGTTTCCACTTAACCAAAACCATAGGAATTTCTTTTCTACGTAATTTGGTCACTTTCCTATCTAAAAGCTCGACAGGTTCTTCTACCAATTTCTTACTTGAGTCAACCCGAAGATCTTGCAAAGGAAGGATTTGGGATTGATCCTCCACATTGCACTTTCTTAAATAACAAACATTAAATGTATCGTGAATACCAGCTAATTCAGGCGGAAGATCTAAAGAAACTGATTGTTCATTAATCACCTGACGGATTTTAAATGGGCCAATATACCGAGGAGCTAACTTCCCACGTTTACCAAATCTAATAACACCCTTCCACGGAGAAACCTTTAAATATACAAGTTCCCCTTCAACAAAAACAACAGGTCGTCTACGTGGGTCAGCATACTGTTTCTGTCTATCACGTGCTGC
Organism: Helichrysum umbraculigerum; assembly: GCA_949592205.1. Classification (NCBI taxonomy): domain Eukaryota; kingdom Viridiplantae; phylum Streptophyta; class Magnoliopsida; order Asterales; family Asteraceae; genus Helichrysum; species Helichrysum umbraculigerum. Next base: position 366,356,221 of record CATIUR010000001.1, read on the forward strand.
TTTCAGTTTCTCACGAGCAATCTTAACCTTGTCAGCTGTAAGTTGAACTATATCGGGACCCGCAAACTGCTTTTCTCCCGCTTCTAACCAACATGTAGGTGTTCGACAACGTCGCCCATACAACATCTCATACGGCGGCATACCAATGCTAGAATGATAAGAATTGTTATAAGCAAACTCTATCAATGGTAAGTGTGAATCCCAAGAACCGCCATACTCAAGTACACAAGCTCTCAACATATCCTCGAGTGTCTGAATAGTACGCTCCGACTGCCCGTCTGTCTGAGGATGATAAGCTGTACTAAGATTTACCCTAGTACCTAATTCACGTTGCAAACTCTGCCAAAAACCAGAAACAAACCTGGAATCTCTATCGGAAACAATGGATAAAGGAATACCATGTCTAACAACAATCTCATGAATGTACAATTGAGCAAGTCGAGTCAACGATGCTGTCTCACTGGTGGCTAGAAAATGTGCACTCTTGGTTAATCTATCAACTATCACCCAAATCATGTCATTACCTTTCTGAGTGCGGGGAAATTTGGTAACGAAATCCATAGTAATGTGCTCCCATTTCCATTCCGGAATATCTAACTGTTTCAATGAACCATAGGGCTTCTGATGTTCTGCTTTAACCTGGGAACATACATGACAAGTCTCCACCATTCGAGCAACATCAGTTTTCATAGTTGGCCACCAATACAATGGTTTCAAATCATTGTACATTTTCGTACTCCCTGGATGAACAGATAACCTTGATTTGTGTGCTTCCGACAATATCAAATCCCGAAGTCCCCCAATCAATGGAACCCAAACCCGAGACTGGAAAGTTTTCAATCCTCGAGAATCATCAATCAATAAATCTTTCCGTTTCAACAAAATCTCAGATTTTAAATTTTGATCCATCAATGCTTCTAACTGGGCAGCTTTCAACTGAGAAATCAAATCAGAAGATATTTCTAAACGCATAAAATAAATTCGATCGGAAGGTACATTTCGGCTTAGAGCATCGGCAACCACATTAGCTTTACCCGGGTGATATCGGATTTCACAGTCATAATCCTTAATCAATTCCAACCATCGGCGCTGTCTCATATTAAGTTCTTTCTGAGAAAACATGTACTGGAGGCTTTTATGATCCGTGCATACGACACATTTAGTTCCGTACAAATAGTGTCTCCAGATTTTCAACGCAAATACCACAGCTGCAAGCTCTAAATCGTGTGTGGGGTAATTTCTTTCGTGAGTTTTAAGCTGGCGAGAAGCGTAAGCAATAACACGATCATGTTGCATTAAGACAGCACCCAAACCAGCATGAGAAGCATCACAATAGACTACAAAACCCTCGGAACCATCAGGTAATGCTAACACTGGCGCCTGACATAACAATCGTTTAAGAGTCTGAAAAGATGTTTCTTGTTGATCACCCCACTGAAATTTAATATCCTTTCTAGTTAGCTTGGTTAACGGGCCAGCAATCTTGGAGAAATCCTTGATAAATTTTCGATAATAACCCGCTAAACCAAGGAAACTTTTGATCTCAGAAGGTGATTTAGGAGCATTCCAATTCATAACAGCGTCCACCTTGGAAGGATCTACTTTGACACCATCCTTACAAATAATATGCCCGAGAAACTGTACCTCTCGGAGCCAAAATTCACATTTGGAAAATTTAGCAAAAAGATGCTCTCTTTTCAAAATCTCAAGAACCAATCTTAAATGATGTTCATGTTCAGCCTCAGACTTAGAATAAATCAAGATATCGTCAATAAATACAATCACAAACTTGTCTAGAAAAGGTCGACATACACGATTCATTAAGTCCATAAAAATAGCAGGAGCATTAGTCAATCCAAAAGGCATAACTAAGAACTCGTAATGACCATAACGAGTACGAAAAGCAGTCTTAGGAACATCTTCCTTGCGAACTCGTACCTGATGATAACCGGATCTCAAATCGATCTTAGAAAAATAGGATGATCCCTGTAACTGATCAAATAACTCATCAATTCTGGGCAATGGATATTTGTTTTTCACTGTTCTTTTATTGAGCTCTCTATAATCAATACACATTCGAAGAGTACCATCCTTTTTCTTAACAAACAATACCGGAGCACCCCACGGGGAAGAACTCGGTCGAATAAACCCTTTATCTAACAGTTCCTGAATTTGACCCATCATCTCACGGATTTCAGAAGGAGCTAATCTATAAGGAGACTTAGCTACAGGAGTCGAACCAGGAATCAAATCAATCTGAAATTCTACATCTCTTACAGGGGGTAAACCAGGCAATTCATCCGGAAAAACTTCCGGGTATTCAGAAACCACCGGAAAATTTGTCAAAGATTTCTTTTCTAACTTGCTATCTATCACATATGCCAAATAAGAATCACATCCCTTAGATAGAGATTTCCTAGCTTTCAACAAGGAAATCAATGGTAGACTACCCTTTACTCGTTCTCCTCGAGCCATGACGTATGACCCATCAGAAATCGGAATTCTTATAATCTTTTTATGACAATCAATGTTGGCCTTATTCAAACTTAACCAATCCATACCAATAACTACATCGAAACTAGGAATTGGCATTAACAAAAAGGATACTAAGAAATTATGACCCTCAATAAGTATACTAGCTCCAGCTACCGATGTGGTAACAGGAACTAATTTACCGTCAGCAATTTCAACTTCTAAAGGTTTAACAATCAAAGAGGGAATCAATTTCAGTCTATCACAAAAGTTCACAGATATAAACGAACAATTGGCACCAGAATCAAACAATACACGAGCTGGTATAGAATTTATGAGAAATGTACCAGTGATGACATCTTCAGTGGTGATAGCATCATCAACTGTCATTCGGAAAGCTCGGCTAGCAGCTACTGGTGGATTTTTCCTCTTTTGACCAGAGGATGGCGAACCTTTACCCGTACCCATACTCTGTCTCTTCGCCTCAGGACAATCCCCTGCACGATGCCCTTCTTTATGGCAATTCCAACACACGCTATTTGGGTAGGTACAATCCTTTGCAGCGTGACCAAAAATTCCACACTTAACACATCTAGATGTCTGGGGAGTACAAGGACCATTATGTCTAGCTCGACATCTATTACAATAGTTACTATCCATTGGAATACCAGAATTCGATCTCCTGTTTTGTTGACTACCTTGTCCTTTCTGTTTACTCGAAGAATCTCCTTTGTTTTTCTGTGAATACCTTTCTTTATTCAACACTCTTTTAGCCATAATATCCCCATCAACCGAACGAGCTAAATCATAAGCTTGAGGAAGTGAACCTGCTAGTCTCACTGTGGTACGGTAATCAGGAGGTAATGTTTTCACAAAGTGATCAATTTTGGTCCGGTCGGTTGGAACCCACTGTTGCACAAACCGCAATTTATCTGAAAACTGCTTAATTAATTCATCAATCGTCATTTGATCAGTCTTTTGTAAGTCAAGAAACTCTTGCCTAATCCTGGAAAGATTATACTCCGAGCAAAATTGTTTGCAAATCTCAGCATGAAAATCTGACCATCTTATATCACTCAACTGTTGTGGAGATAATGGTGCAGTAACTGAATCCCACCATGACATGGCTTGACCCTTTAATAATTGAACCGCATAAGGTACCTTATCCTCCTCCTCACAATGACATACATTTAGTTTTCTCTCTACATCTCGAAGCCAGTCAAGAGTGACAGTAGGATCGGTACTTCCAGAATAAGTTGAAGGATTGCAAGACATAAAGGTTTTAAGAGAACAACCTTTCTTCAACTGTTGGAAAGGTGGAATAGGTACTTGATAACTAGAATAACCAGTCGAAGGAAAAGGACCCGAAGTCTGATAAGCATAACCCTGTTGTTGCTGTTGCGAAGCAAAAGGTAAAGATACTGGAATCCGTGTAGAAGACACAATGGGTGGAACATTAGTCACAATATGCGGACGAGTAGAAACTGGATGTTGAAAAGATCCAGCCTGTTCTCTCTGAAGTTCCAACACTCTATTCTCCAATCTCATAATATACTCTTGATCAGTCTCGGTTTCTCCACCGGCTAAATTAGATGTACCATTATGACCTTGATTCTCTGGTGGTGCATCTGTCCGCAAAGTATCATTGAGAGTATGGGAAGGTGGCTCATTATCCGCCATACCTGTCATTACATCACATCTCAACATTTGTTAATTGTTAGTACTAGCAACTAACCAAATCAACTATCATAACTAATCCCCACCACAAGAAATGTTTGACCAACATGACTAAGTTTAGGATTGAACACTTTAAATATTCAATTCGCCTAAACTTATGCTCTGATACCAACTTATAACACCCCACGATTTAAGACATATTTTTTTTTTTTTTTTTTTATTTGTTTTGGAAGCGTAAATCCCATTCATACCAAGATAGATATAACATTATATATACGACATTCAGTCATACCAAAACATTACATATGTTCTAAAATTTAGATATAGTTACAAACGATAATTATCGACTGGGTGTTATTTAATAAAACAAAGTAATAGCAAAACGATCAGAGTTCGACTTGGCAAACATTTCTTCAAACCATCAACACGTCCCAAACAACCCAAAAGTTAACCTGCAAAAGTATTGTGGGGAATTAGCACGAAGCTAAGTGAGTAAACCAAGTCTAACAATCTAACTTAGTATAACAATCAATTCACAACAATCATCTAAATAACAATCAAACAGAGGATCGGTGGTTCTTGAGATACCCTCAGTCCGCGGTGGCACTCCAAGAACACTTAATAATCGACTGCAGGCCAATACAGAGATTTTTACCGATAGTTTATTGCTATCTTTAATCAATATGGATTAATTCACAACAAATGTTCATCCGACCCATAATGATTAACCTATAGCAATTAAACCCAAAATTGACCTCTATCATTCCAACCTATCATGGAATTATTCACTAGCAAACAATCAATCTATCAAACCACAACTTTAAATCAACAATCCTATCATTATCGAAATGATAAATCAGTCAATACAAGCAACTTAAAAATTGATGCAACTAACTGTTAACACCAAGATTAAATTGTGAGAACCAGTCCACTCACCTGTCAGTTTCAGTCTCTAACTCAAAAGTCTTATTTTATTGAGTCTTCGGTGTCTCTGTAAACAAAATAAAAACACAAGTTAATAACTTGCCTCAAAATTCAAATTATATCTATTTTTAAATACTTACATCAATAATCAAGAAATATCAATGGATAAATGATATAAGTATTGAATTCTAACAATTTCACAAAACATCAAATTCGTCAAGATAACAAAGACAAACGCGATCCAGCTAAAGGTAGTGGGATCGCGTTCCCAAGAAGAAAACTTTCGGTTACCAAATAACACTGAGCAACGCGATCCGGGTCAGGGGTTCGGGATCGCGTTTCCCTTCACAAAATTTTCTGTTACCAAAAACCACAGAGGAACGCGATCCGGGTTAAGGGTCAGGATCGCGTTTACATGACCAAAACACGAAGGATCCAGTTTAGAACTAATGAACGCGATCCAGGTCAAGTTGTGGGATCGCGTTTCAAAGCGTTTCAGCTCCAAACAGACCTGCAACTTACAACTACGAACTACAAATTCAAAATCGATCAAGTTCAGTTATGTACTCAAACTTTTACCCATATTTGACCACAATATCATCTATGAACATAATGTAACAATAAACAATAACATCTAACATAAAAATCCATACATGCATCATCATTTTACCCAAATTTCAACCAAACCCACATTCATTCAAATATAGTATGAAACACAAGAAATTTAACCTAATAAATCAAGAATTCAGTTTATAATCACTACACAAAACATATTCAAGTATAACTTACTCCATTCCATCATTAATTTGACCTAATTCAACATTTCAAGCTTATGTATGAAAATGAGCATTATACACTTACAATTCTTTGATGATGAAGAAGATGAAGAACACTATGGATTCAAGATCATAGTCTTGAATTGAAGAAATCAGATGTATTGTTTGATATCAAAAATTTCTTTGAAAGGAGAAGAATGACAATATGGAAGAAATGGGGAGTTAATACCCTGAAGCCACAGGTGTCGACCTGTGGTTATGACTCAGCAATCTTTGGGTATAAATTATACCCGTGTTAAATCTATTGTCTGGAACCTTGATTTCAAATGCGAGAAAATTATTTTATTTTACCGTTACCTAAAATTATCTAAAACAAATAATATTTCACTAGTCACAATATTTCCTGAGGCTCACTTACATATTAAATTTACAATCAAACTCAGGTAATTATTTAAATGGCATAAATAATTTAGAGAAAATACCTTTTTCTCCTAGGCCCGATTTGGGGATGTTACAATTTTACTGTTTTTGCTTTGGGGGAGATGCGTTACTTGTTTACTGAAATTACTTGTTTACTGAAATTACTTGTTTACTGAAATACGTGTACAAAGTTACTGTCTTACCGACTTATTTACTTATTGTTTTATTGTCATACCGACTCACCTTTGTTGTTATTTTACAAACTTACTACTATACGTACTTACTATTTCACTGACTATTAAACTTACTGTTTGACCGACTTATAAACTTACTTTGTTACCGACTTACAACTTACTGTTTTACCGACTTACAAACTCACTGTTTTACAAACTTACTGATTTACAGACTTAATACATGACAGACTACTGACTTACGGACTTACAGACGTACCAATATACTGAAATGCATGAGTTTCCTTTTAATCCAATGAAGTCTTCTGAATCATAGTTGTTAATTATAAGATAAGCGCGAGTTTTAGTATATGGATCTATATGGGACTGACAATCCCCGCCCGGCGTGGTAGCGCCACCACGAACCGTACTGTATAAACGGGCGTTTCTTACTCATTTCGTATGAGTGTCTTTGGATTAGCACTCACGGGGGCAAATTACAGACTTGTTAAGCTTCGACTATGATGGCTCATGGCAGAATACACCTACCCTACTATACTTATGAAATCCTTACTTACCGACCTTACTACATTGTACCATCTTACTTTACTATCTTACTTACTTGGAAACTTCGTACTTACTGACATATACTGTAACACCCCCAAATTCGTTTAGCGGAAGCATTGGTATAAGCTGGGGATGTCACATTTACATTGTACTTGCATACGTATCAGAGTGTATGATTACAACCAAACATATATTAAGATGCCAGAAGTATTAGTTACAAGGTTTACGATTCATCGAATCGTACAAATGTAAAAGTATTTAAGTTACAAAAGTAGATTTCGTAAATATGACTAAACAGTTTTAGTTATATAAAGGAAATCCAGTTGTCAAAAGTTGGCATCCTAAAGCTTCACGGGTCGCCTAAATTCCATGTGTGCAGGCGGTTCTTACATGCGCAGCTAATTCCCTGAAAAACATAGTAAAAGTCAACAACGAGGTTGAGTGAATTCATAGGTTTTATGTTTGTATTGGTTGAATCAAGTTTGTAAGCACCGTTGTTAAACCAAATATGTTCACAAATAGTTATTGCCATAACAGTCGAGTAATGTTTCGTGGAATGTTGTCCAAAGTATAAGTTTAGTGGGTTGTTCGCCCAAAGCTTCGGTTTACGTGGGATGTTACCCAAAATACAGTTACGTGGGATGTTACCCATAACACAGTTTAACACACATTGCTGGTCGTTCTCCAGCGTTTTACAAACAGTAGTGGTCGTTCTCCGGTCAATTGCGCACGGGTCGTTCTCCCGTCCAACTCGGCCAGTCGTTCTCTGGCAATAAACACTGCTGGTCGTTCTCCAGCGAAGCACAGTACCGGTCGTTCTCCGGTCTAAAGACGCATGGGTTGTTCTCCCATCCAAAACGCACGGGTCGTTCTCCCGTCCACTTGGCCAGTCGTTCTCTGGCACTAAAATACGTTGCTGGTCGTTCTCCAGCGTTTACATAAAAAGTACCGGTCATTCTCCGGTTTACCAAAAATAGTTTAACATGTTTATGAAAATGTTGTTTCATAAATACCAGTTTCGTATAAGTTTTCAACAGTTCAAAGTACTCTAATCGTTCGAGTAAAACAAGTTTACAATCGTGTATGTAAAAGCAGTTATGGCAATCAGTAAACAGTTGACTATGTTTCTCACCCCAAGTTGTAAGCAGTAAAACAGTTAAAAGTGGGGCTGTGAACTCACCTGTTGAGTTAAGTATTGTTCGAGTGCTAGCAAAGCCTAAAGCCCAAGTATAGTCCGGAATCTCCTAACGCCCTAAACGTATGAGATTTAATAAGTATATGTGGATGTCGTAATTGACCATCCATGCTAGTGTTCATGCAACCATGTTATGTCCAAAGCGTTTGTTAAATACGTACGTTTGTATTTCATAGTTGTGAAAATGTATACGACTCGTTGGTGACTTTTTGAAATCAACATTTCAATAATATAAGTATGTTTGTAATGTTTGTGTAGGTTCGCATATCGTATCGTGTGTAAGTATTCGTTTCCGGTTAAGTTCGACATTTAGTGTAAAAATAAGTCGTATATTTTCTGTTTTCCGCGACACTCGATGCGACACTAAATAGTTTTTGGCGACAATTAACGAAGTGTCGCAGAAGTTCAAAGCCTTTGAGTTATTAGCGACATTTGATGAAGTGTCGCAAGATGCGGCACTATGATGCGGCACTTAGGATCAGTGTCGCAGAGGGCGATATTCGGGTTTAGCGGCACTAAGGTGGAGTGTCGCAAAAAGAGGGTTTGTAGCGTCACTTAAGCAAGTGACGCAGGATTAGGGCTTTTCAGCGGCACTTAGTGAGACACTTAGGAAGTGTCGCTACACTGTTTTTGGTCTCTGCGACACTCGCGTCTGTTCGAAGATCAGTTTGAAAAGGACGACTTTTGGTTCGATTTTTGGACATTCTCAGTTGATAAAACACTAAAACATGTTATATTAAGTATATTAAACATGAAATATCGAAAGAAATCACAAAAATCTAGAGTTTACGGAGTTGTCGGGATCTTACGAAGTTATCGCGGGAGAAATCCGAGAAGGTGGTTGTGTAGCCCTCGTCGTGGTGATTGTTTTTCCCTAAAGGAGCTCGGTGATTTATTGCGTCTTTGTAGTAGTTTTGGGGGTTTTTGTTCGGTTTTTAGAGAGAGGGATAGAGAGAAAATAGAGTTCGAGAGAGAGAGTGTGAAATGAAAATGAAGAAGTGAGGTGGGTGGGGGTGTTTGGGGGCCGGTTTTGGTCATCAAAAAGGAGAGGGGTTTTCGTCCCAAACTTGTGGTATTTTACCCGTGTTCGTTTACCCGATCGTTAAATATTAAAATATTTTAAAGGATAAATATTTAAATACGTATTTGTTTATACTTTTGGTTGGAATACTTTAGGGAAATAATTTAGTTAAGTTTATAAAATTTTAACCTTTTTTCGTTTCAGTTTACGAAATAAACGTTTATACGCTATAAAATACTTTGTAAATATTATCGACATAATATTTAATAATCGTTAATGTTATTTAATAATTTCGTTTTATTAAATAATTTTTGTTCACCAACAGTCGTATATTTTTGTCGCGTTTGTTCCAATTGTTTCGTATGTAATTACAACCAATTACAAATAAGTAATACTACGTGTATTAACTAGTTGGGCTTTGCTAGACTTACCTCTAAAACGTGTTGTGAATTCACTCAAAGTAGGGAATTAGCCTAGAAATGCATGTTAATTACGTTTATAATTTTGTTTGAAATTGCGGGGTGTCACATATACATTGTGAATTCTTTACTACTGACTGACTGTACTTGTACGAAAATTTACTTACTACTTGGTGTACAAATTTCTATTACTATTTACTACAAACCTGTGAGATTCACCAACCTTTTGGTTGACGCTTTTAGTGATGCATTCTCAGGTACACAACAACAGTAGGAATGGCCCGCGGGATATGCTAAGCTAGTACGAGTCGCATGCATACACACTTATGAAGATTTTACTTGCATTATCTTTTGTACTTTGATTATGTATTTAAAATCTTCAGAATCATTTTGCGAACTCGCTAATGATGTATACTTTTGACTTGAAACCTTGTACTACTTTTGTAATGTAATGTATTTTCAAAAACGTCTCATTTAGAGTCGTTTGCTTAATCTTTGTGCTTGATATTTGATTAGTCACGCCCAAAAACAATCTCTTCCGCAAAGCATGAAATTGGGGGTGTGAAAGATTGGTATCAGAGCCTAAGGTTATAGCGAACAAGGTTGCATTTAGTGGGCCTAGACTATGACCGTTAGGCAGTATTCATTACTAGGTATAGCTGGTTCAGGGATTACATCATACGAGTTTAATTTAACATAACCTGATCAACTATGTACAATTAAATGAAGATGATGTAAGATCTTAAAGTAGTTATGTTGAACAGGAATGCACTAGTTGACTCTGATCACGAGAGAACCGAGACTTATTAACTTACTTAACACGGGTACATTCACTCGCAGATAACTTAATTGACTGCCTCTATACTATTTACTTTGGTAGATCTTACTTGCTGCTTAATATCTTCTATGTTTTCTTAAATTCTAAGTACGTGATAGAATTAGGAAAACAACAATTTAGTTTCTACACGATACTGATAGAGTTTAGTTTACTCTACAACCTTACCGACTATCACAGACTTTACGAATACAATACAACTTACATAGTTACTTTAGGCTACTAGTACACATTGTAGCTACCGACTAGTGACCGACTGGCCTTGTCATGCAGACATAATGGTCAACACACATCGAAACTTACCTTTCAAATTCTTTTAGGGGCCGGTAGGGCCCTAGTCTAACAAGGGGAGGAAGACAACGCAAGATAAGTGTTGTGTCACTTCCACACTTTCTTAAGAGATGCACAGACCATTATTTCGATATACTGATAATTACTACGAACAAATTTCGGGACGAAATTCTCCTAACAAGGAGAGAATGTGACACCCGGTCAAAAATGACCAAAAATTTGGTCAAAATTTAAACTTTTATTTCAAGTATTATATACTCAAACTACTGAAGTGTACAAGTATTATATATATAAATATATATAATAACGTTAAACGATTATTTTATAATCGTGTATATGCGAATCTGACAGAATGCAGAAACTTAAAATGGAAGTTGGTGTAACTATTATTAAATGATATGGAAGTATTTAATAACGTCAATTATTACTTTATATTATGTTCATAATATAACGAACACGTACGTTTTTCTTAAAACGTAACCGAACGCGACGAAAACGCACGAAACGCGCCCGACCGACGAAATAAACCGAAGTTATATTTTTATAACTTAAAACTAAGTATTTTGATAAAATACTTCAAGTAAAAATAACGCGATGACACGCGTATAAATATAACGTTTAAAAACATTACACGATTCAAATAAACACACGATTCGCAACCGACGATCAAACGAAAACCCAAACATTATTTTAGTAACTCAAAATATAATATTTTGGGTGAAAACATCATTTAAATATATCGAGTTTTAAAATGATATCGAAATGTATTATATATAACGTTTAACGTATAAACGAATGATGTAACGACCGGGTAAACGAACACAGCACGGAACGCAAACTTGTGGAACAATTTAACACACCCACATGAGGGTGGGACCCACTGAAAACAGCTGAGAATCAGCCACAAACACACCCCATGATTTTAGGATCTTGTTTTATTTCTTGTTGACTTAAGCCATCCAACACCATTCCATGTTTCCTCACTTTTTCACCATCATTTTTCTCTCTAATCTTCCTCCCTCTCTCCTTCACACGGTTCTCTACCTCTCTCTCTACAAACTACCATCAACCAACTCCAATTCTTGAAGGGTATTGAAGGAGAAACAAGAAGAAGAGGAAAGGAAACGAAAACCGAGTTTCATTTCGGCTCTAGATCTTCAACCCTTTGGTATGAGACCCTTCCCCTTAGCTAGATATCCTGGGTTTACATATATTGACATGTTAGTATGCTTACTCAACTAAAAAAAAAATGTCCAAGAACAAAGCATAAAATCGTTCTACATATATATATATATATATATATATATATATATATATATATATACACACTTAAACAGTTTCCTGCCCAGAAAATACTCTCACTTCAACGATTTTTATAAAAATCATTTCTCCATAAAATGATTCGTTTCTTGAGTCTAAAATGAAGTACAAGAAGTAACCTTTCTAATAAAATTTGTTTCATAATGATTCGTTTCCGTTTAGTACCCGAGAATAATTTTCTTCGGCGACATATACTTTCTGTCTTTTGGAGACAGAAAGTTGCACCTCTTTCTCGGAGCCATAACTTGAGTTCTAGATTGAATAAATGCATGAATCTTACACCGAAATCTCCGAATGGATGTTATCTACAGAAAGTTGTTCTTTGGCTCATTCCAGAAATACACCCATTTTTCCAGAAAATTAGATTTGTGATCAAAGGTTTAAATTCGGACTAAACAGATCCCTGATCCTTTGAGAATTTTTGTAAAATAACAAACGACCTCCAAAACTCATGAAAAAATACAATAAGTACATAAGATATGTGGGAACGTCGTGTAAAAATTTCGGAACGTTTCGTTAAAGTTTGCTATTTTAAATAAAAATCACAAATTCGGACTGAATTGCACTCCGAACTTTGACTTTCGTTGACTTTCGGATTAACATGCTAAATTCGGATTTTTGACTCCGAAAGTCAACTTTCGGAGTTGACTTTCGGATGAACAGTGTTTTGGCCCAAAACGTTGAATATTTACACTTTCGGACTCCAAATTCGGACTAACTAAACTTCGGATACCATAGTTTCGGACTTAGACATACTTTCGGATATATATACTTATATATATAAATACTTTCGGACAAGGGAATACATTCGGACACATATATAGATATATACTTTCGGACACACACACACACATATATATATATATATATATATATATATATATATATATATATATATATATATATATATATATATGTATAATTGCGGATAGAAAATACATATACTTTAATAAGTATACACGAACTATTATACATACGATACAACAAATGAACTTTACTCGACACTACTTATACATGAAAACACTTATACTTCGGGAAGTATACATTACAAAATGAATATACATATGAGATCACACTCACACTTATACGAGCTTACATTCGAACTACTACGAGCTTACACTCGCACACATTGACTAAATATACGAGCTTACACTCGCACGAGTTTACACTCACTCGAACTTACATTCGAACAACATTATCGCGATGCGATAAAAACGACAGACTATTGAATATACTTTACAAATATACAACGAAATAAAATACATAATAATAATACTTGAATTATTATTACACACCGTCACCAACGGGCCATATATACACAACGACAGTTTGCAAATACAAATAACAAACATTGGACATTAACTAGTTGAGTGGATAACTAGCATGGATAATCTTTAAGATATCCATTTACTTATTTAACCTTACGCGTTTAGGATGCTAGATGTTACTGGTTCGGAGAACCGCACTACTTGACTACTGCTTTACTCTGCTAGACTCAGGTGAGTCTCAAGGCCCCATTTTACTGTTTTTGCTTTGGGGGAGATGCATTACTGATGATCCCAGCTAGAGATCTTAGTATGTATTACTTTGATTGATTATTAATAAGCTTGCGGAATAGTTTATTAATAACTTGAAGAACAAACTTGTATATAACAGAATATCTAACCAAAAGATTCAATATTATTAACAATAATACGAACACACAATTTGTGTTAGGGTTTACAACCTTGAAGCTAATAACTAGAATGAATTCATCGTTTTCTAGGGTTTTACAGGATCTCTATTTATAACATATAGAGTCCTTTACAGAATCAAACTATTATGGAATCATATCTATTCCATAATTCTCTCTATTCAACTATATCTAACCAACAGTGGTTATCTATATCACTAACAGGGGTAGTACTCGTATATTATCAACAGTGGTTGAGTACTTGATACAAAATACAAACTACACACTAACAGTGGCACTGTTAGACAAACTACTTGACAGCGGCAGCTACTAACTAGCAGTGGCAACTACTAACAGTGGTTGTACTTCTAACAGCGGCACAATACTTGTATTCTGAGCAAATCTAGCAGTGTCTCAGTTCTCAAAAATCTCCCCCTAAACTTGATCATTCAGAGTAATGATTCAAGTTTCAATCCTTCTTTTCTTCTTCTTTCTCCTTCATCGTTTGCCTCTTATGCAGTTGATTGAACACCATGTATAAAGCTCTGTAAGCTCCTTCAGTAATGATGGTTGTAGATAACTTCAAATCAACCAATCTATTCAGCAGCCCTGTTCCCAGCACATAATATCGATCATCAAACATGTAGATCACCTGCCCATTGTTAAATACTACCATGTGTACTCCAGCTCTGGCAAAATATCTCCAGGTTATAACCCTTTGATAACAATGAAAGAATAAGTGATACATGCTGGCTGGTTCAAACAGGCTTTGCAATAACTCCATCATTTGTCTTTCAATCACAGCTTCATAGTTCTTTCTATTCCTGATTCTGCTCACTTGATACAACTCCATAAGATCATCTCTTGTACAGATTCTGAGCAAATCAACCATACTCCCAACATGGTCATCAAATCCTCTTTCCCTTTCAATCTTGATCTCAAGGATCATTTTTCTGAAACCATAATCAATTGCTACTCCTTCCCAATTTATAATTCTAGCCTTTCTTGGTCCTTCAGAAATCTCCTTGCTATCAGTCAGAATCTTGATTCTCTTTTTCAGCTCTGGATCAAATCTTGGAATATCAGGAATAACATTGTCTTTAGAAATCTGATTTTTCCATGAATTTCTTCTAACTTCATTCTGCTTATCCTCTAAGGCTTTCTCTGCTGCCTCAGCAGCTGCTTTTTCTCTTCTTTCTTCTTCTTCTTTCAAAAACTTTACCATTTCCTTATCTGCCTTTTCTTTCTTCTCCTTCATCAATGCATTCAAATGCCTATTCTCTTCCATTTTCTTTGTCCACTCATCATCTCTTCCCATATACCTATCATATGCCTGTTGCAGCTTCTGCATATTCCATCCTTTAACAATTTTAGCTGGGGCATAATTTTCAGACAGAGCATTGATCATTTGTCTTCTCCTTTCAGCATATGGTAAAGGTTTACTCCTCTTCTTGGCTAATTCCTCTTGCTTTTTCTTTCTAGCCCTTTCCTCATTTGACCTTTTCATCAACAAAAATCCAGAAGATAACTCTTCCTCTTCATTACCTTTCTTCTTCTTTAAATAATCATGAACTCTCTGAGCAGGAAGCTTTAATCCTTGTGCAGTCTTTTCTTTAACAATCTCTGCAGCTTTCTGTGTAATAGTCAATACACTCAGATCATCCAAAATCATTTCAACATTATCACCCTCTTCTTCAGCTTTAGCTTCTGCAGCTCTCCTTATCAACCTTTCCCTTTCTTCTACTTGCATCCTTAACATATCATGGGACTCAATATGAGGTTCTTTAATTTCTTTCACTTTTGATTTTTCTTTCAACTTTCCTTTACCTTTGTCTTTTGGATCAATCACAGGCAATTTAGACTTAGGCTTGAGTGGTGAAGTTGATTCTCTTATTGTAACAGGTACCTCTCTTGGTCTTGTTGTTGTGGTAGTTGTGACAGGGGTTGATATGACAGCAGTGGTGATTGGTGTATCAACAGTGGTAGGTGTTGGTGTACTAACAGGGGTAGATGTAACAGTGGTAGTGTTAGCTCTGATACCAATTGTGAAAACGTAAGATCGTTTAAGCTCAGACTTTTTAGGTCTTTGATCTAGGATACAATGATAACAATGATAATAATTTGCAGCAGAATAATAATAAGAACAATGTTATCAACCAAATCCCTAATCTTATTAATTAATCAATAAGACGGATACCCTTTAGTATCGGGGTTACAAGAACCTTAGGGATAACAAAGAACTTTAGACGTCTACATCTTTTCTAGGTGCACACCAAACCTATGTCCCTATGTCTCTTTATATAATAGAGATCTTTAGGGTTACAAGAAATCATAATCGTAGGAGAAAACTAATTAAACAATCTACACTTTTAGTCCCTCAACTTTAATTATTTTGTATCATCAAATTAAAATATCCTAACAATCTTCCCCTATTTGATGATGACAAAATAAACATCTTCTCGCGCAAACTTCCCCTTAGTTCTTGATTTCTTGTAAACATGTCATGCATAATAAGCTGCAAATCTTGACCTTCGAATCTTCTTCCCCTTTTTGTCATAATCCAATAGGGGTCTTCAAAAAGATAAGCAACTTCAAACATTTACAACCACTTGCTATATAATACACCACTAATCCAATTTTCTAATAACTCAAATTACCCTCCATGACGCGTAATAAGAATAATGAATTTGAGCAGTAGAAAATTACACTAGCAGTAGTAATATACAACTAGCAGTAGTAATAAATCCTTTTACCTCAAACAATACATGAACATATCCCGATGGTTAAAAACTTTATCGATAAGCTTCCCCTCAAATCAATATATTAACCATCTCTTGAATCTTCGAACTTTATAAGCTCTAAGTAATGATCATAACAAACTTAATAAAGAAGTTAAATCTTCCAAACTTGTACCTTATATCTTGTACTATCCACGACGTTGAACTTATAATCCTGTGAATAAGTAGACCGCAATCTCTTTGACAAAAATCCTTATTTTCCAACATAAGTCACCGAGCATACCAAAACTCTTTCAAGTGATAGCAAATGTGAGCATTGAGCACCATAAGTTTAATCTCACACGTTTGCTAGATTTGTCAAGTCTTCGTCGTCACCATACAAACCAAACAAGTTATCTTCAAAGTTTAACATCATCACTTTGAGATATGATAAGATACAAACATGTCAAACTTAACTCCAATATCAAATAAACCATAATCAACCTTCTTCGTGATCATATCTTCAAATAATCTTCAAAATCCACGAACAGTGGCAATCATCAACTTTGTACTAGCAGAGGCAAGTTTATACTAACAGTGGGAAGCTTGCACTAACAGAGGTAAGCTTTGTGCTAACAGTGGGACAAACTTTTACTAGCAGCGGGAAGCTCGTACCAACAGTGGCTGAGCAGTGGCTAGTACATCTAACGAGCAGTGGCTAGCACATGTAACCAACAGTGGCAGGCAACTTCAGAATTACATATCTCCCTGATTACGAATCTGATTATGCTCAAATTTTGACACATTGTACATATCTGTGCCATGAAACATATATCCAAAAATCAAGTCGATCCAACGGTTAACGAACACAGAACAATTAACTTACAGCAGCTGCACAAACAGAAACCAAATACGTACTGCAGCAGATTCGAATTTTAATATCTCCTTGTATAAACATCCGATCACAATGAAATTTTTACATGATTTAGAAACATATGTCTTCTATAACATATCCAAAAATCATAAGCTTTCGTTGGATAACGAAGACATAGTGACCGATTTACTTCTGCCGTTTTGAAAAACCCTAAACTTTCAGCAACCAAATTCGACAATGAATATCTCTCGATCAAAAGCTCAGATCAAAAATTCCTTTGGTAGGAATGTGCGCCTATATGTTAGGAACCTACAGTGCAAATTTCACGACAATCGAACGGTTAACGAATGAGATCTGAATTTTTTACCATGGCTGTGCAGAAAGTGACGAATTACGAATTTTTCTTGCAATCTTCTAGGGTTTCTTCAATACGGCTTCTCTTGCTTGTAAAACTTTATAGATCCTAGATCACGAGCCACCTTGCTCTGATACCAATTGTGATCCCAGCTAGAGATCTTAGTATGTATTACTTTGATTGATTATTAATAAGCTTGCGGAATAGTTTATTAATAACTTGAAGAACAAACTTGTATATAACAGAATATCTAACCAAAAGCTTCAATATTATTAACAATAATACGAACACACAATTTGTGTTAGGGTTTACAACCTTGAAGCTAATAACTAGAATGAATTCATCGTTTTCTAGGGTTTTACAGGATCTCTATTTATAACATATAGAGTCCTTTACAGAATCAAACTATTATGGAATCATATCTATTCCATAATTCTCTATATTCAACTATATCTAACCAACAGTGGTTATCTATATCACTAACAGGGGTAGTACTCGTATATTATCAACAGTGGTTGAGTACTTGATACAAAATACAAACTACACACTAACAGTGGCACTGTTAGACAAACTACTTGACAGCGGCAGCTACTAACTAGCAGTGGCAACTACTAACAGTGGTTGTACTTCTAACAGCGGCACAATACTTGTATTTTGAGCAAATCTAGCAGTGTCTCAGTTCTCAACAATTACTTGTTTACTGAAATTACTTGTTTACTGAAATACGTGTACAAAGTTACTGTCTTACCAACTTATTTACTTATTGTTTTACTGTCATACCGACTCACCTACTTTATTGTTTTACTCAGGGGCGGATGTAATGTAGAATGAGGGGGGGTTGTGGACCCCCATGATATTTACCCACTAGCAAAAATTTTCACTAATAGTACTTATAAATTGGCATAGATAACCATTTGGACCCCCCTTTTCACACTCAAATGACTATTTGGACCCTCATTATTCATAAATATAACTAATGGTCCCCCATGAAAAATAATTCTGGATCCGCCACTGGTTTTACTGACTTTATTGTTGTTATTTTACAAACTTACTACTGTACGTACTTACTATTTCACTGACTATTAAACTTACTGTTTGACCGACTTATAAACTTACTTTATTACCGACTTACAAACTTACTGTTTTACCGACTTACAAACTCACTATTTTACAGACTTACTGATTTACAGACTTAATACATTACAGACTACTGACTTACGGACTTACAGACGTACCAATATACTGAAATGCATGAGTTTCCTTTTAATCCAATGAAGTCCTCTGAATCATAGTTGTTAATTATAAGATAAGCGCGAGTTTTAGTATATGGATCCATATGGGACTGACAATCCCCGCCCGGGGTGGTAGCACCACCACGAACCGTACTGTATAAACGGGCGTTTCTTACTCGTTTCGTATGAGTGTTTTTGGATTAGCACTCACGGGGGCAAATTACAGACTTGTTAAGCTTCGACTATGATGGCTCATGGCAGAATACACCGACCCTGCTATACTTATGAAATCCTTACTTACCGACCTTACTACATTGTACCATCATACTTTACCGTCTTACTTACTTGGAAACTTCATACTTACTGACATATACATTGTGAATTCTTTACTACTGACTGATTGTACTTGTACGAAAATTTACTTACTACTTGGTGTACAAATTTCTATTACTATTTACTACAAACCTGTGAGATTCACCAACCTTTTGGTTGACGCTTTTAGTGATGCATTCTCAGGTACACAGCAACAGTAGGAATGGCCCGCAGGATATGCTAAGCTAGTACGAGTCGCATGCATACACACTTATGAAGATTTTACTTGCATTATCTTTTGTACTTTGATTATGTATTTAAATTCTTCAGAATCATTTTGCGAACTCGCTAATGATGTATACTTATGACTTGAAACCTTGTACTACTTTTGTAATGTAATATATTTTCAAAAACGTCTCATTTAGAGTCGTTTGCTTAATCTTTGTGCTTGATATTTGATTAGTCACGCCCAAAAACAATCGCTTCCGCAAAGCATGAAATTGGGGGTGTGACAAGTATTATTGTATAAAGTTTGGTAAATTTAAGTATTCAATACATAGTTGTAAAAGTATTTTTAAACTTTCCGTTATTGTATTCAAAAGTTCGTATATCTATTTATATTCGACAACACATATGTATATATATATGTGTATATATATCCTAAAGTATTTATATATATATATATATATATATATATATATATATATATATATAGGTCCGAAAGTATATAATCTGAATGTATAAATATTTAAGTCCGACAGTTAGTGAGTCCGAAAGTGTGGTATCCGAATTTATAGATATGTTTTAGTCCGAAAGTCGGGGTCCGAAAGTGTAAATATTCAAAGTTTGGGGTCAAAAACACTATTTATCCGAAAGTCAACTCCGAAAGTTGACTTTCGGAGTCAAAATCCGAATTTCCACACTAAAATTCGAAAGTTAAAGGTCAAATCCGAAAGTCAACTAAGGAAGGGAGAAGGAGAGTTTAGATGTGTGTTGACCATTATGTCCGATACATTGTTCACTGGTAGCATCGGCCCTTACTTGGATTTGGGTCCCATCTTTTCAGATCAGGTTCCTACTAAGAGCACTCTCAGGCAACTTTACCTAGATATGTTGCAGACGGCAGGTGTCACCACTGAGGATATGATCGCACTTGGTTATGATGATGTGATGGCACTTCCAGCGATGACCCTCAGGCAGATATTGATTCAGAGAGGATTACTCCCTCCAGATGAGCAGAGAGTATCCAGTGGGCAGCAGTCAGTCACAGGACCCGCAGCTCAGCCTGATGACATACCAGCAGAGGATCCTCCATTCTAGACTATATATCTTGTGATCTATGTTTCATATCACTAACTTTCGTATTGTACTGATTACAGTGATCTCTATCTTGCACTTGGTTAAAACTTTTGGGATATTTATCAACCTATATGGTTGAGCTTTATTACATTATTATGTTTATCGTAGTTACTTATTATGTTTGTTTCTTTATTTTAGAATAAGTGATTGAATGTGTGATGATGAATGAGCTAGGAGCCCACATAAGATGACGAGCTTTCAAAAGAAGAAACCGTGATTCACACAACTGCAGACCACAGAACTTTCACACATCTCAGGAGAGGAGCTTTGGTCTATCTTCTTCTGAAACTCGTACGTGCTAATACTCCACGAACTCTTCAAAGATCTAAGTGTGGGATCTCAACCCACACTGCAAAACGTCTTAGCAAGAATCGTCTCCAAATCTTAAATCACAAAAGTGTGAAATTCACTAATAAGAATTTTCACTTACATTATGGAATGACTCTTAGCTAAACATGGATGGAATGCACTGTGCACCAGATTAGGACAAACGAAGCTGAATCACTCTTAATGAAGATCTTCAAATTTTCAGCTCTCGCCTCTAAACGTTAAATCGTCATATGGGGAGTTTCTTACCTTTCACCTCGTTTTCATAACTTGATTCATCTTGTTAGCTTAGGAATGCAAAGTAATCTATACTCTATCCTAAACTTATCACTAAGTGTGGGATTCCATCCCAAACCAAACACTTGAAAAACATTTTCTATATGTTCAAACTCTAAGTGTGTGATTATATTTTTAAAATATAATCTTAACTCAAGAGAACATTAGGGACAATGCTCCTCTAAGTGTGGGATAGCAGGTATAGAATACCTTGGATTGGATTTTTTTTTTACAGATTTTTAATGTCCGGATAACTCTACTCAGAAAATGTTTCTCAAATTTTCAAATTTTTCAAAATTTTTAAAACAAAAAAAATAATAAAGTATGAGCAAAATCATCCGATTAGCTATACTACTTTTGAGTTACGATATCATCCAAGAAGGACCCATTTCTAATATGAGTTAGTTATTCAGGAATATTAGGGAAGATAAGGTAGAAATTTCTTAAATAAGTATTAATAATCTAAGGAGCATGCCTAGGCACATATAAAACCTAATTTGCAGTGAGATTTTGAGCCTTAAAAAGCATTCATTTTAAATGCTACATTGTTCATTTCTTGTTTGTGCCGATGCTAGTATTTCTAAGTTAGAACTTGTTCCTGACATACGCTTCGAGACCACATTGGAGAGTACCGTACGCGGTATAGGTGCAATTAGATGATCTCGACATTCCATAGGATTTAACCCATTTTTAAATACCTTTTCAAGCCCAAAACCCTTCCGATACTCATTTTTAGTATCGATGATCCACTTAGAAAACCCTGTTGAGCCCAAACCTTTCATTTCTTCAAAACCCATCATTTTTAAACCACTTACCAAGAATTCCCAACAACTTATCTTAGAATTTCTAAAGTTATGAAAAACATCTTGAAAAATCTCCTTATGAATTGATCTACTCCTTCGTGTTCACCAAAATTGAAGAAAATCAAAGGTGCGAAAAATTGGCACCAAAAGAAAAGACTCGAAGAAGTCCGTGATAAGAAAGAAGAGATGTCCGAAAGAAAAGCAAAGAAAAATATTATTGGGAGTTCTCTGGCAAAGAAGTTCTAAAGAATGAAAAGAAAATAAAAAGCAAAAAAAGAAAGAAAAGAAAAAGAAAAGAAAATAAAGCTAAGTGCTTCAAAGTATCAATCGTTCAAAGAAAGATCCGATGAAATACGAGTAGCTTTCTTCTCCGTTCTACAATAAGTTTTTCATGATTCTCAGAATGTCTAAGATAAGCAACCACTTTCAACCAAAAATCACCACTATCCATACCCCTTAACCCTCACAACCCACTTGAATGTCTTGGGATAATTAGCGCCGTCCTCTTCCTAAGTGGTGGAGATCCGATTCTCGACCAAGCTTATGATGATGAGTGCTCCATGACTGGCTATTTGAGCGATTTCAATTGTGCTAGAATGATAGGAAACCCGATACACTCTGAGTGAATTGAGTGACCACCTTTAGTGAGATCACCTAGTCATGTATACACCAAGATCACGAGATTTGGAAAGTATGCCTAGGAAAGTCAGTACTTATTTCTGAAAGGATCATCTTAACTTTCCCTATGTTCTCAAAATAATTTTTCCCATGTAACCAAGTGGTGACTTTTTGGAAATGTTCTAACTCACCTAAACTATAAAATGTTTTCACAAGACATAACTGAGTTGTGGCTTGAGGAAAAGCAACGTTTAAGTGTGGGATACTTGATGTGACTCAAATTTCCATGTTTTTAAGGACTTATTTCCGCACTTTTTGGACTATTCTCTGGTGAAAACATTTCAAAATAATCATTTATCACTAAAAATCACCAAGGTAGTCTAAATACAGACGTTGCTGCAAAAATCAGTTAAAACATCCAATTTACACGCAAACCGAGGCAAAAACAATCACCTTAAATATTCCGTTCTTAATTATCCTATGAAATTAAATCTTAATGCATATTTTATGATTCCATAGGAAAATCCAAGACCGAAGGTGAAAGAATCAAGAGAAACGGGCAAAGAACGAAGAAGATGTGCAGTCTGGAAGCCCGCCGATCGTCATCAGGAACACGCAAAAGTTAAATATCTCCAAATTTGGCAAATTTAGTGTCATAAGAATCGTAACGGAAAAACTAATCCAAGGCGCAATAATCAAGCAAAACGTGCTTAAAACGAAGAAGATACGGACAAACCAAGCAAACGAGGAGTCAGCGGAGGACAAATGGAGCACCAACCCCCCCTCCACCCAAGATACCGTATACGGTACCCTAGGTGCTATATACGGCCCTTTGGGTACCATTTGGTGCCTGATTTGCCTAGTAAATGGTACTTGGGGTGCCATTTGACCCCCCCTGTTGCTTGCTCGCCCCGTTTGATGCTTTGATGCTTGTTCTTGATGCTTAAAGACTTGTACCTCAAGCCCTAACCCTCTCCTATAAATACTTGGCTCATTTCCTCATTACACCACACACCTCTCATTCACAAATCTCTCTCTCTCTACTTTCTCTCTCTAGAATACTTTCTTTAGTTTTGTAGTTAATTTAGTTAGTTTCTCTCTCTCTAGTTTCTCTCTCTAGAGAACTAGAGAGATATAAGTAGTGGTTAGAGCTAGAGGAAAGTTGTAATTGGGTAATCAAGCTGTAGCAAGGTTATTCAAGTCAGACTGTTGTAATCCTCAGTGTTACTCTTCTAATCCGGTGATACTATCTTACTCTCTTACTGTTATAATGTTTACTTTGTATGTTATTTCAGTACGACTTATGATGATTGCCATGTTGATTATGTAGATTAATATGTGATTGTTGTAATGTAGATATTAGGATTAGGGATGATGTTTAATTAATATCTCTTATATACGATTGGTAGTTGTTATGCTGCGTAAATGTTTAAACTTATCCTGGATGTAGACTTAATTAATCACCATTTCCGGTCTCTCACGTGACTGTTGCCTTAGGATAGGATCTGATCAACCCTAACTACGAATACACAGTTATCTCCTGTTTGTATAAAACTGTGGGATCACCGTAATACGTCAGAATACTTGGTATAGCGTTGGAAATACCACTGGTAGAGTACAAATACGTGGAAGCCAAGGAAATGTCGATGGTCTATCTCACCGTGGATTACCTGAAAGTAACCCTTCCAGACACGGGTCTAGGTCTTGTTAAGCCGTGAAAATGCTATAGTACACCGTTAAACTACCTCTGGTTATAAAGCTGTGTAAAGATACATAAGGTCTTTAAAACACCGTAGATATACCTAGGGTTAGAGTACTATGGAAAATAATGACACTATACACTGTACACATACCTAGGGATGAACGACCGATGGCAAAGGAGGGTCTAATCCACGACGGAAGTATTAAAGCTTAATCAGATAAAACAAGAGTTAGGAAATGAAAGCAAGGATGCCGGCTATGTTCCCAGATGCTTAAAACCCCTAAACTCTATTTAACCGATAGTTTAACTTACTCAGCATACAATCGGTATTACTCTGTTAAAATTGGATAGACATAGGTGTTAAGAAAAGTCAGTGTTGTAGACTGTCTCCTTATTCCTTAAACCCAATCAGAGGGTCGCTTGGTCTCCGAAAGAGACGGTGAGGTGGGTGTGAAGACAGTCCCATCTGACCAGAATCAGGATAGCCTAGGATTCAGTGACATATGCTTTCGGGTTACACCTAGACGTAGGGTCCTAGTGTTTACACCGACTGTTTAGAAGATTCTTAATTAGAGTAATCACCCATCATCAATATAATGGATATCATCCTGAAACCCTAATCATCGAAGTTCCAGCAATCACTCTCTACCTTCTGCTTGTGAGTGCTAATCACTCTCTACCTGCTCTCGACGGACGGGGTGACTACAGTGCCCCCGTGAGTGCTAATCCAAAAACATTCATGTGTAACAAGTAAGAAACGCCCGTTTATACGAGTATGGTTCATGGTAGTGCGTGCTACCCCGGGCGGGGATTGTCAGTCCCAAATGGATCCATTTACTAAAACTTGCGCTTATCCTATAATTAACAACTATGATTCAGAGGACTTCATTGGATTAAAACGTAACCCATGCAATCAGTATATCAGTAAGTCTGTAAGTCGGTAAAATAGTATATGTGTTCAAGTAAAAACAAGTAATGCATCTCACCCCTAAGTATAAACAATAAAAATATGGGCTGTGAGACTCACCTGAGTCTAGCAGTATGATAGCAGAAATCAAGCAATGTGGTTCTTCGAACCAGTGACCTCTAGCGTCCTAAACGCATAAGGTTAAGTAAGTAAATGGATATCTTAAAGATTATCCATGCTAGATGCAATCTTCACCATGATGGTTCTTGCCCCTGTAGCAAATGTAAGAAATTCAGGTACTTGGCTAGGGATTGCTGATCGAACACCTCTGGCACCAACACTTCTGCACCGAAGACCTGTTACGAGTGCAACGGTACTGGGCATTTCCGGAAAGATTGCCCGAAGTTGAAGAACAACAACAACAACCAGAACAACAAGAATGCTCGAGGAAGAGCTTTTGTGCTGAAATCTGGGGAAGCCAGTCAAGACCCGAATGTGGTCACGGGTACGTTTCTCCTCAACAACTTGACTGCTTCCGTATTATTTGATACTGGTGCTGATAAGAGCTTCATATCTGATGAATTTTGTTCACTACTTGACACTACACCTATTGCTTTAGATTCTAAGTACACAGTAGAATTGGCAAACGGAAAACTTATTGAGGCCGACAGTGTGATACCTAATTGCACTTTAAACTTAGCTAATGAACTCTTTTCCATTGACTTGATACCCGTCGAAATCGGCAGCTTTGACATCATCGTCGGTATGGATTGGTTATCCAAGCACCGTGCCGAGATCGTTTGTTTTCAGAAAATCGTCCGCATTCCTCTCGTCACCGGTGGAACTTTAGTCATACAAGGGGAGACCGGTGGGACGAGCCTAAACATCATTTCTTGCATGAAAACCCGAAAATACTTGAGAAAAGGGTACCAGGCAATCCTCGCACATGTTGTCGAGAAAAAGTCAGAGGCGAAGCGACTTGAGGATGTGCCTATCGTTCGAGACTTCCCAGAAGTCTTTCCTGAAGACTTGCCTGGCCTTCCGCCACCTAGACAAGTCGAATTCTCTATTGATCTTGTGCCCGGCGCAGCACCCGTGGCACGAGTCCCTTACCGACTAGCCCCATCCAAACTTCAGGAGTTGTCTACTCAGTTACAGGAACTCCTGGACAAGGGATTTATTCGACCAAGTTCCTCACCTTGGGGAGCTCCGGTCCTGTTTGTGAAAAAGAAAGACGGTTCTTTCCGCATGTGCATCGACTACCGTTAACTCAACAAATTAACTGTCAAGAACCGTTACCCACTTGCTAGCATTGATGACATGTTCAACCAACTTCAGGGGTCGAGTTTTTATTCAAAGATTGACCTACGGTCAGGTTATCATCAACTCCGAGTTCGTGATGATGACATCCCGAAAACAGCTTTCCGAACTCGCTACGGGCATTACGAATTCCAAGTGATGCCATTCGGCTTGACTAACGCACCGGCTGTATTCATGGACCTTATGAATCGGGTGTGCAAACCTTATCTCGACAAGTTTGTTATCGTTTTCATCGATGACAGCCTGATTTACTCGCACAATGAACAAGAACACGCGCAACACCTGAAAACCATCCTAGAGCTGCTCAAATGCGAAGAGTTATACGCCAAATTCTCTAAGTGTGAGTTCTGGATGCAAACCGTTCAATTCCTTGGACACGTCATTGACAATCAAGGGATACATGTCGATCCTTCAAAAATCGAGGCTATCAAGTGCTGGCAAGCACCCACTACACCCACGAAAGTACGTCAATTCTTAGGACTTGCCGGATACTACAGGCAGTTCATTGAGAATTTTTTGAAAATAGCCCTACCTCTCACTGCACTGACTCAAAAAGAAAAGAAGTTCGATTGGACTGACAAACAGGAGTCAGCTTTTCAGCTGCTAAAACAGAAACTCTGCAGTGCACCTATCTTATCCTTACCCGAAGGCAACGATGACTTCGTGGTATACTGTGACGCTTCACACCAAGGTCTTGGTTGCGTATTGATGCAACGAGACAAAGTCCTTGCTTACGCCTCACGACAACTCAAGGTCCACGAAAAGAATTACACAACTCATGACCTAGAGTTGGGGGCTGTTGTATTCGCTCTAAAAATCTGGAGACACTACTTATACGGTACCAAGTGTACAATCTTTACTGACCACAAAAGTCTCCAACATATCTTCGATCAAAAGGATCTCAACATGAGGCAACGTCGATGGGTCGAGTTGCTTACTGATTATGATTGTGAGATTCGCTATCGTCCGGGCAAGGCAAATGTTGTTGCCGATGCCTTAAGCCGAAAAGAACGAGTGAAACCACTTCGAGTTCGAGCTCTCAGTATGACCATTCACAACGACCTCATCAATCAAACTCTCACCGCTCAACTAGAAGCACTCGAACCCGAAAACTTGATAAACGAGGCCTTGCGAGGCATGGATAAACAATTTGAAACCAAACCTAACGGGGCCAAATACTTCTCGAACCGAATCTGGTTACCAAGTGTTGGGAACCTGCGAGACTTGGTGATGGATGAAGCTCACAAGTCCAAATACTCTATACACCTCGGTGCCGACAAAATGTATCATGGCATCAAGGAAATGTATTGGTGGCCCAATATGAAAGCTGACATTGCAACCTATGTTGGCAAGTGTCTTACTTGTTCCAAAGTTAAAGCCGAACACCGGAAACCTTCCGGCTTGCTACAACAACCCGAAATACCACAATGGAAATGGGAGCAAATCACCATGGATTTCATTACTAAACTCCCGAAAACATCTAGCGGTTGCGATACCATTTGGGTGATCGTTGACCGACTCACAAAGTCTGCTCATTTCCTGGCTATCAAGGAAACTGACAAGATGGAACGTTTGACACGGATCTACTTGAAAGAGGTTGTGTCAAGACACGGCGTGCCCATCTCAATCATCTCTGATAGAGATGCTCGATTTACTTCTCACTTCTGGCAATCCTTACAAAAATCTCTCGGTACTCGTTTGGATATGAGTACTGCATAACACCCACAAACTGACGGCCAGAGTGAACGAACTATACAAACCCTGGAGGATATGCTACGAGCCTGCGTAGTTGACTTCGGTAAAAATTGGGAAAATCACTTACCGTTGTGCGAGTTCTCGTACAACAACAGCTACCACACCAGCATTAAGGCTGCACCCTTCGAGGCATTTTACGGTCGAAAGTGCCGGTCACCTATCTGTTAGACTGAGGTGGGGGATACACAACTCACCGGTCCAGAAATCATTCACGAAACCACTGAAAAGATCGTCGGCATACAAAACCGACTGAAAGCTGCGCGTGATCGTCAGAAAAGCTATGCTGACGTGAGATGCAAACACCTCGAGTTCCAAGTTGGGGATCGAGTTCTTCTGAAAGTGTCGCCTTGGAAAGGCGTAATCCGTTTTGGCAAACGTGGGAAACTGAATCCCAGGTACATTGGACCATTCGATATCCTTGAAAGGATTGGTCCAGTGGCTTACCGACTGCAGCTACCTCCCGAACTCAGTAGCGTGCACCCTATCTTCCACATTTCTAACTTAAAGAAATGTTTGTCTGATGAGACACTGATTATACCCCTCGATGAAATACACATTGATGACAACCTACACTTTGTCGAGGAACCCGCGGAAATACTGGACCGTGAGGTCAAGCGTTTGAAACAGAGTCGTATTCCCATTGTTAAAGTTCGGTGGAATTCGAGGCGTGGTCCTGAATTCACTTGGGAACTGGAAGACCAAATGCGACTGAAATACCCACACTTGTTCACAGACTCTACTCCTACCGACACCGCAACTACAAGCTAATTTCGGGACGAAATTCTCCTAACAAGGGGAGAATGTAACACCCGCCAATTTAGGACTTTAATTAGTGCCTAAACTACTTGTAATTACGTGTATTTAGTTTTGTAATACTCTGAATATATGTAACATTTTGGTGTAATTAGATACACGTTTACGCGATTTGCTGAATCTTACACTTAAGTTTCGGACGAGGTCCGACATTACTTATAATGGACGTTGGTGACAAAACTTTTAAATAATGTAGAATTATCCAAACAAACATTATTGCATTAATATATTGTGAAAATATATTACACGTATTTCGTATCATTTAAAACACTCCAAAAGTGACGAAAGCACACGAAACACGCCCAACAAACGAGAATAACCCAAGTTATATTTTTAAAATTCCTTATTAAGTGTTTTGATAAAACGCTCCATTTAAAAATATTACAGATAAACTTTAACTTAAAACGCGGAACAATATTTAATCAATCACGGGACGTAATGCAACTGAGGAACGAATTCACGTGACCGAGACCCAAGTTGGGTCGGCCAAACCCGCGGAGCCAACCCAACCCGCGACCCATGACCCACCCCTTATAACCTCATTTTCTCCATTTTATTCCTTATTTCACCAAACACACCCACACTCTTTTTCTCTCAAAACCGGTGAACCCAAACCAGCCCCAAATCACCATAAAAACACCCCATTTCGCGAAGTCACTTCACAAAGAAACGTTCACCGCATCACGAGCTCCATCTTCATCTTCTTCGTTTTCAATTTCGAGGTATAAAATGTCAAAACTCTTCTAAATTACTTGTAAAGCTTCATTTTACATGCTAGAACATTTACTCAACAAGATTATATCCAAAAACCCCGTCAAAAACGCTTTTAAAATCGAAAATCACTTGAAAAACGCTGACAGTTCATCTCGCGAGTTGAGATCCCAGATCTCGGCCGTCCTGCGAGTCGAACTGAAATATCGACTCGCGAAGCCATCCTGCGAATCGGAATCACCTACGAACCGAACTGACCCGCGAGTTGACCTACGAGTCGAGTTGACCTGCGAGTCGAAGTTGACTTGCGAGTCGAGTTGCCCTGTGAATCGAACTGACCCGCGAGTCGAGTTGACCTGCGAGTCGAGTTGGCCTGCGAGTCGAGTTCTCCCAGCTCGGTTCGCAGCCCACTTTGTCTTTCGAACCCAAATTCGGTAATAAAAGCACTAATATGAACTAAGATTTATCACTTGATTTTACACCGAATTTAGATTTCAAATACGTTTTCGATAAAGCAATATAGTAGAAATAAAATTTTCCAAGCTGACATGGCAGTTCGACCCCAACCAGGGGCTCTGCCCCTTGGACCCCGCCAGGGGCTGCCGCCCCTTGGACCCCTCTACCAGGGGCGCTACCCCCGGACCCCCGTCATTAGATGTTGTAAATACTTTTCGCACTAAGCGTCAAACACTTACAAATAACGAAACCTGATTCAACGATACATAAAATAATAGCACTTTTGGATTATTATTACAAACCGTCACCAACGGGCCATACTTGTTTTCAAACTACAAACGAATTACTAAACAAACACTTGGACACTTCCTAGTTGAGTGGATAACTAGCATGGGTGGTCTTTTAAGACACCGACTTATTTACTTGTTTACTTACAACCTTGTGCGTTTCGGACGCCAGAAGGTTTCAGGGTTCTGAGAACCGACATAGGACTTACATCCGCCTTACTTGGTTGATTTCACATACGCACTTACTAGACTCAGGTGAGTATTACGGCCCCACTTTTACTGTTTTTATACTTTGGGGGAGATACTTAGCAACTGTTTTACATATGAACACAATGTACTGAACTGATTACTCTACTTTTTACACACATTGCATGAGTTACTTTTATCCACTGAAAGCCTCCTATCATAAGTTGTTAGTTATGGACTTAAGCGCGATTACTAGTAAATGGATCCATTTGGGACTGACAATCCCTGCCTGGGGTAGTAGCGCTACCACGGATTTCACCATAGAAACAGGCATATTAGTATTTGTTTCTTATGAGTGTTCGGATATCACTCACGGGGGGTACGTGATACTGTACTTGATTGTACCATTCACACTACACTGTTAAGCTTCAACTTGTGAGCTCATGGTAATTGTGTTGACCTACTGATTTACTGAATTACTGATTTACTTACTATGCTCAAGGGCATTACCGGTACATACTTGTGGTTCATAAACGATTACTTTACTACTAAACCTGTGAGATTCACCAACCTTTTTGGTTGACACTTTTTAGCTTTGTATCTCAGGTACACAGACGGAGTAGGATCACCCCTGGACACTAGCTAGAGTCGCATGATTTCTACTTTGCATTTAACGGAGATTCTTAGCATTATCTTTTGTATATTATGATTATGTAATAGAATCTCCCGCTATACGCATGGGCTCTAGGGAACTACATTTTTGTAACTGAAAACACTATGTTTTCAAACATTTATTATATGGAAATGTAACTATTTTACAAACGTTGCATATAGATGTCGTTTGCTTTACTTTTGTGCTGTGATATTTGATTAGTAGCACCCCAAAAACTTGCTTCTGCTAAACAGTGAATTTGGGGGTGTTACACGGCGTGTAATAATAATTCAAGTATTATTATTATGTAGTTCATTGTGTTGTATACTTGTAAAGTATATTCGTATGTCTGTCATTTGTATCGCGACGTGAAAGTGTTGTTCGAATGTAAGTTCGAGCGAGTGTAAACTCGTGCGAGTGTAAGCTCGTATATATAATCAATGTGTGCGAGTGTAAGCTCGTAGTAGTTCGAGTGTAAGCTCGTATTAGAGTGAGTGTAAGCTCATACGTATTCAAGTGGTAGTGTTTACTTATAAAGCATTTGTACTTCATGTATGAATATTATTGTATAAAGTTTGGTAAATGTAAGTATTCAATACTTAGTTGTAAAAATATTTTTAAACTTACCGTTATTGTATTCGAAAGTTCGTATATCTATTTATATTCGACAGCACATATGTATATATATATGTGTATGTATATCTGAAAGTATTTATATATATATATATATATATATATATATATATATATATATATATATATATATATATATATAGGTCCAAAAGTATATAATCCGAATGTATAAATATTTAAGTCCGACAGTTAGTGAGTCCGAAAGTGTGGTATCCGAATGTATAGATATGTTTTAGTCCGAAAGTCGGGGTCCGAAAGTGTAAATATTCAAAGCTTGGGGTCAAAAACACTATTTTTCCAAATGTATAGATATGTCTCACTTTCCAAGAAACACCCGCAAAACCTAAGAGCTATGTGCCATCTTCAAAAGTTTATGAAGGTCAGTTCTTTAAAAACAAAGATGAGCTAAAATGTTTTTTAGCTATTAAATGTCTCAACGATGGTTATGAATTCAGAGTAGCTCAATCATCAACCACAAGATTTGAAGCAAAATGTGTTAATAAGGGTTGTGAATGGTTCTTTAGAGCCACAAAGCTAAAAAATGATAATTCAATTTTTCAAGTAAAAACCCTAAAAGACCACTACACATGCTCAAAAAAGCGAACTAATCCGAATCATCGTAATGCAAAAAATGTGTATTGGGTCACATACTTCTTGATCAATTGAAAGATAGCAGTAGGGTATATCGTGGGAACGACATCATGATTGATTTAAATCAAAGATTTAAAATAGATGTTTCTTATTCTCAAGCTTGGAGGGGAAAGTATCGTGCAATAGAATTGTTAAGGAGGACCGATGAGGAATCATTTTACAAGCTACCCATTTATTGTCAAAATTTGAAGAAGACTAATCCTGGTACGGTGACCCACATTAAGACCGATAATCTAGGGAGGTTCGAGAATCTTTTGGTTGCTATTGGTGTCGCGGTTAGTAAAACTTTATCGTTGCTGTACTTTTCTCTTTCATATTTAATATAACTAACAAATGTGAATTGCAGATTTGAAGTTTTTGTAATTACTTAAGGCCAATACTTATTATAGATAGAGCACATTTAAAGGGCCATTTCTTGGGAACAATGTTTTTAGCAGTGGGAACGGATGCGAATAATCAAATTTTGTCTGTGGCGTACGGAGTCGGTAAAATGGAAAGTTGCGAGAGTTGGATATGGTTTTTGTCAAAGCTTAAGGACTGCATTGGTGAAATACCTGGTTTGGCATTCATATCTGACCGGGCTGCGTCCATCGATCTAGCAATAAGGCAAGTTTTCCCGCATGCTTATCTGGGTTTATGTTGTCGACATTTGCTAGTAAATTTAGGCTTAAACAAAAAAGGGAAAAAAAGTTTCCAAACATTTTGCTGGAAGACATGCAAAGCGTATAGGGTTTCAGACTTTGAGGAATGGAAGGCGCGCCTTGAAGCAGCGGTACCTACTACTTCTCGTATTATGTTGCAAGCCGGTGTGCAAAAGTGGTCAAGAGCACACTTTCCCGGTGAACGTTTCAATATAATGACTTCAAATAGTGTAGAGTCCGTTAACGCATTATCTAAATATGCACATAAACTTCCAATCATTATGCTAATAGAATTTTTCCGACAATCTGTGCAAAAGTGGTACTTTATACGTCGTGAAACTGGAGGTAAAGTTCAAAAATTACATAATTTAGTTTACCGTAAGGTGATCATTTTTTATAATTTTGTTTATTTCAACGTTTTTTGTAGTGCAACTCCCAAATGAATTTACACATTGGGCAGAACATAAA
Organism: Helichrysum umbraculigerum; assembly: GCA_949592205.1. Classification (NCBI taxonomy): domain Eukaryota; kingdom Viridiplantae; phylum Streptophyta; class Magnoliopsida; order Asterales; family Asteraceae; genus Helichrysum; species Helichrysum umbraculigerum. The sequence goes on from CATIUR010000001.1 coordinate 366,390,035, forward strand.
TTTGACAAAAGAAAGTTAAACAGCTTCAAATGGAAAACACATGGCATTAGTCAAACACAATTCGAGGTTGATGACGGAGGTAAAAAAGGTCTTGTTAACTTTGGTGATGCTACGTGTAGCTTTAGAAAGTGGCAACATTCTGGAATACCTTGTGGACATGTTATTTCGGTTGAGCAGTGGTTGCGTCTTGATGATTGTAATCAATTTTTCTCGACTTGGTATTCTAAATGCTTATACCAACAAACATACGAATAAAAGATTTATCCATTACCAGATCAATCAGAATGGGAACAACCAAGTGGTCTGATGAATGTGCATCCACCATTATTGGATAAAAGACAAGCTGGTCGACCACGTAAAAAAAACCGCATTCTATCCCGTGGAGAGGAAAAAAGAGAAATGTAGTAGATGTCATAAGAAAGGACATATGAGAAATAAATGCACTGCACCAATTCCAAGCGAGTCGAGATGGCTATCTAAAACTCGCAAGTTATTCGGAAAAAAAAAACTCAGCCATCCCAGAATGTACATCACCAATATGATTTGAACGATTCAGATGAAGAGATGTATGATGCAGTTAATTTTGACGATTTCTAGATTTTTCTCTAATTTTTTTTTTATGTTGTTGGATTATGAATGTACCATAATGTTGTTGGATTATAAATGTACCATTAGTATATGCAATCATATTATGTGCAATTCTAAATAGCTTTCACATTTGATGAATAAACAATTTAAAATTTTCGTCAATCAGTTCTTACAAATAAGCTAACAAAAAATATTTACCTCTCCAAATACATCAATCATTACCAGTGTATTCATCTTTTTCAACACGTAGGCTATATAATTCATTTGCCATTCTTAGTCGATAGTTTACCGCCCACGTAGTGTAGTTGCCGTCTATTTGGAGAGGTAAATCTTCTAACAATCTCTCTATAAAGTAACAAACAAATACCCCACAATCCACTCCATTTTGCTGCTGTGGCACATTAACGGCATGCCCAATTATCATCGTGATCTTCTTTTTCGTCGTCTTCTTGACATGTTTCCAGTAGCCTATGCTCTTTAAAAAATATGGAAGATAGTTTTCTAAAGTATTTTTGACAGCATTCAAAAAATCTCTTCGATCGGATGCCATGCTGTCATATATAATCAAAGTCCAAGTTAACAAATTGAGCTCCCCAAGCAACCAGTGACCACAAGGTACATGTAAGGGGAATAGAACCTGAAAATATAAAATATTTTTATATAAATTACTTTTGAAGTAATGATTGTTATATAAATTTTTCACACACATATATATATATATATATATATATATATATATATATATATAGGGGAAGGATCAAGAGGGAAGCTTCAATTTTGAGGGAAGGAGGGAAGTAAATCTCAGCCACAAATTTCCTCACACCTTTTTCCAACAATAAATAATTCATATACAATACCCATTTAATCAATCTTAGTCTAAAATTCAAAATTAAAGCATGGAATTCAACGATTCATCAATCAAAAACATTATAAACTTTCCAATCCATCAAACACATTCATATATATCTTCAATTCGTCATGATTTGAAATCATCAAAAATTGTGAATTTTGGGTTTTTATAAAAAATCTTGTTTTGCCATTAAAAACAATAAAATTAAACGAATTTCATCATTCAAAACGTATAGACAGGTAATTAATTGAATTAGGATTGTCATTAACCATCGAATTTCACAAAATTGAAAATATCCAGTACGTTAACATGCATTTGCAATGCATGTTAATCAAAATTACAAGTAAGATTCTTAAACATTATTTTTTATTGAATATTACCTTATATAAGTAATTATACATCGTTGAACGTTATAACATAAGATTCATCAATGTATTACAATATATATGAGTTAACATGCATTATAAATAAATGTTATAATATTCATCAACATGATTTAAGTTAACATTCGTCATAAATGAATGTTAAAGACTCAATGAGATATTAACATGCATTTATGATGAATATGAGTTATTATACACTAATAACATATATAAGCTAAAATATTCATCATAAATGAATATTTAAATTGTAATTTTTATAACATCCATTTCAAATGAGTGTTAACTTTCTGAAAATTTTAATTTTGAGATTTTTTTTTGTGTAAAACTAAAATAACTACAAGTTTGTTTGATTATTGATATATATGATCGATTGATTTGAATTTTGCTTTATATA